>OX454527.1:76301305-76901305 GCA_949715645.1 Portevinia maculata
GCGGGAAAACCGGTGCAAATAAAAATTTCATCAAATCCGAACTAGTATCAAAACCTATCCCTGTACAGACTCCCTTTAAAGTAGCTAGCCCTGCCGGAGAAATATCAATTAAAAACAAAACTGTTGGTAAATTCTTTTCTTCCCTTGGATGTGATTTAGATATCACATTCTTTATTCTACCCAATCTTCTGTCCTTCGACGGGATCATCGGAGATGACACCTTGAAACAACTCAGGGCCGTAATAGACAGAGACCAAAACAGACTTATCATTAATTCAGATAAGCGAATTCCCCTCAAAAACCGGAAGGCAAACATGGTCAACAACTTGTCACTTACGTGCAAAAACGCTTCAGAACACGCAGAGCTTCAATTGCATCAATTATGCAAAAAATATGAGGAAATATTTTGACCAGTTTCCAATGAAAAGGTCAGAACATCCGTAAAAGCCGAAATCCGTACTATCAATGACGACCCGGTATATATGAAAAGCTATCCGTTTCCCGCTTGTATGCGGGAAGAAGTAGAAAAGCAAGTCAATGAATTATTGGTGGAAGGTATAATTAGACCCTCCCATAGCCCATACAATTCACCCATCTGGATAGTGCCCAAGAAACCAAAACCAAATGGGGACAAGCAGTACAGGATGGTTATTGACTTCAAGCGCTTAAACGCTGTAACCATCGCTGACGGATATCCTATTCCGGATATTAACGCTACACTTGCGAGCCTCGGTGACGCAAGATTTTTCACAACCTTTGACCTTACTTCCGGTTTCCATCAAATATTGATGAGTGACATTCACAAAACTGCATTTTCCACTATGAACGGGAAATACGAGTTTCTGAGGCTACCATTCGGGCTCAAAAATGTACCCGCCATATTTCAGCGCATGATTGACGATGTGCTAAAGGAATTAATTGGCAAAATTTGCTACGTCTACATAGACGATATTATTATCTACAGCAAAACTGAAGCCAGCCATTTGAAAGATATCGAAACCGTTTTTGAGAAGATTTATAACGCTGGATTGAAGATCAATCTAGAGAAAACCCAGTTTATGGCAAAAAGGGTTGAGTTTCTCGGTTATCTCATTACGGAGGATGGGATACTTCCCGATCCAAAGAAGGTCAAGGCTATCGAAACAATCTCCCTCAAAACTTGAAAGAGCTAAAGAGCTTCCCCGGCTTAACGTCGTATTATCGAAGATTTATTCGGGATTACGTTAAGATAGCTAAGCCTCTCACAAATATGACCAGAGGAGAACTAGCACAAGTAAAGGCCAGCCAATCAAAGAATGTCCCTATAACACTCGACGAAGAAGCACTGAAAGCATTCAGGAATCTGAAAGAATTACTTACATCAGCCGAAGTCCTAGCCTTCCCAGACTTCGAAAGACCATTCAATCTGACAACGGACGCCTCTGATTACGCCATTGGAGCCGTGTTGTCCCAAGGGGAGCAAGGGAAGTACAGACCGGTAGCATATATTTCACGATCCTTGAACAGGACTGAGGAGGGATATGCTACAAACGAAAAAGAAATACGCGCAATAGTATGGGCGCTCGAGAATCTAAGGAACTACCTTTACGGCGCGAAGAAAATAAGAATATTCACGGACCACCAGCCCTTAACGTTTGCATTAAGTTGTAGAAACTACAATGCCAAACTTAATCGCTGGAAGTCAAGGTTGGAAGAATACAACTACGAGTTGATTTACACTCCTGGTAAATCGAACTTTGTGGCCGATGCTCTCTCCAGATTAAGAACAGAAATCAACCACTTGTGTTCTCCAGCTTCTGTCCCAACAACTAGCAGTAGTTCAGTAACAAGGACCGCTAGCGAAGGGGACGAAGACACAGAAACGGCTAATGAAGCAAATGAAACCTGTACGGCTGAAGAAGAATTCTGCGAGCGGTCCAGCGACATTAAAACTATACATAGTGCTGATCAAGACGGTTCAGACCTGATTCCACATGTGGAAGCTCCCTTGAACGTTTTCAGAAATCAAATGATTTTTAAGCAAGGATTTGGGCTGTACTCCCACGAGGAACCACACCCTAAGTTTCATCGGCACTATATCTCAACGAGAACCTTAGACCACGCGCATCTCAAAAATGTCCTTAAGGAAAAACTTAACGAAGTGTCATAAATGGAATTAAAATTCCGGAAGACAAGCTTGGAATACTTTAGTCTGTGTACTTAGAGAATTTTTCGAATTACAAAATTCAAGTCACTAAAGAAGAGATAAACGAGATCGTCCGGGCTTGCCTAATGGCCAAAAGCGGAGTAGTTAATACGAACCTTCTGGACGCCGAGGAGATAAATAGGGTTATCAACGAGTTAGAAACGCTACCCTATGCCAACGAAATCGAAGCTGTAGAGTACGGGAAACCATCTATCTATACGAATGGTTCGATGCTCTTATATGTTCTCTCCATACCGAAGGTGGGACTCGAAGAATTCAATCTCCTTATAACCAGACCATCCATAATCGAAGGAAGGCAAATTGACCTCAGATACAAGGATATGTTGGTTAATCATCAGAAAACGTATGGACTAAAAGATTCCTGCCTATCGATCAACAACATTACCGTTTGCGAAAGCAAGGCCTTAGATAAGATCGCTGAGGATAGCTGTTTAGCCCGTCTTTTAAAGGGAGGCCCCACGACTTGCACATTCCACACCAACGCTGACGAAATTGTGGAATTATTAAAAGACGACACCGTTTTTTCCACCAACTTCAATGGACAAATTACCTCTAATCATATATCTAGAAATCCTTCAGGCACTTACATTCTACAGATTCATAACGAGACGATCACACTAGGGAATCACAGCTTTACCAGTTCCATGATGTCTACAATACAAGCTCTTCATCCCGCATTAGCCAATATCACTAAAAGGGACTATGCAGTCGGCGTAGGATACGTGCATGACCTCAGCCTACAAAACATCAAAAGGATAGGTAATCTTAACCTAGAACTTAATATTTCTATGATTACAGACGCAGTTATATTCACACTGGTGGCATCCATTATCATCCTTATCTGGAAGAAACTGTACACGAAGCTCGAAATCCCTGAAATTTCAACGATCAATCTACCACAGACAGCTGAACCACAAGGACCCAAGGATCTGCGGGACGCAGACATTTAGAGGGGGGACAGTTAACACCCTGAGCAAAAGGCACCGTTAGCAAAACGCAATCTACATTCTTTCGTGCATTTGCAGTCAACTCCCAGGAATATGAAACCAATGCACGCGCCGAAGTATTTTTGCTGAAGTCAACAAGTTCCCATGGGAACACTCGAAGACGACACCGGAAACCTGTGGCGACCGTGAACCAGCTGCGGACTTGGAAGTAGAATTGTTTTAGAATAAATGTTTAATCTAGTTTTGGATGTCGTAGCGAGTAGTCTCTTTTAAATATATCCCCTTATAACGTAATATCGAAAGTACAGTGTTTTATTTATTCTGACGAACCGTTGGTCCAACACTAAGTTGGAGTTCGAGATTTTGTTTAGGAAACATCACACAGGATTGCATAACTATCATAACTATCATCATGATCATGATCATGATCATCATCATCATCATCATCATCATCATCATCATCATCATCATCATCATCATCATCATCATCATCATTTTTTTTTTGTTAAAAATATAAATTGTATTTTTTTTACAAAAATTAAATATATAATATATATAAGTGGTAAATGTATCAGTTTAACTTTGATCTTTGGAACATAACAATAAAATAATATATATGCTAAAATCAATAATAATGCGGGGTTAGACAAGTGCAACGATAACAATGGCAATGAACAGAACCATAATCACCATCCAATATCCCCAGGTACTGTCTTGCCGATTGACTGCTCCAATATTAGATGTCTCAACATCTACCCTCGTATCAACACGATCAATGGAATCAGCCAACGTACCCAAGATATCATTCTGCTCCTCAACCTCCTGCCCTAACATTGAAGCCAATTCCTTCTGCCTTGAGATGCT
Source organism: Portevinia maculata (assembly GCA_949715645.1). Lineage (NCBI taxonomy): Eukaryota > Metazoa > Arthropoda > Insecta > Diptera > Syrphidae > Portevinia > Portevinia maculata. Next base: position 76,305,323 of record OX454527.1, read on the forward strand.
CTTGGACAATACATCAAGACCACGGTTTTGATCCTCCATTATTTGAATTTGTGTCTGCTTCAATTTTTCGACATCGTTGCTCGTGTCAATAATAGGAACATCATCATCTTGCCAGACGGATCGTGATGATGACGGAAGCAAATCGGAACGAGTACTTGTAGTAAATTAACTTTTCGATTGTTGTAGTTTGGACTGAAGAATCTCAATTAAACGCTGGCGTCTTTCTGTCTCTTCAAATGTTATTAACCGACTCCTGGCGGAAGCATCTAGCTTTTGCTTTAGCTGGCGCAGTTCCTTGTCGAATTGATCAAGAAATAATTGAATTTTTCGGGTGGATTCGGAATAGCCATGGGGGCGATTTTGATCCCCCTGCGTTAGTTCAGCTAGAATTGTATGACTCAGGTTCTCACAAGCTTCGTACTCTGTCAACCAGGAATCAATATCAACCAAGGACATGTTGATCAATAATTAAATGAAACAAACAACAATGTTTATTCTCACAAATATTTTCAAGATGAATGACAAATGTCCCCTGACCATCATCATCATCATCATCATCATCATCATCATCATCATCATCATCATCATCATCATCATCATCATCATCATCATCATCATCATCATCATCATCATCATCATCATCATCATCATCATCATCATCATCATCATCATCATCATCATCATCATCATCATCATCATCATCATCATCATCATCATCATCATCATCATCATCATCATCATCATCATCATCATCATCATCATCATCATCATCATCATCATCATCATCATCATCATCATCATCATCATCATCATCATCATCATCATCATCATCATCATCATCATCATCATCATCATCATCATCATCATCATCATCATCATCATCATCATCATCATCATCATCATCATCATCATCATCATCATCATCATCATCATCATCATCATCATCATCATCATCATCATCATCATCATCATCATCATCATCATCATCATCATCATCATCATCATCATCATCATCATCATCATCATCATCATCATCATCATCATCATCATCATCATCATCATCATCATCATCATCATCATCATCATCATCATCATCATCATCATCATCATCATCATCATCATCATCATCATCATCATCATCATCATCATCATCATCATCATCATCATCATCATCATCATCATCATCATCATCATCATCATCATCATCATCATCATCATCATCATCATCATCATCATCATCATCATCATCATCATCATCATCATCATCATCATCATCATCATCATCATCATCATCATCATCATCATCATCATCATCATCATCATCAACATCATCATCATCATCATCATCATCATCATCATCATCATCATCATCATCATCATCATCATCATCATCATCATCATCATCATCATCATCATCATCAACATCATCATCATCATCATCATCATCATCATCATCATCATCATCATCATCATCATCATCATCATCATCATCATCATCATCATCATCATCACCATCATCATCATCATCATCATCATCATCATCATCATCATCATCATCATCATCATCATCATCATCATCATCATCATCATCATCATCATCATCATCATCATCATCATCATCATCATCATCATCATCATCATCATCATCATTCCCCCTGCAGCGACGGGGTTAGAATTGTCCTGAGGTTAGGCATGCCTGTCGTAAAAGGCGACTAAAATCCGCCCGAGAGAGTAATCTTAATGATGTTATGAGCGATGCTGTCTGGAGCACAGTCTCCTGGTAGGGCCACCCTTGGCAGCAAGGTCATAACGGAAAGATGAAACTGAGGAAACCCCCTGCAGCGACGGGGTTAGAATCGTCCTGAGGTAAGGCATGCCTGTCGAAAGAGGCGACTAAAATCCGCCCGAGGAAGTAATCTTAATGATGTTATGAGCGATGCTGTCTGGAGCACAGTCTCCTGGTAGGGCCACCCTTGGCAGTAAGGTCATAACGGAAGGATGAAACCGAGTTATATAGAAGGATTATGTGTGTTTGCAAACACCTTGATTAAACCCAGAAGCGTCTGACCCAAAATGGGCGGCTCTCTGGTCTGCGTCTGAACCGGAGCGGTCGGCAGTAACCAAACCTGGCTGAAGGTAAAAACGGCTATGGGAAGGAACCCGGAAAAAAAAACCAAGGATGAAAAGTCAGCAAAGAAGTAAAATTACGGTGCAGGGAGTCGGATCCCCAGTACCGGCGACCGAGAGTGAGCGAGCAGGCTCGGAGTCGTCGATATACAATTACTGCAATACTACAACGGTGGAAAACTTGGCTGAAGTAGTAGATAGTGCTACAAGAAAGGATATTGAAGACCCCTTCAAAAGGCGCTCGCGCGTTCAACGCTCGCCGGAAAACCCGGGGTTACCAACGGAACTAGGCCGCAACGGGGGGGACAAAATGGAGGGTCCCAACTTGGAACCCCTGAGAGTACCCCAAGCACGGCAACAATATGCGTCCCCCTTGGAGCCCGAAATTCGGCCCCCGCAAGAAACAGGGACTCAGAGAGAGGAACACTTGGCTACCACAGAACGTAAAGCTACAAGAGAAGCAGCTGTAAACCCGTTTAAGAGGATTTCACGAGTGACACGTTCGCCGCTAGCCACTAATCAAGCTCTGCCTGCGCTAGATAAATCTAAAAACCACAGGGCAGCCAACAGAAGTTCTTCAGTGGGGACCCCCAAAGGCTTCCAACACCATGGACGACCGCTAGCAGACGCTCAGCAGGGTACAACCATAAACAAAGAGCTGCAAAAGTGTAAAGAGCTCATCAAAAGGATGAAAGCAGCTGCAGAAAGGCAAAAAAATATGAGTACAGAGGTGAAAAGAGGACTGGCTGAACTCGAAGAATCCCTCGACATCATAAAGCATCTGCAGGTTAAGAGCCCATATCAGGCAAACGTGCACCCCAAACGGGCAGCAATGGACCAACCAACACAAGCTGGTCGACAGACAACACCACCGACAAACCCGGAGCCCAAGAAAAGGCCTCCATCAAGCCCTCTTGAGAAGGAAACCGAGAAAAAGAAGAAGCAAGCACCCGGTAGCATTCCCGCGCGACCTTCAATCTTACAGCATAGCACACTAGATGAAATGCAAGAAGTCAAGCGGGGCTCGCCAATAAGTGTACAATCACGGCATCGAAAACACCCGCTGAGTAGAAACGATGCGCACGCGACTGGCTCGGGTATGCAGAACACGCCTAGAAACAAACAAAGGCAAGGCAATGGCACCGCATCAGCTCACAGGAAGACCAAAAAGAAGAAAGAGAGACGGCCCAAACCCAGACCCGAGGCGATTCTCATAAAACCTGTAGGTTCGCAAACGTACGCCGAAATCCTGCGAGAAATCCGCAGTAAAGCAAACCCTGACGACACGGAAACGAAAATAAAATCCGTCCGCCAAACGCAATCAGGAGACGTCCTTCTTGAGCTTACGGCCAAATCAAAGGGCACTGATGGATTCAGCAAATCATTAAAATCCATTTTGGGCGTAAAGGCAAACATAAGACACCTAGAGCCTAAGACATCTTTGGAAATAAGGGACTTGGATGACCTTACAACAGAAGAGGAAGTAAGAGCTGCTATCAAATACAAAGTTCACGACCCGACATTGGACCTTCAAGTCTTCTTGACGAAGGCAAATAGAAGAGCTCAAAAAATGGCTCTCATCCAACTAAACACCAGAGCTGCAAAGGAACTGTTGGGCAGTCCTCGAATTAAAATTGGCTGGGTTCATTGCAGAATACGGGAAAGAGTGGTTATCCCGCGTTGCTTTAGATGCTTTGGGTACGGACACCAACAGTCAGGGTGCAAGGGGACAAACCGGAAGGGCAAAGGACTGTGCTTCAACTGCGGAGAACAAGGTCACAAGAAGGTCGAGTGCAAAACAGCCGCCAAGTGCTACTTATGCGCCGAGCTCAAGTTAACACCTGACTTGCTAGCACATGTAGCGGGTTCGAGAAACTGCCAGGTGTTCAAGAACGCACTCGATAAAGCGAAGAAAAGTATGCCATCATGATGAAAATCCTCCAAGGAAATCTTCACAGGAGCCGAACAGCTGACGACCTGCTGGCCGAAATTCGACTAGACCTTAAGGCCGATGTGGTAGTAATAAGCGAGCAGTACAAAAACAAAGACGTACCTGGCTGGTATGCGGATCTGCTCGGCACAGCAGCTATCTGGATCCCGGACACAGGAGCAGTGCCCATTAAAGACCATGGAGCAGGACGAGGTTTTGTCTGGGTGAAGTGCGAGAGAGCGACAATAGTCAGCTGCTACCTTACTCCGAACGAAGTTATTAGCGACTTCCGAGGAAAGATAGATGACCTCGAAGATGCGATAAGGGAAATAGAGGGCGCAATGCTACTAGCCGGTGATTTTAACGCTAAGGCCCTAGAGTGCTTACTACGGACTCAAGAGGAAGGCAAATACTCGAGATGACCGCCAGATTAGGGCTCAATGTGATGAACATCGGCAACACATCCACCTTCAGGCGACCCGGCAATGCCGAAACCATCCCGGACCTTACCTTTGCTTCAGAAACAATAAGCAGGGATATTCATAACTGGAGAGTCATCGAGGACTACACTGGCAGCGACCACCAATATATCGTCTTCGATCTACAGGCGGAACGACGTGCTCCTCACAGAAACCAAAGGCGAACACCGATGTGGAAGGTGGACAGACTCAACAAAGACCGCTTTATGGGCGTAATCCAGGAAGGCAAAGACGCGATTATGAAAATCTCAGGTACTTCTGAGTCAAAGACAGAAGCCACAATGCGGCTCATACACCATGCGTGCGACGCCTCTATGCCCCGATCAAGGAACTCGAATGGACGCAGAAAACCAGTATACTGGTGGACCGAAGAGATCGCTGCATATAGAAGGAGGTGTCTACACCTCAGACGCAAAGCCACGAGGGGAAGGAGATTACACGTTGGAATCATTGAAGACGTCCTAGCAGACTACAGGAATGCAAAGTTTGAGCTCAAAAGGGCCATAAACATCAGCAAAAGACAGAAGTGGGAAGACCTCCGACGAGACGTCAACAATGACCCCTGGGGACTGGGCTATAAGGTAGTTATGCGCAAGCTGGGCGCTCAGGCAATAACTCCTATACTGAGTGCGGAAAAAATGCTGGACATAGTTGATACACGCTTCCCCACCCATCCTGTTAGACCCCCTGACGCCCCCACCCCCACTACCCACCAGCAAAATGCACCACCGTTTACCGAAGATGAACTGCTAGCGGCGGCGAACACGCTACAAAATAAGAAGGCCCCGCGGCCCGACGGCATACCAGCGGAAGCCCTGAAAGTGATTGCCCGAACCTGCCCCGAACTCCTGTTGAGCATGTTCAACGACTGTCTTCGAGATGGGATCTTTCATAAGAACTGGAAAACGCAACGCTTAGTACTTATAAGAAAAGGGAAAGGAGACCCGGATTCCCCCTCAGCCTTCAGACCCCTGTGTATGCTAGACACGGCGGGAAAACTTTTAGAGAAGATGCTCAAGCCGCGACTCACAGCAGCAATTAACAGAGGAGGTGGTCTATCCGACCGACAGCATGGGTTCAGAAGAGGCCACTCTACAATAGGAGCTGTCAATGAAGTTGTAGGGTAATCACCACCCAAAAAAAGTCGTCGTCCTGGCAGCCTTAGATGTGAGAAACGCGTTTAACTCAGCCAGGTGGGCTGATATGTTGAACGCCCTTGAAAATACCTTCAAGATACCGCAATACCTCTTACGGATGGTGAAGGACTATTTAAAGGACCGGCAGCTGTTGTACGACACGACGGAGGGACCCCGCAGAAAGGAATTAACTGCTGGAGCAGCGCAGGGCTCCATACTGGGCCCCGATCTGACACATTCCTAGTAGGTTACGCAGATGACATCGGTGCGGTGATTACAGCAAAGGATACCGAAGGCGCACAGAGACGGCTTAATCAGGTCATGAGACGCGTGCACGCCTGGATGGAAGACCATGGCCTTTGTCTAGCAGCAGAAAAAACTGAGATAGTCCTTTTGACTAGGAGATACATCCCGACAATCGTTGATTTCCAGGTAGACTCCGAAATCATTACCAGCAAGACGGCAGTAAAATACCTGGGAATAGCCATTGACTCCAAACTAACGTTCTGGCAACATATAAAGTCGGCATCAGAGCGAGCTATTAAGGTAACCTTATCACTCAGCAGGCTCATGGCGAACGTAGGTGGCCCAACGGCAAACAAAAGAAGACTGCTCATGTGGATTACTCATGCCATTCTCTTGTATGGTTGTGAGATTTGGGCCGATGCACTCAGACAGGAGAAATACAGGAAGAAAATTGCAGCAGTGCAAAGACTAGGAGCACTTCGAGTTGCAAGCTCCTACCGAACAGTGTCGGAACCAGCCGTTCTCGTCGTCGCGGGAGTGACCCCGATCGATATCCTAGCGACAGAGAGGAAGCACGTGTTCGAGAACAAGACGGAAGCAGGTGTGGAATCGGCCACTGCAGAGGCGAAGCAGTTCAGCAAACAAGAATGGCAGAGAAGATGGAGCTGCGAAACAAGAGGTAGATGGACGGCGCGGCTGATCAGGAACATTGATGAATGGACGGAGCGGAAACACGGTGAAATAAATTTCTATGTCACTCAGTTCCTGACTGGACATGGATATTTCAACCGATACCTCCACAAGATGGGCAAAGTAGGGAGCGCAGCCTGCAAATATGGCGACTCCTCGGAGGACGATGCTTACCACACCTTTTTCATGTGTAGCAGATGGGAAGCTGAGCGAAACAGGCTAGAGGCGGAAATAGGCATTTTCACCCCAGATACCGCCGTAAGCCAGATGACGACGAGTACCGAAGCCTGGAACAAAATATGTTCATTTATCGAAACGGTACTACGATCAAAAAAGAGAGAGGAAGACGAAAATATACCCTCACATAACGGATGAAATCCTCATCGACACGAAAGAACACGCGAAGTGTTTCAGCAGGCACAGACGTCTTAGGCCACAGAAGACTAACAAGACGGCGTCCTTTTACGGACTTATAAACGGCGCCACGCTGATGTAATGCCAAGAGCGGTTCCAGGGTGGCTTATAGGCCGTAAGCGGGGAGAGTTTAGTCCGTGAGAGTCGGACACACCAAGTGGTGACGGCCTACCACTTGACGGTACATCACGTATTCTCTCCTCCAAAAAAAAAAAAAAAAAAAAAAAAAAAAAAAAAAATCATCATCATCATCATCATCATCATCATCATCATCATCATCATCATCATCATCATCATCATCATCATCATCATCATCATCATCATCATCATCATCATCATCATCATCATCATCATCATCATCATCATCATCATCATCATCATCATCATCATCATCATCATCATCATCATCATCATCATCATCATCATCATCATCATCATCATCATCATCATCATCATCATCATCATCATCATCATCATCATCATCATCATCATCATCATCATCATCATCATCATCATCATCATCATCATCATCATCATCATCATCATCATCATCATCATCATCATCTTCATCATCATCATCATCATCATCATCATCATCATCATCATCATCATCATCATCATCATCATCATCATCATCATCATCATCATCATCATCATCATCATCATCATCATCATCATCATCATCATCATCATCATCATCATCATCATCATCATCATCATCATCATCATCATCATCATCATCATCATCATCATCATCATCATCATCATCATCATCATCATCATCATCATCAACAACAACAACAACAACAACAACAACAACAACAACAACAACAACAACAACAACAACAACAACAACAACAACAACAACAACAACAACAACAACAACAACAACAACAACACCACCACCACCACCACCAACAACAACAACAACAACAACAACAACAACATCATTAAGTTAACACCCTGAGAAAATGCACCGTTAGCAAAACGCAAAACGTTAGATAACATTTAAAGGATTTAATCGAAAAAAACAAAGCTTTTGTAAAAAACGCTGTCAGTAGGCGGATTTAAAAAATATTTAAACATAAGTATAAACGGCACCTAGAGAGTCTGTATTATAACAGACGGACGGACAGAGGGAAGAACTTTTAGGGGTCTACGGGCAATATTAAGGTATGTTACAAACTATGCGTCAAAATTAATATACCCCTAGAATAGGGTATAAATATTTAATTTCATAAACATAAACCTTATGCGTAAACCGTGAACCATTATTTTCTAATAATAAATTTGTATTAGGTGCCTAAGTAAATAATAATTATAGTTCGCGCGGAACCCTTCATGAGCGAGTCCGCCTCGCACTTGGCCGCTTTTTTGTTTTGGTGCCGATGGATGGTATGGAGAGTCTATAAGCTCTGACTCTTCCTTATTTTCTTCTTCGAGACATCTTTTTCTTTCCTTAGTATGTTTATCTGATCCTACAGATAAACAGCCTGTAAAAAAATAGAATATTAAGTTTAAGTAACTTACTCTATACAACTTACATACCAGGTATTCTCGAAATTGATGAGTTCTGCTCCGCATCCATTAGATTTAGTAAAATTATTTCCCATTCTTTTAGCTTTATGTGCTTATATCCTGTGGTTTTAAGGTCTTCTTAATTCTCTTCTTTATTTCATCCTCTGTCATTAAAATACCGGTTTTGGCATTAAAATCGCTAATAAATAGCTTTAAAGCTTCCGCCTTCGCTTTTTTTTTATGTGAGGCTGTTGAGACTTGCTCATAAGCACGTTATGAGTTTCGAGTATTTTAATAAACTCTAAAGCTGTCGAAACTTCCTTTTTTGACATGACCTTTATTTTAACACTCACTTTAAGAACATTATTTTATAAGACCTTTGCTTAAAGCCCAACGTACAGAATGACTAGTCAAAAACAAAAGTGTTTACAAAAGAAGAATGCTCACAACGGTAAATTACAATAGAAATCAAAACTACAGCTGCTAATCACATAAACATATTTACTTTGTGTACTAAAGTGTTTACAAAAGAAGAATTTGATAGAACGGTAAATAATATGAAAGAATTTAAGGCTCAGGTTTCCATTATGAACACTAAGAAAATTATTTTTTTTTATTTTTTTTTATTTAAATTGACTTATTCTAGTACCTACTGTAAAAGAATTTTTCTGAGGAAACTTTTTTTTCTATTTTTTTTTATTTTTAAAGTTTTCAATTTTCACTGAAAAGTGCACCTACAAACTGCACAAATGGACGCGTTCACTTTGCATAACGCTTGTGCTAAGTGTTTTCTGTTGGTGTGGAGGGGGGTGGGTGGGGTGGTGAACGCAGTGAATGTTGGAAAATATTATAGGTATTGCCATATGTCAAAAAGTTGGAACAATTTAAGTTAAATTGTCTTTTCTTTTTTTTTGGCTGAAAATATACTGGTAAATACCCCAAAGTAAGTATATATAAACTTAAGCTCCAGGCTCCTGCCTGACAGTTGTTGACATACCCTTAGCGGAGCGACGAAGTCGCGTGAGCGGCTAAAACCTGCGGAAGAAAGGGTTAAAAGCCTGTTAGCGAGCGAAGCGAGCCACCCACTCCATACTTTAAATACACCATACTTTCTTACAGGCACCTGCCTGACAGTTTTTGGTATACACATAAAAAAAAATTCATTTCCTTAAGAAAAAAATATTATATTTATCTTTTTTAGGCCATTTTAAGCCAGAAAAAAAAAATTTCCTTAGTGTTCATAATGGAAGCCCGCCCCGAATTTAAAACTACAGCTTCCAATTTACGTAAACATATTTTTCATACAGTATTTACTAGTGATTTTGGATGAATTGGTAGTATTTACTTGAATCAATCCAGTATTTACTACCAGTATATGCTTATCAGTATATACTTTATTTTATGCATACCAAAAGATGTATGTACTATAAATCTTGGCTTTTACTAGCAATACTAGTATTCACTTTCACTTTTAACTAGTAGTAAGTACTTCAGTTTTATGCATATGGCCCATTATCTAAGATTATTTGCCAAATATTTAATCTATCGCTGTTAACAGAAACATTCCCATCCATTTGGAAAGACTCATTATATGTACATACAAATCATGTAGGAAAAATAAAGTTGAAAATTATAGGGACATATGTAAACAGTCAGCTATCCCTAAATTATTCGATAAATTTGTCACTGAGCAATTAAATTTTTTTTGCAAATCTTTAATTTGTAACAACCAGCACGGGTTTATTAAAAAGCGTTCAACCGTGACAAACCTCATTATTTTCACTAACTTTGTAATCTCCGAAATAGGTAAAGGTAATCAGGTTGATGCTATTTACACGGACTTTAGCAAAGCATTTGATCGTGTAGATCACAGAATCTTACTATTCAAACTAGAACGTTTAGGCTTTCCGACTTCATTCTTAAAATGGCTATCCTCTTATCTAAGCGAAAGATATCAATACGTAAGATTTCGGAATAAAATCTCAAACAAGATCTTTGTAACTTCTGGCGTCCCCCAGGGAAGCCATATAGGTCCATTATTGTTTATTTTGTTCGTAACCGATGTTGTTAAGTTCTTGCCTCAATGTAATATTTTAATGTTCGCTGATGATTTTAAAATTTATTCGTCAGGTAAAGACAGTCACAGCTTTCATACAATAAGTCTTAATATACAAAAATTTTGCCTGTGGTGCTCCAAAAATAGTCTGTTATTGAATGTGGGTAAATGCCCTGCGATTACTTTATCTCGACGCAAACACCTTTTATTAACACTTACACTTTTGGCAGTCTTCCAATTCCCCGTGTTACTATAATTAAAGATTTGGGTGTTTTATTGGACAGTAAATTATCTTATGTTAGTCACGTTGAATATATGTATTGTAATGAAACGCTCGTCAATCAGGTTCAAGTCGAACTGCCAGCATAGGCCAAGCATAGAACTGAGCATGCAGCAATCGCATGCAGCGACATGTGCTATAATATGATACACCTGGAGAACCATAGTTAGCGATGATTCCCAGGGTGTAACTAAATGCTGATTAGGCATGAAGCATAGTGAACAATATGATACACCTAGAGAACCATAGTTAGAGATGATTCCCAGGGTGTAATTAGAATCTTGGAATGGAATGTTGCTATTACACCTTCCTCCTTTTGAGGTATAATTTTATTTTAATGAAATTATGCTTGACTTATGCCTTTAGTCCCTTTTTATTATTTTTTTTTTGAAAAATTAAAATCTGAAGGTATAGTAACATTTTAATATTCTCAATCTAGGTACTTTTAAACACTATTTACTCTTAAGTTAAGTACTCTTATGCTAAATATTTATAACCTAGGTACGTACCTACAAGGTGGCGCAAAAATAACCTTCCGATGTTTTTTGGCTGTAATTTAAAAAAAAAATTAAAAAAATAGTCACCACTATTCCGCGTTGTGGAGCAGTGTAGCGTAACATTGTTTATTAACGTGTTTTTCGCATGTGTTTACTACACAAATGTCAAAACAGAACTGACATTAGGGGCCCAATCGCAAAATTTATAGCATTTTCTGATAGGAGGATTACTTTTGCGCCACCTTGTATTTATATTAAAATTATTTTATTATTATTTTTTTTTTTTTTTTTTATTAATTATGTTATTTTATAGGTAACGATTTAAAAATATATTAAAAAAAATTTTTCAACACAGCTTTAAAAATATTGCTTAGTATAATACTTAAATTTAAGAAAAATTTTTTTTTTTCATAATTACATACATATTTTTATAACTGCAATACGTATCTGCAATTTATTCAACAATATTTTATAGACATGTATATAGGTACTTTATATAATCAATATCATGTGCACTTATTTTTCTGTGAATTTCTTAAGCCTATTTTTATGAACTAACACCTTTTTCCTGTTTCTGTCCTCTATGACGCAGTTTTTATTTTCCTTAATTTCTACTACTTTGTATGGACCTGTGAACGCATTATCCAACTTGTGGCCTGCTGTGTTTTCTAATAAAACCAAGTCGCCTATATTAATTTCTAGCTTTTTTATTTTTATGTCATACAGTATTTTTTGTTTAATTTTTGCATTTTTAATAAACGTTTGGGCCCGCACATTGGCCGACTGTAACCTAAACTTAATTTCTTTTTCATAAGAGTCAATATTGTACACTGGGTCTATAGATTTTTCATTTAACCACTGAAGGGAGTTTGGGTTTTTCCCAACTTTTACTTTTACTTTTTTTTTTTTTTTTTTTTTTTTTTTTTTTTTTTTGGGTTTTTCCCAAATACTAACTCAAATGGACAGTAGCCATGTACAGCTGATGGAGGGGTATTATAACAATATGCAAAGAACTGTAACCACTCATCCCAATCGTTTCTTTGAACCGATATGTAGGAACGTAAATATTCGTTAAACGTTCTATGGCTGCGTTCTATTGTGCCTAAGGTTTGATGATGATAAGCTGTTGAAGTCTCTTTATCTATCTGTAGCAAGGAGCAAAGATTAGTTAAAATTTGATTTTTATATTCAGTTCCCATGTCTGTTATAATTTTCTTCATGGGACCATACTTCAACACAAAACCTTCAACAATGGCTTTCGCTACTGTTTTTGCACTTTTGTCTGGAATAGGTATTGCTACCAAATACTTAGTCAAATCGCATGCCATAGTTATCGCGTATTCATTATTTGTTTCTGTTAAAGGTAGTGGACCAATGGTATCTATTAGCACAATATCGAATGCTTTTTCTGTTGTTTAATTTATTTATTTATTTATTTCATTTCATCAACTGAGGTACACTTGGTCCTCTAATGGATTACATACATACTTAATTCGACAAATTATTAACATACTTAATTAACCTCACCAAAGTTTGTTAAAAGTATAAGCAATTGATTTTTGAACGTATTTCTACTTATATTAGAGTGAAGATCAATGAGATTCCCAATTGAATTAGCTTCTCTTAAGCATCTAGTTATTGTTTCATTATATCCGTATTGTACTCTATGCATAGGCTCAACAAAAATATTTTGATTTCTCAATGGTATCACGGGTCTTCGATATCTGATCTGTGTAAGCAGGTAAGGACAATTTATATGTTTAGTTATTAGGTCTCTCACAAACATGATCGAAAAATACCTCCGCCGAATACATAAAGGCAAAATTCCAATCAGCTGGCATCTGATATTATATGGTGGCAAGTCGATATTCCAATTAAGCTTTTTTATCGCAGCTCTAGTAAACCATTTTTGAATCTTCTCTATCCTTCTAGAGTGAACCATATAATATGGATTCCAGATAACAGAGCAGTAATCTAGGGAAGACCTCACATATGCAAAATATAGGTATTTAAGGGTATGCGGGTCAGAAAAATCTTGAGAGTTTCGCAAAATAAATCCCATCATTGACCTGCATTTTGTGACGAGGTAGTCTATGTGACTATTGAAGTTGAGTTTATAGTCAAATAATACGCCTAAGTCTTTTTTGGATGCGATGCTTTCCAAAGGTAGATTTGTTATGCTGTAGGTAAACTGAATTTGTTCCCGTTTCCGGCAGAATGTAAGGCTATTGCACTTTGAAACATTAAGATTTAAACAGTTAAGTGTACACCAATCTGATAATCTATTGAGGTCATCCTGCAACAATAAACAGTCCTGGGGTGATTTAATAGATCGAAAAATTTTCAAGTCATCAGCGAACATTAAGCCTTCAGAATTAAGGATGACATTGGGAATATCATTAACAAATAAAAGAAACAACAAAGGCCCAAGATGGCTGCCTTGAGGGACTCCCGAAGTAGCGTCAATGCGATCTGAGACAATACCATTAATCCTAACAAACTGCGAGCGTCCTCTTAAGTAAGAATTGAACCATTCTAAGAGACTTGAGTGAAAACCATTGTTACGCAATTTATTAAGAAGAATATCGTGGTTTACCCGATCAAATGCTTTTGCAAAATCTGTGTAGATGACATCGCACTGCATACCATTTTCCATGTTGTTTGCTATAAAATTTGTTAAAATTGTCAGATTAGTCTCTGTGGATCTTCCAGCAATAAAACCATGCTGATACGAAGAAATTGTGGACTTAAGAAGAGCTGTAAGTTTACCACAAACAAGTTTTTCGAACAATTTCGGGATAGTGGGAATTTTCGATATTGGACGATAGTGAGTAACATCTTGTTTGGGACCAGATTTATAAATCGGTGTTATGAATGAGCTCTTCCAAGCATCTAAAAAAATTCCCTGCTCCAAGGAACTATTGAAGAGCATATGAAGTGGCACTGAAAGTTCATCCGCGCATCTTTTTAAAATAATGGGAGGAATACCATCAACGTCTCCTCTCATGTCGGATACTAAATCGGACAGCGCAACTACTACTTCAGAAATAGATAAGTATATGCTACCAACGTTAATAGAATTCGTGGAGTAGTCAGATATCGTACCTGCTCGTAAGATAGGCGTATTATTTGAATAAACAGATTTGAAATGGCTAGCAAACATGTTGCAAATAACTGAGAGGTCTGTTGACAACTCGCCATTATACTTCATACTATTAGGAATTCCAGTCGATTGTTTTTTGCAATTGATGAAACTCCAAAATCGTTTACTATTGACTTTCAGGTCTGATTCCACTGAAAGGACATATTGCTTATATAAAAATTTGTTAAGAACTTTAAAATCTTTTTGAAGAGTCCTATATTTCAGAAGTAATTCTCGATCAGAAGATGATTTGCGCAATTGTTTATAAGTCTTGTTTTTCAGGTTATTTAGATGGATTAATCTTTTATTAAACCATATGGGCTTTGAGTTTCTCCTAACTTTAACCTTAGGTGTGTTTACTTCGATTATGTCATTGACTATCATGATCAGGGTATTGTATGAGTGTTTCAAGTCTATGCCATCAAATATTGAAGACCACGCAATACCATTTATACAATTTTTAATATTACCAAAATTGGCTCTATGAAAATTGTACTTAAAGTTTGAAACAGAAATTGGCTTAACAAATTTGTAGAACTGAAAATCTAGGCTTAATGCAACATGGTGGATTGAATCTGGCACAAATGGAAGGATACATTTACTAATGTTGACGTTAAACTCAGTATCGACAAAAACTAAGTCAAGAGTACGGTCTAAAGAATTTTTAATATTATTAATTTGCCGAAGGTCAAATTGTGCAAAAGTATCAACTACTTCACTCTCAAAATCAAAATTTACATTAAAAGGAACGATTTTTAGGTCATCGGAATCAAGTAACCAATTTAAATTCGGCAAATTAAAATCCCCCATAATGAGGATATGCTGATTATCATTCAAGTTATTTAGTACAGAACAACAGTTATCTACATGAAGTTTATATAATTCAAAAGAACTCTTTGGTGGGATATAACTTACGATACAATAAATGTTTTTGGTGTTGTCAATTCTTATCTTGACTATTATTTGGTCAACATCTAAATGATCGGATAAGTGGGGTAAATCAACTTCTACAGCATTCAAAGAAGCACGAACAGCAATTAACACTCCGCCGCCTCTCTCGGAACCAGTCAAACCAGCACATCGATCTTTTCGGAATACCGAGTATTGCTGGTTATTAAAAATTTCGGCATTATGATGTTTGCTAGACAGCCAAGTTTCGGTGAAAGCCATGACGTCATATTGTAGCGAGGAGGAAAAAAGTAGGAACTGATTGAGTTTAGTTCGAAGACCTCCAATATTTTGGTAGTACAGATGAAAGCTTTGAGGATAAGGCGATGAGTCCGAAGAACTTAATCGTTTTTTGGATGGATACTGTCCGGGACGTTTAAAATCGCTTCCTTGATCAATGTTGCATTTAAAGCATTAGGTACCTTTCTCGGTCGCTGTACAAATTCATGCACCAAAGTTCCATCAGGCCAAAAACCTTTCGCAACGATTTTGACAAAGTCAATTTCATTTAGAATCAATTTAAAAGACGAGATATCCCTTGGTTCATTGAATTCATATTTAAAGCACTTTACGGGCGCTGAAGCTGCAGAGATTTTACTTTTGATGTATTTTAAAATATCGTCTACGGTGGTAGTAGCCGCAAGTCTTGAAATGAATATGGCTTTACGAGGATTCCGTTTAATAACAACCAAATTAACCGAAGCTGTGTTCTCGACAGAGATGTCCTCAGTAAGCGAAAGAGGCGAAGTGGGCATGGAATTCGTAATCTCAATCGAATCGTGAGCTAGTAGGTTATTGTGGTCATGAGAACAAGATTGCAAGTGTCGATCATCAGATGATATTTCAATCGAAGGAGGGACTAAATCACCCATGAATATATTTGAGCGTAATACTCTCTTTTGTTGAGGAATCTGATGATTAAGGTGTTGTTGTTGTACTTCAATTTTATGATTTTCCTGTTGTTGTCTATTGTGTTGGTGTATTTGTTGTTCATGTTGATTATCCTGATTGTGAAAAGTTGTTCGAATTTGATCCTGTTCATTGTTATTGTGTTGCATCTGATTTAATACCGGTAGTTGTTTTTGTGGTTGAAGTAATTTTTGCTGTTTCTGTGGTTGTTTTGGCTGTGGTTTAAGAAGTAGTTGTTTTTGTTTTTGTTGTTGTTGTTGTTGTTGTTGTTGTTGTTTTTGTTGTTGTTGTTGTTGTTGTTGTTGTTGTTGAATTGATTCTGCTGGGCCAATATAGTTTGCAAATGCTCACTAATAGGCTGTTGATTTTGCAACAGACGATCAATATTATTGAATCCCTCCATCATTTTTTGCTTATTTGACGAATCGAAAACAAGTAACTCTTTAACTTCAGAGAACATGTCACATAGATTGTTGAAGATTTTTTGTAATTTTATTATCTTCCAGTGCAAGACATCACTTGATATATTGCGATGTTTGTCACAATAAAAGCAGAGGCCAGGTGTTGAAACAATTTTAAAAATATCTTTTCCTTTGATGTTGATGCACTTTGCATGCACATTATCTAGGCATATTGCACAAGAAAGTTTAACATCGTTGGACGTTTTCTTGCAAATATAGCACTCAGAAACATTCATGATTCAGTATCAGATGGAATCAATAGATGGCGGAAGTATTTGGTAATGATTGCAGTATTAGATTATAGGTGCAGTCGGTAATGGAGTGTGATGGTTGAAACATGCAATGAGTAAAAACCAAAACAAAATGCAAATGGGTAGAATCTTTTTGCTGTAACGGCAGAACATGCACTAAATTGTACTCACACGGGCGGGGGAGTGAGATCACAGATGGTTGTTCCGAACGCTAGGCCGCAGTTGTCCGTAAGAATAATATCACTCGGGGAAGCAGTAGTTGTAGGTAGTGTAAAGAAAGACGATATATATTGAGTAGTCTCAATTGCTTCTATTTTGGCAGAACATATATGCAAAAAATGAACTCACCGGGGGAAGTGAGACAAAAGATTGGTTAGACGGCCAAAGTAAGACGAAACAAACTATATGTGGCAAAAAATAATACGGTTGGAGAGAACCACTCAAAAAGTTTTTCGATTTTTAGAAACTTTATAATTAAAATTTCACAAACTAAAAGCAAAACCACAACTCGCGAAAAAGATCAAATGTAGGAAGAATTACTACTTCAAACGCTACACGGGTTGAATATTTTCCGACAGGGTTAATAGGTACTTTTGAATTTAAATCGCAAGAGGAAGGCTTAACGCAGGCAAACTAAGAAACAGTGTTGCCACGATGGTGTTATTACCATTGGTTCTTTGGTTTTGGTCAGATTTTTATTGAGTTGGCACAATTCACATGACTTTACGTACGTTTTGATATCTTTCGTCATGTTACGCCAACGATATTCACGTCTAATTTTGTTTAATAACCTTGTGATACCTGAGTGGCCTCCCCAGATTGGGTTATCGTGGTATTTTTTCATTATCGATTCCTTTTCCTCATTGCTATATATTGTTATCACTTTGGGTGTTAGCGCTATAATTATTTTACTTAGTAATGGGTAACAACCATTTCTTTAAAATCGTTGATCATGGTCTTCTCAATTATTTTTTCGTTCAGTGATAACTGCAATTTTGTTAGATTTTTGATGTTGGCTTCTCTTTGAAGCACTGGAAAAAAATTGTCTAGGCAAAGTTTTCCATTAACAACAAATTGGTCTAACTTAAGCAAACCAATACCTTTTCTTCCACTTTTAAAATAACAATTTTGTGGACCAAATGTAAGATGAGTGTATTTCCTAACATCCTTAGGATTAAGTACTTCATAAACTCTTGGATTGTTTTTACAATGAGTTTTGTTCGTATTGGTGCAGTTTGATTTATTCAATTGGTTTTTCCGTGTGTCTTGACGAGTTGTTACCTTTATTGTTATATGATAGAGCGTCCGCTACATAATTTTCCTTACCCCGAAGATATTCTATCACAAAATCGTACTCTTCTAAATCTAAGCGTATTCGCGTCAACTTGGAGGTCGGGTTTTTCATTGAAAACAAATAGGATAATGGCCTGTGATCAGACCTTACCAAAAACCTTTTCCCATAAATATATGGTTTAAAGTGTGTTATGGCCCAATGTATGGCTGTAAGTTCCTGTTCAATGGTGGACTTATTGCTTTCACCTTTTGTGAATGCTTTTGATGCGTAAGATATGGGCATGTACTTTTCGCCATATTTTTGGGTAAGTACCGCTCCGCAAGTATGCTTGCTAGCGTCTGTTATTATACAAAATTCTTTTTCAAAATCTGGGTACTGCAGTACGGATGGACTTAATAACTGATATTTTTAAATATTGAAAAGCTGTCTCGCAATTCTCTGTCCAATGAAATGAAACATTCTTTCTGCTTAATCTTGTTAAATGGCGTGCAAGTTCCGCAAAATTTGCTATGAACCGCCTGTAATAGTTGCAAAATGCAACAAACCTTTTTGCCTCATCACTATCTTTCGGAGTGGGATAATTGCGTATAATTTCAAATTTGCTTTCATCTGGCAGTATCCCCTTATCCGTGCATTTATGCCCAAGGAAAGTCACCTCGTGACCGAAGAATGAACACTTGTCCGGATGCAATTTTAAATTATACTTTCTGCACAACTGAAAAACTTCTGTTAGGTTTTTAAGCATATGACTTTCCGAACAACCGATTACTACCAAGTCATCCATATACAGAAATGCTTGGGCTACATTCAAACCTGAGAATGCAAAAGACATCATTCTCTGAAATGAATTTGGGGCTATTTTTAATCCGTATGGAAGTCTTTTAAAGCGGAATGATCCTTTTTCAGTGGAAAATGAAGTTATATCACGTGAGTTTTTTTCCAATTCGATTTGGTGGAACCCCGACATTAGATCAAGGCACGAAAAATACTTCGCCCTTCCTAGTTGATCGAGTATGTCATCAATGCGAGGAAGTGGGTATTTATCTGCAGTAAGTTTTTTATTAATCTCCCTGTAATCAACTACCAGGCGCCAACGTTTTTCAGGTATTCCCGGTAAATTCTTTTTTGGAACTAAGAGTACCGGGCTGTTATATTCTGATATTGATGGCTCTATTATACCATCTCTTAGCAGTTTGTCTACCTGTTTGGTTATCTCTTCTTTTTGGCTATGAGGAATTCTATAATTTTTTATGTAAACGGCAGTATTGTCTTTTAATCGTAATTTTTGTTTATAAAAATTATTTGTCGAGGCTTTATCACTTTCTAACGCGAATATGTCCACGAAATCGGAACAGAGTTTGTTGAGTTGTGCTCTAGCAAGAGCTGGAAAATGGTTGTTTAACTTTCGTAGCATGTCTTCTTTGTGACTGCTATTTTTACCATTGGAAGTAACTACTTCATAATTGGACAGACTTTCTGTTTTAATTGCTACGTCCTTAAGTAAGACGTCCTTTTCAGTTATACTTATCAGACGGACAAACGGAGTTTCTTGAGAAACTAGTGTATTGGCTATGAGAACACCATTTTCTAACTGTTGGTTTGGAATCAGTACCTCATTTTCGGATGATATCACATTTATTTTTCTTATTACTTCGGATCTAGCTGGAATTATAACCGAATTTTTGTATGGTGCGCTTCGCATTGGTATACTAATATATTGGAAATTTCTCGGTCGTAATATCAATAACTCTTGATTACAATGGTAATCCAATATACAATTATAAATTTTTATGAAATCTAGTCCTAAAATTCCATCACATGATATCGGAAAATCGTCAGGAACTACCTGGAATGTGTGTGCTATTAAAATATTATCTGCTACGAGATCGGCCTCTATGTTTCCAAATGAATTGATTACGCCTTGCCCTATTCCACTGAGCTTTATAGTGTTGATGGTATTTAGGAGCCTATTTCCGACTTTGCTTTGTTTGAGAACGGACACATCAGCGCCCGTATCAATTAAGAATAATGTGTAAGCATTGCTTAGATTTGTTTTAATTGATATGTAAGAACTCAAGCTTAGATTTAAATGGTATATTTTTATATTTAGTTCTGAATATCTTGGGGCGTTAATTCGTTTCCCTGGTCCTGATTGTTAACCAGGCGGACTTGTCCTTGTTGTCTCTGTTGAAATTGTCGATTTGTTTGTCCCCTGTAATTGTTATAGTTTGTGCCGCGGTTAGTGTTATAATTTCTACGTCCGCTATATCTACCACGACCACGATTGCTAAATCGTGATTGTTGGTAGCTTCTGGTGCGCCATCTTTGCTCACCGTTATATAGGTGATTTGGTGCACCTCGACTTTTTCCTTGATTTCCCCTGTAATATCTGATTTCACCTAACGCCTTATTTGCGTTTAAAAAATTGCAAGAACGCATTCTGATTCGTAGTTCAGAATTTGTTGCATTGTCTATCAGAGTTTTTACTGCAGCTTGTGTTGAAATTTTCTTTGCTGCTTCAGTCGTGAAGCCTTCTGAGATATATGCAGAATTTAGGGCTTTCGTCAAATCGTCTATCTTATTCGCAAAATCATCTGTGTTACTTTGTGCATGCTGTGTACTTGTTAATTTTGCTAATATATTCTCGGATGACGTGGTCTTAATTTCTGATGTTAACTTGCTTATGATTTGCTGTAAAGTATTTTCCCTAACAATAAGATCACGAGCAGATCCCTTCAATTTAGTTTTAACTAGAGTAACTGCTATATCCTCATGTGTTTCTTTAATTTTTTCTATAAGGGATATCGCGTCAAGGAAGCCCTTTAAATTGCCTGGGTTTCCGTCGAATTCCGGCAAGATTTTTGCGGCCGAATTCATGAACTCAATTTGTGTGACACCCATTATTAAATTTTGTTCCTCTTTGTCTGTTAATTTTAATTGTTCACCATAAATGAATTCTTCATTTATTCCTAAGGGAACTTCTAGTTCAATACCATGTCTACTAGAGACTTTAAGTAATTTGTCCCTAAAACTATGAAATATTTCAGTGGCTACCTGTTTATGATGAGTTGTTAGTTTACTAAAATGTACATTGAGTAGCGTTCTTATACTATTATAATTTTTAATTAATATGTTAATGTGTGAGTTGATTGTTTTTTGCGTAATAGGGGCACTTTTATTGATGCATTTATACGATTTACTAAACTCTTCCGTGTACGGAACAATGTTTTCTAGGATTTTGGACCACTTGTCCATTTAAGATCATAATAAAAAAATCCAACTACAAATATACAATACCTACAATATAAAATTGGTTGCTACCTGGGCTGCAGTTGTTTGTAATTTCTTCTTCTCTGGTCTGCTGTTGTTTGTAATTTCCTCATCTCTGGGCTGCTGTTGTTTTTAATTTCTTCTTTTTTTTTTTTTTTTTTTTTTTTTTTTTTTTTACACTATCAGCTCAGTGTCGTGGAGTGCTTAAAGCAAGCAACTATCACGAGCAGAAATTGCCGGCACTAAAAGTGCTCTCACTGGCTTATCATTTAGTGCAGGTGTTAGTAAGGACAAAACAATTAAAAATACAATAATTATGTACCTATAAAATACGAGTACTAACACAGACACAAAATAATGCAAACAATTAAGACATTAAGGCATTATTACGCAAAATATTTTTTAGCTTAATTTTACTAACATGCAAGTCAATCACATGATCATTTAGATTATAGATTCTACTCATGCGACTAATAGGCTCATGCCTTCCATAATTCGTTCTATGATGGGGGCTGAACAATAATTCAACACTGCGTAAATTATGGGCACCACCACGAAAATTAAAGCCAATAGACGACAGCAAGTCAGGTGCATCTATTTGACCGGATATAAGCTGCTGTAAAAAAATGATATCGCTATTAAGCCTTCGTTGAGAAAGGGGTAACATTTGAAGAAGCTTGATACGTTGACTGTAGGGAGGAAGGTTAAATGGATCATCCCATGGAAGTCCTCTAAGTGCAAATCGAATAAATTTACGTTGAATGGCCTCTATTCGATTTGAATGAATGTTGTAGAACGGTGTCCAAACTTGAGAGGCATACTCTAGAATCGGACGGACAAAACAATTGTACAATGACATAGAAACATAAGGGTCATTAAATTCTTTGGCCCACCGTTTTACGAAGCCCAACATAGAATTAGATTTATTAATAATAGAATTAATATGCTTAGCAAAATCCAGTTTGGGGTCGAAATAAACCCCAAGATCCTTAAAATTATCAACACTACAAAGAATATGTTGAGACAGAGAGTATTGAAAGGTGGAAGGGATATTCTTTCTAGAGAATGTCATATGTTGACATTTAGTTGGGTTCAGGGATAAACCGTTTTTATCACACCAATTGGCGAAGCTATTAATGTCAGATTGAAGAAACATTCTGTCTTGCTGACTAGTGATAGATTTATATATTTTCATATCATCAGCGTAGATCAGGATATTACTGTGATTTATACATGCCTTAACATCATTAATGGCAAGTATAAATAATATTGGTCCGAGGTGACTTCCTTGGGGAACTCCAGACTGCGCTGTGAAAGATACGGATAGCGATCCTCTAAATTTCACTTGATAAACCCTTGATCTAAGGTATGAATTAACCCATTTTATGAAACTTGGTGGGAAGCCAAAAGCCCTGAGCTTAAACTCGATTATTTCATGGGACAGCTGGTCGAAAGCTTTAGAGAAGTCAGTGTATATGCAATCCATTTCGTCCTTATTCTCTAAGGTATTAGAACAATCATGCAAGAAACTTAACAGATTAGTGACAGTGGATCTGTTTCTTACAAATCCATGCTGTTCATTACAAATTAAATTGCGACAAAGAAATATTAACTTTTCGCAAACAATTTGTTCAAAAAGCTTAGGGATACACGAAAGCTTTGAAATAGGCCTATAATTAGTGATATCACCACGTTCGCCTTTTTTAAATACAGGTGTGATAAAAGCACTTTTCCATAGATTAGGGAATTTACCAGTACTGATGGACAATTCAAACAGATACATAAGATATGGAGCAATTGCATGACTACATTTTTTAAGAACGATCGGTGCAATGCCATCAGGACCTGATGAATAATCATTCTTGAGAGAAGAAATACATTTTAAAATTGTTTCCAAATCGAATGAGATACTACTAAAACTTATTTGGGAACAGCTAGTTAGATAACTAAAATATTGATCATCAATGTGAAGAGGGGTCCCCCTAAATGATTTACTGAAATGATCTGCAAACATATTGCTTGCATCTACTGAATCAGCAGTTGTAGAACTATTGTAAGTAAGCTTCGATGGATAACCATCAGTTTTTTTCTTAGAATTGACAAAACCCCAAAAAAGTTTGGGGTTCGATTTTAAAGAGCATTCCATTTTACTTATATAGTCAATATATAAGTTGCAGGATAAAGATTTGAATTCATTGAATAATGTGAAATAGAGTTCAAGATCTGAATGGCAGAGACTTTTTAAATAGTTCTTCCAAGCCCTATTACGTCTGTTTCGTATCGATTTTAGCTCTTTAGTGTACCAGGGGTGGGACGTTTTCAGATTCCTAGAGGATTTCACAGGAATCACTTTTTTCATGCAGTTATCCATCAGAGAATAAAAAGAACCTACTGCATCTTCAATATTAGATAAGGCAGTAAGGTTAAAATTAAAGCTGTTAATTTCATCAGAAAGCCTTTGAAAATTTGCTTTCCGAAAGTCAAAAGATTGCGAACGGTCATACGAATTACTGTTTTCGTACAGATGTGCGCCCAGTTCAATAAATACATCCAAGGGTGGATGATTGTCATCTATGTTAGTTATACTGAGATGGGATTCCAGAACCACAGTACTAACAGAGTCAGAAGAGAAAACAAGATCGAGAGTTCGATTTCTGAAATTTTTTATACAGCTTGTTTGCTGTAAGTCAAAAGACAAAATGTTGTCAAGTAAAGCGAGCTCTTGTTGGGCAGAGTCAAAGGATGGAATGAAATGAGAATCATCCTCAGAAGGTACCCATCCAATATGTGGCAGATTGAAGTCGCCTATAAGTAAGACTGTGCTGTCACAACAAGATATGTCAAAAATATGGTCTAGTGCCATAGAGAGTTCCGAATACAAAGAACATAGACGAGACGATGGAATGTACGCATTAACAACATATAAATGTTTGTTCTTAAGTGTAATTTTTACACAGATAAGTTCGACATTAAGTTGAAATGGAAAGTCAATCTTGCGTGACTCAAGGTTGGAACGAACAGCGATCAGAACACCTCCTCCAAGCGCTTTCAGGTCATTGTTATGACGGTCGGTTCTGAATACGGAGAACTCATGATTGAAGAGTTCCGTGTCTAGAATTCCGGCATTTAGCCATGTTTCCGTCAAGGAGAAGATATCATGAGAGAGGGCTTGCGAGTTTATATATAATTCAGCGGTTTTTGTGCGGAGTCCCCTTACATTTTGATAGTAGAGGGACAGCCTACTTGGTTTTTTAACTTGGACGGACAATCTTTCCTGCGACTTTTTGTCGAACGGGGTGTAAATTCTTTAACTAACGTATTTTCAGGCCATGCAGTGCTATTGCACAGCTTTTCGAAATATACTGAAGGGGCGACAATTTTGAAAGACGCAACAAACCCTTCAGCCTTGCTGATTTTGGTGCATTTGATTGAGTCATCTTTTGGGATCAAGTTTCTCGAGACCAAATGGTTCAAGACATCGTCTGAAGAAGTGTTTGGTTTTAGTCGAGAAATGAAAATAGATTTCGGCCTGGGAATCGATTCAATAGTTCCAGATTCTGTACCTAAGGAATGATTTATATATGTGGGGCTAACATTAAGAGTGGGCGCCTCGTTAGAGTTTTTTCGCTGACTCCTAAGGTTAAACCGCTTTGCCTTTGGATTCAACACAGAGGAAGTTATATCACGTTTTCGTTTGCCTGCGGGTAGATTAGATGAGGGCGATGCTAAATTAACAATGGGCTCAGGGGTAGCTTCAACAGTTGGGGAACCTGTTGTGTCAAATGAAGTCAATGTATCCATGGCCCGTTGGGTACACTGCTTTACTTCAGTAATCGGCAACTCAAGGTCAGTAGACGTTGAGGCGTCTGCCGAAACATGAAGATCAGAGAATGTTGATACGTTGAGGACGGTGGTATTAAAAATGTCGAATAAGTCTTTAAACCCCTTAGATAATTTCAGCATGTCAGCCTTGACTACTGACATTTTGAAAGCAAGGGTAGACAGTGACAATTTTCGACATGGGGAGCAATACCATAAGGCGATCTCTGAAGCTTTAACTTTATCCATAAATGCATTGGTTGAACCAACACATTTGGCATGGAACATCATGCCACAAGGGCCATAACAAGCAAAGAGTGGATTGGAGGAATTTTTAGATTCCAAACATTTATAAGCGCTGCAATCCATTTTTAAACTGGGATTTTAGACAGGAAAAAAAAGAAAAACAATGGAAATAGAAAAAAAGACAAAAAATTGCTGATATGTTATAACCAGTATTGAACTCGCAACACTATAAATTACATGCACGACACGTTAGCCACCTGCACCAAGGAGGTCAGTAATAACTGCGGACAAAATTTAGAAATAAGTATGTACAAAAAAATAAACTGCACATATATACATATTATTGAAGAGGAAGAGAAAAAAAGAACAGTAACAACCGCTTACCAAAAATACAAAGAGATAACTTTTATTACACAAAAAGCCAACCAAAATAAACAATTAAAATAAACTAAATGATCAGATATTAAAAATGTTTAGAACACTACACTAAAACACTAAATTTTTCACAGAAAAGAAGCTAAATAAAAGAAATAAAACGTGCACAAAACAAAACAACGTCAAGCTATGACATTCTCTGGTCTGCTGTTGTTTGTAATTCCCTCTTTTCTTTTTGTTTGTTATCTGTTATTATTTTTTTTCGTCTATTGCATTGAACTGAATTGCATTACTTGTTGTTATGTATTTACTTGTTTGTTTTGTCCACATTTGCCTTATTTTTGCACATATTACACTTTAGAATATCATCTGATATTCTATTTCACGTGTTTTTATTATTTTTTTTGTGTTTATATTTGCTCACGAGACGTAAGTTATGTAATTTTTTTTTAAATTTTTATGCCACATTTTATACACTGTTATCACCAAATTAAAGACTTGGATTACTCCAATTAGATATACAAAAAAGATCACATCCTCGTTTTCGATAGATGCTCTTTGAATTATCACGTCATTTATGATAGTACCGGTGTTATCCGTTTTTATGTCTTTTGATTGTTTTGTTCCCATTATTAAACAAAAAATCTATATCACCGATTCTAAACGAAATATTTCACTCGAAAATTGTCACGGTCGCCATGTAATGAAACGCTCGTCAATCAGGTTCAAGTCGAACTGCCAGTATAGGCCAAGCATAGAACTGAGCATGCAGCAATCGCATGCAGCGACATATACTATAATATGATACACCTGGAGAACTATAGTTAGCGATGATTCCCAGGCTGTACTTAAATGCTGATTAGGCATGAAGCATAGTGAACAATATGATACACCTGGAGAACCATAGTTAGAGATGATTCCAAGGGTGTAATTAGAATCTTGGAATGGAATGTTGCTATTACAGTATATCTAATAAGGCTAACAGAAAATCTGGTATGTTAAGACGCTATGCTGGTGAATTCTCTGACCCATACGTTATAAAAACGTTATATGGATCATTTGTTCGATCCATTTTAGAATATACTTCCATTGTTTGGTATCCATACTACAATGTACATACCTATTGTTAAAATTGAATCAATTCAAAAGAGATTTCTTAAATTTACTCCAAGAGGACTTCCTTGGATTAGCTCCATCAGCTTACCCTCTTATCAATCAAGACTTAAACTAATTAGTTTAGAATCTCTAGAAGTTAGACGAACGGTGGCTAGAACTATTTTCATCCATAGACTACTCATTGGTGAGATTGATTCCCCTGAAGTTCTGAGCCTTCTCAATATATGTGTACCTGCTTTTGGTTTCAGAAGTCATCGATTTTTTAATATAGCACATTCACGTACTAACTATGGCCGTTCATCTTCAATAAATGGTCTCATTTTGATTTACAATGCTAGCGTTAACTTAATTGATTTCAATTTATCGGTCATGATTGTATGCTCAAGATTAGATTTTAGAGTATGTGTCTAAGAAAGCCATTAATTGAGCTTTGATGATGTGAAATAAATAAATAAAATAAATAAATAAATAAATAAATAAATAAATAAGTTTGCGGTATATAGTGAAAAAAATGATTGCTTCCTTTTTTCACTTAAACCTTACCGCAAGAGATGTTTGCACACAAGTGGAGTTGGCCACTGGATATCCATGTACATAATAGTATATCAATGAAAAAAACAGCCAGCGTCCATTACCACAGCAAAAAAAAAACGATTTACTTTCCCAGTTATACAATCAACATCGTACATCGTTACACATGCTTTCTGCGAAGGTACGATCAGGTAGAAACAGAAAAAAATAGATTTAAATTCTTATAATGTAAGCGATATGCATGTGCATATGCCCTTGGATTGTGAGAGATATATGCATCTGCATGCGCCTTTAGTTTTTAAGGAGAGTTCAGTGTATCATTGTAAAATGGAGTTGTTTTTTGAAAGAAGACTAACTAAAAAGAAGAGCGAACGAGAAGTAAAATAAAAATCTGATATTATCGTTGAAAATTGAGTCTGTTATAACTCAGAAGTGGGATATACCAATAAAACAATTAAAATTAAAAGTGAACAAACCGATATTTTATCGATTCCTGCCGAAATTTCGGACAATTCGACGAAATACAAAATGGTGATCGTGACAAAGGAAATGATGCTCATGGCATTACAATCTGCAGAAATTATCGTGCCACCGACTGCAACAATGAAGCAAATTAAAGGCTTATATTTCCAGCTACCGTCAGCTGGTGCCACTGCCGACCTGTCTGATATATCCGACACTGAGGAAAAGGTGCATAACCAACAAATGGAGGCGGTCAACGTGTCTTCTACCGCCACTGATGCAATATCTTCTGAAACAGATGCCGCTAATGCACCCGCTGGGCCACCAACGTTGGCCACCGATGAAACCATTGATCAACAACTTCAGCGATTACGCAAACAACGTGATCTTTTGTTGCTGCAAAACGAAATTGAGGCACTTTCACGGCAAACACTTCAGCCAAACCTGCAGCAAAACCGATTAGCTGACGTCAGTGCAATTGAATCCATGGTGCCGAAATTTTCTGCCGACAACTTTTACGAAGTCCAAAAATGGTTTGAGGATTTAGAAGATGCTTGCACAATTCTTCAGTTTGATGAACGCTTACGCTTTGTCGCCTGCCGCCGTATGCTTGAGGGAACTGCAAAAATCTTTGTACGCACGATTTCCGCTTTTCAATATTCCGAATTGAAATCAGCACTTATGCGAGAGTTTGGCAGAAGACGCACTGTACAAGAAGTGTATGCTCAGTTGAGCAGACGCCGTTTGAAGTCTGATGAGAAAATTCATCGCTACATTATCGAAATGCAAGAAATTGCAATGCGGTCGAACATACCCGAAGCCGAACTTGTCGATTTTATCATTGAAGGCATCGGGGATACATCCGCGAATGCCAGTTTATTGTATTCAGCATCCACCATTGCTGAACTGAAGCAAAACGTGGAACGTTATGAACGCAAACGCTTGCGACCTTCAGTATCTGCGGCCAATCGAAATGTGTCAACTGCTGTACGATCCGCCATCACAACTTCAGGCAAAACTGGATCAACAAGTGCCACTTCTTCAACCAATCAATCCGAGCTACCCAGATGTTACAACTGCTCAAAGTTTGGCCACTACCAGAGCCAATGCCCACAACCAAAACGACCACCGAACTCGTGCTTCAAATGCGCATCTACAGAACATGCGTACCGTCATTGCCCCAACCGTGCCACTGCTGCTACTGTTTCCGCCGTCGAACCAGATGAGAAGGACGTTCTCGCTGAATCTATTGAATCTTTAAGAATGGTAAGTGTTGCTTTTCGGAATGAGTGTGAACACAGTGAGTTTAAGGAGTTTTTTTGTCTGTTCGATTCCGGTAGTCCTAGAAGTTTCATTCGATGTGCTGAGGTACCTTACACTTACGCCAAACTGAAGCCAAACATCAGTTACCGCAGCATTGGGAATCACCCACTTAAGCAATTAGGATCAGTTCAATGTGACATCAGATTCTTAGATCAAAATATCAACCATGAATTAATAGTACTTCCAACTGAAGATATGCCTTATGCAATCTTATTGGGTCGAGATTTTTTTAAAAAAGCAAAGATCCAACTGTGTAGAATGAAATATACGTATGGCAAAGATCGTTTAATTGAATTAAATAAAAATGTAAAAAACTTAAGTTTAGATTCGAAACTCACTGATGTTCTTCACTCACTTGGTTTAATTAATCATTGCTTCAGTCATAACACAGTTCAAGATGAAAAATCGCTTAAATTGTTAAAAACACTGCCTTTTGCAAGTACCTCTGATCCGTTTGCGGTCAATGATGCTAATGATGAGTTTCTGGAACTATGTGCTATTAATATTGAAAACCCCTTTTCTGGTGTTATGGAAGGTTCACTTGATATCAATCCGTCCCTTTCGGCTGAGTGTATTTCAGAGATTCAAAATATTATTGCAAAGTCATATTACAATCTTCCTTCAGACAAAGTGCAAAATTTAAATTATAATATGAAGATCAACGTAACGCATGACACACCGATTTTCTGCCGACCTTGCCGCTTATCACACTATGAAAAAATAGAAATTAGAAAAATAATACAGTCCCTCCTTGAAGAGAACATTATTCGAGAAAGTAATTCACCTTACGCTTCTGCCATCGTACCACGGTGAAATTCGTCTATGCATAGATTATAGGCCTTTAAATAAAATTACCATACGTGACAATTATCCACTGCCGTTGATGGAAGAGTTATTGAGCATTTGGGAGGCAAACATTTCTTTTCGGTAATTGATTTGAAAAATGGCTTTCATCACGTTAAAATGCACCCTGATTCAATCAAGTATACTTCTTTTGTTACGCCTGACGGTCAATATGAATATCTGTTTATGCCCTTCGGCTTACGCAATGGGCCTCCTGAATTTCAACGCTTCATTAACTTAATTCTGAGGAAGTTCATTAACGCTGGACAATTAGTCATTTATATGGACGACATATTAATTGCATCAGAAGATTACCGAAGCCATTTACAAACCTTACGTGATGTTTTATGTACCTTATGTCAAAATGGTTTACGTCTTCAGCTCAAAAAATGTAAATTCGCATATACCGAATTGGAATATTTGGGCCACTTAGCAAATTCAGCAGGCATCGCACCTAAACGAGCACATATGAAAGCCATTTCGGATTACCCTGAACCAACTAATCGTAAGGAATTAGAGCGATGTCTTGGGCTCTTTTCTTACTTCATACGTTTTGTTCCTAATTTTTCCACAATTGCAGCACCAATGAGTAAACTCTTAAGAAAGGATACCCCCTATGTTTTTAATTCCGAATGCAAACAAGCCTTTTGCAACTTACGTGGAAAATTATTAGAAGCCCCTATCCTGTCCATCTATAGCCCCTATGCCGAAACCGACCTTCATTGTGATGCCAGTTCCCTAGGCTTTGGTTCAGTACTTATGCAAAAGCAAACCGACGGAAAACTTCATCCAGTGTCATTTTTCTCGAAAACCACTTCAGCCTCTGAATCAAAATTACATAGTTATGAACTTGAAACATTGGCCATCGTTTATGCGCTTAAGAGATTCCACACTTATTTGATTAGAATTCCATTTAAATTAGTAACTGATTGCAATTCCTTAGCACTTACGTTGCAAAATCAAAGTTATTCGGCCAAAATAGCGAGTTGGGCATTAATGTTGGAAAAATATGATTACACTATCATTCATCGCCCAGGCGCCACTATGGCTCATGTTGATGCACTTAGTCGTTCTGGGGTCATAGGTTATATCGACAATGCGGATCTTGATTTTCATCTCCAAATCACTCAAAACCGTGACCCCTACATTCTTCATTTACGGGATAAATTAGAAGAGATTGCATTAAAAGACTTCGAATTAAAAGACGGATTAGTCTTTCATAAATCACCTGCCGGTCATCTTCAGCTTTGTGTCCCTTCTGAAATGATTAACAATGTTATACGCATAACCCATGAAAAAATAGGCCATTTAGCGACCGATAAGTGTTGTAGCAAAATCAAAAAACATTACTGGTTTCCGCATATAAAAGCGCGTGTTAAGAACTTCGTGTCCAATTGTTTAAAGTGCATTTATTATTCCGCATCACCCTATGAAAACAATGCGAACCTTCATGCTATACCTAAGAAACCGGAACCTTTTGATACAATTCATGTTGACCACTTGGGTCCACTTCCGTCAATTAATTCAAAGAAAAAATACCTGTTGGCTGTCATTGATGCATTTACCAAACACGTTAAGCTTTTTCCGACGGCAACTACAAATGCACGTGAATTGTGTTCAGCGTTGAAAAATTATTATTTCCCAGTTTATAGTAGACCGAGACGAATAATTAGCGACCGCGGAACCTGTTTCACTTCCTCCGAATTTGAAGAATTTGTAAACTTCAATAATATCAAACATGTAAAAAATGCTACGGCTTCGCCACGTGCAAATGGCCAAATTGAACGCATTAATCGTGTCCTAAGCCCTATGCTAAGTAAACTTTCCGAACCACTTAGCCATTCAGACTGGTTAAGCCAGCTCCCTAAAATAGAATATGCTCTAAATAATTCCGTCCAATCTTCCACGAAAAATAGCCCTTCGGTACTTCTGTTCGGTGTTGAGCAACGTGGCCCCATGGTTGATGAACTTACGGAATACCTTGATGAAATTGATGATACGTCTGAGATTGACCTGCCGAAAGTGAGGGAAGAAGCATATCAAAACATTTGTAAAGCACAAGAAGCAAGCGCTAGACAATTCGCATCGCATCATAGACCTGCAAGGACCTTTGCAGTGGGTAATTATGTCGTAATCAAGAATGTAGGCACTACAATAGGCACAAACAAAAAACTTATTCAGCGATTCCGAGGTCCATATGTCATTCATAAATGTTTACCCAATGATCGTTATGTCATTCGAGACATTGATGGGTGTCAAATAACTCAATTACCTTACGACGGTGTACTTGAAGCATCAAAATTAAAATTATGGTTAAAACCATCCCTTGATTATATGACTGAGGCCCCTAAAGCAACACTTCTGAAATTAGATATAACACCTATGTATCCTAAAATTTGATAATGATTGTAACGTAAAATGAAGTCGAGTTCCTTGTCAGAACGGCCGAGTTGTAAGCGATATGCATGTACATATGCCCTTGGATTGTGAGAGATATATGCATCTGCATGCGCCTTTAGTTTTTAAGGAGAGTTCAGTGTATCATTGTAAAATGGAGTTGTTTTTTGAAAGAAGACTAACTAAAAAGAAGAGCGAACGAGAAGTAAAATAAAAATCTGATATTATCGTTGAAAATTGAGTCTGTTATAATAATGATCATAGTACACGTTTTTCTTCTTATTTCCTTTATGGCCAAGTAACGATCACAATTAAAGGGGTCGTAACCCTCGAGTCCGCCTGTGGGGTTCGCCGGGATCAAACTACAATTTAAATATTTAAAATGAGGAGACTTGACCTTTATAATGGCGATTATAAATATCAAACAAACTAGATTTGACTTTGTGGCGTGCTAATGTCGTTGTAAAATGTACCTTACCCGACTATAAATGAGCAACATTCACTTTTTCGTTTTCATTTTCGACGACGCGACGGTTGTGTTTTATAAATTTAGTATTTGCTGTCTTAGTGTCGCCAAGTGAATTTTCCGAAAGTATGTTAAGTAAGCTTCTTTTACAACCAGTGAGGCTGCACTTCACGGTGCTGTGTGGTCAAGTTCCTGCGACCTTCTCTCAGGCGAGAGGGCTTCATATTTCATTGAGGCGTAGAGAGAAACTCGTCACCAAACAAGTCCCGAAACACGACTGGAAGCGCGCTATAAGTGAAGCTGAACGTATTGTTGGCTGTCAAACGTCGTTTCTCAGTTTACGTTGGTTGCTCAGCGATGAAATCGCCCATATAGCCTTGCATTTGCGGAAGCTAGTGGAGCATAACCATCCGCTTCTGAAGACTGCCAAGTAAATTTGAATTCCAAAATCTTTAAAGTGAGTCTAATGATTGCATTTTGCAGGCACCTCCTCTACAATGGAAACAACATAATGCAAGAGTGCGGATTGATCACTTTGCTTATCTCGAAGGCAGCAGGATACGCATCAACCATTCCAGACATCGAGCAGGACAAAAGTGATGGAGTGCTTCAGTCGCAGAGGGCTCTTGCCGAAATAACCGAAATGATACGGATCTTCCAATTAGTGCACAAAGTGAGTCAAATCATATTTTTTGTCATTTCAGCATCGTGGAAGAAGGAGAGAGGGACAGAAAGAGAGAGAGCAAAGAGTCAAGCCTGTTACGAAGGTAATCTAAAGGCAAAAGCAATGGTTAGATTATACATTGGTGCATTAATTGATTAACATTTTAAAATCGAAGTAAAGGTCTGCAAGAGGGGCTTCATTTGCCTTCTCTTTCCATGTGTAGTACTGCTGTGTTTTCTATTCACTTCAATCTTACAAACTTGTATACCTAAACCTATACTGACAATGAGTGGGTCTACCACGAATCCACGATACCCCGAAGACAAAAATGTCGAAGAAATTTGGAAAAAATATCTCGAATTATAAAAATCCGACAACAAAATTCTGGATTTAATATTAATTTTTGAAACAATGGTAACAATTCGCGCTCGCTGAGGTGTATTCCCTTAAGGGCCCAACCCGGATTCTATGGATGTGTGTTTCTAGAATGTGTGAAGGGCAATTTGTGAATGCATACTTCGAAGGACAGAAAAGTAGAAAGGAGGGCTACTTTATCCTATGAGGTTCATCGATCCGTTGGTTGTGGGCCACCTTTCATAAGTATACATATATTCTACATTGCTTTTGCTCTCCGTTGAATCAACGGATCCGAAGCATTGACGGATTCTATGGGTTGTGCCCTTCAGGGTGGGTTTTATTTTTTCCATTGCAGTAAAATGGAGGTAACATTCCAAAGATACACTTTTTTCAGGAGGTATGTTTATGGTTTATTATCCAGTTTTCAAAAAAGTAAAGAAGTAAAGGAGCTCTTCAGATGTCAATATATATTTGAAAACATAAAATTCTGGGTTTAACCTTTTTTAATTTTATAAAAAAATAAATCGTTTGCACAACGTAATGGGGCTAAGCATATAAAGCTACCTACGACTTAGGACTTGACTTTTTAACTTCCCAGTGGAAGTTCTTGTAATGGGGCCAATTTTGTTAATCGCGGATTTTGACATATCTCCACGTTTCAAGGTCACCAGAATCCAAATCCAACGTTTTAATAGAGATGTCTCTATGTGTGTATGTAGGTATAGTGCGTACCAAAACAGTTGGCCATTCTACTGCGCAGGTCTCTTAAAATGTGTTTTACAATCTTTATTAATGACCTTCCCAAAGTATGCTCCAGCGCTTCTATTCATCTTTATGCTGATGATGCACAGATTTATTTATCTCGACCAATTGGACTCATCGAGGATCTTGTTACCAGAGTTAACGAAGATTTGAGAAATATATACAACTGGTCCATTTGTAATGGGCTCAGTTTAAATCCAGCGAAATCCCAATTGATCTTAATTTCGAAGAAGTTTTTTAACACCGATGAACTACCCCCTGTTTTTTTAAATGACATGCAGCTTAAATTTGTGAATGTTGTGTCCAATCTTGGTTTTAAACTTAATCGCTCATTATCAGCAACCGATCACATAAATTATGTTATTGGACGAATCTACGCTGGGCTGCGTAAACTGTGGCTATCTTCCACCTTTACTCCAGCAGCTACAAAGCTAAGGCTTGTTAAGACTCTGTTTATGCCTATAATTGATTGCGCTACTGCTGTTTACTGCAAGCTTGACTCACACTCTCAGCATAAATTACTAGTTGCGTTCAATGACATGATTAGGTATGTGTATGGGGTGAATCGATATGAACATATTTCACAATATCACAAACTGGTACTTGGTTGTACATTTCAGCAATTTCTCGACCTAAGGTGCTGCCTTTTTATGCATAAAATCATAATAAACAAATCTCCTGTGTATCTGTTCGAAAAATTGCAATTTCCCCAATCCTCCAGAACTCTAAATCTTATCATTCCCAGTTTTACTTATTTGAACTCTTCGCGCCTCTTCTTCATACATGTCACCAGAATCTGGAACTCCCTACCCACAGCGGTACAAAAAACTATTAGTGTCACTAATTTTAAAAATGCAGTTTTAAGACACTTTGCTTTACCATAGCAATCTTTGCTTGTATTCCCCTTAATTTTTTCTTTAATTTCAACTTTCTACTTTTCTTCTTCTTCTTCTCTTCTTTTATCTTTTCCCCCTTTTAGTCTTGCATTGTTAATATATGCCTTTTAACTCAAATTTTTTATTTTTATTTATTTCTTTATTATCTATATTTGTAGTTATTATAATCATTTTGTTTTATATACTATTAATTTTTACTTTAAATATCCTTTAACTTTATGTACTATAAAAGACTTAAGTCTTATTTGTACTATGTATTTTCACTTAAATAAAAATTGAATTGAATTGAATTGAATTGAATCTCTTAAATTGCAAAAACAAGCATAAAGAGACGAAAATGGGCGGAGCCATAATAAAAAACGACGTATACCCTGCCTTGTGTTCAAGATCGCTGTCGCGATCTCACTGAGGGTGGTTTCTTCATTTTCCTTCTTTTATACTGAAATTAGGAGCGGAGGAAAAATATAAACCATTATATGTCAACTTTACTTGGAGGCAAATATATTGTTTCGTTTTTTGTCTTGTCGGTTCTTTGTAGGAGTATGATGTGATCACGGTCGGATAGATTAAGCAAAACATTGCACATGAATTGATTGTGTGACTGTGTCTGTATGAAGGTGTACGGTTTTAGATTTAAACCCTATTTGCTCATTATGCTTTCGTTGATCATTATTAATTGTGTCGTGCATATTGATCATGTAGGTACTGATATTGGCACGCAAAGTAAAGTAAATTGCAGTGTCACACCAAATTTTTTTTGTTTATATCATTGAATTTGGGCGAGGTAGGTAAATTTAATAAAAAATTTACAATTTGGGAATTTTTTGGAAACGTAAACGATTTTATGCCCAATAACAATAGGCACGATTTTCTGTCACAAAAAAGAGGATGGGGTATTAAACGGTTCGTTAAAGACAAAATGGTGAACGTTCTTGATTCTTCAATAATTTTTTTTAAGAAATGCAGTTTTTAAAACTTATTGAACTACCCACCACTTTTAAATTTGTAACCTTGATTAAAAGTGTAAATTATAGCGAGATAAAATTGACGATGAATTGCAAATATAAAACAGATTTACAGCGAGCAGCAAAACAAAACACCAGTATACCAAATGGGTGGTTCGGTTTGGTTTGAATTAAGAAGTAAAAACACACACGTTTTAGTACTAAGATAAAAATATTTATTGATTTTGCTACCTATATATGAAATAGTTAATATTAATGTATATTAAATTGAATTCGAAGAACTGTCAGTTTCATAATCGGTTGAAGAATCATCTCCTGGATTGATAATTATTGCATCCGACATTGTGTCCCACATCTGCTCGTGTGAAAAGTATTCCTCCTCTGTCCTTATAATTTTTTCACAAACTTTGCGCCAATCTTCAACTGTTATTTTTGAAAATTCTTCTTCAGCTAGTTTCTGAACATCCGATAATCTAAACGTTGTATTTCGGCTTCCGACTCTTCCCTTGACTGTTGCCCAGATCTTTTCAATAGGGTTGAGATCTGGATGATAGGGTGGCAATCGTAGTACTTCGTGTCCCGCACCGTGAATCATATCGTCAATCTTATGCTTGGGGTGGTGATTAGTCCGATGTCGCTTTATAAGGTCATAAAGTTCGACTTTGAGCATTTTTGAAGAATGCGGTATATTGTTGACGGAAAGCCATTCTAACATCTTCGATTTAACGGAAGCAGAAGTGATTTGCTTGTGTTCCCATTTGTTGTGATATGATGCGTCGTCCATTACAATAACCGATGGTTCCTCTAGGTTATTTAAAACTTGATCCTTCATCCATTTGGAGAAATTTTCAAAATTCATCTCATCGTGATAATCTCCTGTTTTCGACCCAGATTTAAATAAAAGCAAGGCATTATTCACGAAGCCCTTCGCTCCACCTGCATGCGCCATTATCAGCCTTTGGCCTTTTGAAATTGACGCCTTTAAACCTTGACTGGTGCCGTCAGTCCATGCCCTTGGCCTTGTGTGAGAGCTGTGAATATAGCTCTCGTCCAAATAAATAATCTCATATCCTTCTGACCTGTACTCCCGCACCTTCCTCAGATATTTCACTCGTAAAAGTTTGATTTCATTTCTTTCGCAAAGAAATTTACGGTTGTTCTCCGTTTTCCTATAAGAAAATCCATTTCTTTTTAAAATCCTATGTAGCGACATATTGCTTAGGTTCAGCTCCAAATCTTCCTGCACCCGTTGTCTTAACATTTTTAATGTTATCATCATTTTTTCTTCAATGTGGAAGTTGTATATAATTCGCCGAACAGCTGTGATACCAAATTCGTCCAATCCAGTTTTCCATTTTGTATGTGGTACTCTTTTAGTTGGAGATTCAATAGCGCCTTTCTTCTCATATTCTTTACTTATCCTTCTTATTGTTCGGGCCGAAATTCCCGTAAACTCCTCTGTCTGTGAATTTGCGTATGTGATGGGATTATCTATACATAAATTCCTAGCTTCTTCAATTTTTTTGTAATATATCCTAACAACGATCTTACGTCCTAGACTTCCTATTGGTTTTCCTTTTCTTGAAAGATCCATGAAAATTTATTTTATTTTAATAAACTTATGTCCTAGCAATGCTTTTGTTTTCGTGAAAGTGAATTCCAAATAGGAAATCCATAATATATATGCGTTATCTTAAAATAAAAAACTCTAAAAACCAAGCAACAAATTTATTCCTTGCCCCTACAGGTAACCAAATGCAAACACTAATCATGTCGTAAAACTTTTACACTTAAGTCAAACAGGTAAAATCAAACATCATAAAATTTATGCTAACCAAGCACACCACCCATACAGGTACCTAGCGCTAAACCACGAAATGTTCAACCATAAAAAGGGTTGGGAACCCTTTCAAATACAATCGGACTTCTAGGTAGAAATGTATAAAAGTCGACCTCATAATAAAAAATTAAGTTTATTTAGATATTCATCAGCATTTTATTTCTAAGCACTGTAAAGTTGGGTTACGCATTGTAAATTACAGGCAAAAACGCTTAGTGATTAAATCCCTTTCGCGTCATTTTTGTTCTCTTAAATCCTCTATCTGCGCAATCGACCGTTGGCCAACTGTTTTGGTACGGACTATATGTGCGTATGTTCGTATGTGTGATCGGAATTATTTTCGCCGCGAGTATCTCGAGAACCAAAGATGATATTGACATGGGACCGGGTTTATTCGAAGCATAATTACGTAACTCAGAACGTAGGTCAGAGCTTATTAAGTTTCCAGCGAAATAGGTCCAGGCGTTTTTTGTTAGTAAATAAATAACTAAAATAATTTGCCTTTATTTGTACTATTTATTATCATTTGTTATTGAGCAAATCATTATTACATTGTGCTCCGTTATTTCGTATACATGTAAATTTACAGGTCTCCGTGTTCATAACAATGGTTGCATTAATATATGTATGTATATAACACTTTACTGTTATTAACAACATTTAATTTCCATGAACAATATTAAAGAGCTTTTTTTAATATTACCTAAATAATTCTTAACCATATCTTATGGTTAACCACATTTGAAAATTTCCCACTAATCGCATAAATCATATTGATCCCACTGGGAAGTTAGTCGTGTGAACCTTGCGGGTCGCACCCAGACCTCTTTTTTCTATGTTTTTATGGTTTTATAGTTTATGGCTTAGCATAGGTATAGGTACCCAGGGCTACGGGTTTTCTATATACAGTCGAGTCCGCTTAACTGAAACTCCTATTCGCTATACCTTTTTTTCAGTTAAGCGGTATTTTCACTTAAGCGATCTTCGAATAACTGAACAAAATACTTTACCTGGAGTTTAGATAACTATAATACAATTTCACCAATCCAATCTAAGAATCCAAGTACATACAGAAAAAACCAACAGCAGTGTTTTAAAACAAGTTAACTATTTTTATTAAAAAACGTTTTAAAATAACATAAAAAAAGTGGTCTGGGTGACACCCGCAAGGTCCACACGACTAACTTCCCAGTGGGATCAATATGATTTATACGATTAGTGGGAAACTGTGAAATGTGGTTAACCGTAAGATATGGTTAAGAATTATTTAATATTAAAAAACCTCTTTAATATTGTTCATGGAAATTAAATGTTGTTAATAACAACCATTTTTATGAACACGGAGACCTGTAAATTTACATATATGCGAAATAACGTAGCACAATCAGTTAAATTGTCGCGAAACGCGTATACTAAAAAATAAACGCGGGCCGAAGCCCGCGCGAACACCAACCGTTCGCTAATTTAAAACACGATAAGTTTATGAGTAAATATAAGTTTTATTCAGCGAAAGCTCCGCACTATCCAATCTCAGAATTAAGACTAACTTAATAACTACCATATCTTCCTCTGGATAGCTCTGTTCCCAACATCAGAACTGCTGACTCCTCTATTCCGGTAATCGCACGCGCATCCGTTGAGTCGCGCATGCAGGTAATCCGATTCCATGCACTGTGATCGTGAGAACAAGTCTGTGCATGAAAGTGTCAACTCAGCGAATACCGTATGATTCGCTGGCATGCACCTGACTCGTGCATCGTGTTAACTCCTCCCCCTTTAAAGATCTACGTCCCGTAGATCATATGTGACGTCAGAGGTCGATGACCAAGTTTGTCCCGTCGGGGGCTCTTGGGCCCTATGAATCCTTCCGTCGGGTACAGGATCGGTTCCCCTACCGAAAGTGTGTATGGATGGGAGCTTCAGGTCCAGGTTGATCTTTCGCCATATGGTCCATGCCACAATCATAACCAATAGGACAATTGATACGTCCATGATGGAAGTTACCATGACATGACTGGTAAGATTCTTCAGTCGCTCTATGATAGATAGATAGATATATTTATTTGCTATAAGCTTTGCTTTTACAAATTGATTGACAATAATGTACATAATTTCACAAAATGGGTAATGATTTTTTTTTTTTTTTTTTTTTTTTTTTCATATAAAATAGAGTTAATATAAGGCATAATATTTTACATAAGAGATTGGTAATTGGTTTCCAGAAACATTAACATTATATGTTCAGTACTTATTAAGAGACTTAATATGAAACCTGGATCATTCATTGAGTATAAAAGCTCTTAGTTTAAGCGAGTTTATGACATATTTGTAAATTTTAGTTGCAATGTTTTTGTCTTCGACAGCCATTATGCTTTCTAGGTCAGTCAATCCATTAGAAAACAGGAAATGGTTTCTCACTGCATTAAAAATTGGGCATCTAAGGAGAAAGTGCTCAATAGTGTCATCTTCATGCATGTTACAAATCGTACAAATGTTGGTTGTATCGAAACTATGTCTGTCACCGTGCAGAATTATCCTATGGGCATACCTATTGGCACACCTTATTTGCGCAATGACTTTATGGATGGACGGTTTAGAGGCCAAATTCAAATATGACGCCGGCTTATAGTGAGGCTCCTGTATATTTTCCAAGCAAGAAGCATAGTATAAGCAGGAAGTTGAGCCAGTTGCTTTCCTGAAATCTTGTTCTAATAATGTTCTCTTTTTATCCTCTAAAATGTTTTCGTAAGATCGCCTTACAACTGCTAAGTTTTGTTGATCCCATACATTAGTAAAATTATTCATTAGAAGTTCCTTAACTTGTGATGCCCAGTTTGGTCGCTGAGTGGTAAGATGGATTCTTAAAACTTCAGTATAACACTTCTTTATCAGGCGGTCATCGGGGACATTTAACAGCTTCATCCAGAAATTCAAGGTTCTTTTCGCTATTTCATATGTTAATGGGATAGTTCCAGTCTCTACACGAACTACGTTGCTTTGCGTGTTGTTGGCTAGTCCAAGTAGTTTTTTCAAAACCGCCATTTGAATTACTTCAATTTTATCTCCAGCTTCCAGTCCCCATATTTCAACACAGTGAAGTGCGGTCGATTTAATAGTTGATTCAAATACTTTTATTCGCCCATCCCAGTTCTCCATGTAAAAACTCTTCAGAGTTTTATCAGCCATCGCTGTTGCTGTTCTTGCTTTACTTTTGAAGATATTAATGGATTCACTCCAAGAACCAGTGCGATTCAAATTTACTCCTAGATAATCAAAATTATCAACAACTTCAATCCAATCTTCTTGGTATGAGAACCTTTCTGGACATGATGCGTTTTTCCTCTTGGCAAAATTCATAATTTTTGATTTATTCGCATTTAATGTCATATCCTTTTCTGCAAAGTATTTATCTAGTGCTCGTAGTGCTTTTTTCAGCTCTAGATCAGATTTAGCAAAAACAGCAATATCATCAGCGTATGCTGTCAAAATTACATTCACGCTCGTCGAAATGTCCATTCCTGTGAGACCTTCGCTCATAAGAAATTCTTCAAGGTCATTTACGTATAAATTAAAAAGCAGAGCACTTGATGGGTCACCCTGTAGAACGCCTCTATGTTCTTAATACTTAGGCCGTGTACATGTTCGAGGTCAATCTTTTGAACTCGATTCGTTATGTTTGCAAGGACGGGCGGGAGTACCTGGACATGGGAGTAAGTGAAACTCGAAAAATTTTTGTTTCCCAATAGGATCGCTTCATTGTCCAGTTGAATAACGTAAGTTCCGTCGAGGGCTCGCGAGCCATTTGTAGCATTCAGTTGGCCCTTATAGTTTGTCACGAATACCATATCTTCCTTGACTAGTTCAACTACTTCCCTTGAATTCGAACGGAAGGTACATGCAGTATGTCCCCCCTTCAAGAGTCTGACCACACAGCTGTCCTCTTCCAATTTTTTCAGTG
The DNA here is from genome assembly GCA_949715645.1 of Portevinia maculata. Lineage (NCBI taxonomy): Eukaryota > Metazoa > Arthropoda > Insecta > Diptera > Syrphidae > Portevinia > Portevinia maculata. The sequence goes on from OX454527.1 coordinate 76,347,991, forward strand.
ATTTTTCGTCGCATATTACCAGGCTATTGATGAAGAGGCATTTTCCAATAATGCCAAATGTCTCCCGGTGGTTAACCAACATCCTGTCAAATTCCAAGTCGATCTGTAATCCGTTGGTGATTGCTGCCCTCGTTAGAAGCAAGTTGAATTCCTCGTCCTTTACTTTCGGCATTGAAAGGACATAGAGTAATAATGACCCGTTCGTGTAGATAGACGGAGACCCGTACTCTATGGCTTCGATTTAATTAACGTATGGTAGTGTTTCGATTTCGCTAATGATCCTGCCGACCTCCTCCCGATCTAAGAGGTTTGTGTTTATCAGGTCGCTTTTTGCCATTTGACAGGCTCGCACCATTTCATCGACCTTGTCCTTTATAATCATGATCTCATTCAAAATGTCTTGCTCGTATCTTCCAACTGTGGATGCCTGGACTTCGTTTTTAAATTGGTCTATCATCCAGTTGACCTTCTTTGTAGTTTCGTTCATGGTACCGAAAAGTTCACTGTTGATTTTGTATTGTTGGTTGTTGTTGCTGATAATGTCCTGTTCACTTGAGAGGACTTTATTCCAATCCGCTGCGTCAGGGTTTCCGGCAATCCATTTCCAGGCCGATCCTATCCAATCGATTAACCTAGGGCTTCGATCCTTTTTGCCTTTGAGCCGGATCAGCTTTTGGCTGATTTCCTTGATGTAAAACTCGATAGTTGTTTTCTTCTCCGGGCTTCTAAAACCCTCCAAATTTATTGACACGTTGACTGTCTCCATCAGGCTATCGAATTGTGTCAGGTCGATCACGTGCACCAGTTTGAAGTGCCCGTCGATGATCCAGCCTTCTTTGATCGTGACCATTGGCGATTGGTAGTTAAAAATCTGATAACCATAGGAGGTAGCTAGGAAAATAAGTCTGAAAAATTCGATGTTTCAAGTAAAACTAAAAGTGCTGTGATGTGTTGGTGGGAACTTGAATCTTAAAGATTTTATTTTACATATAATCTATTTTAAATTTCTAGAATTAAGTCAAGTAATAAAATTTCTTAAACCTAATTTTAAATTTTAATTTTACTGATTTTACAATTTAAAACAACGCTATCAATTTGATAGTAATCTAATTCTAAGTTTAGAATAGCACAATTTTAGGTAACGCATAAGCGCTTAGCATGGTGTGCGCTTTCTAGTGTGGTTTGTGTCAAATTTATATTTTAATTAACGCTTCAACCAATTAAGTACGGTTTTAGTGAGCACTGGTGTGCTTGGTGCTTGCTTTAGTTTACTTTATGTATATAACCTTTTATTCTTGCGTAAAATGCGTGATTAATTCAACGCTTCTTTAGCTTAATATGGTTTCGACAAACATATGCAAGCTGTACGTATGTGCATCTTTAGAGCGTGTTTTATTTGTGTGATATCGTTTGTGCTTAGAATTTGTGCTTTGGTATTTAATATAACGTGTGTGGATTTAAAATACATTATGTGCGTGTTACGAGTATATTTGTGCGTACAATATTGTGCTCCCTTTGGCACATAACTTAATTTTGCATATTTATGTAGTTGTTAAAATATTAGGGTAGTGTGTGTTACACCATTGCCCTTTTTTTTTTTTTTTTTTTTTTTTGAATTAATAGTTTTTTTTTTTTTTTTTTAATAGTTAATGACAATCTTAGCAAAGTAATGTTACGTCCTTGGTGTGTGCTTAACATGGCTTTTGTGGACTCTACGTCCAGTGCTCGTGACTATTGTGACTTCATTATTCTTGGCCACTGTTTCCTTTCGGAATAAGGGTTTATTCTTTGCTCGAACCCCCTTATAGGCCGTGTATACTATGTCACCTCTTTTATAAATTACCGGTTTTACTTTTTTTTTATTTAACCTAACGTTAGTCATATTTTGTTTTCTTTGTATCTCACCCCTCAATTCCTTGTTCAAATGGTATACCCTCTGTTGTTTTTGGGCATACCTTTCCGAATTTGCTTTCCTCTTAAAAGGATTGGAACCGCGGGGGCGGTCCATATAATTAACGTTTTTCGTTTGGATCGACTGGTCTACCTCCATTTGTTCATGGGGCTTGGAAGCAGTCGGCCTGAAGGGTGGATCACTTCCAGCACGCGGGGCAAAGTGATGCGCTTTTTGCCTCCATTGATTAGACGTGCGAGGAGAGGATCTCTTCGGTAGAAGAGGCGGTCTACACTCATCGCCGAATGTTTGGTTTATCGGAGCCGTTATGGTGTTATGCGCGGAATGGTTATGAATCGCATGACTGCGAAAATTGAGATTCTGCATCTCTAGGCATGCCTAATAGGCTTCTGGCAGAGTCCTCGGTCTTTGTACGATTAGTATTCTAGAGAGGTCGCCGTTAAGGCCGCGGATGAAAACATCCAGGGCGCGATTTCGGTATGTTTCCACGAGCGCGGTAACCGTTTCCTGACTGAACGTCTCAGTCTTGATCTTATTGATCATCAGCGAAAGCTGGTGATTTACCGCCGCGTAGAACTCGTCCAATTTTGTATTTTTCTGGGACAGTTGATTGAGCTGATGCTCGAGGGTCCGCATATCTCTCTTGTCTGCATAGTGCAGAGAGAGACATTGTTTGATTGCCTGCCAGTCATCGTCAAATATATTGTACGATACTAGGGCAGCATCCGCAGGACCTCTTATTTTTTGCCTAATGTGTTGCAAAATAGCCCTATATAAAGGCTTTGCCCTAACGATTTCAAAATCCTTGAGGATACCCTCCACTACGTGCACCCATGTCACGTACTGCGTTGGGGTTCCGTCAAAGATTTGCAGTTCTTTAACGCAATCTGGTAATTTGGATATTTCTCTTAAATCCGCCTCGGTTCTCGGGGCACAAAGCTCAACCGGCTCTTCAGTGGTTGGACGTCGCGGTATTTGCCCATCCTCCAGAGTCTTTAGACGACCCTCAAAGCTTTTCAGCTGCGCGAGGATGGCGTTCACCGCTCCGGTCAATTCCGTTAAAGATTTAGTAACAGCGTCCATTACAAGGGGAGATTCGATAAAAAAAAGAAAAGTACCTTACCTTGGAACTAGTGACAGTTGTCAATATATATCTTTAATATATTTTTTCTTTTTTTATCACACCAAGCACGCACTCACAAGCACAATAAATTCTTAAATTTATTTATCGATAATACGATCTTATCTTTTATAATGGAGGAGATTCCTCTTCCTCTTAATAAGCTTTAGCTTTTACACGACTAGGGAGGTATCTTTCTCCCCTTTTATGCACTAACTAACACTTTTGATCACAACACACGTATATTCTTTTTTCCTCTTTTTTCTTTTAGAAAAAATGGTTTTCGTTTTCTAAGCACAATCTTTTTTCTTTAAAACAGCTTTTATTAATATTTTTTTTATGTATGTTTTTCCTTAATCCTTACGGTGGGAATTCATTGTAACGTTTACGTTCGAGTTCGCTAAGGAAAGAAAAGCAAATGATTAGTTCGCATTCTTTTATTGGGTACAGCTCTTTCGGAAGGATCGTGTTCTCCGTTTTAGATGCGAACGTTTATAATTGTAGGTATCCTACTAAGGCACGATTTGCTTCACACGAATCCTTTTGATTCTTTCGTGATCTCCAATCGTGTTCTCATGGGTACGATGGAAGCTTTTCGAGTATCGTTCTATAAACACTGTGTTCTCATGGGTACAGTGATTTGCGTTCAATGGAACGTATAGATCTCGAATCCTGGTTAGAGGATAAAGCTATCACCAGAAAAAAGAAGGATGTCGTCTACAGAGCCGTCCCTGCTCGGGCGCCAGTTAAATTGTCGCGAAACGCGTATACTAAAAAATAAACGCGGGCCGAAGCCCGCGCGAACACCAACCGTTCGCTAATTTAAACCACGATAAGTTTATGAGTAAATATAAGTTTTATTCAGCGAAAGCTCCGCGCTATCCAATTTTAGAATTAAGACTAACTTAATAACTACCATATCTTCCTCTGGATAGCTCTGTTCCCAACATCAGAACTGCTGACTCCTCTATTCCGGTAATCGCACGCGCATCCGTTGAGTCGCGCATGCAGGTAATCCGATTCCATGCACTGTGATCGTGAGAACAAGTCTGTGCATGAAAGTGTCAACTCAGCGAATACCGTATGATTCGCTGGCATGCACCTGACTCGTGCACCGTGTTAACTCAATCTAATAATGATTTGCTCAATGACAAATGACAATAAATAGCACAAATAAAGGCAATTATTTTAGGTATTTATTTACTAACAAAAAAATTTAATAAGCTCTGAGGTACGTAATTACGCTTCGAATAAACCCGGTCCCATGCCAATATCACCTTTGGTTCTCGAGATAATCGTGGCGAAAGATAATTCCGGTGGATTTGGATTCTGGTGACCTTGAAACGTGAAGATATGTAAAAATCTGCGATTCACAAAATCGGGCCCATTACAACAACTTCCACTGGGAAGTTAGTTAATACCGTACCTATAAATAAAGAAAAAAAATAAATGGTTTTGTACTAATTTACGGCTCAGTTTTTAATATGTATTTCAGTACTTAAGAAATGGTAAACAGGTAGCTTTATATATTTAGCCCCATTGCTTTGTACAAGATTAATTTTTTTATTATAAGTTCGCCAGAATTTGTCAACCCCATAATAAAGAAATAAAACTCATACACGTGTAAGAAAAAAAAAGATGGGCAAGTATTAGCTTATATTTTTCTTTGTCGCTATTGTTTTAGTTTCATTTTACCCAAATTTGAACAACCACTTCTTATCGAATGCGGATGAAAGAAATGTCTCTATTTACCCATGGCATCCCTCAAACGATGGTGATCCGCGGGATTACCCCGACCATGCCGTGTTTGTTTCAAAGGATACCGATGGTGGTAATCACAACAAAAATAAAAGCCGCCGATGCATACCAGATGTGGCAATGCTCGTACCTGCACCCCGGTAAAGCAAACGGGTATACATGCAAGGACAACCATCCCTTTAGCCAGGCACCGATCAGTGTTGTTTTGGTATGTGCTTATCTCCCACATTCCCTCTAAGGAGATAATTTCCTGTAACTGGTTCATACCAGGGAGATTTTGTAATCGCATGCAGCCAAACACTCCTTATCGAAACGAAGGAATTTATGACCAGGCACCATATGGTGATTATGTGTTGATTCAAAGTCCATCTCTTATTCAAAGAGATGATTGAGTTGTAGAAGGAAGAGCCGGTCACTTAGTAATGTACCACCAAGTTGTGCGGGTTGTTTTTAAAACGAGTGAAATTAATAAATTAAAGGTGAACTCTTTGTTATCGAGGAGCGAAATAAGAGTGGATGAAACTTCGATGAACGAAGGGTGAGTTTATCACTGGGTACATGTTGTGTTGTAGTGTAAAGTGAGATATTCACTGAGTGCATTTTGTTTTGTAGTAATAAGATTTGTAATTATTGCATTGTTTAAGTAGGAACAATTGATCGTGTTATTTGGTAGTCCCGATTGGGGAAATAGTGCCTGTGGCACGATGGAGTGGAGGTGCGAGATGTTGTTCGATATAATCTTGTTCTTGCCTTAATCTAATGTTGGTGGGGTTAGAGAATCCATTCGTTGGGCGTGGTTGGGGGTTCGGTTTGCTCCCTTGCCATCGAGAGCAACATAAATGGTATACTCCCCCCAACCGAATGTTTCGTTGACTCGCTGGTTGTTTCCGTCTGTCCGACATTTTGTTCTGTCACACGGAGATCTTCGGTTCCATCCCTAAAGAGACGCCTGGAGTTGGATGTAGATCGGCTTGCTACCGGTGCCGTCCGACCAACCGAGTGTGGTTAGGGGTGCGGTTTCCTCCCTAAAGAGACGCCTGGGGTTGGATGTAGATCGGCTTGCTACCGGGGCCGTCCAACCAACCGAGTGTGGTTAGGGGTACAGATTACTGCCATGTGTGCATTTGTTGCATCTCTCGTCCACCGTTCCACTCGTTCATACTGCATTCCATGGTTGAAGTAGTCCTTTTTGCCTTCATTCGGTTAAAGCCTAAATTAAGTAGAACTATAGTATATGCAGCTGTGCTCATAGGGTTCTTTCTTCTTTTCTAGGTATGCAGCCCCTTTGAGACGTCCCCTCCTCGCCCCGACCGGAAGCGACTACGACGAGCCATTTAGTTATATTAAATAAAACGAATTACTAAAAAAAAATGTACGGCTATTGATACGAGGGCGGGTCAATAAGTCCGTGACTTTTTGAATTTCTGACCTCTTTACTGAAACAGCAACACTGCTCCTGTCAACAGGCATCTGTCAGTTGACTCCTGTCAAAATTTAAACTTGCTGCGTCAGTTAGTTTGTGTTTGACAGCTATTTTTATCAGACTACTCACTAATTTGAGGAGAAAATGGAAAAAAGTGAATTTCGTGTGCTTAGTAAGCATTATTTCTTGCGAAAAAAAACCATTACCGAGACCAAGGCTAAGCTTGAAAAATACTATGGGGACTCTGCACCATCGATTTCAATGGTAAAAAAGTGGTTTACTGAATTTCGTTGTGGCCGTACAAGCACTGAAGATGCCGAACGTCCTGGACGCCCAGTTGAGGTCTCTACACCCGAAACAATCGAAAAATTCACCATATGGTGTTGGCCGACCGAAGATTGAAAGTGCGAGAGATTGTGGAAGCCGTAGGGATCTCGCATGGCTCAGTGGTTTCAATTTTGAATGATCACTTGGGCATGAGAAAGCTTTCCGCAAGATGGGTGCCGCGTTTGCTCACAGTCGACCACAAACGCAATCGTGTAACAACTTCACAGGAAGGTTTGGCGTTGTTTAATCGCAATATGGAGGAGTTTTTGCGCCGTTTTGTAACCGTGGACGAAACATGGATCCATCACAACACACCAGAGACCAAAGAATAGTCAAAACAGTGGGTTTCTAAGGGTGAATCGGCGCCAAAGAAGACCAAGGTGGGTTTGTCAGCTAATAAAGTTATGGCGACTGTTTTTTGGGATGCACGCGGGATAATCCACATTGACTACCTTCAAAAGGGAAGAACAATCAATGGGGAATATTATGCCAACTTATTGGACCGATTCAATGACGATTTGAATAAAAACCGACCTCATTTGGCTAAGAAAAAAGTTCTTTTCCACCAAGACAATGCAAGGGTGCACACATGTGCAGTTGCCATGGCAAAAAACCATGAATTGGGCTATGAATTGCTCCCTCATCCACCCTATTCTCCAGATTTGGCTCCGAGCGACTACTTCTTGTTCCCAAACCTGAAGACATGGCTTGGTGGAAAAAGATTTGACTTCAATGATGAAGTCATCTCGCAAACAAAAAGGCCTATTTTGAGGACCTCGACAAATCATTTTTTTTGGAAGGGATAAAAAAATTGGAGAAGCGTTGGACAAAGTATATAGAGCTCAAGGGAGACTACGTTCAAAATAAAAATTTTTTTTTATCAAAAAATCTGTGTTTTATTCCAAAAGTCACGGACTTATTGACCCGCCCTCGTATTATTACTTTTTTATACTTCTTTTCCTCTGAGTATTTTTAGACCTTTCTTACACACGCAATAGCATTTTAATTTAAAAGGAAACCAAAGTTAAGATAGGATATAGGCAGATATAGGAAAAATGGATATTCATATTTAAAGGCAGGGGCGATGGTGGATAAAGAAAGGTGGGAGAAGTGTCGTCGAGTAGATTGATGGTATATTATTTGTTGGCTTCGATGGAAGTTTAAGGTAGGTTATGGCATACTGCAATTAGACCTTCACAGTCACCTGTAACTTGTTTCTTTGTATTCAATACAATTGGTTGTGTGTGTTCAGTTCTCAAAAGGAAAATCGTATTTCAGCAGTGAGGATTCCCAAATGCTTTATGAACCATATTTGCATGTGAAAAAATATTAATTGAAGCAGAGATAAAATAAGATCAGACAAGTTATAGTCGAGCGGGTGCTCGGCTTGTCATAATAGCTGCGGGTATTCATGAACAACTAAAATTGGTTTATTTATTAATTGGTTCATCAAATAAAAGCGGCATTCATTCATAATCGGTATTGAAAATCATATTCAGGCAGGTTCTGAATTTCACTTTCACTCGATATCGAAATTGAAATCGACCAAAATCGATTTCTGGTGTTCCAGGTTTCACTGCTATCGAATTCAAAATCACTTTTTTCGAAGTGAATTCAAATCAAGTTACCCGTGTTCTAGATTTCGATTTCACTGTTTTGGTGTCGAATTGAAATCGTCCGAAAGAAAACGTGTGAATTTGATAACTGTAAGCATTTATTTATGTTCTTGGAGTAAAAATGTAAGTATATTACTGAGAATTTGTTTAAATTAATGCAGCACCATTAGGAAAGCATGTTTATTAAGTATGATATGAATCTATGTGGAATAAAAAAGTAAGAATTTTTACTTTTATTTGCAATAATTGTTGTTATGTACGCAGCATCTGCAATTTCCAACGGATTGGAGTGGTCTCTCAGCATACGCATTTTAAATTTTTCTTCAGCATAATTTTTTTTCGCTAACGATTTATTACAAAAACGAAGTTTTTCGGATCCAATTAGTATGGAAATTGTAATAGCCGCGGACTCACATGTGTATGTATTGTGACAGATTGAACTCGCTGTGCTCAGCAAAAAACGAATCCAAAACTTATCCAAAAAAAAGATACAAATCGAGGCTAGATAAGAAGGGAATTGAGAATCGAGTATCGCTGAAATAAAAATCAGAAATGTTTGTTCACGTTTATTTTATTTCTAAGAACAATATGTTCATGTTTTTATTTGGTATACCTGCTACCATTTCTCCAACAAATTCTCCTGCAAAAGAAAAGAAGCAAATAAATATGTATGTTATCTATAGCAATGTATGTTATAGGGCCCATACACTACACATGCCTGCATGCGCAAGCACAAAAATGCGCAAACACGCTTTCCCCACACACTACGCATGAAAACTGCGCAATCTTCAGTCGTGTGTTCACCGCTGAACAGACAACGAGACAACATTAAAAAAATGTCCAGCTCCGACACCACTGCTGCGGCAGTTTTAATTGCTTTAGCAGTGCAATCGTGCTTGCATGCACAAACTAGCACACACACCACACATGCCTGCATGCGCAAGCAAGAAAATATCAAAAAATTTTGATATTGCTCATGCAGCTTGCGCAAACACATGGATCACCCCATACACTGGCGGATTGCATGCGCAAGCACTGTTTGCGCATGCAGGCATGTGTAGTGTATGGGCCCTATTAATTAAACTTTGTTTGAATTTAGATTTATCAAAATTAAAAAAATAGCAACCGATGAAGGCAAAACTACTAATCGTGGGCCGAATTTCGATGATTTTAATGCTACCGGCACAAATTCATGCTGAAAGTAAGTAACTAATAGTGCTTGCGCATGCAATCCGCCGTGGGGAAAGCGTGTTTGCGCATTTTTGTGCTTGCGCATGCAGGCATGTGTAGTGTATGGGGCCTATTATAAGCAAATAATTGTGTGGAATAATAAATTCAATTTTAGTTTACCTTTCAAAGAAAATTATATCTGCAGCTACAGAAAGAGACAGTGCCAGTGACAGATGCACAAATCCAACATAATAAATAACTACTCTCGACTCTCGCTCTTCTTCTTATTGGCAATGTAGTTATAGTCAATTTACAAATCTGTGCCTCATATATCGCGGATCCAAAAATGACGGGAAAAGTTGGGTCAGCGATTTTGCTTGAAGCTTTGTATATACACTCTATAGCAGCGGTTCCCATATTTTTTTAGTTGCGGAGCACTTTTTAGGTGAAAAATTCCTCGCGGAGCACTTCGCTCCACTACAATAACAAAATTTGAGCTAGGTAGCGTTTTTTTTTATTGATAAAATCCTTTAAATGTTATATAACAAAATATGTAGAGCGTTCTTAACAACTCAACCATCCTTAGACTTTTGTCATGTCCACGTATGAGGGATAGGAATAAGAATAGGGTATCCAACAGTTCGCCCAAGCGGACTGTAGCCCGTCACTATGTTTTTTTTATATTTTATTAAATTCAAGTAAAACAAGTAACTTCAACCAAAAAAACAAGAACAATGTTAATTTAAGAACATAAGGAATTCAGTAATATTATAAAATTATATATACATTATGGTATTTCAATAAAAAGCTCAGAAAGTTTCTTTTAGTGAGAATAATGTGCCTGTTTGGTTTTGCATAATGCTGGTATATCTGGTTGAATTTGGGACAACTGCAACCGAATATTTGGCTCTGAATCGAGGCGGCATCTATATTTTGTTTGGGTTCCAACGTAGGCGGAGGATCCTGATTCGGACATGTATGTTGTTGCAAGCGGCAGAACTATTATTTTGACTTTATCTGGCAAAATTTTGAATTCGTCCATCAACATACACCAGAATTCTGATAAAGACTTCTTCGTTTCAAAATTTGCCTTTATAGAAGAATCTGATGTTAAATCAATCAAGCACTGAAACTGCAACGATGTCAGAGAAGCTGGCTTTTCCAACGCGGCAGAGTATGGGTTTGCAAGCCACACATTTTCTTTAATATAATGAGTGGCATTCTTCCGGAAAATAGCTGTGGAAGCTTTCGAGCAAACTTAGCAGGTGAACATGAAACTCATTTGAAATGTCGTCAGGAATACACAAATCTATTTCCTCTTTACATTCGCTGACCATTGGGAAGCTGTCTAGGTTTCGATTATTTAAAGATTTCGCTCAGATTTTTCTTTTAAATGCTTCTACCTTAGCAATGGCATCGAAAATACGAGTAGTTATTGTCTTTCCTTGAAGTGATACACTCAAATTATTTATTTATTTTTTTAAAATATTGGCTAGATACGATAATTTCAAGAGCCTACGCTCATTACACAATCTGTCACCCAAATCAAAGTTGTCGGTAATTAGGAAGTTTCTGACTTCAGCCCTCATTTCGAAAAGCCGCGTCAGTGTTTTGCCGCGAGAAAGTCAACTTACTTCTGCGTGAAGACGTATGTAGACTACCCATTTCATCGCACAATACTTTGAATAGCCTTGTATTCTTAGATCGTGATTTAATAAAGTTAATTATTTTTACGAACGCAGTGACTACTGCTGCATTCCTTGGCATTTTGTTTTACTATTGAGACGGTACCGGACGTTTTTCCAATCATGACATTGGCACCGTCTGCGTACACATCCACGCAGTTAACCCATGGGATATCATTGACAATCAAGAAATTGTCTACTAATTTAAAAATGTCAGCACCAGTTATTGTAGTTTTCAACGGCTCGCAGAAAAGCAGATCTTCTTGAAAGGACTGTAGGTATTGGTAGCGCACAAATACTATTAAAAATCTCTGCTAAGTCTCCGATTCTTCGTGATATTGTATTAAAGGAACGGTGTCAACTAATTGTTTGGCCTTTTCATCCAACATACATTCAACAATGTCCTTAACGCATGGCTTGATTAAGTTTTCAGCGATTGTATGGGCTTCGCCAGTTTGCGCAACTCGGAAACTCACTAAGTAGGACGCCATCAACGCGTTTTCGTTCACTGTCTTTGAGTGGTTAATATAGTAATAATTGTTTGAGATTTTGTAAGTTCAAACGCTAATTGAAATTTGTACTGGGATGAAGTCTTTTTGGATAGCAATAATATTTCCGCTAACCACAGAAACGTCATCCCAGTACGAATTTCAGTTAGCGTTAGCGGATATGGTTGTCTCTGGAAACATCTCTTTCATAATTTTCATTTGTCGGGGATTCCCATAATGTTGATATTATATCCCATACCACATCTTTTTACACGAATTATTTTTTAGTTTGTTTGTATGTATTGATTTCTTATAAATGAGCATTTCAAATTCGATTGCTGCGATCAAAATGACAAGTTCAGAAGCACAAAATTAACTAGTCTAGTCACTAGTGTAATAAAATTTTGTTATTTCTTTTTTTTATTTTTCCGCGGAGCACTTGGATATCCTTCGCGGAGCACCAAGTGCTCCGCGGAGCACACGTTGGGAATGCTGCCTTTATAGTATTCTCACTTCGTGAATTCGACGATACGCCACCAAACGACGTAAGTTCGTCATTAAAAAAAGCTATATTTATACAACCATATTGTAGAACCTTTTCTACACCTTTGTTGTCTTCCATTGTCTTTCATTCTCGTGACTGGGAATATGAGGATGGTGTGGCTGATGTTTGGCGTAGCATGACATTCTCATCGGGTAGATTTATCGTATTTTATTTGTTGGCTCTGAAGGAGGTATCAGCAGCAGTGATGGAAATCGACTTTTTTCGATTGTACTGAACGCTGAAACAAAATTGTACTGAAAAAGACCAAATTGTACTGGGGTCTTATGGATTAATGTAAACAGACACACAAATTCAAAAATAAAATTTATTTATTAGAACAAAAACAAAAAAAAATTCATTTATTATAAATATTGAGGTAAAAAAAAGTTTAATAAATAACGGAAGGATCTCCGTAACACAGTTAGGTAGGATCATTAATCAACATTATATGAGTTTTACTCTAATCTAAGAGTTCTTCTTTTTGAAGAGGGTTGTTTGTAACATTTTTATTTAAAAGATCTTTATTAATTTTAAAACTGTGACAACATTCATTCTTTATAAAATTTTTGGTTTCTATAATTGCAGAACACGTTGGAACTTCTAACCGATTTCTTAATTTAGATTTAATTATATTTTGATACGAAAAAAATCTTTCAACGTTTGCTGACGCGTGAGGAACACAAAATGCACCCTGAACAATTCGATGAATATTTTGAAACATAAACTCATTGCATTCATTTTTTAAAAGGCCAATTTTTGACCAAAATTCTGATATGGAAAGATTTCTCAGTTGTTTTATATATTCACAGTCAGCTAGAGCTCTATATTCGTTGTTTACAACTTCAATGTTTTTGTGTTCATTAGGAAAAAACTTTAATACAAATTGAACAATAGAGTTAACTTGACCATCCAGCACTGCACTTTGTGAGCAATTTTGAAGTGCGTTTAAGAAAACGTCATCGAAATCCAATCTTCTTCTTTTGTTTTTAACTAAAATATGTAATATGTATCTCTTAGTAATGTAAGATTATGTAAACTACCTTTCCATTATTGCACAGAATTATCCTCGACTCGACACCAAAACAAAACATCAGAACCACGGCAGACGAACGCAACAACCGACAAGTTTCCGTCTTTCGTTTTCAAATTTAAGGGAAAAAACAAATGTCATCGAATGACGTTCAGATGTCAGTATTTAAAATCAAATGGGCGCATTCATTTCATGTAGGGTAGATTTTGATATTGGGTAATTGGGCTTTGGGAATGTTCGCATCGCACATACATTTTGTTTAGTCAAGGGAGATAAGAGAAAATAAACTGAAGGAATAATATATATCAATTTTAACAGACAATTCAAAATTGTACTGAGATAGGCAAAGATGTACTTGTGTACTGAGAAAATCAAATTGTACTGCATTCAGTACAATAGTAAGCCTTTTTCCAACACTGATCAGCAGAATATTTTTATTTGGTTTTGGGCAAACAGCTAATTTTTTGTTCTCCTTCATGCTCCTGACTAGGTATATGAGAAGGAAGATGACACAGGTAGCGTTGGTAGTTGTCGGTAGGGCGGAAAGGTGAAGGAATTATTATCGGGTAGACTTATGCCATATTATTTGTTTGCTCTGATGGAAGTTTGGGGTAGGTTATGTTTTCTGGTATTTAATGCAATTGGTAATTGGTATGTATGTGTATGATCGCTGACTGAGAGTCGCATTCTGCGGTGAGGATTCTCAAATGATTTTTTTTTATAATTCATATTTGCAAGTGAAAAATGGATATTCATATTTAATGGCAGGGGCTATGGTGGATAAAGAAAGGTGTGAGAATTGTCGTCGAGTAGATTGATGGTATATTATTTGTTGGCTTCGATGGGAGTTTAGGGTAGGTGTAGCAGATCATGAAAAACACAGCCGATCGGTTTGAAAGATTTATTAAGACTAACCTTTAGGAAGTAAGTGTACATGTGTGTGTGTTTAATTACATATAAACTTGCTCTGAGTGAAAGACAGCGAGTGTGTTATTGAATTATGGCGCTTTAGAAATATAAATGAATACAATATATCGCAACACTCCCACTTTCATTAATATTATTTTTTTTAATTTATAGGTATAGGTTAAAAGATATTTTGTTTGACAAAGTTTTATGTTAGATACTCGTATCGAAAGCAAAAATACCTATAGACTTTCTTAATTGTTCAAAACGTGGTCGAGGTAGCGGCTTTGTGAAAATGTCTGCTCTCTGGTTCTCTGATGACACGTGTTGAACGTCAAACAAGCCCATGTCATTCTTCTCTCTGATGAAATAGAACTTAACATCGACATGTTTCGTCCTCTTGTGGAATTCCGGATTTCTGATGAGTCGAATCACACTTTCGTTGTCCATGTATAACGTGGAGTTTTCGCAATTAACTTGGAGATCGCTTAGTAATAGTTTGAGCCATGTTAACTCTTTGACTGCCTCTGCCGCGGCGATGTACTCAGACTCAGTTGTTGAAAGAGCCACACAGCGCTGCTGTTGAGAACACCAGGAAATTGGACCATCACCAAGGAAGCAAATATACCCACTGGTATATCGCCTAGTCTCACGATCACCAGCATAATCGGCGTCACTGTAACAATCAAAATTACATTTAGCGAGAAATTTAAATTTTATACCATAGTTTAGGGTTCCTTTAAGATATCGTATTATGCGCTTTAAAGACGTCACATTAACGTCAGATGGCTTTTCCATAAATCTGCTGACATCACCCAATGCAAAAGAAATATCAGGCCTCGTTCCGATAGCAAGATACATTAAGCTACCAACTGCAGCACGGTATGGAAAAGCACTGCCACAGCTTTTGTCATCATGGTCATAAAGAGTTGCATCACCAGGAGTCGCAACAGGATTTGCATTACACATTCCAAACTTAGCGATGATTTTTGCAGCGAAATTACTCTGGCTGAGATGTATAGAACCGTCAACTGCCTGGTGAATCTCCAACCCCAAGAAGAGTTTCGCTTCGAAAACTTTAAGCAAAAATTCCTTCTTTAAGTGATTCATCAGTTCATTGATTTGTTCATCGTTAGCCGCTGCTACTATGCCGTTATCGATGTATATAGCCAAAATAACTTCCTTGCCGATGAACACACATGGAACCGCCCGAGATGTCTTTAGTTGGAAAGAATGAAGGAACGATTTAAATTTTTCATTCCAATACCTGGATGCCTGCTTGAGGCCGTACAGGCTTTTACGAAGCCGACAGACCCGTCCGGTTTTGTCATCGAATCCATTTGGTTGGCTCATAAAAATTTCTTCCCGAAGATCCCCGTTCAGGAAAGCAGTTTTAACATCAAAAAGTTTCAGCTTATACTTTCTCAATGCTGCCAATTGTAATATCATCCGGATGGAACTGAATCTGGCTACTGGGCTGAATGTTTCCTCATAATCGATGCCTTTGATTTGAGAAAATCCCTTTACAACAAGCCTTGCTTTAAACCTTGATGGCTCATTAGAACTGGAATCTTTAACCTTAAAAACCCACTTATTCCCGATGATTTTGCGTCCTTCTGGTGTTCTTTCAAGTTCCCAAGTACCGTTTAGCTCATGCACTTCCATTTCTTCCGTCATTGCTTGCTCCCACTTAATCGAATCCTTCGAAGCTAGCGCCTCTTCGAAACTTGCAGGCTCTGCAAGTTCAGCAACGAAAGCACAGCCTGCTATCATGGTTGAAATGGAACTATCTGGTACCTTTGCTGCGCTTCGTAAACGGTCCTTAATCGGAACTTCTGGAACTTTTGGCGTATTCACGACCTCATCCTCTTCGGCAGATTGGTAAAGTTCTTCTTCATTCTCAAAGAAATGAGGCTGCTTATTATCTTGAGTAACAATAGAAGGAGCTGGGATTGTTGCCACAGCTGTGTCATCCCTAGAAACTTTAAAAATAACGTCACGACTAACATTGATTTTATTGCTCTCTGGAATCCAAACTTTGTATCCTTTGACTCCTTCCACGTATCCAACAAACTTTCCTTTTTGAGATTTGACGTCCCATTTTTGCCTTTTCTGGTCGGGTACATGAACGTAACAATCTGAACCAAAAACTTTCCAGTCGATTTGATTTGCATTTTTGTTTCCTGTCCACATTTCTAGAGGAGATTGGCCGCTCGCATTAAGTGATGTTCGATTTATAACATAAGCGGCAGTGTTGACTGCCTCAGCCCACAGCTTGAGCGGTAGCGCCTTTGCATGCAGCATTGTCCGTCCTGCTTCGACTAGAGTCCTCATCTCTCGCTCTGCCCTTCCATTTTGCTGCGGACAATATGGAACCGATTTCTGATGTTTAAATTTGAATTTATTCGAAATCAGTCTAATATCATTATTGAAAAACTCAGTACCATTATCCGAACGAACTGTTTTCAAATCACAACCGGTTTCCTTCTTCATTTTATTTATAAATTCTTTAAAATAGAACGACACTTCATCTTTGCCTTTAAGAAAATAAACCGTGCGGAATCTTGAAAAATCGTCTTTTAATAATAAAAAGTACCGAGAGTTTGATAATGAGCACTGCTGCATCGGACCACATAAATCTGTATGTACCAATTCCCCTGGGTACGTTGCTCTGCTTTCACTAGTAGGGAATTTTTATTTTGAATGTTTACCAACAACACAGGCTTCACAAAAGAAATTGTTTTTTTCTTCTACTGGTATATTTCTCTCGTTTAGGAATTTACGCACTATGGAAGTGTTTTGATGGGCAAGCCTTTCATGCCATTCCATCAAAGTCTCGGTTTTTTCCGCGATATTAACACACAAGTCTTTTCCCCGAAACATCATTTGAAATAGAGATTTTTCCCGCACTCCCACTGCAACGACAATCTTACCGTCGAACAATTGACACTTCTCATTATTTGATTCTAAACGAAGTCCCTTATCAAGTGCGGCATTGGATGAGAACAAATTCACTTTAATGTCTGGTACGAATAAAACGTCTTTTAAATATTTGTTTATCCACGCACTGCCGTTGTAGGACAAAATCGGTATGTTCCCGCGACCTAACGCTTTAATCAATTGCCCGTTTAATACACGCACATTATTTGGACAATCAAAATTGGTGTACGATGAGAAACAACTTTCTTTGTTCGTCATATGGTTTGTCGCGCCTGAGTCCATATACCATTTGCTGTCGTCAGTGTCGCCATCACAAAAAAGAGGAGTGGAAATGAATGCATCACTATCCCTTTCGTCGTTTTTATTGTAGTTTCTCCTTTTCGGGCAGTCCCTTTTCCAGTGGCCAGACTTCTTGCAAACAAAACATTTGCCGCTATTCTTATTCTTGCTGTTTGTATTCGAGTGTGTGTGATATTTAGCGTTTGATTGTGGCTGTGTGCAACCCTTTCGCGCCTGATGTGCGATGAAAGCATTCTGATCAGATGTTCCTGGTTGAAGCGAATGACGTGTTTCTTCCATAACGATTCTACATGTTAAGTTTGTAAGTGTGCGCACAGTTGCAGCCGTTGACTCCCATGCTGTATTAAAGTGTTTGTATGTATCAGGTAACGTCATGAGGATCTTTGTTATCAGCATACTTTCTGAGACATTCTCACCAAGATCCCGCAATTGCTGCACGATTGTTTCTAATTTTGAAATGTATGTTGACATATTGTCGTTTTCTTCCTTTGTAGCGGAATAAAATTTTTGTTGAAGCATGTGCATATTTGATGGCATTTTTTGTTCGTAGACCGCCTCTAATTTTTCCCACATCTGCTTAGCTGTGTTACATGTCATTACATGCGTAAGCGCTTGTTGTCCCAAAGTCGTTACTATTACCTTTTGCACTTTGTACTCCTTTTGTTGGAATACCTTGTACTCCTGCGATGCTTCGTCGGCGGGCTTTCGCTCCTCGCCACTAACTAAGCCAAACAACTCACATGACCTTAAAATAACTTTAATTTGAAATTTCCAGCTTGGCCACTGCTCCGCTGTCTGCAACTTGTCTATTCTGGAATCTGAGGCTTCCATTTTCACAAAACGCGATTCGACTACCTTACCCGAAATTTCACGAAAAACTATTAAAATTATTCCTTAATGTTCTCTTTATTTTTGTATTACTTTATGTGAAATTTGCGATTACTTTATGTGTCTGGGCCCATAACCTGTAGCAGATCATGAAAAACACAGCCGATCGGTTTGAAAGATTTATTAAGACTAACCTTTAGGAAGTAAGTGTACATGTGTGTGTGTTTAATAACATATAAACTTGTTCTGAGTGAAAGAGACAGTGAGTGTGTTATTGAATTATGGCGCTTTAGAAATATAAATGAATACAATATATCACAACAGTAGGTTATGGCATATTGCAATTAGACCATCACAGTCACCTGTAACTTCTTTTTTTGTATTCAATACAAATGGTGTGTGTGTTCAGATCGCAGAAGGAAAATCGTATTTCAGTAGTGAGGATTCCAAAGGCTTTATAAACCATATTTGCATGTGAAAAAATATAAATTGAAGCAGAGATAAAGACAAGTTATAGGTAGTGTGTGTACGAGCGGGTGCTCGGCTTGTCATAATAGCTGCGGGTATTCATGAACAACTGAAATTGGTTTATTTATTAATTGGTTCATCAAATAAAAGCGGCATTCATTCATAATCGGTATTAAAAATCATATTAGGTACATATTTCGTTTGAATTAGGTTACACAATCGAATCTCCGAATATAGCAGAATTTTTTCATTTGGTTTTGCATAGACAGCTTAGTGAATGGGGTGGCTGCTTGTGGTCAGCCTGATATAAAGCAAATTTCAATTTCAGGAAGACCGAGCACCAAAGTTATGGATTTGGCCGGGATTGCACGCACGACCTTCCAATCACTAAGCGAATACACTACTACTGCACCGTTGCCACCCGCCGTCAATTTAAAGTATTGAACTTAATCAAGCGCATGGTTAGGCATATCACATTTTAAAGAAGCCCACATTTCTATCCTATCCGAGAATAAAATAAGAAAACTATTGTTGGTCCGTTTCAGGAAAATTAAAAGGAATTATCCATCTTTAATAATATAAGAATAAATCTTCATTTCCACTTATTTATAAAGATACCAAGATGGTTTATTATTTGTTTGTTTTGATGGAAGTTTGGGGTGGGTTATTTCAAGTAGGTGTAAATCAGAGTATATCTGCTTACAGTGACTAGGGACACTCTCCACGTGTTTCTCTTTTGTTTTGCAATTTTAAGTACCGCTATGTTTCACATACATGAGAAATAGACGGCTTTAAGAAATATTAATTGTTTAATGCAGTGTTAATACTGTGACCCTCAGAAATGCTCGGGTCAGAGCTATTCGATTGCCGAGGGATAGCAAAGTAATGCTTAAGCTTAGGCGAAACCTAATGGTCGAGTTAGCTTCTTATATGTTCAGGATACGAAATGGCGAAACACCGCAAATCGGGAGCGTTTCTCATGACGTCACGACAAAAGCTTTCAAGATGTTCTACTACGGTACTTTTGTTTGTAATACTACATAGGTGGCAGCAATATTTTTAAAGACTTCTGACTGAACAATTTCCTCGGATATATTTTCTGAGAGGCGTTCCTCACACTGAGGAAATACACGACGTTCCTGTTGAAGAAGTTAGGAAGGCAGTCAATGTATTCAATAATCGAAAAGCAGTTGGGCCGGACAAGATACCCTCTGAGTTCTGGAAAAAGATGGGAGACATCGGGTCTAAATTGCTCATGATTCTCATCTCTAAACTGATGAGTGGCGATCAAATGCCTAACCCGTGGAGGGAGATTTTTCTTCTTATTTTGTTTAAAGGAAAAGCCGATACGCGAGTCTGATAACTACCGTTCAATCAAGCTGATGTCACACACCATGAAGATCGTTCAGCGGGTATTAAATAGCCGAATGCGGAAAATTTTACGGCTATCTGAAGACCAGTGCGGGTTTGTCTCAGTTAAATCAACTACAGATGCAATCCAAAGTATAAGAATCATGGTGGAAAAACATCGTGATTCTTTAAAGGATTTGCATATGGTGTTGGTTGAATTTAAAACGGCCTGCAATAGACAACCAAGGGATCTGTTTTGGGTGGGGCTTAGACAAAGAAGAGTTTCAGAAATCTACGTACACATGATCATGGACATGTATGAGAGTAAGATGTCCCGTTCGCGTCACCGAGGAGTTCACAATCAAAGTAGGTGTACACAAGGGAAGTGTCTTAAGTCCAATGATGTTGTGCTTGATTATCTAATTGGAGGAAAAGTGACGGACTCCAATGTGCATCAGTTATTCATTGCTGACGATGGATTAGCGAGGTTTAAACGTCCCTGCAATGAGCAACGAGGGCCAGGTCCAAACAAAACTTCATAACTGTGAGATATCGGCAAAATAACAAAGCAAAGGAGAACATGCTAATAGAAAAACCATGCGTTTAATAAACAAAAATTAAATTATATAGATTGATTATTTTTTTAATGTCTATGTTTTCCTTTTTGACGGCATTTCAGAAATTTGTTTTTGATAAAAACAAAATATTATAAACAGAATGCGAGGCTACAGTCCTCTTCGTCAAGTTGGTAAGATTAAAAGAAGGTACATACCTACAAGTTCAGTAAAGTAAATGCTAAGATCGAATTTCCAAACTCACTTTAGAAATGAAAGATTTCGTTCATACCGTACTAAAGCAATTTGTAAATGCTTTTCAATACTAAACTGCTGCCTTTTACTCCAAGGAACTGCTAGTTCGTATTCATACGAAAGATTGGCCTAAGCCTTTTAAAATAAATAAATATAAAATTCGAATAAAATAAATATAAATCGTATAGGTAGGAACCTATTGACCAATAAGTGGTTGTGCAGCATGGCGCAATACTGACACAAAGTAACATAAGGTCCGTTCGCGTACTGTATGTGTAGGAAAATGAAAAGTGTCAAATCTCCAAAATCGAGAGAGAATCCTCTCATTTCTAAGAAAAGTACGCGAACGCTTTTGTGTAAAAACTTCTTAGTTTGGCTTGAAAAGAAGCAACAGCTGTTTTTTTTTTGCTGTCAAAATCATACGATTTCATCATTTGACAGTTTTCATTTTCTTACCAGCTGAAATTCTGTGTGAAGAAAAATGAACGAAAGTACATTTTTCTTTCGTTCATCTTTTTACCATTTTCTCAGTACGCGAACGCGTTTGGGTAGTTTTGCACGAAAGTTTATATAAATTTACGTTTGCATATTAGTTCGCGAACGGACCTATAATTACATATTTCTTAATTAATTAGATTGAATATTTCTGAATCAATTAAAACGAAATTATACAAATCGGAACATTTTTCGACAAGATATAGCCAAAATAGTGACAGTCTTAAAAGTGATAAGCTCATAATTTCTTATTTGAGGAAAAAGACTGAAATCAGATTTTTCATTTCAAAACTATTCGTCCCTTCCTTCCATCATCCCCCTCACAACAGTCATCATACATGCTACTTGCCGACGCGACGATGCGAATCTCCTTGCTCATGCTCCATCTTACAAAGAAAAATAAATACTTACATAATATCATTGTATATAAACTCTATAGTAAAATCATCAACACGATTTCAAAAAGCTCAACCTCCACGAATTTGGAGACCAAAAGGATGGAGTGATTGCTTCTCAATTTAAGCATAAAATATTTGTATGAGCTTTGAATTAAGAAAAGAGAATCAAATAAACTGTTGGTTAGGAAACAGAGCGAAGAGTTTATTTGATCCTCATTTCTTCGATAAGGTATTTCGTAAGGATTTCTGACAAAAATAAGAATTCTATCATTGTATGGAATTTGGTTATCTTGTACCTATATGGATATCTCGCATTTTCAACTGTCTGCCTCTGGTCGCGCCATATGATTTTCATTCGCATGGACGTGTAAGTATTTATATTTCTGTGTAACAGACTAACAGCCGAATACTTTTTGGTAAATGGAATGTATGAAGAGAGGCAGATGGTGTAAGGGGAAAGGAAACATTTTTCTACAGGATATTGAATAAAAGCTGATTTCGGTATTTTGGTATTTTCCATCAAACAAGGAATTATGAGTTTATGATTTTTTAGGGTTTTGCTATTTTCGCTGTATCTCGTCCAAAAATGCACTGATTTTTACCATTTCTTCAGTATTTGATTCAGAAATATTTAATTTGTGTAGTTCCATTATTCAAAGAAATAGAGTTGGATAAGTATATTTATCTTTTAGGGAATCTATCATATTGTAGGTGGCCTATGTTGAGGCAGGTCACTTGTCATTTTACAGTTTTTTTTTGATATTCGTGATCAGCATCGATAGTAACGTGTAAGTTAAGATACCCCACAACAGTATAAACCAGACCATAATACAATCCAATACAATTAACTCTTCGATTCTTAATCGAAGACGACGTCCGACGCGAACCACCGAAAATATCACAACAAATAAACAAATGAGGATCGACTCCACTCCACAACCACATCTGTATAAACAAAACCTTCAACATTCTCAAGAGCCCACATCTGCACCACCAAAACAACGGCAGACATCAAGTAATATATAAGCTATGAAATTTTAACCATATACTCTCTACGTGCCCGAAATAATAAATGTTAAGAATTTTTAAAATCTGCCCACCACGCCCGTAGCCAGGACATAATGTATGGGTGAGTTCCATTTTTTTTGGGTGAGCTGACATTTTTTTAAAAAGAAAGTTAAAATGTATACTTTATAATCAAGAAAAATCTATTTTTTATTAAAACGGTAGGTGTAAGCAATATCACATTCATGTTTTTAAACTACGAATTAAACGTATATGCTATAGATCAAGAAATGCGTAGGTATATAATATGTTTTTTATACACACACAAGTAGTACGAAAATTACTTAGAATTAAAAAAGTTGTATTCCTCGGTCTTTTTCGGCGAATTTATGTAAAATATCATTTATTTGCAACGAATTCAAACGTTTTGTTTTCAAATGCTATAAAAGAAAACCGTTGAGCAGTCGTTGATGAATGTCGTATTGCGTATATACAGACGGTTTTTTTCCAGCCCTCATTCAAAATGGAATAGAAGTTTTATTACCATCCATGATTGCCTTATTTAG
Organism: Portevinia maculata; assembly: GCA_949715645.1. Classification (NCBI taxonomy): domain Eukaryota; kingdom Metazoa; phylum Arthropoda; class Insecta; order Diptera; family Syrphidae; genus Portevinia; species Portevinia maculata. Next base: position 76,371,129 of record OX454527.1, read on the forward strand.
GTTCAGCATCAACTGGGGGTATATACCAGTTACCTGAAGGGAGGTAAACGAAGTATTCATGCCTACATTTCCCTAAACCGGGAAACAAGCCGGGCGAATTACCTAAATCATATCGTCCGATAAGCTTGACATCGTTTTTTCTGAAAAAAATGGAAAGGAGTTAAAACTAACAACAGAGATAAAAAACGCATACCTGTGTAAGGAGATCGCACTATGTGCCTTTCTTGGCATAGAGGGTGCTTTTGATAACACTGGATATGAATCTATATCAAATGCTTTGTGCCATAGAAACATAGCAAAATCAACTATAAAATAGATCAAAGCGATGCTGGAAAGTCGCTAAATATCTGCCTCGTCAAGAATGACCTCAGTATCAATAACAGCCGTAAGGGGCTGCCCACAAGGGGGAGTACTTTCAACCCTTTTGTGGTCATTTGTCATCGATGACCTGCTACACAAGATGAGCAATTTGGGGTACACTACAATTGGGTACGCCGATGATATCATAGTCAGGGGCAAAGACTCAATTGGAGTCACATCAAAAATGAAAAATGCTCTAAAGACAGCCATAGACTGGTGCATCAAGGAAAATCTTTCCATAAATCCCAGTAAAGCCGTCATCGTTCCTTTCACTAAAAGGAGGAAATTAGACCTAGGCCTCATCACAATAAACGACACGGTCGTAGAGTATTCCGACGAAGTCAAGTATCTTAGAGTAATCCTGGACAAGAGACTTAACTGGAACTCTCACATAAACAACAAAATCAGTAAAGCTAATAGAGCTTTATGGGCCTGTCGTCGCACATATGGTAGAACCTGGGGAATCTCTCCAAAGATCGTCCACTGGATCTACACAGTGATGATAAGACCCAATATAACATATGCCTCCATAGTATAGTAAGGCGCTATGCACTATGCTTCAATAAACGTTTCTCCACGGAAATCCCAAAGAGAGAACCATGGGTTAGCAATAACCCACCAAATAGCCACAACGGCAGAAAGTGGTATACGGATGGTTATAAAATGGAAACGGGGTAGGAGCGGGAGTATACGGACCAAACGAACGCTTTACTATACAAATGGGAAAAAGTCCCAGCGTATTTCAAGCAGAGCTCCACGCCATTCAAGAATGCGCCAGCCACATTAATTTATCTGACATAAAAGGTGCAACCATCCATATATTCACGGATAGCTCGTATACCATTGACTCCAAATCAGTTATGTACTGCTTCAATACCCTACAAACACTCGGAATAAGAAACAAGATTAAATTATGGTGGGTTCCGGGTCATGTCGGGGTAGAAGGTAACGAAAAGGCCGACGAACTGGACAGAAAAGGTACAGAAACACCATTCATAGCTCCCGAACCTTTCTGCTGCACTCCTAGATCAGCAGCAACGGCAGCTATATAAAGCTCGGAACATAGAAAATGTATCTATCTTTGGGAAAGCATCACAGGTCTAAGGCGAAATGAGCCATTCGGCCCTTCAATCAAAATACCAGCAACTGCCTAAACCTAAGCAGGCATGCTATCAAAAACTTAGTGGGTTACCTTACTGGTCACCACGGTTTAAGATATCATCTGCACAAAATGAGAATAGCAGACTTTCCTGAGTTCCGACTCTGTCTTGAAGATGACTATTCAGCTGAACACATTTTATGTGAATGTCCATCCTTTAATGGAATTAGAAAGAAGATATTTTTCAGGGAACAAATGAGCCCCGAGGACATAAAGAATTCTTCTACTGGTAAAATTGTCCGCTTTACACGGAAAGTGGAAATTCTACTAGTTTAAAATTTTTCTGGCCCATACCGTACAAAAGATCTTTTTAGGTCGAAGTAGGTAGGTAGTAGTATATATATAAATATATTAAAATTTATAAAAACGTAACAAAATATATAAATATGAATATAATAAAATATATGAAAAAGAATGAAATAATAATATAATAATGATAAATAATTTGATACTTATCAGAATGAAAGTCTTGAAATCGGATAAAAACTCTTATTCACTTTGTTTCACTTTCTAAGTTAAAATTTGTGGCTTTGCAAAAGTACGAAGCTCAACCGGCGGAAATTTTTCTTTTTTTAAATACAGCTGCTTGCAATATTAGATAACCTACCCCAAACTTCCATCAAAACCAACACATAATACACCAACCATATCCCCCACCCCCACATCATATTCATATCCTGAGAAGTAAAGAAAAATTAAAGGGACAAAACACACACTTATGGAAATTTTCTTTATTATCGAAGGAAAGAGTACTAAAGATTGCGCACTGCAAATATAAACGAGAATGGGAAAAGACAACAGAAATAACTACAAAAATCCATAAAAGCTTTCTGAAGGTTCTTTTTTACGGCGTTTGGTGGCGTATTGTCGAATACACGAAGTGAGAATACTATAAAGTTCATATACAATGCCAATGTGGATATGTCACTCCTCCCTCCTTTTGATAGAGGCACGTCCTCGGGACTATTTATGATTTTAATATTTTTATGATTTCTTATTTTGACAGTAATAAAGTATATAATATTTGTTATACAAAATATAATAATAAGTAAAAGTATAATTCCCCCGTTGGAGGTATGTTTGTGCAATTTATTATATTTTAAATGTAGTTCATTTAAAGTGTAGTTCATTAAAGTTCAAATACATTTTTATTTATGTTTTTGTCGATTTCAGGTATAATAATATTTGTTTTTACTAGCCGACTGGCTTGAAAAGTTCTGTTATTTATTTCAAGTTTACAATTCTCAATTCTAATTAAATTGGTACCATCGACATTGATTTTTAAGGTACCACAATTGTTAAGTAGTTCCTGTTTCTTAATATTTTTAATAATTAATGAATTTTCATTTAATCTTACAGTTTCTTCTAAAGTGTTTACTCTAAAATTACATTCTGTGTCATTATTATTATACCCTATTCTAGGGGTATATTAATTTTGACGCATAGTTTGTAACATACCTTAATATTGCCCGTAGACCCCTAAATGTTACTATATTTATGATCAGCATCGATAGTAATGGCGATCTAGCCATGTCCATCCGTCCGTCCGTCCGTCCGTCCGTCGGCAAAAATTAGGCCTTTAAACTGGACCTAGAGAGCTGAAATTTTAACCATATACTTTCTAGGGTCCCGAAATAATCAAATTTACAAACTCAAAAAACAAAATTTTGGAAAAAATCGAATTTTGAGCTAGAAAGCTGAAATTTTTTAAATATGATCTATGACTCCTAAAACTGCTCGCGATAAAAAATTTTCAAAATCCGCCCATTGACACGCCCACAAATAAATAAAACAATTTTTTTGAAAATCCAAAGTTTGAGCTAGGGAGCTGAAATTTATAATATATACTCTCTATGGGCCCTTTATGCTCATGTATAAATATTTTCAAAATCCGCCCACAATTATTATTTTTTTTTTCTTTTGAAAATTCAAAGTGAGCTAGGGAGCTGAAATTTATAATATATCCTCTCTAGGGGCCCTTTATGCTCATGTGTTAATTTTTTTTAAATCCGCCTACTGACACACCCACAATTAAATAAAACAATTTTATTGAAACACCCAAGGTATAAGAATAGGGTATCCAACAGTTCGCCCAAGCGGACTGTAGCCCGTCCCTATGTTTTATTATATTTTTGATACATTCGTCGTATATTGGAAATAGTTTGCCGTTATTAACCATCATAAATTCATTGCTCTCTTTTATAAATAGGTCGTCTATATTATTGAAGTCCAATTCCTCATATTGTTCATTAGGTATAGGGATAATTTTATATATGGGTTTTAGGTCAGAATACATAGGTAAGGATAAAATAAAAATTAGTAACTCATTTTTTTGCCACAGAGATAGTTTTATGAATTCAAGTTGATTCGTAGTAATGTGTTCAAATGACTCGATGTCAAATAGTTTTGGATTGAACACTCCAATTTTAGCTAATGTTATAGATAACTGCATTTCCTTTATGTAGTCATGAAATTCTGATACGGCGGTAAAAAACGAATCTATAGCAGTGAATTTAGTTATTCTATCCATGAGGACGTTGGATATTTTATTAAGATTGTTTAAATTTTTAACTTCTTCATTAATATCTTTAGTAAGTGCTTCGATATTGTCGTTTGTAAGAATGTTGTCCTCTAATTTTTCTAGTCGTTCGTTAATTCTTAATTGGTCGTCGTTATCTAGTGTGCCGAATAAGTATTTAAATCCTGTTCCGATTGCATTTATTAAATCTCTTTTTTCCCTATTTTTATTGTGTTCAAAGATTCTAATTTCGGATTCGATTTCTCCAATATGCTTCGTTATTAGTTTTGTATTTAAATAATCAGCTTTGTTTAAAGTTTCCTTTAGTGTTATAAAAGTTTCTAATATATCTGTTTTGTTAAGTGTATAAGTCAATTCATTATACTCTTGAATTATAGGTTGTTCTCCGACTTGCATTATAACATATCCCTGCTGGGTAGTTAGTTTTTGAATTTCGATAACTTGACTTGGTGTGATTGCTGCAACTGCTACAATAAGGACTAGACCATATTGAATCTGAATTAATCTGTTGAAATTATGATATTACATTTTGTGGAACTTGTTCTGTTTGGGTAGCTTCCTCTTCCGATTCCCTAGAAGGTGAGGTATTTTCATGTTCAGTTTTCTTCTTTTTGCGAAAATCGTATGTAAATTTTTTCCTGGTTTGGCCCTGCTTATCTACTCTAACTTTTATATGATCTCCTTCTTGCTGAATTGGGTTTTTTATTCTAATAATAGGTTATCTGATTTTAGATGTCTGTTGTTGGTCATATAACGCAGATCTACTTTATAATCCTTCTTAGTTTTATTTATATTGCCTATTCTTTTCTCTTTAATGTCTTGTGGGTTAATGTTAGGGCTTTTATTTTCAAAGAAAATCTCATATGGTCGATTATTAGTTGAAGAATGTATTAACGTATGGTTATATGTAAATAATATTTGCTCTATAGCTATTAACTTAAGTTCGTTATCCGATCCTGCGTTAATCAATCTTAATTTTTCATTTAAACTAGCATGAAGTATCTCAATATCAGCTATACCTGTCTTTCCTGTGGTAATTTCTAGTTCTACCTTTAAATCTTTTAGCCATTTTTGTAGTAAATTACTTATTAAGCATGGATCTTTATCCATTTTAATTGTTTTTGGTACTCCCATTGTATTAAATATTTTTAACAAAGCTTTTTTCGATTCTAGCCATGTACGTGAAGTGATGTGTTCTTCTATTGCATATTTTGAATAGAGATCGATGCATTTCAAATAACTTTGCTGTCGCCAGACCCAGATGTCGGCCACAAATTTCTCTCGCCTTTGTGTTACTGGTGGCGTTACTTTAAAAGGTCTATTCGTAGCCTGGTGCTCGAATTTACAAGTGTTACACATTTCACATTCGTTAATTATTTGTTGTGCTAATGTAATGTAATGTAATGTAATGTTGTGCAGATGTATTTCATAAATGATCTCTTTAAACTTTTCATAATTCTCTATATCTTCCACTATTCTTTTAGTCCTTAAAACCTTAACGTTCGAGGATGGTAAAATAATAGCTGAATATACTCGTTGAAAGTGATTAAAACCTTCATCGTTACTGAAGTAAATGCCACAGACATATTTTCCTAAAATGTACCTTTTGATCATGTCTTTAAAATAGTTGTCCGTAAATTTTTCTGTTTTTAATTCGTATCTCGTTTTGTCCTGAATTTTTGTAACGCGTACCCCTACTCTATCAGTTTCTTTGAAAATTATTTGGTGTTTAAAAGTATTTAATGTCTTTTCTGAAATTCCTATATATGATGTATTATCTTCTAATGCTGAATGGATTGTGGCTAAGTCTGATCGCATATCTGCGTCATTATCATCTTCATTATTAAAATTGTCTTCAATATTAATCCGTGACAGTGCATCAGCCACATGGTTTTCTTTCCCTGGTAGATATTTTATATCGAAGTCAAATTCATTAAGCCTTATTTTCCACCTTTGTAATTTGGCATTGGGTTCCTTTAAGTTGTGTAACCATTGTAATGGTCTGTGATCACTTAATATCTGGAATTTCTTCCCATAAAGGTATGGTCTAAAGTATTTCGTTGCCCAAACGATTGCTAGTAATTCCTTTTCGGTAGTTGAGTAGTTCAGCTCATGTACATTGAGAGTTCTACTTGCAAAACAAAGGGGGTGATGATCTTGACTAAGAACAGCCCCGATTGCAAAGTTACTGGCGTCCGTTGTTAGAACAAATGGTTTATCGAAATCTGGATGTTTCAAAATTGGGTCAGAGCTAATTAAAAGTTTTAATTGTTCAAACGATTTTTTAAATTCTTCGGATTGATAATTGACTGACTTGACATCGCCTTTTAATTGCTTTGTCATGGGCTTAGCTATTTTTGAGAAATCTCTAATAAATTTCCTGTAAAAACCGGCCATACCGAGGAACTGTTTTATATGCTTTTGAGTTTTTGGTAACGGATAACCTGAAATAGCTTTGATTTTATTAGGGTTCGGTTTGATGCCTTCGGTTGTAATTATGTGACCGAGAAACTCCGTTTCCTTTTTTAGAAATTCTCACTTATTTAATTGTATCTTGAGATTCGCTTCTTGCAATCTTTGAAATACTTTTCTTACTGATTGAATGTGTTCCTGTAGGGATGTCGAGAAAATAATTATGTCGTCAAGATAAACTAGACATATTTTATTAACGTAATCAGATAAGACGTTGTTCATCAGCCTCTGAAAAGTGGCTGGAGCATTCTTTAGCCCAAACGACATTCTCTTGAATTCATAATGGCCATCGGCAGTGGAAAATGCTGTCATTGCCATACTGTTTGGTTGAATCTCTATTTGATGAAATCCTTTTGCTAGATCAAGTGTTGTAAAATAATTGCATTTTCCTAACTTGTCCAGAATGGTTTCAATGTTTGGAACGGGATATTTGTCATCAATAGTAACGTCATTTAACTTCCTATAGTCGATGACTATCCTCCACTTCTTTTCGCCACTAGCATCCATTTTCTTTGGAACGATCCAAATGGGTGCAGAATATGGTGATTGTGAAAATTGTATTATTCCTTGTTATAACATTTCCCTGATCTGTTTCTCTACTTCATCCTTATGGACGTAAGGATATCGATACAGTTTTGTATAAATTGGATCTTCATGTTTTGTTCTGATTTCGTGTTTGATTTTGTTAGTGAAAGTCAAATTTTCGCCTTCATGGTAACATATGTCACGAAATTCTCTAAGTGTTCTGCTGATCTCAACCTTCTCCTCTTTATTCAAATGATCTAACCTAAATTCACTCCTTTTTTCCTTTTCTATCTCTATATTTTGTTTGCCTAATACGATATTGTAATTTTTCTCTTCCTTTGTCTCATTTTTACAATGAAGTAAATATTCTTTATTATTTAAAGTAACTTTTTTATTTCTATAATCCATGTTACAATTCAAGACATTTAATATGTCATTACCGAAGAGGATATCGTAATCCTTACTGAACTGATGGACAAATAATTTTAATTTGCCCTTAATAGTTCCTACTGCATCAATTAATTGTGTTTTATTCACTGTAGTTTTTCCTGTCATAGTTCTGATAGTTTTTCTTTCAGTTTGTATTAATGGGAGATTTAATGTGTTTGGATTAACGAAACTTAAAGTTGATCCGCTATCTATTAATATTTTATATATTTTATTATTTATTAATTGTTTAATGTGGGGTAATTTTCCGAGGCTTGTTGATGAAAATTTTCTTCAACTACATCCATTGGTCTTGGAGCACCGTATTCTCTTATTCTTGATTGGTTACTATTAGTAAGGGCAAAACAATTAAATATACAATAATTATGTACCTATAAAATACGAGTACTAACACAGACACAAAATAATGCAAACAATTTAAGACATTAAAGCATTATTACGCAAAATATTTTTTAGCTTAATTTTACTAACATGCAAGTCAATCACATGATTATTTAGATTATAGATTCTACTCATGCGACTAATAGGCTCATGCGTCCCATAATTCGTTCTATGATGGGGGCTAAACAATAATTCAACACTGCGCAAATTATGGGCACCACCACGAAAATTAAAGCCAATAGACGACAGCAAGTCAGGTGCATCTATTTGACCGGATATAAGCTGCTGTAAAAAAATGATATCGCTATTAAGCCTTCGTTGAGAAAGGGGTAACATTTGAAGAAGCTTGATACGTTGACTGTAGGGAGGAAGGTTAAATGGATCATCCCATGGAAGTCCTCTAAGTGCAAATCGAATAAATTTACGTTGAATGGCCTCTATTCGATTTGAATGAATGTTGTAGAACGGTGTCCAAACTTGAGAGGCATACTCTAGAATCGGACGGACAAAACAATTGTACAATGACATAGAAACATAAGGGTCATTAAATTCTTTGGCCCACCGTTTTACGAAGCCCAACATAGAATTAGATTTATTAATAATAGAATTAATATGCTTAGCAAAATCCAGTTTGGGGTCGAAATAAACCCCAAGATCCTTAAAATTATCACCACTACAAAGAATATGTTGAGACAGAGAGTATTGAAAGGTGGAAGGGATATTCTTTCTAGAGAATGTCATATGTTGACATTTAGTTGGGTTCAGGGATAAACCGTTTTTATCACACCAATTGGCGAAGCTATTAATGTCAGATTGAAGAAACATTCTGTCTTGCTGACTAGTGATAGATTTATATATTTTCATATCATCAGCGTAGATCAGGATATTACAGTGATTTATACATGCCTTAACATCATTAATGGCAAGTATAAATAAAATTGGTCCGAGGTGACTTCCTTGGGGAACTCCAGACTGAGCTGTGAAAGATACAGATAGCGATCCTCTAAATTTCACTTGATAAACCCTTGATCTAAGGTATGAATTAACCCATTTTATGAAACATGGTGGGAAGCCAAAAGCCCTAAGCTTAAATTCGATTATTTCATGGGACATCTGGTCGAAAGCCTTAGAGAAGTCAGTGTATATGCAATCCATCTCACCCTTATTCTCCAAGGCATTAGAACAATCATGCAAGAAATTTAATAGATTAGTGACAGTGGATCTGTTTCTTACAAATCCATGCTGTTCATTACAAATTATATTGCGACAAAGAAATATTAGCTTTTCACAAACAATTTGTTCAAAAAGCTTAGGGATACACGAAAGCTTTGAAATGGGCCTATAAAATTAGTGATATCACCACGTTCGCCTTTTTTAAATACAGGTGTGATAAAAGCACTTTTCCATACATAAGGGAATTTACCAGTACTAATGGACAATTCAAACAGATATTTAAGATATGGAGTAATTGCATGACTACATTTTTTAAGAACAATCGGTGCAATGCCATCGGGACCTGATGAATAATCATTCTTGAGAGAAGAAATACATTTTAAAATTGTTTCCAAATCGAATGAGATACTACTAAAACTTATTTGGGAACAGCCAGTTAGATAACTAAAATATTGATCATCAATGTGAAGAGGGGTCCCCCTAAATGACTTACTGAAATGATCCGCAAACATATTGCTTGCATCTACTGAATCAGCAGTTGTAGAACTATTGTAAGTAAGCTTCGATGGATAACCATCGGTTTTTTTCTTGGAATTGACAAAACCCCAGAAAAGTTTGGGGTTCAATTTTAAAGAGCATTCCATTTTACTTATATAGTCAATATATAAGTTGCAGGATAAAGATTTGAATTCATTGAATAATGTGAAATAGAGTTCAAGATCTGAGTGGCAGAGACTTTTTAAATAGTTCTTCCAAGCCCTATTACGTCTGTTTCGTATCGATTTGAGCTCTTTAGTGTACCAGGGATGGGACGCTTTCAGATTCCTAGAGGATTTCACAGGAATCACCTTTTTCATGCAGTTATCCATCAAAGAATAAAAAGAACCTACTGCATCTTCAATATTAGATAAGGCAGTAAGGTTAAAATTAAAGCTGTTAATTTCATCAGAAAGCCTTTGAAAATTTGCTTTCCGAAAGTCAAAAGATTGCGAACGGTCATACGAATTACTATTTTCGTACAAATGTGCGCCTAGTTCAATAAATACATCCAAGGGTGGATGATTGTCATTTATGTTAGTTATACTGAAGTGGGATTCCAGAACCACAGTACTAACAGAGTCAGAAGAGAAAACAAGGTCGAGAGTTCGATTTCTGAAATTTTTTATACAGCTTGTTTGCTGTAAGTCAAAAGACAAAATGTTGTCAAGTAAAGCGAGCTCTTGTTGGGCAGAGTCAAAGGATAGAATGAAATGAGAATCATCCTCAGAAGGTACCCATCCAATATGTGGCAGATTGAAGTCGCCTATAAGTAAGACAGTGCTGTCACAACAAGATAATGTCAAAAATATGGTCTAGTGCCATAGAAAGTTCCGAATACAAAGAACATAGACGAGACGATGGAATGTACGCATTAACAACATATAAATGTTTGTTCTTAAGTGTAATTTTTACACAGATAACTTCGACATTAAGTTGAAATGGAAAGTCAATCTTTCGTGACTCAAGGTTGGAACGAACAGCGATCAGGACACCTCCTCCAAGCGCTTTCAGGTCATTGTTATGACGGTTGTATCGGAGTTACTTGAGGTTTTGTTATATTCGTTAAACAATATGAAACTAAATTGTTTTCAAGTAATAGTTCAAAAGCTGGTTCGATTTTAAATAACCCGCGAGAGAGAATTACTGCTTGAAAGTGGGGTGGCAAACCATTCCGAAAAGCTTCGAATGCTTTTTTTCACATTCACATTCTCATTCTATTTCGTTACTTAAGGTAATTCTATCTAAAATTCTGCACAAGTGACAATTAATATTTTTATAAAACTCTATTACACAATTTTTAAATATAATGCTGTTGAAATTTATCAGTAAATTTGCTATGCTTGTCTTCTCACCGAATTCCTGTATAAGTTTTGTCCCTAGTTCCTCCCAAGTGCTTATAGTTGCCTTCCTAACAACATTAGTCGCTTCTCCCTGAATGGTGTTGATGATATTCATCAGGAAAAGTTTCTATGCTCCTTATATACTGAGCCAGCTCATCTGACTTCCTTTCTTCTTTTATACATAGTAGGAAAATTATTATATTATAATTTACTTTTTTCTTACGCTAAATCTTGCTTAATAGGAACTTAAGCTCTTTTTTACGGATACCAATTTTTATTGGTATCCTACCGACTGCGCCAAAAATATCTTTTTGTTTGAACTTAACAAAAAAATATATTAAGTTTTACTTCCGATCAACTGATCAGAAGGAGCCAAATAAAACACGGATTTATTCTAAAGTACAAAAATATCTTTAATGAAATACCCTTAGACTTCCGCGCGTCACGATTGCTCGAATTGAACTAACTTCTACATTTTGCTCGAAGTGATTCCTCGATGCAAAGATCTTTAGAAAATGATGATGCATTCAAAAGTTATCTTCGTTGCAGAAGGCGACGTTTATTGTTTTAACATATTGGATGTGGACAAACAGAAGTGTTTATCTCACAGAAGCAACTTGATTGCTTATTACAAAGTATCGATATGTTTCTCTCGCAGAAGGCGATTTGATTGCTTTTTACAAAGTATCGATAATGTTTATTTCGCAGAAGGCGATTTGATTGTGTTTACAAATTATTGACATGTTTACGTCGCAGAAGGCGATTTGATTGCTTATTACAATGTATTGATATGTTTGTTTCGCAGAAGGCGATTTGAATGTGATTACAAATTATTAATGTGTTTATGTCGCAGAAGGCGACTTGCTATTACATAGTATCAATTTGCTTAAGGCAAATTGATGTTTAAAAAATGCGAACATTTGGTTCTGTTACATTTGTGTCCAATGTGGATATGTCACTCTATAGAGTCTATATACAAAGATCTGGTCGATGGCTGTTCCTTTGTAGTGAATCTATTATTTAATGGTAACTAATCGTGCTGGACTTTATTGCTAATTGATTCTACTTTGTTTCGTCAATAAACTCTTCTTTGTTTCGTTTATTAACTTATATTCCTTGACGCCCGGAGCCCGACAGCCTCTCCTTTCCCGCACCCAAACCAACGAAAATGTGCGGCGCTAAATGCGTCATTTCCAGATTGCAGTGGTTAAGATAGTCAGAACACGATGAGCCCATGAACACTAGTGACTCAGTTCGACGAAAGAAGAATACACTAACGGGAACCAATGAAAAATATTTACTAGAAAATATTTAGGAAAATGAACAGCTGCGGATTAACAGCTCAAATTAAATATCAATATCTTGTGGTTTATTTGAGTACCGCACACATGTTTGCTTAATTTATGACCGATATATGATGTTGATACGAATCACTTATTAAACTACCTGCATGACATTGACGTTTTATATTCATCCAAAATCTTGATGCCTTTGTTATTTGAATCTCAAAATACCTTCGGTCGAATTCAAATGTCAAAATAAGCATGATTAACATTTTTATAATTCTTATGTATTTTATAATTTCAGAGCTTGGTCAATTTACAACGCAGCAGCGAAGCCGGTCAGGACACTACTCTCTACGATAACATGATGTTTGGCAATAAGATTAGCCTCCTTACTGGCGACTTCATTTTGGCGCGATTATTGGCTAAGCTAGCAAATCTGCGCAATCAAGAAGTATACGGACTTACTATATCGGCAATACGAGATTTTAGTGAGGCTGAATTAATTGGCGATCGTGATCAGCAGAACAATCCACTCCCATTCAAACCGGGCACTGACTATCCTCAAAGTACGAAGCAATTTGTTGACGACTTCACCGGAACTGATGCACTTCTTACCCTTAATGTTGGTGCGACGATTGGTAATCCCGAAAAGGAATGGGAAGTTCGTCATTTTCTCAACGCAGGTAGCTGGTTCGATTTTAAATAACCCGCGAGAGAGAATTACTGCTTGAAAGTGGGGTGGCAAACCATTCCGAAAAGCTTCGAATGCTTTTTTTCACATTCACATTCTCATTCTATTTCGTTACTTAAGGTAATTCTATCTAAAATTCTGCACAAGTGACAATTAATATTTTTATAAAACTCTATTACACAATTTTTAAATATAATGCTGTTGAAATTTATCAGTAAATTTGCTATGCTTGTCTTCTCACCGAATTCCTGTATAAGTTTTGTCCCTAGTTCCTCCCAAGTGCTTATAGTTGCCTTCCTAACAACATTAGTCGCTTCTCCCTGAATGGTGTTGATGATATTCATCAGGAAAAGTTTCTATGCTCCTTATATACTGAGCCAGCTCATCTGACTTCCTTTCTTCTTTTATACATAGTAGGAAAATTATTATATTATAATTTACTTTTTTCTTACGCTAAATCTTGCTTAATAGGAACTTAAGCTCTTTTTTACGGATACCAATTTTTATTGGTATCCTACCGACTGCGCCAAAAATATCTTTTTGTTTGAACTTAACAAAAAAATATATTAAGTTTTACTTCCGATCAACTGATCAGAAGGAGCCAAATAAAACACGGATTTATTCTAAAGTACAAAAATATCTTTAATGAAATACCCTTAGACTTCCGCGCGTCACGATTGCTCGAATTGAACTAACTTCTACATTTTGCTCGAAGTGATTCCTCGATGCAAAGATCTTTAGAAAATGATGATGCATTCAAAAGTTATCTTCGTTGCAGAAGGCGACGTTTATTGTTTTAACATATTGGATGTGGACAAACAGAAGTGTTTATCTCACAGAAGCAACTTGATTGCTTATTACAAAGTATCGATATGTTTCTCTCGCAGAAGGCGATTTGATTGCTTTTTACAAAGTATCGATAATGTTTATTTCGCAGAAGGCGATTTGATTGTGTTTACAAATTATTGACATGTTTACGTCGCAGAAGGCGATTTGATTGCTTATTACAATGTATTGATATGTTTGTTTCGCAGAAGGCGATTTGAATGTGATTACAAATTATTAATGTGTTTATGTCGCAGAAGGCGACTTGCTATTACATAGTATCAATTTGCTTAAGGCAAATTGATGTTTAAAAAATGCGAACATTTGGTTCTGTTACATTTGTGTCCAATGTGGATATGTCACTCTATAGAGTCTATATACAAAGATCTGGTCGATGGCTGTTCCTTTGTAGTGAATCTATTATTTAATGGTAACTAATCGTGCTGGACTTTATTGCTAATTGATTCTACTTTGTTTCGTCAATAAACTCTTCTTTGTTTCGTTTATTAACTTATATTCCTTGACGCCCGGAGCCCGACAGCCTCTCCTTTCCCGCACCCAAACCAACGAAAATGTGCGGCGCTAAATGCGTCATTTCCAGATTGCAGTGGTTAAGATAGTCAGAACACGATGAGCCCATGAACACTAGTGACTCAGTTCGACGAAAGAAGAATACACTAACGGGAACCAATGAAAAATATTTACTAGAAAATATTTAGGAAAATGAACAGCTGCGGATTAACAGCTCAAATTAAATATCAATATCTTGTGGTTTATTTGAGTACCGCACACATGTTTGCTTAATTTATGACCGATATATGATGTTGATACGAATCACTTATTAAACTACCTGCATGACATTGACGTTTTATATTCATCCAAAATCTTGATGCCTTTGTTATTTGAATCTCAAAATACCTTCGGTCGAATTCAAATGTCAAAATAAGCATGATTAACATTTTTATAATTCTTATGTATTTTATAATTTCAGAGCTTGGTCAATTTACAACGCAGCAGCGAAGCCGGTCAGGACACTACTCTCTACGATAACATGATGTTTGGCAATAAGATTAGCCTCCTTACTGGCGACTTCATTTTGGCGCGATTATTGGCTAAGCTAGCAAATCTGCGCAATCAAGAAGTATACGGACTTACTATATCGGCAATACGAGATTTTAGTGAGGCTGAATTAATTGGCGATCGTGATCAGCAGAACAATCCACTCCCATTCAAACCGGGCACTGACTATCCTCAAAGTACGAAGCAATTTGTTGACGACTTCACCGGAACTGATGCACTTCTTACCCTTAATGTTGGTGCGACGATTGGTAATCCCGAAAAGGAATGGGAAGTTCGTCATTTTCTCAACGCAGGTAGTTTACTTGCCAAGAGCTGCCAAGCTTCTTTAAAGTTGGCGGGTAAAAACGATATTCAGATGTTAGGATATCTTTTTGGCAAGCACTTATCTTTGGCCTGGCAAGCTTGTATAGACGCCGAGCCCTTTCATTGTAGCAAATTGCCTCTGGGTAAGCAAAACTAATAAAGTAAAGTAGATGGTAATTGACGAACTCTCTTGCAGATTCTACATTCAGCTTAATAAGCGCCCCGGTACTATTTCACCTCGAAAAGGACCCTTCGGTGTATGACGAAATTGAGAAGGGAAAGATTTCCATTAAAAATATTTCCTTTCAAAAAATTCACAAGGCTATCCTTGAAGGCCCGGGTTTGGAGAAAACTAAAGAGCTGCAGCACAAGCACACTACAGCGGCGAATCATGTGCTGGAGAAATTTCCACCATCCGAAGCTAGGACAGCACTAGAGAATATAATTTTAGCCAAGCAGGACATGTAGCGATAATTGTTTTTTCTATTTGGTGGAAAGGTTTTCTTCCTTTGTTTTATTTTTTGTTGCTAAATATATGTTCGAGATAATTTTTGTTTTGATTATTATTTTTGTCAAAATTCCATTTGTATTTATATGCACATACAAACGCATTTACATAAACAAGTTACTGTGTTTCTATAAAAACGAATAATTATGTAGTGCGAGTGTCTGGTTTTGTTTAATTCGGATAAGAAGATGAAAAGCGACGTTGTTCTCTGGGTAAGCTGAATACTATCAATACCAAGCCTGTCCGGAGTATGCTGGGATTATACTTGTCGGTTTTTCAACTATACAAACGAAAACAAAACGTTGATTTTGTAATAATAACTCACTAACTTCCTTACTTCACGGGCTTCCCGTGCAGCCTTTCATCCTCTCCACGATCCTAAGAATTAATATCCCATGTCAGATATGAATTATAGAACCTACCACACATATTTATAGGATATTCTAGGCTCTCTATTTGGACATGAAGGAGTTTAAGATAGGAAACTCATTTCAAATCCTTCAAGAATATTCCAGAACCCTGCAAGCAGAAATATAGGTATTTTCGAGGATATTCTTAATAACAAACATCTGATATAATCATTTGGGTAAATGTATGCTATCATAAGCAGGAAACTTCGTTGAGGAACTCGACAGAGTGAAAATGTTTACAGACGAATGGAGAATAATGTCGTATTACGACCTAGAAGGACAACTGGCAGCAACAAAACTCATGAAACAATATATCACATCCATAAACAATATTTGCCGAGCATTACAAACTGACACACAAATAACTAACTTATTCAAAAGCACAGTATGACATAGCCATAAAACCAAGAGAAAAACGAGCACTCCTGTACGCAATCGGCACTTTAAGCAAAACAATATTCGGCACCTTCTCTGAAAAGAACGCCAGCCAAGTAGTATGACAGACAGATTGGGAAACCAAGGGCCAATGAAAACCATTTACTGACTTTACTAAAACACGAGACATGCATTATTGGATCCACTATAAAAACGTTCAATAGAACGTAAGCACCTCGTAAATTTTCCAAAATCCTAAAATAAGTAGAAGATTGCCTAACTCTGTAATTCGATTTTTAAGTTAAATCGTTCGAATTCCGAAAATATGTGCTGTGTAATTCGAAAATCAGAAATGGAAATCCGAATTTCTTTTACATATATACATTTGCTCGAAAATCATAAATATCGTACATACTTGGTAACTCTATTTTCGTTGCTAAATACATTCGAATTTCGGAAATTTCATTCGGTATCTATTTACCATACGGAAAAGTTTTGCTGAAAGCTAAAATGTAAAATTGTTTAAATAAATACACAAAAAGACATAAATAATATTTTTTGATAAAATGTTATAAATTAATTGAGGAAAACATAATAAATATTAATATGATGATATGAAGATTGGAAACATGTGAGTCGTGGGATGCTCCACCGTATCATCCATTAACAGCTCGGATAATCATCCGGTGATCACATATCTACAAGAAACAAAGCTCTAAAAATTAATTAAAAGAAATCAAGAACTAAATTTTAAAGTGAACTTACCACCATTGCATTTATGCTGTGCTTCAGTTTCCGATGGAAAAATAAATGTTCATTGTTCCTCGGTCTAATCATTTTAATGTGTGTCCCATCCACGACTGCAACAATTCCCGGTATGCCAGATTTCAAATGGCAATATTTTCTTGCTTCTATCTTTTCCTCATTCGTTATATGAAAATTTATATGTTTTGGACACAGCAGTTTTTCTATAGCTTTGCAAACTTCAGAAATAAGTGTTGAAACGGTCTGCTGCGCCAGGCCACTGAATCGATATCGGCCTATTTGCTGCTGGTATCCACCTTGTGCAAGAAATTTAAGCGTTGCACCTAGTTGTATCATTGTAGGTATTGAAGACGATGTTTTCCTTTCCCTCAGATCATCACTTATTCTGTTCAAAACATACACAAATGCATCTTTTGAAAGACGAACAAAACTAGAAAAATTATTTAGTATAAATAAATTATTTCGTCACTAAATTTTGTTTTATATCACATATAAAACGGGTCCAAGGACCGAGCCAAGCATGCGTACCCCAAGGCTCGGTCCTTGGACCCGTTTTATATAACTTATATACGTCCGATTTCCCGACTCTTCCGGAATGTGAAGCAGCCATATATGCTGATGACACGGCAATACTTTCCTCGCATGAATACGGTATCAATATTGAGACGAATTTAAAAAATGCAACTAAAATATTGCAAGAATACTACGCAAAATGGAGAATAAAGCTTAACGCCGAAAAGATCCAAGCAATCTTTTTTACACGAAAAAGAAAACCTTGCTTCATTCCGATTAATCAGCTAATTATCAACGGAAATCCTATTAGATGGGAGCCTTCTGTTAAATATCTGGGAATACATCTTGACACAAAATTGACTTTTAAGGAACATAATATATATATTATAGGACACTTAAAAAAACAAATATTGCAATCAAAATGTTATATCCATTTATAAATAGAAATTCACTACTTTTAAACGAAAGTAAGATTATAATTTACAAAACCATCTTTCAATCAATTCTCTTGTATGGCTGCCAGGTGCCTCCTAGCAGGGTCAGTCACCTTGACGCGTGTGCCATCGTGTTAGATGGTGCCGGTGCGGAGGCTTAAGGCGCAATGATTCAACGGGCCATGCCCGTCTGATGAGTGCTAACGAAGAGCTGACCAGGACATTCCGTCCGTTTCCCCTCTCCCTCGACGGCTGCCCGTCTACAACTCTTTTCTCTCCCCCCCCCCACCCCTCCATTACCCAATCCTCACAAAATCCGAAGTAAGGTTAAACGCGCCGAGACCTGCATGGCTGAGGGAGTGCTCAGTCGCTAGCGCAAACTCTGGATACCTGGGGACCTCCAGTTTTAATTTAATTCCCCTTATCTGCATACAGGGGGTGAGTGCAGATAGACCGTCCTTCCCCCTTACTCGTGGGACCACAAAAAAAACAAAAACAACAAAGGGACGGGTGCAAATGAATCGGGCACCCCAAACTCTAAAAACACCGATTCAAATCCAAAGACCATGTTGGAGGAGGAGGAAAGCCACTTGCTCCAAGATCCGTCGCTCCCAAAGCTAGTCTCGGATGAGGGAAGCGAAGGGACTATAGACATCGACATGGAGAAGTTACTTCTGCGTCATGATGACACCTGTTCCAACGCCAGCTCATCCAAACTCTCTACGTCATCAACTGCGTCCATCCGCACTAGGCTAAAAACAAGTAGGATGACCATTAGGAGATTAGGCAAAAAGACTGAATTAGGAGAGCAGAACCGCCTCAGACTTAGAAAAGCCCAAGAATTTGTGCGAAGTTTGGCATTGGCAGATAATGAGCCGCTCGCTCGTACCTGCGCTATGGACGAACCGAGCACATCGGGTTCAAGAGAGCTGATGGGACCACCCATGTCTACGAAGGGCACTAGCACATCGGGACATCGACTGATCGCATCAGACGCTAAGTCGAAAGGCATTCAAACAGCTAAAGTTTCCTCGTGCACCCCCTCGGTAGCGAATAAGCCGCTCGCTTGTACCTCACCGGGAGGGTGCGCGGGAAATCAAGCTAAAGGGGAGCTGGTAGAGTCGCTCACTTCCATAAAGGGCAGCTGCCCACCAGGAAAGGAAACGACTGTCTCAGACCCCAAAGATATTAGGGACCCCCCGTCTCCAGCGGAACTAGCCACAGAAGAGAATAAGCCGCTCGCTTGTACCTTAGGTGGTGTCGAATCAAGGAGACGAGGTGATGGAGAGCTGCAGGGACTTCCCCCGACATCGAAGGACTTTGGTCATTCCAGTCGGAGGATAGTTTCTGCGGACCCCACAAAGGATGGTTTAGAGGACAGCACGAAAGACTGTGAGACCATGACGCTAGGAACCGGAGAGGCAGACTCGACACTAGGCAGCTGTTGTACGGTCATCTCTCGCCGCAGCGATCAAAAGCAACTCGACAGTATGGAAATCTCCAATGCTGTTAAGACTGTGGAAGATCGTAGGCTGAGTAACGCCATACAAGGAACCCAACCAACGTCAGAGATTCGTGACCCACTAAAAAAGAGAGCCAACGCACTCAGGCTACTTAGGCGCTTTAAGAAGCGTGATCCTAACTCCCTCACGGAACAGGACACGAAAGCTTTAGGTAGGGCCCGCGAAACAATTAAGGCAACTGAGGATGCGTGGCGCCAAAAGAGGCGCAATGATAGGGAGCCTCAATCTCGAGGAAAAGCCAAGGATGGTCCAGTGGCAAGGAAGGAAAGCTCTGCGCTCTCCACCTTAGGTGCGGGCACAACCATGCGACCCTCAACCAGTGCAGGCAAGGACGCGTCCGAACCTGGGCCAGTTGCGGGTACATCCAAGAGAGGAAGGCATGACGACACAGCTTCTCCGGTAATAGGTAGGAATGTGAGGCCTAGAACAAACGCTGGGCAGACAACCGAAGCAAAAAAGGATAGTTTCCGGGTCGCAGTAGTCGACCTTGGCAACCCAGAACGGAGACTATCCTTCGACCAATGGCAACTGATCGAGATTCGAATCCTGGACGGTGTGAATGACGCTATCCTGAAGGGTGCCGGGAATATCCCGCTCTTCGGACAGCTGACTACGTTCAAGGGCTTCAAGATTGTTCAATGTGACAATGAACACACACTTCGGTGGCTGAAAAAGTTCATCAGCGACACTAAAGCTCCGTGGTCTAATGCAGATCTCCGAGTTGTGGACAAAAAAGAACTCCTGAACATCACCAGACCTAAAGGTTGCATCCTTATTCCTGGACCATGTATTCCCAGGGATATAATTGCGCGCAAACTAAGGAACCTTAACCCAGAACTCCTATGCAAGGATTGGGAGGTCATAGAGGCTGGAGAACACACCAAATCCGGTACGGAGGTGGTGGTGCTACTCAGCCACAGGTCAATGCCACTGCTACGGAAAAACGGGTACAAAGTACGAGTCGGGATTACCCGATGTAAAATTATGCCCTTTGTAACAGTGAGAAGAAGCGTGGGGGGATCTACTGGCCGCCATGAAGATAATACAGCTAAATCTTCATCACAGTAAGGCGGCCAGCGCCAATCTTGTCTACCTAATTAAGAGGTATGACATTGACGTCGCCCTTATACAGGAACCTTGGGTGGTCCGAGGCAGTATTAAAGGGCTCAACTCCAGAGAGCTAACAACATACTTCACCTGTCAAACAGACACAAACAGTAGGATTAGAAGTTGTATTGTAGCTAAGAAACAAATTAACCTATTATTTCTACCTACATATAGCGATCATGACCAGACAGTGGTAAAGTACGAGTGGCAAGGGAAATCCCCATTAGCAATTGAGGCCGTCTACATGCCACACGATTCGCCGGATGGACCACCATCCGCACTACTAGCCTCCATCGTCCAAAAAGCGGACAGAGATAAATGGAAAATAATTCTAGGATGTGATGCTAACTCCCACCATTTCCAGTGGGGCAGCACCGATACCGACTTACGAGGTGAGTCCCTGTTTCAATTTATAATAGACCACAACCTTTTAATAGCGAATAGAGGTAATGACCCTACATTCGTCATTAAAAACAGACAAGAGGTACTTGATATTACCCTCTTTAACAATTCTCAGAATTTCGCTGTGAGTCATTTCAAAGTTTTAGCAGAAACATCATACTCTGACCACAGAATAATTGAATTCGAAATAAACGGCGGTATAAAACCCTTAGTGCAATACCGCGACCCCAGGAAAACTGGCTGGGACAAGTTTACTACGGAGATCGGCAAAACTAAGAACGTCCTTCAAACTCAGCCGATGGAAACTCCATCCGAAATTAACAACGCGGCGGAACTCATAGGCAAGACATTAGTCAGCGCCTATGAGAAAGCCTGTCCCTTAAAGACAATGAAGCTTCAAAGGTCACCGTCGTGGTGGACAAATGAGCTTCAAAGCATTAGAAAGGAGACGAGAAAACTCTATAATGCTGCAAAAAGGTCACACACAGACGCAGATTGGTCTCTATACAGGGTTAACCAAAGGAAATTCAAAAGCGCGGTAAACACTGCCAAACGAAACTCCTGGCGCAACTTCTGCAGTAATATAGAGACCACAACAGAATCAGGCAGACTAAGGAAATTACTTTCCAAGGAACCGGCCATTCCAGGCTATCTTAAACTCCGGAATGGAGACTGGACACAATCCAGTCATGAATCACTGCAATATTTACTGGAAACCCACTTTCCAGGCTGTGGTTCGCATTCCAATGGAGACCTGGAAACAACCAGTTCACAAATAGTAACACCAGTACCGGATGAACTGATTAGCAAGGAAAGAATCAATTGGGCAATTGACTCCTTTTCCCCATATAAATTCCCAGGGATTGATGGTATTATTCCGATCATGCTTCAGCAATCGAAGTGTGTTGTAATACCATATCTTCAAAAACTGTTTCTTCGCAGTTTGAAACTATGCCATGTACCAATGTGCTGGCGAGAGGTAAAGGTAGTTTTTATCCCCAAAGCCGGCAAACCCAGCCATACAACTGCGAAAGACTTTAGACCCATAAGTCTTACATCATTCGTACGAAAGACCTTTGAAAAGCTAATTGATATCTACATCCGTGATAAGCTCGACCCGACCGATATTTCTTCGGCACAACATCCCTACACGAAAGGTAGGAGAGTAGAAACTGTCCTGCATGATGTCGTTAGCACCATCGAAAAATCTCTATACGAAAAAGAATACACACTGGCTGCGTTCCTCGACATTGAAGGAGCCTTCAACAATGTAGAGACAAGCGCGGTGAAAAGGAACCTGGAAAAGACTAACGTAAATCATGCTCTTACTAAATTCATAGAGAACATGCTTAGCGATAGGAAAATAAATGCAAAGCTTGGGGATACACACCTCAAAGTTATCGCATCTGGAGGCACACCACAAGGAGGGGTTATCTCACCTCTGTTGTGGGTACTGGTCATTAACGAGATACTCATAAAGCTACAATACAGTGGGGTAAAAGTTATTGCTTACGCAGACGACGTAGTAATACTTGCAATAGGAAAGTTCCTACCCAATATTAGTGAGCTACTTAAACGTGCTCTTAAAACTCTTAACGAGTGGGCAAAGCAATGTGGGCTAGGTATTAACCCCCAAAAAACAGAACTGGTTCTATTTACCAACAAACGAGCAATACTAAGATTCAACCTACCGGGTATCGATGGGACTACCCTCAAACTATCCGAGTGCGCTGAATACTTGGGTGTCATACTCGACAGGAAACTCAATTGGAAATTAAATGTGTGTGAACGCATAAAAAAGGCCACAATAGTTTTCTATACCCGTAGTCGTATATTCGGAAAAAACTGGGGTCCTAACCCCAAGAATATTCTATCGATGTATACAGCGATAGTAAGACCTATACTGATATATGGAGGACTTGTTTGGTGGCAATCCACAAACAAAGTCACCCACTTGAAAAACATGACAAAGGTACAAAGGATGGCGTGTGTAGGCACGACCAGTGCAATGAGAACCACCCCAACTGCGGGGCTGGAAACCATCCTCAACCTGCTTCCTTTGGACCTATACATGCAAGAATCGGCGACGCGAAGCGCCCTTCGGATCAGCCAGCTGAACTGCGAACTCAACGGGGCACGCACAGATACTGAGTAAATACATGGGCTCAAATGTATCTACTGGTTACATGCTGCCGCAACTTGACTTCCATAGACCATTCTCCTGCATTCTTCCCAGTAGAGAGGAATGGGAGAGAAACGAACATGTAGCCGAATCCATATCCATCTACACAGATGGCTCGAAAATGGACGTAGGCGTTGGAGCTGGAGTGTTTTCAGAAATACTAAAGCTAAAAAGCACATTTCGACTCCCTGACCACAGCAGCGTCTTCCAGGCGGAGATATTGGCAGTGGCAGAGGCAGCCAAATTAGCCACAATGGCGGTGATATCACGTGATGATATTACAATTTTCATTGATAGCCAAGCTGCAATTAAAGCAATCTCTGCTGTCGAGATAAAATCTAAGCTTGGAAAACGGTGCCGCGAAGAGCTGAGGGTTCTTGGCGGTCTACATAAGACTCTGCTGGGTCCCTGGTCATAAGGGCATTCAGGGTAATGAAATTGCTGATGAGTTGGCAAGAAAAGGCTCTACCATGAGTCATGAACAGGCGGACCAGTCTGTCAAACCGCCATTGTGTGACCTCAAAGCACGGGTGGGGCAGAAAATTCTGGAGATCGCCAAAAAAAGGTGGAATACCCTTCCTACCTGCGAAACATCCAAAAAAATGTGGCCTGACTATGATAAAGCCAGAACCCACAAGCTCCTTCGGAAAAACAGGAAATCTGTTTCGATGTTGGTGGGAATACTCACTGGACACAACTTTCTGGGGAGCCACAGACTTAAAATGCGTCTCACTGACGACGACCTTTGTAGAGGCTGTGGCGATGAGGAGGCACACGAGGACACTCTCCACTTTCTGTGCCACTGCCCAAGCCTCAGTCAATTAAGAAAGAGTACTTTAGGAAACTACTTTTTCCACAACCTAACGGAACTATCCGAAATCCCTCTCTCCAATATTTTCAGGTTCTCAGCAAAAACCGGATGGCTGGAGAGGATGTGATCGACATCACCTGACGAGACAAGGAAGGCACCACAACCAACACACGTGGACCCCCAATGGGCATCACAATGGATCAACTCTGACCTGAGTGCGATGATGCAGCATCTACATCGCTGCTTCATCAACCCACATACCTAACCTAACCTATGGCTGCCAGGTGTGGGTTAAATGTGCTGAATGCCACATAAAAAAATTACAAACATCTCAAAACAAACTATTAAAAATGATGCTTAATTTGCCCTGGCATCATTCTACTTTAGATCTGCATATTAAAACAAATGTTGAGTTTATATCCAATAGAATAGTAAAGCTCAATGACTCCTTTAGGACTAGATGCGACATCTCTAATAACCCTCTAATAAATCAATTAAATATAGAAAAGCTTAAACAAAGCAATGTTAAAATAATTTATGAACAAATATACCCATATGTTAACTTGGTTACTGTTATTTTATTTACTTCTCGAATTATTATTATTATTTTATATATCTGTTATCTGTTAATTTTTTTTGTTAATTTAATATCACTTATATTTATTTTTTTTTTAATTCTGGCTCGCCAAGGCGATTTATAAGGGGGGAGTACTTCGACCTAAAAGATCTTTTGTACCGTATGGGACAGAAAAGTTTAAACTAGTAGAATTTCCACTTTCCGTGTAAAGCGGACAATTTTACCAGTAGAAGAATTCTTTATGTCCTCGGGGCTCATTTGCTCCATGAAAAAGATCTTCTTTCTAATTCCATTAAGGGCTGGACATTCACATAAAATGTGTTCAGCTGACTCGTCCTCTTCAAGACAGAGTCGGCACTCAGGAGAATCTGATATTCTCATTTTGTGTAGATGATATCTTAAACCGTGGTGACCAGTAAGGTAACCTACTAGGTTTTTGATATCATGCCTGCTTAGGTTTAGACATTTGCTGGCATTTTGATTGAAGGGCCGAATGGCTCGTTTGGCCTGTCTTAGACCTGGGATGGTTTCCCAAAGATAGATACATTTTCTATGTTCCCAGCATTTAATTGCTGCCGTTGCTGCTGATCTAGGAGTGCAGCAGAAAGGTTCGGGACCTATGAAAGGTGTTTCTGAAACTTTTCTGGCCAGTTCGTCGGCCTTTTCGTTACCTTCTCGGGGTAGAACCGGATCCCACCATAATTTGGTCTTGTTTCTTATTCCGAGTGTTTGTAGGGTATTGAAGCAATACATGACTGATTTGGAGTCAATGGTATACGAGCTAAGGGCGTTTATAGCTGCTTGACTATCCGTGAAAATATGGATGGTTGCACCTTTTATGCCAGATAAAATAATGTGACTGGCGCATTCTTGAATGGCGTGGAGCTCTGCTTGAAATACGCTGGGACTTTTTCCCATGGGTATCGTAAAGCGTTTGTGTGGTCCGTATATTCCCGCTCCTACCCCCGTTTCCATTTTAGAACCATCCGTATACCACTTTATGCCGTTGTGGCTGTTTGGTGGGTTATTACTAACCCATGCTTCTCTCTTGGGTATCTCCGTGGAGAACCGTTTGTTGAAGCATAGTGTTTTTTGAATGCGGTCTGTGACCGCGCAGTTCATGTTAAGTTCTGGCAGTTCATCGAGAAGGGTCTCTAGTTCCGGATGATCCTTAAGACTTATCTCGTTTAACTGTATTAGACTTATTGCACTGCGGATCGCCACTTTTTGGATGTATATGTGGAGAGGTGTAATTCCTGTTATTGCCTCTATGGCAGCTGTTGGACAGGTTCGCATGGCTCCGGAGATACCAAGGCACGCAAGCCGTTGTACCTTTTTGAGCTTCTCTATTGCGACCTTTTGTGTGGATTTTGTCCACCATACTATGGAGGCGTATGTTATAATGGGTCTTATCAGCACTGTGTAGATCCAGTGGACGATCTTTGGAGAGATTCCGCAAGTTCTGCCATATGTGCGACGACAGGCCCATAAAGCTCTATTAGCTTTAGTGATTTTGTTGTTTATGTGAGAGTTCCAGTTAAGTCTCTTATCCAGGATTACTCCAAGATACTTGACTTCGTCGGAATACTCTACGACCGTGTCGTTTATTGTGATGAGGCCTAGGTCTAATTTCCTCCTTTTAGTGAAAGGAGCGATGACGGCTTTACTAGGATTTATAGAAAGATTTTCCTTGATGCACCAGTCTATGGCTGTCTTTAGAGCATTTTTCATTTTTGATGTGACTCCAATTGAGTCTTTGCCCCTGACTATGATGAAAATATCATCGGCGTACCCAATTGTAGTGTACCCCAAATTGCTCATCTTGTGTAGCAGGTCATCGATGACAAATGACCACAAAAGGGTTGAAAGTACTCCCCCTTGTGGGCAACCCCTTACAGCTGTTACTGATACTGAGGCCATTCCTGACGAGGCAGTTATTTTGCGACTTTCCAGCATCGCTTTGATCCATTTCATAGTTGGTTTTTCTATGTTTCTATGATACAAAGCATTTGATATGGATTCATATCCAGTGTTGTCAAAAGCATTCTCTATTTCCAGAAAGGCACAAAGTGCGATCTCTTTGCAACGGTAGGCGTTTTTTATCTCTGTAGTTAGTCTTAACAGAGCGCCTTCCGTGGATTTACCCTTTTGGTACGCATATTGGTTAGGGTGCAGAGGCATGCTTTTTGATATGCATTCTCTAATGTGGATGTCAATAATCCTTTCCATTGTTTTCAGAAAAAACGATGTCAAGCTTATCGGACGATATGATTTAGGTAATTCGCTCGGCTTGTTTCCCGGTTTAGGTATGAATACTACGTTTACCTCCCTCCAGGTAACTGGTATATATACCCCCAGTTGAAGCTGAACCTAAATAAGGCAATCATGGATGGTAATAAGAATTCTATTCCATTTTGAATGAGGGCTAGAAAAATACCGTCTGTTCCTGATGCCTTGAATGGTTTGAATGAGTTAATTGCCCATTTAACCTTATCCGGAGTAAAAAGTTTTCCGGATAAACTATTAATTCTGCTGAGGTTTCTTGGGATTGAGACCTCCGCTATATGGTCGTCTGTAATGACCATCGTGTGAGACCCTGGGAAGTGAGCCTGAAGGAAAGTTTTCAGCGTTTCTTCCCGGTCGCGTGTGATTGAACCACCTGATTTGATTAACAATCTCATGCTTTTTTCTTGATCCTTTGACAGAGCCCTTTGGAGGCGTGCCACCTCAGGAAGTTTTTCTATCTTCTCACAGTTTGCACGCCATGAGGCTCTTTTGGATCTGCGCAACTCTAAGTTGTATATGGTCAGCATGGATTAATATTGTTCCCAAGTGCCGGTGCGTTTGACTTTGTTAAAAAGCTTTCTCACCCTCTTTCGAATAGACTCAAGGTTATCGTTCCACCATGGTACGCACCTTTTAACCACGGTTCTTTTAACCTTGCAACTATTTTTAAATGAGGTAAGAATAATATCATTTATTTGACATTGCGCAGCATCTGCATCAATTGTAGTTGATGGTGCTTCTGGCAGCATGTCAGATCTGACCGCAAGATTCAAGTTCAAGTTCATATACAATGGTACAAGATAACAAAATTCCATACAATGATAGAATTCTTATTTTTGTCAGAAATCCTTACGAAATACCTTATCGAAGAAATGAGGATCAAATAAACTCTTCGCTCTGTTTCCTAACCAACAGTTTATTTGATTCTCTTTTCTTAATTCAAAGCTCATACAAATATTTTATGCTTAAATTGAGAAGCAATCACTCCATCCTTTTGGTCTCCAAATTCGTGGAGGTTGAGCTTTTTGAAATCGTGTTGATGATTTTACTATAGAGTTTATATACAATGGTATCATGTGCTTTGAAAAAAAAAAACAAATTTAAGTGAAATAATAAAAAGTTTTTTTGTGTAATATTTTCTATATATAAAAATCAATCCATATTTGTGTTTGTTGCCGGTGTTTGGCCAAACGCGTTAACCGATTCCAATGAAATTTTTTTCCATGAAAGGCGACGTCTGCACGAAGGTTGTTATGTTTGGCTATATCTGCATCGGTGTGTGAGATATGGGCATTTGAGTGAGTACACATGCATATGTGCGTATGCGTGTAAATTACGACGCAGATACAGAGACCGTACAGACGTCACTTATTTTTTTATCCGAACAAGCATATGAAAGAGGGAGACCACACGAACGTTTCAAGCTTATTGTGGAATTTGTGCGCACTTTCATTCTTGAGATATCGTGTGTTCAATATTTTATTCAAATAACTCTTATTGAAATTTTTTGCATTTTTTTGTGAATCGGACATCGGAAAGTTGCTTTTCCAACATTGATAACAATCGGTGTGGAAGTGAATGAAAAGTGATTTAATCGAAGTTTTTTATTTTCGCTTTGTTGTTTGATTCGCAGAAGTAAGGTGACATAGGCGCCTGCCAGACAACAAGCACCTACCCTAAACGGAACAACGAAGTTATGTGAGCGGCCTAAACCATGCGGAGAAAAACGTGCAGTCCCTTTCACCGGTTGAGCTCAAATCAGGCAATCTTCGGTATTGGCCTGAGAGTGTTTCTGTGAACTTTGGTCAAAATCGGTCTTCTTTTTTTAGGCGCAGCAACATACGCCGGATACCCGCTATAGACAATTATAAGGAAGTCTACTCGAACATATTGGCCAATAGAATTCTCGGGCACGGGCAAAGCCGGGCAGGTGCAGCTAGTAATGTATAAATAGCTAATAAGTTGGACAAAAAAGATTAGATTAAGTTGAACACCAAACAAGCAACAAGTCTCATTAAAATAGCTACCCCCCACCAGCGGTAAGGTGGCTATTTGATTAAGTGGACAATACAAACTAGTATTGGACAGTACACTTGCTACCCCCCACCAGCGGTAAGGTGGCTATTTGAATAGGTATTGGACAATACAAATTAGTATTGGACATTACATTTGGTCCTTCGAGAAACTAAGTACAAGCAGCCTAACGAGAGGCAGACTACTACAAGAAGTAAAGAAGAAACTGAAGGCAGGTGATAGAACGACGCAGTGAGATGGCGCACACAGACGAATTAATACAACAACAAAGGGAAAGGGCAGAGTGGATCAAGAAGATATCGGAGAAATTCACTAGAGAGCCCAAAGTAAGGAGAACTAAAGAGTTCGTGCGGGAACGATGAAATGAACTTAACTTACAATGGGAAGAGTTCAAAAAAGGAGACGATGAAATACGCGGACACAAGGACTTTGACGAAAATCATTTATACATAAAGTCGAGCAAGTCGAGACAGCAGTACTAGCAGCAAAGAAGAAACTAGAAGCAAGATTAGACGAAATTCGGGAAGAGGAGAAAAAAAAGACGGAGGAAGAGACCCCAAAACCAAGTCCAAGAAATCCATCAGAAAACCCCAAAGAAGAGCAAAGGCAATACAAGAAGCCAGTGCAGCCAAACAACGAAACATAAACACAAACTACATACACGGAAGAAACACACGATGACGTCGACGAAGAGCAAAAACGAAGACTAAAGCGACAAGAAGCCCAAATACAAGCTTTTGTCCGATCCGTTGACAGGGTAGAACAAAACGGGCAGGGAACGAAAGCCTACTACCAACATAGCCAACAAGTTGTACAAACTCAATGGGAAATAATCACAAAAACGCACAACGATATAATCGAGATGACGGAAATAACCTCAAGTGGAAAATACGTTCAAATCTGCACAGATTATGAACAACTTGAAGAAAAATACAACGAAACAATGGTGAGCATAAAAGAGAAGATAGATGAAATGATCTCTCAAACTAGCACACATCAAGAAACCACAAAAGATGAGCTGCAACTACCTGTTCTAAAACTAACGACATTCAATGGAGACTACAGGCAATGGAAATCGTTTAACGACCTTTTCGAGCAGGCAATACACAACAACGGAAAACTGGGAAATGCTCAAAAAATGCATTATCTAAAAACTAACATATCTGGAGAACCAGCAAAACTAATCCAACATCTTCAAATAATGGATTGCAACTACGAAACAGCAAGGGAGATCTTGGAAAATCGGTATGAGAATACACGACTACTAGTAAATGCACAAATACACGCATTGCTAAATCAAAAAGAATGCCAAATTGAATCCGCAACGAGTCTTAGAAGGCTACACGACACAACAACAGAGTGCATAAATGCACTCAAAGGATTAAGTTTGGAGACTGGAAGCTGGGATCCAATGATTATATTCATACTATCCCAAAAACTTGACAATGAGACGAGAAAGGCGTATAAGCAGTCGCTTAAGAATCCAAAGGCTTTACAGTCACTAAGCGAATTTCTAACATTCCTAGAGAACAAGTTCCACGCTCTTGACAACCTAGAAGGGCGGCGAAACAAACCAGAACACCAGAAAGATGAAAAGTATGGTCAACAAACACAAAGAGTAGCCACATGGAAAAACGTCTACAAAAACTATCATTCCACAAGCAACCAATGTTGCAAGCTATGCCAAGAGGAACACTGGCTTCATGCATGCAAGAGATTTATTCAAATGCCAGTCTTGCAGAGGAAAGACGTGGTACAAACAGAAAAGCTGTGCAATAACTGCTTCAGAGACAACCACGTAGCTTCAAATTGTCAGTCACGCAAAAACTGTCAAAAATGCCAAAAGCGCCACAACACTCTGTTGCACTCAAACGAGGAAACTAGTCGGAAGGAGCAGCCACAGACCCATTTCTCATCTGGTATAGAGAGTAATAAGATACTCCTGGCAACCGCGGTAATAAAAACTAACTGGAGAGGATGTGACCATTATCTGAGAGCGCTAATAGATCAGGGGTCCCAATCGTCATTCATTACGGAAGACGCAGTACAGAGACTGCAGTTGCAGAAAAGTAGAGCCGATGCAGCCATTACAGGACTAGGAATAGCAAAAGCAGCAACAGCAACAAGTAAAGTTGAGATAAGCATCTCATCAATATACCCATCGGAATTTAAAATATGGGGATCACTGCTAGTGCTAAACAAACTGACGAAGCCGTTACCAGACGAAACATTACCGGTAAAAGAATGGGACCACATCAAAAACCTACCTACTTTCAGGAAATTATTCTTGAAGGCGTCGTAAAGGGAGCCATCGGGAGTCCAATCGCCCAAAAAACTCAATTAGGATGGATATTATCAGGAAGTTGCCAACACAAAACCAAAAGAAATGAAATGACACTATGCCACATAACATGCAATGTGAAGAACACTTTAAAACCACACACAAGAGGGATAAAACTGGCAGATACACGGTGTGCATTCCATTCAAAAAACACGCAGGCAAACTGGGTAACTCCAGAAACAGAGCATTAGCCGGGTTGCTCCAAACAGAGAAAAAATTTAAGCGAGACACCGAGTTACACAAGAACTACACGAACTTCATGAAAGAATATTTCGAACTTGGACACATGGAGCCAGCAAAATCTACGATAAACAACGAGAAAGTTTATTACATGCCACATCAAGCAGTAATAAAGCCAGATAGCTCAACCACGAAAACAAGAGTGGTGTTTGACGCATCATCAAAAACAAGCTCAGGACTAAGCTTAAATGACACAATGCTTACAGGTCCAGCCTTGCAGCAGGACTTATATAGCATTTTGTCCCGTTGGAGAAAGCATAAATACGTTTACCGAGCAGACATTGAGAAAATGTATCGCCAAGTACAAATAGCAGAACAAGACAGGGACTGTCAAAGGATCCTCTGGAGGGAAGATCCATCAGAGCAAATACGGGAATATCGGCTTACAACGGTAACATACGGAACATCTTCGGCACCATACCTGGCTATAAAAACATTACAGCAACTGGCCGTAGACGAAGAAAACAACTTCAAGATTGCATCGAAGATAGCACAACGAGATTTCTACGTAGACGATCTACTATCAGGGGAGGACACATTGGAGGAAGCACAAAGAGCCCAACATCAAGTCACACAATTAATGAAAAAAGGAGGATTCAAACTCCATAAATGGTCATCAAATAGAACAACATTACTAAAAGACCAGGAACAAGGACGATTTGAAGTAACAGCATGTGAAGCTATAAAGACATTGGGAATATACTGGAGACCCGACTTAGATGTTTTTGAGTCCAAAATAAATATGAATCCACCCACTTACTAAGAGAATTATTATCTCAGAAATGGCAAGACTTTTTGACCCGCTAGGATGGCTGGCACCTATAATCATCACAGCGAAACTGATTCAACAAGAGCTATGGTCATCAGGGAATAATAGCAATTCTGGATGCAGTAAATTGGCACCACGTAAGGGGAAAAGAAAACCCAGCAGATTGTGCGTCCAGAGGAATATGTCCCTCCAAACTCAAGGGTCACGCATTATGCTGGAACGGGCCAAAATGGTTATCAAGACAAGAAATCAACTATACCGAGGCTGAACAACATTACACGGACTTAGAAGAACATAAGGCTAAGATGCAAGCGTTAACAACATTAAACGAAGAAATACCATATCTTATTGAAAGGATGGTAACACAATACAGCACACTGAGGCGACTGACAAGAGTGCTTGCATATTCTAAACGGTTCATTCACAACGCATGAACATCTAAGGAGGATAGACGCTTAGGACCATTAACATGTGACGAGGTATGGTCAGCAACAAAAAATATCATAAAGACGGTACAACATGCAGAATTTAGCGAAGAAATCAGACACATTAAAAGAGGCAAGGAAATCAAACAGAGAAGCAAACTTCGGTGTCTTAACGCATTCATTGACGAAGACGAGATGATACGCGTAGGAGGACGGTTAACAGAAGCAGATATTCCACAGTCACAGAAACATCCATTCATCATTCCGCATGCTGGTCCTCTTACCACTATGCTGATCGAAGACGCTCACAAAACAACACTGCATGGGGGAAACACCTTGACACATGCACACTTACGACAACTATATTGGATCATCAACAGCGCAAGCGCAGTCAAACAAAGGATACACAGATGTACCATATGTTTTCGAAACAAGTCAAAAACACGCAATCAACTAATGGGAAATCTACCACAGCCAAGAGTGACGAGATATAGGCCATTTCTGCACACCGGAGTGGACAACGCCGGACCCATAGAGCTAAGAATGACGAAAGGAAGGGGCAATAAAACTTATAAAGGATACATAGCAATATTTGTATGCTTAGCGACTAAAGCAGTTCACATAGAAGTAGTGAGCGACCTGACCGCAAACGCATTCATTGCCGCCTTCAAAAGAGTATGCGCTAGAAGAGGTCACATTGGAAACCTCTATTCTGATAATGGCACAAACTTCGTGGGTGCTAACAAGATTTTGCAGTTGAATATAAAAGATACTAAGAAGTGGAATGAAGAAATTTATGACACATTAGCGTCCAATCATACAAAATGGCATTTCATTCCACCAGGGTCTCCCCACTTTGCCGGCTTGTGGAAAGCGGGTGTAAAATCAGTGAAACACCACCTAAAGCGGACAATAGGAGAACACAAACTGACCTACGAAGAGCTATCAACACTAATGGCACAAATAGAAGCATGCTTAAATTCCAGACCCCTCTGCCCCTTCTCAAATGATCCCGAGGAAACAGATGTCTTAACTCCAGGTCATTTTTTGATTGGCACAGCCCTGCTGGCACCACCAGAAAAATAAAGGCTTGATAGCAAAGAAGGAACGCTAACTAGATGGCAGTTATTGGAGAGAATGCAGCAACACTTTTGGGAAAAGTGGAGCACCAGCTACCTCGCAACACTTCAGCAACGACCCAAGTGGACAGAAAGAAACAAGAACTTGAAGATTGGCAATATCGTTCTCATAAAAGACGAACTGCTTCCCGCAACAAAATGGGCACTAGGAAAGGTGGTAGAGACACACGCTGGTAAAGACGGTCTAATACGGGTAGCAACGATAAAAACAAATAATAAGACGTACAAAAGACCGTTAACCAAAATCTGTGTACTACCAATTATTGACAACGATGAGCAGAAAGCGTTTCAAGAGATGCATAAGGTACAAACTACTTCCATCAATACAACCAGCGACAAAACAAATGTGAACCACGGCCACACACAGCCTCAAGATGAGAAAGCAGTAGATGAAAATCAGAACCGGAAGAACAACGGTCGACACGTTCTGAAAGCAGGTACACCACAACCCAGGGGAAATAAACAAAAATGTCGACCTACCACCATACCTGTAAGACCACTCATTGAGGAATTAATCAAGGAGCAGAAAAATAGGAAACGGACAAATGAAGATCCAACACAAGCCAACGAAGGAAAAAGGGGAAGATGAACTATACCCCCCCTAGTTGTCTCAATCGCCCCAGCATCAATCGTCTGGCCACTACCAGGCCATGCCCAAATTACCAATACCTCACCACAGCCGAGTTCAAGGTTTGAAGTGCCCGGCAGAATGTATAATTAATGCACAGAGTCACCGTACAAGGCATGCTAATTGCACATACTCACTGCACATCAAACGAGCAATGTTGCTGAATCAGCAACTATATGTTCCCACAGGTAGTGAAGTTAGAATAAGCGATTGTAATGTATCATACTCGTATTTATAAGATAAAAATACCTCAAGTAATTGCAACATAAGCATAAAATAATGTATAAATAGCTAATAAGTTGGACAATAAAGATTAGATTAAGTTGAACACCAAACAAGCAACAAGTCTCATTAAAATAGCTACCCCCCACCAGCGGTAAGGTGGCTATTTGATTAAGTGGACAATACAAACTAGTATTGGACAGTACACTTGCTACCCCCCACCAGCGGTAAGGTGGCTATTTGAATAGGTATTGGACAATACAGATTAGTATTGGACATTACAACATGAATAAAATTATGATATATTCAATAACGGGAGGCAAAGCAGTTTATTTGGTTTCCTTTCCTCGTTTTCAAAGTGTGTATTTAAAATGAAAGTGACAGCAAAAGTTAAGACACAAACCTTCTAGTTCAATTCAAAACGCCATCTGACAAGTTGAGGCCAAAATAAAAAATGCGCTGTTATGATAGTACTATAAAGTTTATATAGGTACAAAGATAGTAGCCATTTGCCATTTTGCGAAATCTGATCCAAACTATCAATATAGGAGATTGTATTACGTTGCAAGATGATGGGCGTTACGAGTTGAATTTCGCACTAGTTCTGTTTAGAACCAAAATCATGGAGAAGGAATTAATAGTTACTGCAAGGAATTGGTTCTTGATTGAAGTTGGGCAGAGGAACATTTGGTGTTATTCATCATTTTCGTTGAAAGGTAGTGTTAATTTTATTTCCTATGTAATTCTTCTGGGTTGTATTGACAAAGTGACTGTGTCGAAATGTTGTATAATGAGAATGTCGTGGTATTTTATGGGGATTGGCAGTTTCTGTTTCTTGGGTTTTCTTTGAGTAGGTATCAGTGGCGTGGCGTGGATAATTTTAAAAGGGAAGACGTTGAAAAATTTAGTCACCTATAAAAATAAAAATCTTTAAAACCTGAAATAAAATAATTTTTAATGGGGATATTGTATCTACATAATATGCATTCCACATTGACTTAGCAAAAATATTCTAGCCACATTTTTTATACTTCAAGACATTAATATTTCAATCAACAATGAGCTTAAAGCATAACAAAAGTGGCTTCAAAAGAAGCCGGTCTTGACAGACGCATGATACAATAACTTAAAAAAATTCAGCATAATGTGGATAGTAATTTTAAAATAAGAAAATTCAGAAGAATTATATGGATAATTCTTTATATTTGTTAAAATATAAAAACGATACAAATAATAATGTCAGCAATAAAAATAAATCAAAATTAAAAACAGCTAAAATTCACACACTTAAAAAAAAAAGTGAAAAGTTTTGTTAAAATATTAGTTCTTTATAATTATTTGTATTCTAATGCTATTCGACGATCTTTTTTGATAAACTCTGCCAATACCCTTTCATAGAAGTTTGGTCTATTTTTAATTTTAAGAAGAAGTCTTCTTTCTATCGATATGAGGGCTAAATCAGAGAGCCTATCCTCGCCCTGTGAGTTTCTTAAATAAGTATGAATTCTTTTTAAAGCAGAAAAAGACCTCTCAACGGAGGCGACGGAAATGGGAAGTGTTAAAAGTAAACTACTTAAGTTTAAGACTTGAGGGAACACTTCTTTCAATGCTTCACTATTCAAATGTTTGTGAAGGTCGAGAACCTCAAACTGCCGAAGTGACGACGAAGAATATAAAACATTAAGTTCATTTTTTAATGCCGTGAAGTCAAAAATTCTAGGAAAAAACTTAATTAGGGAAGATATTTTTACATCTGGACTGGAACGAGAAAAAGTGTCATACTTCAAATTATTTAGTAAATCCAAAAATGTAAGATTACTAAATGATTTATATCTGGCATTTATTTGGCTAACTATATTGTCTTTAATTTCAACAAAAAGGCACTTATAATTCGTCTTCAAATCGAAGTCAAGCAACCTGCGTTTACGTGGAGGTTCGATGCAATCATTTACGCTGTCATAAATAACTTCAAACATATTTAAAAAGTCAGAGCTTATCCATGACTCAAAACGTTCGATTTCTTGCTTGGCATAACTAACGTCTGTTTTTTTTTTTTTTTTAATTAAATTAAATAATACATCGGTCTTTGCAAATATTTCAGAAAGGGTATGAAGCAAAAAACAGAATTCCTTGCTCTCTAATTTATTTAATAAACTTTCTGCCATCGAAAGTGTGTCAGTATCCCATTCCCTAGAGTCATTAATTATTTTACTAAAAGTTTCAATTATATCTATTCTACAGTTAAAGATTACGTTTATTATTCTTGAATGATAATGCCATCGAGTTTCCGATACTCCTGGCATGCGTCGATTGGAAATTTGTTTTAAAAGATTGGACCGCTTTGTGGATTTATTAAAAAATCGAACGATGCTATTAGTATAGCCAAAAAATAGTTTAAGTTCTGCTATGTTTTCTAGAGATCGGGATAGTACTAAATTTAAAACATGTGCATAACAAGGAATAAAATTTGCCATCGGGCATTCATCAAGGACCTTCTTTTGAATACCACCCCCGTCGCCGGACATAACTGCGGCACCATCGTAGGATTGTCCTATTAACTTTTCCTTGCAGTCGTATGTTTCAAGAATTTTAAATATATGATTGGATAACTCATTTGCATTACGACTTGCGCTAACGTCAAAAAATCCAAGAAATCTTTCTTGTATACCATCCTCTGACAAGTACCGAAATATGGCACTCAGTTGTTCCCTATGACTCAAATCTGGTGTTTCGTCGATCATAATCGACACGAACCGAGCATCCTTGATTTCCGTTTTAATTTCGGATTTAATAACCGCCGCGATACTATGTATCAAATCGTTTTGAATATCGTTGGATAAACCTGAAAAAATTGGATTGTGTGTACTTGAACACTGCTTTAAATGGGATTCCAATAAAGTGTCGTATTTAGATAAAAAATAAACCGCTTCGACATAATTGCCACGATTATCTGAACTAGACCTTTCATCATGACCGCGAAATGCTAACTCCTGTCTGCCTAATAAAATGACCGTGTCAATAAAACGTTCCATTAGTTTCCGATTTTTATCTACTTTTTTATTATGAACAACGAAAGAATTTCCTAAAGAAGTTTCAATGCGATTCGTGCCGAATTCGTGTAGGGATAAACAACAACGAATATGTTTTTCTGTCTTAATATGTTTTTTCGAAGAATTAACTAAATTATTTATATCAGTGAAACCCGTTCGGCTCCAAACACTGGCGGAGTTTGAAAAAAGAAGACAAGGAAAACAAAAGATTTTATTAAGCTTGCAACTCCCAGTTAGCCACTTATATTTTTGGTATAAGGAAACATTAAAATGTGTCACAAAACCATCTCTCCTTTGGTAATTAATATTTATAAAAGGCATAGAGCGCCCTACGTCTATAACTTTTTTTTTATCAAGAAAAGATAGCTTACTAAAACTATTTGAATCCTCCAGGAGGAAATCAGTTAAACAGCAATCTACACTAATCAAAGACATTTCCAAAAAAAAATCTAAAACTGCACTAAAATTAAGAAGCTAAAATGTTTTTATCAGTAAGTTGGTAATAAAAGAAACTAAAAAATTACACATTAACCTTCACTTTCACTTTCACATCTAACTTTTCACTATTTTAATTTAAGATTTTATCAAATTGGCTTTACAAAACACTAGATTTTTTCAAGTTATTGCACTTGTGCAACGCAGTCTGTCAATAAATTCCAACTGATTCTAAATTAAAATTTGAATTCCTGCTTAAAAAAAAAACAAGTGTCGGTATTTTATTTGACATGAACTTCTCTTAAGCGATATGCTGAATTTACTCTGCTGACAAATTGCCATAATATTGTACCATATTTTATTTCATAAGACAAAAGTATAACAATAAATTTGTAAAAACATCGAAGCATTAACTATCACAAGAGAGAAAAATGAAAGCTCAACTTCTTACATCAACACGCATATCAATATCAACATCAAATTCAAAATCAAGAATCAACCCACATAACACATTCAGATATTATGTCATAAGAAAAAAGAAATAAGTCAAAGAACACCGTGTTATTAGACACAATGTTGCAAAAAAACGAGTGCAACATGTTGATATCTTCCGATTGAAACGCAATGCTAATCGCAAAAGGGAGAATGAAATGAAACAATTCCAAGTATTCAGCGTGAGATTTGGTTTATAAGACGAAATGTAGCGTCTTTTTCTTTGAATATAAAAGCGGGTGTTGAACAAAGAGGATCGGAACCGCAATGCTTGTAGAAGAAAGGGATATAAAACAAGTAAATAAGACGGAAAAATATTTTTTATTCTATTATAGAGAGCAGCGGTAGTTGAAAACTTTTTACTAAGAGTATTTTTGTGACTCTTCGTTGGTTTGTTGTTTGTGATTTGTGGATTGTGGAATGTGGTTGAATCTTGATTCTTGAATGAAGTATGAAGATACAGACGAGAGATAGAATGAAAATATTAAACTTATTCGATAGCTTATGTGTGAGTGTGTAGATTTTATTTTATAATTAAAATACGGGACGGGTTTCATTTTTCATATATTTATTTGGCAGATAGTGCTTACTTTTGGTGGATTTTTAAAAGGGAAGACGGTAGGAATCGTGTTATATGGACGCCACGCCACTGGTAGGTATTGTGGTGAGTATGGTTTCCAACTGTTTGGTTGTTATAATGGCTAGATGAGGTTTTCAATAACATCTTCTAACAGATTTTGGTGGCATAGGATGGCTAAAGAAGTATAAGTAATCAGTGATTCTACCTCGGCTAAGATCTTTATATCCTGGTTACTATTGATGCAATCTTCTACTTATTTTAGGATTTTGGAAAATTTAGTCGGTTCCTCGTAGCTTCTTGCGTTCTAGTGAAGATTTTTATAGTGGATCCAATAATGTATGTCTCCTTTTTTAGTAAAGTCAGTAAATGGTTTCCTTGTTTTCTTAATCTGTCTGTCATAGTAGTTGGTGTGCTATTCAGAGAAGGTGCCGAATATTGTTTTGCTTAAAGTGCCGATTGCGTACAGGAGTGCTCGTTTTTTCTCTTGGTTTTATGGCTATGTCATACTGTGCCTTTGAATAAGTTAGTTATTTGTGTGTCAGTTTGTAATTATCAGCAAATATTGTTTATGGCTGTTTCATGAGTTTTGTTATTACCAGTTGTCCTAGTTAACGAGAGACATCTGATCCAACACTCCAAGATTAGAGCAGCCAGTCACCTGCGAATGGCTGCGTCATCACTTTCATGAATGAACATGTTCCCACAGTACCAGGGCGATGGAATCATATTGCGTGCACGCGCAGTGCAACTGACGGATATGACACCGAGGGATACTTGATGAATCAGCGATTCACATCGTGGGACCAGCGGTTTCCCAACCGAAGACGAATACTTTGGAAGTTAGTTCTATTCTGGATCTAGAGTGTGCGGGTTGATTTGTCCTTGTTATATATTAATTGATAATAAAAGTTTATACGATAAAACGGTGGTGTTTCTAAATGAGTTGTAAGTCGAACATGGTATCCTCCTCAAGGATAACCATAACTGGCGCCCGAGCAGGGACCGGCATTAAAACTGTGTCCTTTTTGCCTGTGGATCTGTGCAAAGCCCAATACGCCCTACTCGAGTGCACGTCACTGTACCCAGGGGAACACAGTTGACCATTTTGGCGTAGAACACAAACCTTTTACATACCCATGGGAACATGTGGATATCCAAAAAGGCTAAGGGATGCAGTGGTGATGGTTGTTCGTGCTATTAGTAGGTTGCTTGCAACTAAACGGGACCAACACGACACCTCCCGCATATGCCGGTCTCTAAACCGATAAAGTGACTAACAAAAAAATCTCTCTTTCCCAGTGAAACGATTCTAATATACCAGAAAAAAAACAGCATGATAAAAAATTCAGTGTTGTGCATGTGAGTCAACAAAGCAAGTAAAACCAGTGTTAAGATTGTCAGAAAAGAAAATCACAAGAGCAAGTTCAGGGGAAAAACTCTCCATTAAATCAGTGCTAACACGTTGAAATCGAAACAACCAATTCCTATAAGCTTTGTGTTTCCAATTAGAATAGTGAGATACATGAAAAAAAAACAACCCAACACACCGACATAAAACTAGAAAATCAACTCCGTGCAAATAAGCAATTCAAATACCATTCTTAAGGGAAAGAGAAGGAGTCAATAGTCCGTATCGTAACAAATCAAACAAAAAAAAAGCAAGAAAAATCAAAAAAAAATTTTTTTTTTTGGTGTTGAAATTGATCAAATATTTAAAGTATATGTAAAAATAAGAAAAAAATCAATAGCCGAGCTAATTGCTGTAAGAGCGAATTCAATATTGAAAAATATATGTAAAAGTAAAAAATCCTACTTGGTGTATGTGAGTGACAAAGTGAAACCAAACTGAAATTGTGCAAATAGGGCTAACATTGGCCTTCAGGAATTCAGATAAGTACCCTTATTATATTTTATTGTTGAAACAAAATTGAATATAAATGGAATCCATTGCGAAAGCGGTAACGGAACTCACCGGGGCGGTGAATGCCATCCTAGCACAGCTAAAGGCAGTCGAAGGACGCCTCAAGGTGCTCGAGGACAAGCCGTTGCAGGACTCAACGTCCACCAACGAGCCCGGCGCGACGATCGAGTTGCGTGGTCCTGAAAACGAAGCGGAGGTAATCGGGATAAGCCGTTTGCCCGAGCAGGGACCGGCATTAAAACTGTGTCCTTTTTGCCTGTGGATCTGTGCAAAGCCCAATACGCCCTACTCGAGTGCACGTCACTGTACCCAGGGGAACACAGTTGACCATTTTGGCGTAGAACACAAACCTTTTACATACCCATGGGAACATGTGGATATCCAAAAAGGCTAAGGGATGCAGTGGTGATGGTTGTTCGTGCTATTAGTAGGTTGCTTGCAACTAAACGGGACCAACACGACACCTCCCGCATATGCCGGTCTCTAAACCGATAAAGTGACTAACAAAAAAATCTCTCTTTCCCAGTGAAACGATTCTAATATACCAGAAAAAAAACAGCATGATAAAAAATTCAGTGTTGTGCATGTGAGTCAACAAAGCAAGTAAAACCAGTGTTAAGATTGTCAGAAAAGAAAATCACAAGAGCAAGTTCAGGGGAAAAACTCTCCATTAAATCAGTGCTAACACGTTGAAATCGAAACAACCAATTCCTATAAGCTTTGTGTTTCCAATTAGAATAGTGAGATACATGAAAAAAAAACAACCCAACACACCGACATAAAACTAGAAAATCAACTCCGTGCAAATAAGCAATTCAAATACCATTCTTAAGGGAAAGAGAAGGAGTCAATAGTCCGTATCGTAACAAATCAAACAAAAAAAAAGCAAGAAAAATCAAAAAAAAATTTTTTTTTTTGGTGTTGAAATTGATCAAATATTTAAAGTATATGTAAAAATAAGAAAAAAATCAATAGCCGAGCTAATTGCTGTAAGAGCGAATTCAATATTGAAAAATATATGTAAAAGTAAAAAATCCTACTTGGTGTATGTGAGTGACAAAGAGAAACCAAACTGAAATTGTGCAAATAGGGCTAACATTGGCCTTCAGGAATTCAGATAAGTACCCTTATTATATTTTATTGTTGAAACAAAATTGAATATAAATGGAATCCATTGCGAAAGCGGTAACGGAACTCACCGGGGCGGTGAATGCCATCCTAGCACAGCTAAAGGCAGTCGAAGGACGCCTCAAGGTGCTCGAGGACAAGCCGTTGCAGGACTCAACGTCCACCAACGAGCCCGGCGCGACGATCGAGTTGCGTGGTCCTGAAAACGAAGCGGAGGTAATCGGGATAAGCCGTTTGCCCGACTGCGTCAAGGAACTTCAAGTCTTTGACGGCAACCCCAAATATGTATCATGCATACACATAGTAGAGGGAATTCTCAAAGAGTTCGAGATTGTGAGGTCAAAGCCGATATATCGAGCTATCTTGCAACATATTCGCCAGAAGGTCAGGGGTAGTGCTGATTCTGCCCTGATTTCATACAACATCTTCGACAACGACTGGGCTTCAATTAAAGAGTGCCTCTCCTTGCATTACGCGGATAAGAGGGACATGCGTACCCTAGAGCATCAGCTAAATCAGCTCACGCAAAAGAGTTCGAAAATCGACGAATTCTATGCCGCAGTTAACCATCAACTTTCGTTGATGATTAACAAAATTAAAACGGAAACGTTTTCTCAGGAAACAGTGACAGACCTAGGCGAGACCTACCGCAATCGAGCTCTAGATGTATTCATTCGCGGCCTACACGGCGACATCTCAAAAATGCTCGTCATGCAAAAACCACGGACCCTTCCGGAAGCGTATTCGGCGTGTCTAGAGGTCCAAAACCTCAACTACCGAAGCCATACGATACATTGCCCGGACACACCAAACACGATAACCGCCCCGTTGAACCAGACTTTCAGACAGGACACGAAACCCCTCGTGCCACGAAGAAGGTTCGATAGGTTCCAACAACAACCGCACTACTCACACTCTCGCTACAGTGCGATTCCTCCAAGGCTGACTGGGCCTAAACCGGCCGAAAAAATGGAGCTTGGGTCGGTACAAACCCGGCAAGTAAACTTCATGAATCACCCCAATAACTCCAATG
Source organism: Portevinia maculata (assembly GCA_949715645.1). Taxonomy (NCBI): domain Eukaryota; kingdom Metazoa; phylum Arthropoda; class Insecta; order Diptera; family Syrphidae; genus Portevinia; species Portevinia maculata. The sequence goes on from OX454527.1 coordinate 76,414,580, forward strand.
GGGGTAATCCATTTAAGAGGGGCTCAAGATCTGACGGGTACAGATCAAACAGGCCTCATAAGCAACAAAAAGTATACAATACTGAAATGCTGTATGAAGAAGAGGACGAAGCATCCGGAGAGGATGTCGCAGATACGGTAAATTTTATGAGGGACGCCATTCCAGCGAACCATACATAGACTATGTTACGCGAGAGGGGACGAATTTAAGTTTTTTGATCGATACGGGCGCAAATAAGAACTTTATCAACCCACGGGTAGCATATGGAGCGTCCCCCCTAGCAAAACCCTTCTCAGTACACTCGGCAGCCGGCAATATCAAGGTCACTAACAAAGTCACTGGAAAATTCTTCCAGAAAATCGGAAATGACTCACTCCTCACCTTTTATGTTCTCCCTGGACTTACATCGTTTGACGGCATTATCGGTGACGACACGCTAAAAAAGCTAGAAGCCGTCATCGATCGCAAGGAAAACACACTTTCTCTCAAACCTAATATTCAGATCCCGCTACGAAATAGGGTATCTAAAGAGGTCAACCCTCTGCTCGACGAGAAACTCCCTAACGATATTCGGCGAAAGCTTTCCGATTTGATTAGCAAAAACCAACCTGTTTTTGGGACAATAAACTCGAATGAGGTGATACGGACCGCAGTGAAAGCGGAAATCAAAACATCTACTAGCGAACCGATCTACACAAAAAGCTATCCTTACCCCGCTTGCATGAGGCAAGAGGTAGAAAAGGAAATAAGAGAATTACTGTCGGAAGGTATTATTCGAGCATCCAAAAGCCCGTATAACTCTCCCATCTGGGTCGTCCCCAAGAAACCCAAACCTTCCGGGGAGAAGCAGTACAGAATGGTTATAGACTATAAGCGTCTTAATGCTGTAACCATTTCTGATGCATATCCGATCCCCGACATCAACAGTATGCTCGCGAGTCTCGGCAAAGCAAAGTTCTTCACCACATTAGACCTCACTTCTGGGTTCCACCAGATCCCAATGAAAGATTCTGACATCCCAAAAACAGCATTCTCGACATATTCCAGATTCCAGATTATAATCCCGCGATATTCCAGAGAATGATTGACGATGTCCTGAAGGAATACATAGGAAAAATATGCTATGTATACATAGATGATATTATCGTTTTCGGCAACGATTCGGAAACTCATCTTAGGAACATCGACACGGTTTTTGCTAGACTTTGCTAAGTAAATCTGAAAGTGAACTTAGAAAAGACACACTTCATGAAAACCGAAGTCGAGTTCTTGGGATACCTTATTTCTGGCGACGGTGTGCGAGCTGACCCAAAGAAAGTCGCCGCCATTCAGCGTATTTCCCCTCCAAACACCCTTAAAGACCTGAAAACTTTCCTTGGGCTGACCTCATATTATCGTAAGTTCATACGAGACTACCCTAAGGTGGCCAAGCCACTAAACAATTTAACCAGAGGTGAATATGCTCAAGTCAAATCCAACCAGTCCAAGAGAGTTCCAATTAATCTCGACGAAGAAGCCCTTCGGGCTTTCAACGACCTTAAAACTCTCCTTACATCTTCGGAAATATTGGCGTTCCCTGACTTTGAGAAGCCCTTTAACCTTACGACGGATGCTTCCAACTTCGCAATTGGAGCAGTCCCGTCGCAAGGGGAGTGGGGTAAAGACCGCCCAATTGCGTATATCTCCAAGTCCTTGAACAAAACAGAGGAGAATTAAGCCACAAACGAGAAGGAACTATTAGCCATCACGTCTTTACGGAGCAAAAAAGATCCGCATATATACGGATCATCAACCCTTGACGTTCGCGTTGGGGAATCGCAACTACAACACCAAATTAAAGCGTTGGAAGGCGCGAATAGAGGAGTATAACTCGGAACTGATCTACAAACCAGGCAAATGCAACGTGGAGGCAGACGCCTTGTCTCGACTGAAAACTGAGGTTAACCACTTGTCCAACTCAGAACATACTGAGACGGAACAAGTTTCACAAATGACCGAAGATAGCTCTACGGACACTGCAAGCGAAGGTCGCGGGGTCGATCTAAACGAATCAACCGACTCGGCTCCAGAAGCTAGCGGAGTCAACCCGAATGAGTCTACCGAGTCAGCAAGTGAAGAACGATCTTCAGTAGAAACAGCGCACACTGCCGACCAAGACAGTTCCGATTTGATCCCACATGTGGAAGCTCCCCTGAATGTTTTCCGGAATCAAATTGTGATTAAAATAGGAAAAGGGCTTGAGGTTCAAGAGGAACCTCATCCGGGGTACTCCCGCCATTATGTAGCTATAGCAGATCCAACTGCAATAAACCTAACCGATGTACTGAAGAAGAAACTGAATCCCAATGTAGTAAACGGAATCAAAATTCCAGAACCCTATCTACATTTACTGCAGGAGGCATACCTTGAGCATTTCGCAAAATATAAACTGCGAATCACACAGCGAGTTGTTGAAGATGTCCGAAATGAAGATCGGATCTGCGAGTTGATCATGAGTGAACACAGAAGAGCTCACAGGAATGCTCGTGAGAATAAGGAACAATTGTTGGAGAACTGCTACTTCCCACGAATGAATTCCTTGGTGAAGAAATTCACCAAAACGTGCGACATCTGCAACTCCAACAAATATGACAGACACCCTATTAACCCAGAATTCCAACCCACCCCTACTCCTTCATACCCCTGCGAGATCCTTCATTTGGACATTTTGGAACTGTAGAATGAGAAATTTATCAGCTGCATCGATAAATTCTCCAAATTCGGCAAACTATTTCACATTAAGAACAGATCGGTCCTTCACTTAAGGAACAAGATAATCAAGATTTTGCATTATTTTACGGTTCCAAAAATTTTGGTCACAGATAACGAGCGAAGTTTCTTAAGCCCAATAATCCTCAACTTTATCAAGATGTTAAACATCAAACTCAACAATTTTAGAAATCTATCGGTGTTTAAAGGCCGAACACAAGGAGCTGCGGGTAAAAGAACTCGTAAATATCGCGGTTGATAGATACAACAACTCAATTCACTGGTTTACTAAAAGGAAGCCGAGTGACATATTTTTTGATAGATCCCAAAGGATCAACTATCAGGGCTTAATGGACTTTCGCAGTAAAGTTAATGAGCAACTCAAGGGCGAAATTGAAAGGAAGCAAAGAGAAGGAAACATATACAGAAATATAAAAAGAACAAGGCCGAGAAATTATAAGAAAGGCGATGTCATTTACACGGCATCGAAAGGCATCCAGGGGAAAAATAAACCCTTATTCCGAAAGGAAACGGTGCTTAAGAACAATAAAGTGGCAGTTGTCACGTCCAATGGTCGAAAGATCCACAAAACCCATATCAAAAACCTCTAAAAGAGAAAAAAAGGGATATTGTAACAAATGTATGAACGCATTAATTTACAGGTTACACGATTAACATGCACTAAAACCACAATACCATGTAGGAATGTAAAAATTCAAACATGTTACCATGTACATATATGCATGTCAAAATGTGTCACATGCATTTAAACAACCTTAAAAAAAAAAAAATATAAAAAAAGGGGCACAAAATTACAAAAATTGTATCGTTTAAGAATATTCTCTATCTGTTTCTGTACCCATATTACGGGACAACTAATACGAGTAGTAAAATTGCTTGCACCTTAACAATAAATTATAATTTCATTTCGTTCCTTCGTAACATAGCTAGTAAGAAACACACTATATACCTGTTACACTAACCGCCCAAACTGTAGAGTAAGAACATAATTTAGTAGCTTAGTAACGAATTAATAAAACAAATTTGCTTAACTGATAAACTAATTACTTAATTTTTGACATTCTCTAACGCTGTATGTTGTATTGTATCAAAGCACACAGAAACCCCTGCACTCACTTTTCAGACTACCCTTCTTGGCTATGGCGTGGGGCATCCAAATCTACGAGTACAAGTCCCCCTTGGTGACAATTAAGGAGGGTAACGGATGGATCATCGACGGGTCATTTAAACTAGTACACGTCATCGACCTTGACAGATTCGACCGTCTTCTGAAGGAAATGACAAAGTCCATTGTCAACAACATCAAAGAACCAGACAGAACATTGATTCTAAATTTCCATCTGCGACAAATCAATGATCGCATTGGGCTACTGAGGGGAAAACCACTCAGGAAAACAAGATCCATTGACACTATAGGAACTGCCTGGAAGTGGTTAGCGGGAAATCCAGATGCTGCCGACTGGAACAAGGTGCTCCAAAACGAACATTATATAGTAGAAAATAGCAATCACCAGTACCACATAAACGACAAACTTTTTGGAATTACTCAGGACATCACCTGGTGATAGAAAGGTTTAATAGTGGCATTAAAGACACGATTTCAGGCAGACTAGAACAAGATATCCTTAACGAAATATTGGTCATTAAGGAGGAAATCAATGAGATTGTCCGAGCCTGTCAGATGGCAAAAAATGGGTTAATAAATACAAATCTCCTAGACATCGAGGAGAAGTTGAGACCTCACCATACGCCAACGAGATTGAAGCAATTGAATATGGCACCCCATCAATATATACCAACAATTCGGTGCTCTTATATATCTTATCGATACCCAAGGTGAGACATGAGGAGTACAATCTCTTAATAACAAGAGCATCGATCATGGAAACTAAGCAGGTCGAACTCAGGTACGACAGAGTGCTAGTCAACCAAAAAAGCGCGTATGGTCTAAAAGGAAAATTCCTCTCCATAAGTAATGCAACAGTATGCTCCGAGGTAGCTTTGGAAAAAATGGCCGAGGATACCTGCATTAGCAGGTTCATAAAAGGTGGACCAACTTCCTGCCCTTTCCGTACGAACACCGAAGAGGTGATAGAATTCATCAAAGAGGACACAATCTTCTTGACGAACTTTAAGGGCGAACTGACATCCGATAGCACCTCAAGATCTCTTATGGGAACATACGTGATTCACATCAACAATGAAACAATCCACATTAAAAATAGGACATTTTCAAGTCGGAGTTCTACAACCCTACAAGCACTTCCCACGGTGCTAGCGAATATCACAGGTGAAGATCGGAAAATCGACATCGGATTTGTCCACGGCATGAGCATACAAAACATAAGGAGGCTTAGTGACCTCAACTGGAGGCTAAAGACTTCTACAGCAGTGACTGCTTCAACGTTGCTATTGCTGATCATCGTAACCTGGACTATTTGGTGGAAAATCTACGGAAAATTGGAATACCGGCTCCTTCGGAATCATGGAGCACCGGCCCCCAACTTGGAATCCCCCAACCACGCTTACGTGAAGTAAAGGTGCCTGGGTCTGACGTCACATCTGATCCACGGGACGCGGATCTTTGAAGGGGGAGGAGTTAAGGAGAGACATGAGATCCAACACTGCAAGATTAGAGCAGCAGTCACCTGGGAATGGCTGCGTCATCACTTTCATGAATGAACATGTTCCCACAGTAGCAGGGCGATGGAATCATAATGCATGCACGCGCAGTGCAACCGACGGATATGAGGGATACTTGATGAATCAGCGATTCTCATCGTGGGACCAGCGGTTTCCCAACCGAAGACGAATACTTTGGAAGTTAGTTCTATTCTGGATCTAGAGTGTGCGGGTTGAATTGTCCTTGTTATATATTAATTGATAATAAAAGTTTATACGATAAGTGAGTTGTAAGTCGAACAAGTGGATGTGCCTTCGGGCACGTGTTCGCGTTTTTTTTTGGTATCCTCCTCAAGGATAACCATAACTTCCTTCTAGGTCGTAATACCATATTATTCTCCATTCGTCCGTAAACAATTTTACTCTCTCGAGTTCTTCAAAGTAGATACCCGATGTTTGAATAGTGGGAGTGTACGAAAGAAGTTTCCTGCTTATGGCATCATACATCTGGTATAATTTATAGAACATTCTAGATTATTCTTAAACATTCTATAAATAGATAGAATAACACAAAAAAAAGAAACACAATAACTTGTTGGTGTAAATGCGTTTGTATGTGCATATAAATACAAATGAAATTTCGACAAAAATATTAATCAAAATGATCTCGAACATATTTCTAGCAACAAAAAATAAAAAAAAAGGAAGAAAACCTTTCCACCGAATAGAAAAAACAATTATCACTACATGTCCTGCATGGCTAAAACTATATTCTCTAGTGCTGTCCTAGCTTCGGATGGTGGAAATTTCTCCAGCACATGATTCGCCGCTGTAGTGTGCTTGTACTGCAGCTCTTTAGTTTTTTCCAAACCCGGGCCCTCAAGGATTGCCTTGTGAATTTTTTGAAAGGAAATATTTTTAATGGAAATCTTTCCCTTCTCAATTTCGTCATACACCGAAGGGTCCTTTTCGAGGTGAAATAGTACCGGGGCGCTTATTAAGCTGAATGTAGAATCTGCAAGAGAGTTCGTCAATTATCATCTACTTTACTTTATTAGTTTTGCTTACCCAGAGGCAATTTGCTACAATGAAAGGGCTCGGCGTCTATACAAGCTTGCCAGGCCAAAGATAAGTGCTTGCCAAAAAGATATCCTAACATTTGAATATCGTTTTTACCCGCCAACTTTAAAGAAGCTTGGCAGCTCTTGGCAAGTAAACTACCTGCGTTGAGAAAATGACGAACTTCCCATTCCTTTTCGGGATTACCAATCGTCGCACCAACATTAAGGGTAAGAAGTGCATCAGTTCCGGTGAAGTCGTCAACAAATTGCTTCGTACTTTGAGGATAGTCAGTGCCCGGTTTGAATGGGAGTGGATTGTTCTGGTGATCACGATCGCCAATTAATTCAGCCTCACTAAAATCTCGCATTGCCGATGTATGAAGTCCGTATACTTCGTGATTGCGCAGATTTGCTAGCTTAGCCAATGATCGCGCCAAAATGAAGTCGCCGGTAAGGAGGCTAATCTTATTGCCAAAAATCATGTTATCGTAGAAAGTAGTGTCCTGACCGCCTTCGCTGCTGCGTTGTAAATTGACCAAGCTCTGAAATTATAAAATACATAAGAATTATAAGAATGTTAATCATGCTTATTTTGACATTTAAATTCGACCGATGGTTTGTCGAATTCGAAGTATTTGTGTGGGTGGCAACGCTGGTGAGAGCGCGGCGAATTGCACAATGTAGCAGCCGAGAGTGTGTAAGACGGACAACAGCGAGAGAGTTACGCGACGACCGGCACTGTGCATACATCGATTTCTTTCCTTTACCTATTTTTTCTTTTCATTAAATTAATTATACATATTTTAAATACCTATTTAAACGGGCGTTTTATTTGATTGAGGAAAACTTCTACATGGTGTCAGAAGTGGGATAATTATTCCTTCATCCTGCTGTAAAAGAAAAGCTAAAGGAAATGTATGTATGCATATTTTTTTATTGAGACTTCAAAATGTTTACATTATTGATTTTGTTTTACATAAAGATGAAATAAATAAAGCCGACTTGGAATTGGTCTGGCTGTCACAGAAAGACTTAACAGGAAATTCTGCGTAGCTTAACGAGAATGGAATATAATAAAACTTCACGGTGTTAGATGTAGATACACATGTTCGCTCAATAAAAACATGACAGAATGTGTAAAAGCTAAAGGAAAGAAATCGCGAAGTTAAAGGGAAAGAGATTGCACAGTGCGTTAATTTGCACAATAATTGTCTGCTGCCAAATGCATACGGTAGTTTTTTGTTGGGGATTGCGTCATTTTCCTACATGCCGATCGGACGTGGCTTAGAGAAACTTACGGTAAAGAAATTACAAGAAATTCTAAGACGAAACGACTTTACGGTCCGTTACAATAAAAAAACGGAGTTAGTCGCGCGTGTTCGAAATTTGTTGAAACGGAAAAGCAGATTAGGAGACGAAGACAGCGAGGAACAAAGTGAAGAGCACAGCGAAGAACAAAGCGAGGATGAAGACGCAGGAAGTGAAAAGAACACATCGAGAAGTAGAGGAAAAGAAGAAAGAAAAATCATAGACAGTGAAGTAAAATTTTTAAAGAAAAGCGGCATGATGACATCTCCTAAGGTCGAAACTGGAAGCGTTCATAATGCTTTCCAATTTAAAGACGTCGAAGAGGCGTTAGAAAAGTTCAGCGGTGAAGATGGGAAATGTGTGGAATCATGGATCTCAGATTTTGAGTGTGTCCACAGTTTGCGGATGGGGAGAAGTCCAGAAATTTCTGTATTCTAGGCGATTGTTACTCTATGCAGCCAAAGCTGGCACTGGAGTCCGAAAAGGCGGTCAACAGCTGGAGTTCATTGAATACATTTTTGATGAAGGAGTTCGGCAAGCAGGAACACGAAAATGTTCACAAAATACTCGAGAAGACAACTAAATGTGAAGGTGAATCATTTCTCGAATACTTTTATAAGATGAAGAAGATAGCGGCAAGGGGTACCATAGACGAAGGGCATCTCTTGTCATACATTATAGCGGGTATCCAGGATGACGTTTTGAGCAAGGGTATTCTTTATCACGCCAATACATTGGAAGAGTTGAAGGCAGAGCTTAGGTCCTACGAGCGTATGAAAGTTGATCAATCCCGCACGAAGAATGCCATTCCGGCTAAGTCAGCCTCGCGGATTGTCAACAGGAAAGAAGACGCAAGCCAGCAGTATCGGTACCGTAATTGTGGTGCTCTTTCTCATAATTCCCACAATTGCCCCAACAAAGAGAAAGGCAGCCGTTGTTTCAAATGCAACCGGTTCGGGCACATTGCTAGGAATTGCTCGGAGAACAAGCCGACATCGAGTGCAAATGTCAACAGAGTGGTGGTTCCAGATATAACTATTCCTGTCAGGGTACACGATCAAGAGTTCCAGGCCCTTATCGACACAGGCAGTGATATAACGCTAGTCAAGGACAGTCTCCGACAGAAGTTTTGTATCAGTGAGGTCCAGTACCCGGGAGTTGTCACCATTGTATTTGGCAGCCAGCCGGCTAAAACGTTGGGCGCTTCGAAAATCAACATAGACATATCAGGTAAGGACTTACTGCCAGAAGTGTGTCTGTTCATCGAAGACGGACATCCGATCATATGCAAAAAGAAGGCAGAGGCAGATAACCCAGTATTTCGAACAAACTTGATCTCCTGTGGTGACTCTGAACTAACAGAAACGCTTAGAAACATCCAAGAACCAGAACGGCGTAGTGAAGTGGAAAAGATGATTGCGGAGTACTCTCCGAAATGTCCCGAAACAACCTGTGTGAGTATGAAAATCGTCCTGGATGAAGAAAAGCCGATTTACCAAAGGCCAAGGCGCTTGGCTCCCCTGGAGAAGTTGTAGACAAGCAGATCTCCGAGTGGATGCGAGATGGGATCATTCGCAACAGCAATTCCGACTTTGCCAGTCCCATCGTACTGGCACGCAAAAAAGATGGTTCGCTGCGACTCTGTGTCGATTTCCGTCAACTAAACCGACATGTTCTGAAAGACCGTTATCCGTTGCCGATCATAGAGGAGGTACTCGAGCAATTGTACGATGCCAAGGTCTTCTCCATCCTGGACCTGAAAAATGGATTTTTGCACGTGGACACCGAAGAGAGTAGCAAAAAGTACACCGCATTTGTGACTCCCGATGGGCACTTTGAATTCAACAAGGTCCCATTTGGTTTGTGCAACTCTCCTGCAGTGTTCCAGAGGTATGTAAATGTTGTTCTTCAAGATCTCAAGCGCCGAGGGGTTGTCTTGGCCTACATCGATGATTTAATCATTCCTGCCCGATCCGAAGAGGAAGCGATTGAAAAGCTAAGGCAAGAGTTTTGAAGGTATCTCAGGAGAATATGCTGATGATAAATTGGAGAAAGTGTGCTTTTCTCCAAACGCAAGTTAAGTTCCTTGGACACGTTATTATGAACGGCAGCATCAAACCATCTGAGGAGAAGACAGTCGCAATTAAACACTTTCCTGCACTGAAAAATGTCAAGTCGGTCATGCAGTATCTTGGGCTGACTGGCTATTTCCGGAAATTTATTCCCAACTACGCCACCATTCCAAAGCCGCTTTCTGACCTAACAAAACGAGACGCCAAGTTTGTATGGGGACCTTGCCAAGAAGAAGCTTACTGTAAGTTAAAGAGCCTGTTATGTCAAGAGCTGGTGTTTAAGCTTTTCAACCCGCATTTACCTACTCAGCTGCATACCGATGCCTCCAAGGATGGATACGAAGCCGTGCTGGTACAACAACATGATGATGGTGTATATCATCCAGTATTTTTCCTAAGCTTCAAAACTACAAGTCCGGAAAAGAATTACTCCAGTTATGATCTCGAGGTGCTCGCTATAATCAGGGCTATGAAAAGACTTCGCATCTACCTGCTGGGGTTGAGATTCGCGATTTTCACCGATTGCAAGGCATTCAGGGATACAATGGCCAAGAATGGGTTGAATAGCCGCGTTGCTCATTGGGCTCTTCAGCTAGAGGAGTTCAATTGTGAAGTTCATCACCGATCCGGCACCGCGATGCGTTATGTTGACGCGCTAAGTCGCCATCCAGTGTGTGTTTACGATATAGAGGACTGGTCCCTGAAAGCAGTTAAGAACGCACAACTGAAGGACGAGTTTTGTTGTGCTGTACGAGAGATACTTATCAAGTCTGATTCGTACGAAGACTATCATCTCAGGGGCGATGTGCTGTACAGATTCGTGGAGGGCACGTACGTTTTGGTAGTTCCAAAGTCTCTACAGAAGCAAATCATTCGCCTGGTTCACGAGAAGGGGCATTTTGGTCTCGGTAAGGTTTCAAAACTAATTAAAGAAGATTTTTTTATTCAACAGGTGGACCGCAAGATCGCTGAAGTTATCAGTAATTGCATCCCCTGTATCCTCGCTGCAAAGAAGGCTGGCAAGAGGGAGTCGTTTCTTCATCCAATTGCCAAGGTTGACCAGCATTACACACGTACCATCTGGATCATCTCGGGCCGCTCCCCTCTACTGCAAAGAATTACCGATATCTTTTCGTGGTTGTAGACGCATTTTGCAAGTTTATCTGGATGTATTCCATGAAAAGTACGACATCAACTGAAGTCATCAACCGCTTGGACATGCAATCGCAGGTTTTTGGTCACCCTCGACGTATCATATCCGACAAAGGGTCAGCATTCACGTCTAACGATTTCGCAACGTATTGCTTGGAGAGGAATATCGAGCATCATCTCGTGACGACCGGTGTCCCCAGAGGCAATGGACAGGCGGAGAGGATGAACAAGACCATCATTTGTGGGGATCTTTTTTTTAAAGAAAAAAAAATATAAACACAACGCGCACAAAAAAATAAATAAAAAAATAAAAATAAAATAAGAAATGATTCCCTACATCACCCAACACCCTGTAGAAACATCTATCTAACAAAAAATAAACCAGGCGGAATTCCGGCAGCTATCAGCTGTACATAGTATGTTCGTCAAAAATAAGGCGGAAATGACTTATTTGACGAACTTTCCTTTTTTTTGGCAAAATCGATTTCGGGGAAGCGACGCTCTTGCTCTTCTTGGCTGGACGTCGATAAGTGTGGAGTTGTGCTCGAGATAAGCCTTAGATTTCATCGTTTGGAAAATTAAATTTTTTTGTGAACTTGAAGCATATTATACCGCGTTTGGCACACAATTTTGTGTAACCACAAAACACTAAATACAAAAAAAAGGAAGGAGAAAACTATCGCGAACTAATGCCGATCATAAGACGTGTGCGCACGCTGACAGCAATGCTATCAAGCCATTTAAGTCTACGAAAATCCAGGCATCTTTTAACATCAGACTGAGCGACGAATGTGATACACCTAACCCAAAATCGTCGTGTCCATTTTCCGCCAGTAGTTGTGCTATCGCTCGAGTCACGTGGCATCCACATTGAGACCCCATCTGTGCTCTAATACACATAACGAGGCATCTTATACTAAGAAGCCCATCAAAGAAACAACTTCGGAAGAGTTACTCTCACTCGCTTTCATCGGCCACTTCGTGTTGATAGGCGGCAAAACACCACTGCCAAAGAAAGAAAAAAAAAATATTTTTTTTTCCGTTCGAGTCATCTGGTGCAAATCAACTAAACATAATACATAGCACCATCAAGTACTCTAGCGCCAATTCCCGTCAAAGAAAGGAGTAGCAGAAAAACAGCGCCAAACTCCAGCCACACTGATCAGGAGTGACCCCCGCAACACTATACTACTGATAACGGACATATCCACAACCGCAAATACCATTAGCCATCCGTCGTCGCGAGCTTGGGTCCACCGATGACAAGGCACAGTTCGCCCAGAAAAAGCTTTCGGTACAGTGATTTGGCTGATGACACCGACACATCAGCGATCAGCTCAGCAGAAGGAGATACACGATCCAGAAACATCAACAAGTGCATTTCAAGCACCCGATGATCATTTAGTGTGGTAGCAGTTTATTTATTTTTGTAGTGATTTGTATAGCATCTTTTACCTAAAGCTTAGTATTCTATTTGATTAATCGGTGTAAAGTTCGTTCAGTTCCAAATTGTATTCTCTTGTAATTCCTTTATACAGATTAAGACAAAGCCAGGACCGCCAATGAATGCTGTGCACAACATCCATCGGAGCGTCATCATCAAAAAAAAACAACAAAACAAATTCCTACGTAACACAACCTAATTTGGTATACAGATTATTACCGGTGAGTCAAGCGTTTTTATACCCTATTCTAAGGGTATATTAATTTTGACACATAGTTTGTAACATACCTTAATATTGCCCGTAGACCCCTAAAAGTTACTATATTTATGATCAGCATCGATAGTAATGTCGATCTAGCCATGCCCGTCCGTCCGTCCGTCTGTCGGCAAAAATTAGGCCTTTAAACTGGAGCTAGAGAGCTGAAATTTTAACCATCTCTATGGTCCCGAAATAATCAAGTTTACGAATTTTTGAAATCCGCCCGCAGACACGCCCACAAACTCAAAAAAAACAAAATTTTGGAAAAAATCGAATTTTGAGCTAGAAAACTGAAATTTTTTATATATGATCTATGACTCCTAAACCTGCTTGGGATAAAAAAAATTTAAAATCCGCCCACTGACACGCCCACAAATAAATAAAATAATTTTTTTATACCCTATTCTAAGGGTATATTAATTTTTGAAAATCCAAAGTTTGAGCTAGGGAGCTAAAATTTATAATATATACTCTCTATGGGCCCTTTATGCTCATGTGTAAATATTTTCAAATGCAACCGGTTCGGGCACATTGCTAGGAATTGCTCGGAGAACAAGCCGACATCGAGTGCAAATGTCAACAGAGTGGTGGTTCCAGATATAACTATTCCTGTCAGGGTACACGATCAAGAGTTCCAGGCCCTTATCGACACAGGCAGTGATATAACGCTAGTCAAGGACAGTCTCCGACAGAAGTTTTGTATCAGTGAGGTCCAGTACCCGGGAGTTGTCACCATTGTATTTGGCAGCCAGCCGGCTAAAACGTTGGGCGCTTCGAAAATCAACATAGACATATCAGGTAAGGACTTACTGCCAGAAGTGTGTCTGTTCATCGAAGACGGACATCCGATCATATGCAAAAAGAAGGCAGAGGCAGATAACCCAGTATTTCGAACAAACTTGATCTCCTGTGGTGACTCTGAACTAACAGAAACGCTTAGAAACATCCAAGAACCAGAACGGCGTAGTGAAGTGGAAAAGATGATTGCGGAGTACTCTCCGAAATGTCCCGAAACAACCTGTGTGAGTATGAAAATCGTCCTGGATGAAGAAAAGCCGATTTACCAAAGGCCAAGGCGCTTGGCTCCCCTGGAGAAGTTGTAGACAAGCAGATCTCCGAGTGGATGCGAGATGGGATCATTCGCAACAGCAATTCCGACTTTGCCAGTCCCATCGTACTGGCACGCAAAAAAGATGGTTCGCTGCGACTCTGTGTCGATTTCCGTCAACTAAACCGACATGTTCTGAAAGACCGTTATCCGTTGCCGATCATAGAGGAGGTACTCGAGCAATTGTACGATGCCAAGGTCTTCTCCATCCTGGACCTGAAAAATGGATTTTTGCACGTGGACACCGAAGAGAGTAGCAAAAAGTACACCGCATTTGTGACTCCCGATGGGCACTTTGAATTCAACAAGGTCCCATTTGGTTTGTGCAACTCTCCTGCAGTGTTCCAGAGGTATGTAAATGTTGTTCTTCAAGATCTCAAGCGCCGAGGGGTTGTCTTGGCCTACATCGATGATTTAATCATTCCTGCCCGATCCGAAGAGGAAGCGATTGAAAAGCTAAGGCAAGAGTTTTGAAGGTATCTCAGGAGAATGGGCTGATGATAAATTGGAGAAAGTGTGCTTTTCTCCAAACGCAAGTTAAGTTCCTTGGACACGTTATTATGAACGGCAGCATCAAACCATCTGAGGAGAAGACAGTCGCAATTAAACACTTTCCTGCACTGAAAAATGTCAAGTCGGTCATGCAGTATCTTGGGCTGACTGGCTATTTCCGGAAATTTATTCCCAACTACGCCACCATTCCAAAGCCGCTTTCTGACCTAACAAAACGAGACGCCAAGTTTGTATGGGGACCTTGCCAAGAAGAAGCTTACTGTAAGTTAAAGAGCCTGTTATGTCAAGAGCTGGTGTTGAAGCTTTTCAACCCGCATTTACCTACTCAGCTGCATACCGATGCCTCCAAGGATGGATACGAAGCCGTGCTGGTACAACAACATGATGATGGTGTATATCATCCAGTATTTTTCCTAAGCTTCAAAACTACAAGTCCGGAAAAGAATTACTCCAGTTATGATCTCGAGGTGCTCGCTATAATCAGGGCTATGAAAAGACTTCGCATCTACCTGCTGGGGTTGAGATTCGCGATTTTCACCGATTGCAAGGCATTCAGGGATACAATGGCCAAGAATGGGTTGAATAGCCGCGTTGCTCATTGGGCTCTTCAGCTAGAGGAGTTCAATTGTGAAGTTCATCACCGATCCGGCACCGCGATGCGTTATGTTGACGCGCTAAGTCGCCATCCAGTGTGTGTTTACGATATAGAGGACTGGTCCCTGAAAGCAGTTAAGAACGCACAACTGAAGGACGAGTTTTGTTGTGCTGTACGAGAGATACTTATCAAGTCTGATTCGTACGAAGACTATCATCTCAGGGGCGATGTGCTGTACAGATTCGTGGAGGGCACGTACGTTTTGGTAGTTCCAAAGTCTCTACAGAAGCAAATCATTCGCCTGGTTCACGAGAAGGGGCATTTTGGTCTCGGTAAGGTTTCAAAACTAATTAAAGAAGATTTTTTTATTCAACAGGTGGACCGCAAGATCGCTGAAGTTATCAGTAATTGCATCCCCTGTATCCTCGCTGCAAAGAAGGCTGGCAAGAGGGAGTCGTTTCTTCATCCAATTGCCAAGGTTGACCAGCATTACACACGTACCATCTGGATCATCTCGGGCCGCTCCCCTCTACTGCAAAGAATTACCGATATCTTTTCGTGGTTGTAGACGCATTTTGCAAGTTTATCTGGATGTATTCCATGAAAAGTACGACATCAACTGAAGTCATCAACCGCTTGGACATGCAATCGCAGGTTTTTGGTCACCCTCGACGTATCATATCCGACAAAGGGTCAGCATTCACGTCTAACGATTTCGCAACGTATTGCTTGGAGAGGAATATCGAGCATCATCTCGTGACGACCGGTGTCCCCAGAGGCAATGGACAGGCGGAGAGGATGAACAAGACCATCATTTGTGGGGATCTTTTTTTTAAAGAAAAAAAAATATAAACACAACGCGCACAAAAAAATAAATAAAAAAATAAAAATAAAATAAGAAATGATTCCCTACATCACCCAACACCCTGTAGAAACATCTATCTAACAAAAAATAAACCAGGCGGAATTCCGGCAGCTATCAGCTGTACATAGTATGTTCGTCAAAAATAAGGCGGAAATGACTTATTTGACGAACTTTCCTTTTTTTTGGCAAAATCGATTTCGGGGAAGCGACGCTCTTGCTCTTCTTGGCTGGACGTCGATAAGTGTGGAGTTGTGCTCGAGATAAGCCTTAGATTTCATCGTTTGGAAAATTAAATTTTTTTGTGAACTTGAAGCATATTATACCGCGTTTGGCACACAATTTTGTGTAACCACAAAACACTAAATACAAAAAAAAGGAAGGAGAAAACTATCGCGAACTAATGCCGATCATAAGACGTGTGCGCACGCTGACAGCAATGCTATCAAGCCATTTAAGTCCACGAAAATCCAGGCATCTTTTAACATCAGACTGAGCGACGAATGTGATACACCTAACCCAAAATCGTCGTGTCCATTTTCCGCCAGTAGTTGTGCTATCGCTCGAGTCACGTGGCATCCACATTGAGACCCCATCTGTGCTCTAATACACATAACGAGGCATCTTATACTAAGAAGCCCATCAAAGAAACAACTTCGGAAGAGTTACTCTCACTCGCTTTCATCGGCCACTTCGTGTTGATAGGCGGCAAAACACCACTGCCAAAGAAAGAAAAAAAAAATATTTTTTTTTCCGTTCGAGTCATCTGGTGCAAATCAACTAAACATAATACATAGCACCATCAAGTACTCTAGCGCCAATTCCCGTCAAAGAAAGGAGTAGCAGAAAAACAGCGCCAAACTCCAGCCACACTGATCAGGAGTGACCCCCGCAACACTATACTACTGATAACGGACATATCCACAACCGCAAATACCATTAGCCATCCGTCGTCGCGAGCTTGGGTCCACCGATGACAAGGCACAGTTCGCCCAGAAAAAGCTTTCGGTACAGTGATTTGGCTGATGACACCGACACATCAGCGATCAGCTCAGCAGAAGGAGATACACGATCCAGAAACATCAACAAGTGCATTTCAAGCACCCGATGATCATTTAGTGTGGTAGCAGTTTATTTATTTTTGTAGTGATTTGTATAGCATCTTTTACCTAAAGCTTAGTATTCTATTTGATTAATCGGTGTAAAGTTCGTTCAGTTCCAAATTGTATTCTCTTGTAATTCCTTTATACAGATTAAGACAAAGCCAGGACCGCCAATGAATGCTGTGCACAACATCCATCGGAGCGTCATCATCAAAAAAAAACAACAAAACAAATTCCTACGTAACACAACCTAATTTGGTATACAGATTATTACCGGTGAGTCAAGCGTTTTTATACCCTATTCTAAGGGTATATTAATTTTGACACATAGTTTGTAACATACCTTAATATTGCCCGTAGACCCCTAAAAGTTACTATATTTATGATCAGCATCGATAGTAATGTCGATCTAGCCATGCCCGTCCGTCCGTCCGTCTGTCGGCAAAAATTAGGCCTTTAAACTGGAGCTAGAGAGCTGAAATTTTAACCATCTCTATGGTCCCGAAATAATCAAGTTTACGAATTTTTGAAATCCGCCCGCAGACACGCCCACAAACTCAAAAAAAACAAAATTTTGGAAAAAATCGAATTTTGAGCTAGAAAACTGAAATTTTTTATATATGATCTATGACTCCTAAACCTGCTTGGGATAAAAAAATTTTAAAATCCGCCCACTGACACGCCCACAAATAAATAAAATAATTTTTTTATACCCTATTCTAAGGGTATATTAATTTTTGAAAATCCAAAGTTTGAGCTAGGGAGCTAAAATTTATAATATATACTCTCTATGGGCCCTTTATGCTCATGTGTAAATATTTTCAAAATCCGCCCACTGACACGCCCACAATTAATTTTTTTTTTCGAAAATTCAAAGTTTGAGCTAGGGAGCTGAAATTTATAATTTATACTCTTTAGGGGCCCTTTATTCTCATGTGTTAATTTTTTTTAAATCCGCCTACTGACACGCCCACAATTAAATGAAACAATTTTATTGAAACACCCAAGTTTGAGCTAGGGAGCGTTTTTTTTATAAAATCCTTTAAATGTTATATAACAAAATATGTAAAGCGTTCTTAACAATTCAACCATACTTAGACTTTTGTCACGCCCACTTATGAGGGATAGGAATAAGAATAGGGTATCCAACAGTTCGCCCAAGCGGACTGTAGCCCGTCCCTATGTTTTTTTCTTTGTCTGAACGATCTATTTAATAATTACCTAGATAAGTGCATAAGTATTTAAAACTAGTATTTTTTTTGCGTTTAATTGCCGTATGCCGCAGCCCAAATAATTGTAAAAAAAAAAAAAAAAAATCGCAAAATAACATCTTCAGTTATAACTTTTTTTTCTCATGCGATTCAGTGTTATTACAGTTTTTGAGATGGACTTGCCATGTCCAATGTAATTTAAATATATTTCTTAAACACAGTAAGATATAATCAAACTATATCGTTTTAATTGAACGTACTAAGATAAACATGAATTAAAACTAAATTGCAATAACTTAAGATAACGCATTAATTATCCCTAAGAAATAAGTTGATTTATATGAATCTAATTACATCCATTGAAAATACTGGTCGTTTTGGCCAGTAAATATGTATACAAATCCCCTCTCCTTTTTGGTTGTTACCTTTTTCTTTAGTTAAGAATTTAATTCATTTTTTTGTTATCAATAAACATCGAATTGTGCTTTTAATGCTAATTAGCGTGATTTTTGAGATATTCCTTTTCTTTTATCTGAATCTATTCTGACACAATGGAGTGCATTTAAGAATTTTCGTGCGATAGGGCAGCGCAATGGCAGTAATGTGCGTCGGTGGTAAGCTGAGTGAACCATAAGTGGTTGCTCGAACCAATTTAGGGGCTGCCGTAAGAATTGGCAACGCGGTAGCCAAGGATGGCCTATGCTCAGTTGAGAGTACTAGGCTGTGGGAAGGTCATGCTAGGAAACCGACAACATCTTAGGTTTCGCAAGATTTCAAAACAAATCGTAACTTGAATTTGGTTCCAAGACATGGTCGGATATATCTTTTCGGGTGTTGCTCCTTGGTTTTTTTTTGATAAATTTCAGGCATGAAATGAATGTGCGGATGTCCAGCAGCGGGTGAAAGATCCCACGCCTCCGTCGAGCTAGTTTGTACGTGTAAGATCATGCCTGCCCTCATCTAGCTGCGAGGACAATCTACCTGACGAACCCATCGATCTCTGCAGGAAAATCCTGTGTTCCTGGAGATTGATGGGACAACAGAACATCGCTTTCTTAGGGTAGGGGCATCTTCCGTTACACATTCAAGTGCTGACGCGCCTTACCATTGAAGATCCATTGATATGGTACAGATTCGTTCCGAAAGTACAAAGTGTCCTAAATTCTACGGTGTCGCGAAGTACTGGAAGAACACCTTTCGAGTTGATGTTTGGTGTCAAAATGGCTGTGGAAAACGACATGGGGTTGAGACAGCTTCTGGAAGACGAGATAACTGTTATGTTCGAGGAGGACCGTCAGCAGCTAAGGGCAGAAGCGAAAATGCAGATACGCAAAGTACAAGAAGAAAACAAGAAAACTTATGATCAGAAGAGGAAAAGAGCGCCCACCTACGATCTGGCTGAGCTGGTCGCTATTCAAAAGACGCAGTTTGCTACGAGGCAGAAGCTATTTCCTAAATATCTTGGGCCTTACGAGATAGTTAAGGTGTGTGGTAACGATCGGTACTCGGTCATGAAAGTGGGAGATCACGAAGGTCCCAACCGCACTTCGACGGCCGCTGACTATATGAAGCGGTGGTGCACGTTCGAGACGGGTTCTGCTTCCGAGGAAGAAGATGCGGATGATGCTGTTCGTTCGACTGGGTCAGTCGAATCACAGGATGGCCGTGTGGGTGGCAACGCTGGTGAGAGCGCAGCGAATTGCACAATGTAGCAGCCGAGAGCGTGTAAGACGGACAACAGCGGGAGAGTTACGCGACGACCGGCACTGTGCATACATCGATTTCTTTCCTTTACCTATTTTTTCTTTTCATTAAATTTATTATACATATTTTAAATACCTATTTAAACGGGCGTTTTATTTGATTGAGGAAAACTTCTACATTTGTATTTTGAGATTCAATTAACAAAGGCATCAAGGTTTTGGATGAATACTCGGAGCGACATGTATTGAAGTCAATGTCATGCAGGTAGTTTAATGAGTGATTCGTATCAACATCATATATCGGTCATAAATAATAATTTTGAAATGAAAATGTATAATATAATAAAAAATGAATTTGATTACTTTTGCGGTAAAAATCAAAACAAAGAATTTCTTATAAAATTTTATGTACGTGTTCGAGTGTATCACATTATCAAACAATTTAATAGGATTATCAAAAAATCCAACAACAAACAAAAATATCTTAGCGCAACACACATGTTGTTCTTGTTTAATTTTTAATAAAAATGTAAGAAAAAATTAATGTTTGTCTTTTACCTCTATCGTATACAGTACTTAATATATATAAAGAGAGTAAGAAAGCTTTTTAACAAAGCCAACAATACAAATCCTGCTGGCCATGCATAACTTAGAGTTACGTAGATCCAAAAGGTCCTCCTGGCGTGAAAACTGCGAGAATCTTGAAAAACTTCATCCAAAAAGGAGTGAAACTTTTGGTACCTTCCATGATCGCCTTATTTAGATTCAGCTTTAACTAGGGATATATACCAAGTACCTGAAGGGAGGTAAACGTGGTATTCCTACCTAAACCTGGAAATAAGCCGAGTAAATTACCTAAATCATATCGCCCTATAAGCTTGACATAGTTTTTTCTGAAAATAATGGGAAGGATTATCGACGTTCATATAGAGAATGCTTATTGAACAGGTGCTCTGCTGAAACTAACAACAGAGATTAAAAAAGCATCCCAGTGCAAAGACATCGCTTTGCACCATAGGAACATAGAGAAGCCCACTATAAAATGGATCAAAGCGATGCAGGAAAGTCGTAAAATAACTGCTTCGTCAGAAATGATCTCCAGTATCAGCATCAGCCGTAAGCGGCTGCACAGGACGGCGTACTATCACCCCTCCTGTGGTCATTTGTCATCAACGACTTGCTACACAAAATGAACAATTTGGACTACACTACAATTCAAATCAAATCAATACTTCGCCGCCTTCGCGTGGGTCAGTCACCTTGACGTGCGTACCATCATTGCATTCGATGGTGCCGGTGCGAAGGCTTGAGGCGTAGGTTCAACGGGCTATGCTGTCTAAGGGCCACCCATGACAGACAGGCTGTTGACGAGCGTTTACCAAGTACTGACCAGGACTCTACGTCCCCTCTCTCCCCCCTCTCTTTCTTGAGACGTAAGTGTGGTACATGTACTACTTTGCGGCCTCTACAGGACAGCCGGTTCTTTTCCCTCTCCCCCTCCTTATCCCCTGGGCTGGACGTAAGGTGTCATACGACCCGTGCCGAGAGTCAACCTGGCTGAGGGCCCAGTCTATCAAATAGCTCAGTCGTGCACGGAGTATCCGGATACCTGGCGACCTCCGGATTAACCAGCCTTATCTGCACAATGCGGATCTCTGTGCAGATGGACCTTTTTTTCTCCGCGACTCGTGGGATCTCAATATGAACTCTAAAAAACATAAACAAACAAAAACAAAAAAATTTATGGCCGGTTCCCTTTTCAAACCGGACGGTAGTACGGCGACCAAGCTGTCTACCGGCATAGCTCTTATGGCACCAGATAGTGTTGGAACTGTGGACATTCATGGTCCCTCCACTAGTGGTTGCGAGCTCAAAAAATCCTTTTCCGACAGAGAGAGGACTGTGAATCATGGTCCCCCCTCTGCCGGCCCCACCAAGTCAACAACTTCGCTCATTGCTAATACGCTGTCTGTAGAACGGACTATGGCAACTCATGGTCCTTCTACGGTCGGCAATAGCGTGGCCCCCAAAAAACCTGTTGGTGGTGGGACTGTGCATCATGGTCCCTCCACGGTTGGCAAAAGCGCTGCCCCCAAAAAACCTGATGGTGGTGGGACTGTGCATCATGGTCCCTCCACAGTCGGCATAAGAGTTGCCCCTAAGAAACCTGATGGTGGTGGGACTGTGCATCATGGTCCCTCTACCAACACAAAGCGTCACCATAATCCGTCCACGGCGTCATACAAACACCGACGTAACGCCATCCGAATCCAGCGTATGTGTGGCACCATCGCGGAGAAGGATAGGACGCCAGCACAAATCGCCAAACTGGACTGGGCTCAGCAGATCCTTAAGGCCTGCGACCCGTCGATCAAACGCCAGAGGTCAGTGGAAGGAACCAGCTCGGTTCCCAAGAGGCAGAGAGTGCATAACACCGGCATCTCTCCCACTGTCACACCTCACAGATCTTTCAGTGACATCTTGAAAGACAAAATTGTGGTCGCAGTCATCGACCGCAATGACATCGACGGGTCTATAACCCATGAGAAGTGGAATATGGCCAAGAGAGCGCTTTCGCGCTCCTTCTTTTCCTTCATAAAAAACCATCCCGGACCTCCTCCGCTTACACATGAAGGAGGGTGGCATCAAGGTCACATCAAATTGGTCGCGTGTGATGATCAAAGATCGGCTGATCTCTACAAGCTTGCAATAAGTAGGCTTGGAGAGGTGTGGCCCGATGCAAAGCTCGAGGTTGTTGCAAGGGAGAACATCCCCTGCCGACCAAGATCTCGTATTTGGATCACTGCGGATCCATCCACCCCTGAGGACATCCTGGAAGTCCTGAAATTCAGCAACCCTTCACTTCCGACCCACAACTGGAAGGTTGCCAAACTGGAAGAGCTGAAGGGCGATTACAGATGTGTCGTGGTTGTAATCAACTAAGAAACCCTGGCTCCTCTGGCCAAGAACGACTACATCATAAGATTCGCATGGGACGATGTCAAAATGCGGGTCTATAAAAAGGACGAAATGGATGCGGGTAAACTTCCCCCTCCTCCTCCTCCTCCCTCTGACTCTACGATCGTAGTCTCAGATCCTGGGGCTTCAATCTCCTTCCCCTCTTTAGAGGACGATGAACCCTCGCTAACCAACGAATCACCATCCATAACCGACGCTTTGTCAGATATGGAGACTGATGATCAAGATCAGGATAAGGCTCTTCTGAGTGAAGACGAGCTTCTCAACTCGTCCTCGGAATTGGAAGGCCTGAATAACACCGTGGTGGAGGCATCTCTGCCTGATTGTAGCGAAAATGCTGCAGTTAGTTCAGATTAACCTCCAACACTCCATAAAGGCTTCGGCCGCACTTATTCTTCGTCTTACCAAAGGCGCAGACGACATCGTCCTGATACAAGAACCTTGGATTGTCAACAACCTGGTTCGAGGACTCAGGACTCCTGGATACTACTCACTGTATGTGACCGATAAAGGTAAACCTAGATCGTGCATACTAGTGAAAAGTAATATTAATGCTTATTTACTCCCTAATTTCAGCGATCGAGATACAACTGTGGCAAGAATAGAGACCGCTAGTAGATCATTCTGGCTAGTATCAGCGTATCTCGCCCACGATCAAGTGGGACCTCTCCCTGGTGATAACCTAGAGAGGTTGATCGAAGAAGCAAGGAGGCAGAAAGCTGACCTCATATTGGGGTGCGATGCTAACGCTCATCACACCGTATGGGGCAGCACAGACATCAATAACAGAGGTGAGTCACTTTTTGAATATCTCTTACGTACTAACCTCATTGTTTGTAACTCAGGTAATGAACCCACCTTCATTAATAAAAATCGACAAGAAGTCCTTGACATCACTCTTGTCTCCGATACCATCAACGACATGATTACGGGCTGGAAGGTTTCGGCTGATCACTCTTTTTCGGATCACCGCTATCTTCTTTTCAACCTAAGCGTTGAGCCTCCATGTCAACCCATTTTCCGAAATCCTCGGAAAACCAATTGGCCCTTATACAGAGACACATTACATAATCGTATTAAATCTGTACACTTAAGTCCACCCTGCGACTCCAATGAGCTCGACAATAAAGTCGATGAACTCACCCTGGCCCTTAACGAAGCAATGGCGGCATCCTGCCCGCTCGTACAACCCAGGGGTAAGAAGAAGCCTCACTGGTGGACCCCTGAGCTAGGACCACTCAGAAAGGAGTGCAGAAGACACTTCAATCTTGCTAAAAGCTCAAAAGCAATAACCGATTGGGACTCCTATAAGGAATCCCTCATACTATACAATAAAGAACTAAGGAAAGCCAAAAGATCCTCATGGAGACTCTTCTGTGGCAAAATAGAAGAATCATCTGAGGCATCAAGGCTAAGAAAAATCCTCTCCTCTAATCCAATTACGCCTAGCTGCCTTAAGAAGGCAGACGGCTCTTGGACGACATCTTGCGAGGAATCGCTCAATCTGCTACTTGACACTCATTTCCCAGGCAGCTCTAATATTACCGGCAATTTACGCCCTTGCAGGTCATTTGCACAGGTAACTTACTCTCACGGTCTGATTACTAGGGAAAAGCTAACTTGGGCGCTACATAGCTTCAAACCCTTCAAGTCTGCAGGACCAGACGGCATAATACCTGCCGAACTACAAATGTCAGCGGATATCATCCTGCCTGTGCTGGAGATGATCCTGAAAAGCTGTCTAGACCTGGTTCATATTCCCCGGGCTTGGAGAGAAGTTAAAGTGGTTTTCATACCCAAGGCTGGCAAATATTCCCACGTCAGTCCAAAGGACCTCAGACCCATTAGTCTATCTTCATTCCTCCTCAAAACGCTGGAGCGATTGATTGATATCCATCTTCGCACGAACATAAATCCGCAATTATTGTCTGCGGCTCAGCATGCATACTGTAAGGGAAAGTCGGTGGAAACCGCTCTTCACTCCTTAGTACACACTATCGAATACTCTCTTCATCACAAAGAGTATACCATGGTGGCTTTCCTTGACATAGAAGGCGCCTTTAACAACGTTAACACATCTGCAATCGCAAATGCACTGACAGAACTGAAGGTGGATAGCTCGCTTGGTGAATTGATTAATCTACTGCTTGAAAGTCGGATTATTAATTCAAAACTGGCCGTTGCATCTGCTAGGAGGTCTGTCAGTAGAGGCACGCCACAAGGCGATGTTCTTTCTCCCCTTCTCTGGAATTTGGTGGTGAATAAACTACTGATAAACCTGGAAGGGGAGGGCTGCAGGGTGATTGCCTATGCGGATGACGTTGCTATAGCCGTCTCAGGAAAACACCTCAATACCATAAAGGAACTCCTGCAAAACGCTCTTAACAAGCTAACGAGATGGGCTAATCGGTGTGGACTGGGCGTTAACCCCCACAAAACCGAGTTGGTCCTCTTTTCAAGGTACAAGCTTAACCTTCTCTGAGGAAGCAACATTTTTGGGTCTAATCTTCGATAGGAAGTTAAGTTGGAAACCCAATATACAAGAAAGTGTCAAGAAAGCTACAGTAGCACTTTTCTCTTGCAAAAAAGCCATTGGCAATAAGTGGGGTATACAACCCCGTATTACGCATTGGCTATATACAGCGGTGGTTAGACCAATTCTTACTTACGGGGTGGTCGTCTGGTGGACTGCCCTGGATAAAGCTATAAACCGCGACAAACTGGGCAAAGTCCAGCGATCAGCGTGTCTGTGCATTAGCGGAGCACTCCGTACTACCCCCTCCGCTGCACTGGACATTCTGTTACACCTGATACCCCTTGACATTTTCAGCATGCAAACAGCGGCTTGTTCCGCTGTCCGCTTAAAAGCTACCTCACAGTGGACCAACAGGAAGATTGGCCACTCCATCATTTTGGACTCCTTTAAGTCTCTACCCAGAAACATAGACTACACCATACCCCATCTGCAGTTCGGAAAAAACTTCCAAATCACCATTCCTTCCAGATCATTCTGGGATGATGATGCATTTGCAGAAGATAAATCGATCCACTTCTACACCGACGGATCTAAAACCAGCGATGGGGTAGGTGGGGGCGTTTTCTCAGAAAAGCTAAATCTTAGCCTCTCTTTCCGTCTTACAGATTATTGTAGCGTGTTCCAGGCGGAAATTTTAGCGATAAAAGAAGCCCTGTCGTGGCTAAAGAGGAATGTGATATCCTCAAAGGATATCCGTATCTTCTCGGATAGTCAGGCAGCGATTAAGTCCCTGGACTCAGTCTCTTCAAATTCCATCGTAGCCCAAGATTGCCGCTCATCTCTTTCAGAGATAGCAGAGCAGTTCAACATTCACCTCTGTTGGGTGCCGGGACATAGAGACATTCCAGGTAACTGTAAGGCAGACGATCTCGCCAAAAAAGGAACCACTTTACCTCTTTTACCTGATAAAGGTTCTTTAGGAATACCAATCGCTACATGCAAACTCTTGCTCAAGCTATCAGCAATCGAGAGAACAAACCTTAGGTGGACATGTAGCAATACTTGTCTAACGACTAAGCGAACCTGGCCAAAGCTGGATCTGCGACGCTCTAAGTGTCTAATCTCATTAAACCGACTGCATATTAGCTCGACCATAGGTGTTATCACAGGACACTGCTTAATATGCAGGCACGCCTCCAGACTTGGCGTGCACTCAAACGACTTCTGCAGAAGCTGCATGGACGAGGAGGAGGAGGAGACTGTACTTCACCTTCTCTGCACATGCCCTGCACTCTCCCACAAAAGAAATCTCCATCTAGGGGACTTCTTGTTTAACGACACAAACGACTTAGCCAACACTGGCGTCAGAAGTCTTTCGCGCTTCATAAGAAGCTCCCATTGGTTCAACGAGCAGTGAGGGAATCCCCAGATCTGTGTGGTACCACAATGGACCTAATCTTGGTCTAAGTGTGTCGGCCTTAGCTGACAGCCACGTCAACCTAACCTAACCTAACCTAATACTTCGCCGATGATATTGTCATCATTGTTAAGGACAAAGACTCAAATGAAGTCACTTCAAGAATGAAAAATGATCTTCAATTAGACCTAAACGGGTGCATCAGGGAAAATCTTTCAATAAATCTTAGTAAGGCCGTCATCGTTCCTTTCAAAATAACGAGAAATTTCGACCTAGGTCAAATCTCAATAAACCACGGTCGTAAAGTACTCCGAAGAAGTCAAATATCTTGGAGTAATCCTAGACAGAAGACTGAACTAGAACTCTCATATAAATAACAAAATTACAAATGCTACTAAATCGTTATGGTCCTGTCGCCGCCGCACACATGGTAGAACCTGGCGAATCTCTTCAAATACCACCCACCGGATCTACACAGTGATGAGAAGACCCATTACATACGCCTCCATAGCATGGTGCACAAAATCCACACAAAATATCGCAATAGAGAAGCTCAAGAAGATACAATAGCTTGCGTACCTAGGTATCGCAAATACACGCTTTACGATACCCATAAAAACAAGTCCCACCGTATTTCAAGCAGAGCGCCAGTCACATTCATATATGTATCTGGTATTAAAGGCGCAAACATCCATATATTCACGGATAGTCAAGCAGCTATAAATACCTAGCTCGCAAACCATTGACTCCAATTCAGTCATGCACTGTTTCAATACAATTCAAATACTCGCCTTAAGAAATAAGACCAAACTACAGTGGGTTCCGGGCCAAGAAGGGTTTGATGGTAATGAAAAGGCCGATGAATTTGCCAGAAAGGGTATGCAAATTTGTCCAAAATAATAATATGAGTTAGTGTATAAATTTGTATAGAAATGAATTCATTCGTTTTTGAGATATGAGCATTTTCTGTAAAGTACCGTTATTCGACAATTTTTGCAAAAGCTTAAAACGCAATTTTCTCACACTCACTTTAACTATTTTGTATTTAAAAAATGATCAAAATCGATACAGCCGTTTTTGAGAAAAACGGTATTGTTAAAACAGTTTGTATGGTAGGTACTGTTATTTAAAATGATAAACTACAACAAAAAAAAAACAATGTCCATGAGGTATAAGCCTACAAACCCCAAAAACGAAGTTTGGAGTAAATCCGTCCACCCACTGTGGTTGGAGCCTCAGCTACAGACTGACAGACAGAAAGACAGGACGGAAATTCGGGGCACACTTTTTTGGACTTCTCTATAGCCTTAATAATATCATACCTCATACTAAGTTTGAGTTCGAAATTTAGATAGAGTACTTTGCAACAACGTCAGTGGCAAATGAAAAAAAAACTTACAGTGGAGTGAAATGAGGGAGCAGATTGGCGAATTTGTATGGCGGGGAGTTTTGCGCGAATATTTCGTAAAAAGCTTATAGCTAAGCGAGTTTTAACAAAAAAGTTACAGAAATAATAAGGAGTATCCAAACACTATTTCGGAATACTAAAAAGTTAACGATATTGTTGAAGAACGCAGTTTATTTATTTATTTATTTATTCTTTTCTTTTGTTTTGTTCCGTTTAATTATTTTTCAATATACAGGGTGTCCCTTAATTCGTAGAAAGGAAAAAATTGTTCTACAGTAAGGGTCTATCTCCAATTTTTATATCATTTAATGATGATTTAAGAAAAGGCTTACTTGGGTGTACCCTGACCCATGTTAACGGCAATTGCGCTGTTAGTACTAATGATAGAATTCGTTTAGGCCTCTACTTTTAGAAGAAATATTAGCCTTTGTAATTGCATTTAAATAAATTTTATATCTTAACTCAGTCTTAAGATATCCAATTTTTAACCTGTTCCATTTTACCTGCCAATGCTAATTTTTTGACTTTCGGTTCAATTTTCTCCAGAAAATGCGTAATAAACATAACGTTTTAATATTTTTTTGAATGATAGTAACAATACTTAATTTTGTGATACTTGGGAAAACATGGAACAGGTAAAATTTAAAAAAAGGATTTTTTGCACGATTACAGATTTTCTCCATGCAGGACATCAGAAATTTTATGTCTGGAAACATTGAATTGCAAAGCAAAGCGTCTGATGCTGATTGATGGCTCATTTGTAACAGCTTCCAGTATTCGCTGATCAATCGAAGTTCTTCTTACTTGTGGAGCTCCCGCGTTAAGTCGTGTATTTGAAACTGATCCCGTTTCTCGAAGCCATCGATATGTATGTAGATAAGTTTATTATTTCCTCTTTTTGTAATTCAGTAATACGAGTACCAATCATGAATCATTTCAGACTACCGACCTACTGAGCATGATCTAATGTAAACACATCGACCGCCGTCCTCGTTTCGCCACATTCCATGGGGATCGTGTGACGACGACTTTGCGAGGGCGATGACTGCGAAGTGTATTGGGCGTCATCCAATGCCTTTGACACAGATAAAGTAGCTAAATAAAAGCCCAACGACGACCATGAGGAGGACAAATTGGAAATAGCAGTCATGGCAGATTGGAGGGCAGTCACACTAATCATTACTGGAATGTGCGGAGTTGCATTCGTTTGGACTTGGATAAGCAAAGCCTGGGCATGATATGGAATGCTGGATCGCCTGGGCGTGTGGTCGTTGTGGTGACGGGACGATGGTGAAACGATGGACGGATGGCGATACAGAAGGGGAGTCTGTTTTGAACCTTCAACGCGATCGGGTCGGTAGTGGTCAGTAGTCTGGAAATATTTTGTAATAACTTTTGTCTGGAAATATTTTGTAATAACTTTTGTCTGGAAATATTTTGCAATAACCTTTATACGTAAAAAATAAACTGTAATTCCTACATGGGGGCTCAACCGGGATTACCGGAAAACTAAAAACGGAATTATTTTTTATTTATTTTTTTCTCTCAGATTTGTGTCGATTTATGGATGACCTGAACTTGCTTACGGTCAAGCAGTTGCAGGCATTCCTACGGAAGAAAAACTTTCGTATCGCTACGCGGTTAAACTAGACTTGGTGCAACGTATACACGCGAATTTCGGGTTTTTAAAAACAAGAGACGTGGTATCTGCGGTGAGGAACGACGAAGGGTTCAGCTCAGACGAAGGTAACGAAGGGTACGAAGCACTAAACCAAGGCAACGAAGGGTGTGAAACACGAAACGAAGGCAACGAAAGGTGCGAAGCACTAAACCAAGGCAACGAAGACGACGAAGGGTGTGAAGCACGAAACGAATGTAACGAAGGGTACGAACCACGAGAAGAAGACGACGACAGCAAGGTAGTAATCCACGAAGTAAGCAAGGGCAGAGATCAGAGCGACAACGATTATAATGAGGACCATAAACATATCAAATAAAAATAACTTCGCATTCCATGACGTGGAAGAGTCGCTCGAGACATTCTCGGGAGAAGACGGCCGAAACTACGGGGACTGGATAAAAGAATTCGAGGAGATTGCCGTGGTATGTGAGTGGAACGACGTATAATTTCTGTATGCCCGACGATTATTCAGAGGAGCAGCTACGATGGCTGTAGAAGCGACAAAAAGCATCGTCAGTTGGCAGAAGCTGGGGGAAAAGCTGTTCACGTTGTGAAAAAAGAAAACATGTACCTAAATACAATGACCGGAATAAGTATGCAAATATACATATTTAGAATAGTAGCAAGCCCACATTTCCTTGCATAATTTTTGGCACTGTACTTGCTAGTTACACTCACTAATAATTACTCATTACATGTATAACTAAGAATTACAGTATTCCGCTAATAGATTGTATTTGTATCATACCACCGTGATCAAATCGGCCACTCTTTAAGTATATTATTTTCCTATTGTTAGTTCCTGTTCGACACTCAGTAAATAAAGAACGATTTAGAAAAAGGGTAATCTCTGGTTTTTTTTAATACATTTCTGCAACAAAGATACTGCATTCTTCTCTCCTTCATTGCTGTTTCAACTTGGTGAACTCAATCTAAGTTCCAACTGCAATTCTGGAAGCACCCTCACACCCAACCCAACAAAAGCTGAAACAAGAATTTGAGAAAAAACCGATGGGAATAGAAGTGCACAAACTACTGGAGAATAGGAAGAAGACCAGTGGTGAGACTCTGTTGGAATATCTGTATGCGATGCAACGAATAGCGAATAGTATCGATAGTGGAATACGTCATTCCCGATTCGGTGCAGAACAAAACAATGTTATACGAAGCCTGCACCCTGGAGGAGTTAAAATGTAAACTCGAACCTTATAAAAAGATGCAGCGACAAACTACAAGACAACGGGGCGAGATTCCGAAATGTCAGCCAAATAAACCACCACAGCAGCGAGGACCACACAACATGTCACCGAAAAGATGTTTCAACTGTGGAGCATTAACACACACTGCTCAAAACTGTCCGGATAGAAGTAAGGGGACACGGTGTTTTAAGTGTGACCAGTTCGGCCATATCTCTCCAAATTGTCCGTCCCGAAGAAATGAAGAAGGACCTGCGACGTCAAGAGGTATAAGCAGAGTGAACAGAATAGACATAGTAGACGGTAACCACTTAGAAATCCACATTAACGGAAAACCTTACCACGCTTTTGTTGACAATGGGAGCGATGTTTCAATCATCAACAAATCATTTAAGGACGAACTAGGAAAAGTAGAAATTAACCAACCAGGTATGTGTTTCAGAGTTTTCGGAGGCGTTCCACGCAAGACAATCGGGTCATGTTTGTTAAAAATACAGGTCGAAGAAGATGAGCACTGGGTGCGTTTCCAAATTGTGCCAGATAAGTGGATTCCAGATATGATCTTGCTAGGAAGAGATTTTTTGAAACACGTAGAGTTGCTGATAAGTCATGGTAGAATCAGGAGCGCAAAAAAGACGAGCATGCGAGAAATAGCAAGGGAGAAAACGTTTGACTTGGAAGAAAACAACATCTGGAACATACAAGTAACCAGCAAGGATGAAGGCGAGACTACAGAAGTGTTGCGCATAGGTAACGACACTTATAAAAATGAAATCTACGACATGGTATCAAAATACTCACCAAGAAAAAATGTTTCGTCATGCATCGAAATGAACATAGTACTGCAAGATGAAAACCCTGTACACCAGAAGGCAAGGAGGTTGGCAATACTAGAGAAGGAGGCGGTCAACAAACAAATCGATGAATGGCTTCAGGATAGAACCATACAACATAGCCGGTCAGACTTCGCCAGCCCAATCGTACTCGTGAAGAAGAAGGATGGTAGTAACCGTTTGTTTGTGGATTATCGTAGATTGAATGACAAGATCATCAAAGATCGATACCCTTTACCCATCATAGAGGAAGTATTGGAGAAACTATACAACGCAAAGGTATTCACGACTTTAGATTTACGTAACGGATTCTTCCATGTGGATGTGGCACCGAGGAGTAAAAAATATACATCATTTGTGACACCAGAAGGACAATACGAATTCTCGAAGGTCCCATTTGGACTGTGCAATTCTCCATCTGTATTTCAACGCTTTGTAAACACAGTATTTCGAGACTTGATACGACAAAAATTTGTGTTGTTATATGTGTACGATCTGATCATCGCAGCAGAAGACGAAAGAGAGAATTTGGAAAGACTTGCTGTTGTGTTACGAGTAGCTAAAGCAAACGGATTAATGATAAAGTAGGAAAAATGTGTATTTCTGAGCAGGTCTGTCGAGTTTTTGGGACATATAGTGGAAGCCGGAAGTATCAAACCATCTGCCGACAAACTAAAAGCCGTGAGAGGATTTCCAAGACCAACGAATATAAAGCAGGTCCAGAGCTTCCTGGGGTTGACGGGATTTTTTCGTAAGTTTGTTTCTGATTACGCAGCCTTTGCTAAACCACTTTAAGTTTTAACGAGGAAAGAGAGCGCGTTTGTTTTCGGGCCTGACCAGATTTCAGCATTTGAGACGTTAAAAGATGTACTATGCGGGGAACCGGTACTCAAGCTGTTCAACCCGTCCCTCGAAACAGAACTCCATACGGACGCCAGTATGGTGGGATTGGTTACTATTGGAGGTATAGTGTATTTGAATGTTTGAGTCTGACAAGAATTGTTTTAATGGTACAGCCTTGAATCCTAATTCGTTATCTACTATTATTTTCTTAACAAGCTGGCTTATGTAATAGGAAAGCGCTCTTTTAAATTCTAACCAAGTATTGTTTAAAATTTTGATTGCGCAAGCATGTTTTGAGAATTTGTCTATGAAAGTAAGAAATAGGGTTTTTTCTAAACTGTAGATCACGTCGATGTGAACGATTTCTCGGGGTCTTGAAGGTGTTTCTGTTAATTTAAATATTGGTTTGGGCGTGTTTCTAACGTATTTTTCTGAATTACATATATTGCAATTATTTATAAACTTTGCAATGCGATCTTTTAGATTAGGACTGAAGTAGTTTAGTGTCAATTCCTTGAAGACTTCATCTATTCCTCGATGGTTATTTCTTAGGTGTTCCCTTTCTATAAGTGTGGCTAATTTTTCTTCATCCGACACATTTTCTAACAACTTCGAGCACCTAATAATCTTAAACTTTTCATTTAAACTAAAATGTTTAATAAAAGCTTCTTTGATCGTTTGGAAAAAGGTTTCATTTTCTATAAGGACTGCATTTAGGGCGCTGGGGTTGAAATGGTTCTTAAGGAGAGTTACAGCGGTTGGTTCATCCACTGTTTTTGTAAAGGGTTTTTCAACAAGGGACGCTACAAAAGTAGAGCGACAGGGACAGCAAACGACGCCGAATTTCTTGCCGCCCTTTTGACATTTCTCTTCATTAAGGTTTGCCATTTCATGATGGAAAGATATACGAGCCAACAACGAGTCGAAATTATTAAAATTTACTACCGAAATTCGGAGTCAGTGGCCTCAACGTAAGAGCGCTGCGTCCAATTTATGGTCGTCATAATCGTCCCAGCAGATCAACAATTGAGCGTCTAGTGGAAAAATTTGAATCCACAAGCACAGTACAAAATGTTCCCGTGCCAGTGAGACAAAGAAGTGCCCGTAGTGTCGAGAATATTGCTGCCGCTGAGGCTTCAGTTGAAGAAAGCCCAAATGTGTCTCTCACACGTCGTTCTCAAGCGTTGGGCATCTCTGTGACGTCGTTGTGGCGAATTTTTTTTACTGTGAATGGGAATCGCTACCGTTCCGTGGTTCCAACAGGACGGCGCCACAAGCCACACAGCGAATGCCACAATCAATTTATTGGAAACCAAGTTTGGAAACCGTGTTATCTCACGAAATGGTCCAGTAGCTTAGCCGCCTCGGTCGTACGATTTGACGCCGTTAGACTATTTCCTGTGGGGCTACGTCAAGTCTATGGTCTATGCCAACAAGCCAGCGACGATTGACGAACTTCGTACGAATATCGAATTTGAAATTGCAGCAGTATCGGCCGATTTATGCTTGAAAACCGTCGAAAATTGGGTTCAGCGTCTGGACTTCTGCAAGCGTTCCCGTGGTGGCCATGCAAAAGAAATCGAGTTCCATACATAATGGCATCGAACGTACTTTCACAGGAATAAAGAATTTCATTGATATCCAAATCCGTTTTTGTTTTATTTAAAAAAAAATATGTTTGCCTTTTTTTATTCTAAGGGAACCTGAGTTGGATTTTCGAATGACGATTTGTGTCTTAAAGACGTTTATACAAGATTTACTTACAGGAATAATTTCATTCTCAATCAAATTTATCTCAGGGTTATGTATGCGTGAGAGAGCATCCGCATTCATGTTTTGTGTACCCTTTTTATACTTTATTTCGTAGTCGAACTCCGAGAGTTTAAGTCGCCAACGGACTAGGTTCGGTTAGGTTTAGGTGGCTGTCGGCAGAAGACACACTTAGACCAATTTAGGTCCATTGTGATACCACGTATGTATTATCTACCTCAACTCTGTAGATGGGACTGGCCATCGACACGCGGTTGTTCTCAAACGGTCCCCCATCTACGTACTAACCGCGCCCGACGTCGTTTACTTACCGTGATCTGACGAGAACCGATTAACTCGACGTGGTATGGTCGTTGGTTCGCCAACGGACTAACTTCGAACTTGGTTCCTTAATGGAAAAAAGCCAAGTAAGCGGCTTATGATCCGTTTCGATAATGAATTTTCGACCAAAGAGGTAAGGGCGATAATATCCAGTTGCATGTACGACTACCATAGCACACTGGGTGGTTGTCTTGGGAAAGGACAGCACCTAAGGCATACTGACTTGCGTCTGTAGTTAATATGAAGGCTTTGTCAAAGTCCGGATATGCCAATATGGGGTCGTTCACTAGAAGGGCTCTTAACGTGTTAAAGGATTGTACATATTCTGGGTCTGTAATATTTAATTTGGCGTCCTTTTTCAGGAACTTTGTCATAGGTTTTGCAATTTTGGAGTAGTCCTGTATGAATTTTCTGTAATAGCCGGTTAGGCCTAAAAATTGTTTTATTTGTTTGCTTGAACCTGGTAATTGATAATTTCGTACGCATTCTATTTTTTTAGGATTCGGTTTTATGCCGTCAGGTGTAACAATGTGACCGAGAAATTCCGTTTCTTTTTTAAGAAATTCTGACTTGTCCAATTGTACCTTTAAATTAACATCGCTTAGTCTTTCAAGAATTTTTGCTAGAGAACCTAAATGTTCCTGTAAAGAAGTAGAGAATATTATGATGTCATCCATATAAACTAGACAGATTACGTTAATGTATTCTTTCAATACGTTGTTCATGAGGCGTTGGAAAGTCGCTGGGGTTGTCTTCAGTCCAAACGGCATACGAAGTAACTCGTAATGTCCGTTTTCGACGCCGAATGCCGTCTTATGTACGTCGTTTTCGTGGATTTTAATTTGGTGAAATCCTTTGGCCAAGTCTAGTGTGGTGAAGTATTGACACCTCCCTAGCTTGTCAAGGATTTCGTCTATACATGGGATGGGGTACTTGTCGTCAATGGTCACCTCGTTCAGTTTACGGTAATCTACTACAAGTCTACATTTGAACTTCCCGCTTGCGTCGGCCTTCTTAGGCACGATCCAAATCGGCGCTGAATATGGAGAGTTGCTGTGTCTTATAATCTTGTTTTTCAGCATCTCCCGGATCTGTTCATTGACCTCATTTTTATGTATGTAAGGATATTTTTGTTTGAATGGGTATATCGTTAATCGTTCTTATTTTATGTTTTATGGCGTTTGTAAAACTAAGATCTGTATTTTCTTGATGGAATACGCCTTTGTATTTTATTATAACCTCCCTTAATCCTAATTGTTCTTCGCTGTTTAAATGATTAAGTCTAAGTTGTTCTAGCAACGGTGGTTTTTCCGAAGTTTCGATTACGCAGAAATTTTCGTCTGTAACTGCGCATGTATCATTGTCGTTAAGGCGGATTCTGCCTTGAAAGTTTGATTTATTATCAATTTGTATGTTGTAATTGTTAACGTCATAAATTCCTTGTTGTATTATCGTAACTCCTGCATTATTTGTTTTTTCTCTAAGAAAGGCTAGTCCTTTTTCTTGCTTAACAGATATATGTAACTCGTTCGCCTCTTGTTAAATGAGTGGCAATACTCTATTATTAATGACTAGGGTATTGTTTTCGTAATTTATAGTAGCTTTGTATCTTCGATGAATGTTGTTTCCAATGATTCCATCATAGGAGTCATGGCATTCGCATTCTAGGAACTCGATCATGTCTTCGGTATTACCGAATTCTGCAAATAATGGTACCCTTACAATTTTGGAGATAGTAAGTGTATTTTGAAGGGTTTTCACGGTTATGGAGGCTTGGGATGTGTCCCATTTAGGACAAAGTCCGGGGTTTATGATAGAATGTGTTGTCCCTGTATCAATTATGAAATTTAAAGGGTATAATTTAGTTTGTATTATTATATAGGGTAGTCTCCCCTTGAGGCAGGTGGATGAAAATTTGTTGCTGCATTGCGCATGTCTAACTGGTTATGATTGGGTAACGAGTTTGTCGCGTTTGAAGCAATGTTTTGATGGGTGGCATTTTGTGTGGGAATGTCCATTACCGCATTTATGTCCATTGGCTCTGGTACAGGAAACCTCGGTGTTTGGTTGAAGTTGGGTGGTGCAAAATTCTGATTTCTATTGTACGGAATATTGTTCACGTTATTTGGCGGGTTAGTATACTGTTGGTTGAGTTGGTAAGACCTATAGCTTCTGCGGTTCTCGTTTTGTCGGTAATTGTTCCTATTGTAGTTGTTAGTGTTCTCACTGTTATTATAACTACGATTTTTAAAATGATCATTATTGTTTTGGTAGTTTCTGTTGGTTTGTCTATTTTGGTTAGTATGTCTATGAATGTATTCTTTGTTTTGGTGTTTACTAGGGTGTGTCTGTTTGGGGAAATTTTTAATTATGCGTATCCTGATTCGTGAAGAATGTTAATGGCTGCTTCCACACTGTTTGGGGGGACTAGAGCATATTAGAGAACGCATGGGTTCCGGGAGTTTATTTCGAAAAATAATTAGCGCTGAGGCTTTGTTTTGTTTGATATTGGCCTCAAAAATTCCGCTATTATTATTATCTACCATTTGTTTTTGTTTCACATTGAGTCTTCTTAGAATCTCTTTGATACGATTATAGAAATCGATTGCATTCGTTCTGAACTGAACAGAGCGCAATTCGTCGAACAGTTCTTCGAGAGTTAGTCTGTCACTGAAGTTATTGAAAAGAATCAGTCTTATATCTATCCAGCTTGTGAAATGACTGTTTATCCACATGATCTCGCGAGCTTTCCCTTTTATTTCGGATTTTAGGCTATCCGAGAAGATGCTCTGTGCTAGGGGATCGTATTTTGTCATGAGGGGATGTATCTTGTCGACTAAATCCACGAAATTTTGTAACTCTTTGAAGTCACCAGTGAAATCTGGGAGTTTTGCAATATATTTAAGTGGGTCGATATTTAGAGTCAACATTGTGTCTTGACCTTCGAAAAAATTATTTATTATGTTGAAAGTTTGTTCGTTATGCTGTCGTGCGTTTTCTAAATGTCCTAACAACTGTTCGTTTGAATCTATATTGTCGTTCTCAGACATATTATACGTAATTTAACAAAAAATATATCATTTCACTAAGTTTTACTTCTTTTGAGAATAACAATG
Organism: Portevinia maculata; assembly: GCA_949715645.1. Classification (NCBI taxonomy): domain Eukaryota; kingdom Metazoa; phylum Arthropoda; class Insecta; order Diptera; family Syrphidae; genus Portevinia; species Portevinia maculata. The sequence continues at coordinate 76,452,402 of OX454527.1, forward strand.
AATATGGTAATATTGTACAAATTAATTAATAAAATAACAAGTCAATTAGTTAGCTTAGTTGAAATACATAGATAATGCAAAAAAAAAAAAAAAAATCTGACCTTAGTTATATTATAACGTATAGCGTTGTTGTTTCTGGAGTTTGGTGTTGTTGTGTATTGTTGCAAGCTTCCTTTCGTCGGTTGATACTGCTGTCTGGATACTGGGTTGTTCTTCTGCTAGTGTTATACGAGTACTTAGGTGCTGTGTATTCCTTCATTCTATTTTTTTGATGATTTGGTTTAATGTTCTTTCGAATGCCTTTTGTTGTATGTGCATACAAATTTAGAAATGTTTAAAGTGAAATATTGTTTGTATTTATGTTTGCTATGTTGGCCTAAATTAACTTTAAATTATCTGTTAGTTCAGCGTCGTGAAAAGAAGTTTTTCAAATTTATATCACTTTCTTATCTTTAAGGAAACGATTTTGATTTGTTGAAAATCTCCTATCTTTGGGAGCACAAGTAAATACTATTATTCTTAGATCGCGAGTTAAGCGTAAAAACGCAGTGCTTTTTTCTTAAAAAAAATTATCTTTTATTTTTTTCGAATTTAACACACGCGATCCTACTGACTGCGCAAATTTTACGGTTCGATTGTCTTCTTATCAAATCAAACAGCTTTTTCTTTTTCGATTTAAAAAACGATAAACTTTATTCTTCTAGAGTTTACTTAAAACTGACTTAACAATTCACAAATAAAATTCGCTTTTTAGCCCAATGCAATGGTGAGCCAGAGATTCCACGAATTGTCGCACGTGTGCTGGATATTCAGCCAGACGCTGATAGTGCACAATTGACTCCGTGTTGCGACACCAATGCTAATGAACTCATGAACTTATTTTAGATTATGTTAAGGTTGGATACTGTAACAATTAAACTGATGAATTAATTTTGATTTTAAATCTTTTATACCATTTTTTTAGGTAAGTCCTGACAGGTACTCAAATAAACCAACGGCAAACCACTCTTATTGTCAACTGTTGTTGGAAATGTAGGTGCAAAATCAGAAACCCCTTTTTTACCTGCTGCAGGATTTCCTAAGTATCATAAAATCAATTTTTCCTGTTAAAGTACACACATTAAAACAAAAATTACCTAAACTGGAAAAAAATCGTTTTCATTCATAACAACTTAAAGCAATAAAATCGTTTTTTTTTTCATTTTTACTTGCTGCGGGTTTTTCCAACTATCATAAAATCTGTGCGTTTTTCTACATACCTGTTGTTGATTTTTATTTTTATTATTGTTACGTTCATTGAAAAAAAATATTCAAACGTTATGTTTATTACGCATTTTCTGGAGAAAATTGTACCGAAAGTCAAAAAAATAGCATGGGCAGGAAAAATGTAACAGGTTAAAAATTGGATATCTTAAAACTGAGTTAAGATATAAAATTTATTTAAATGCAATTACAAAGGCTAATATATCTTCTAAAAGTAGAGGCCTAAACGAATTCTATCATTAGTACTAACAGCGCAATTGCCGTTAACATGGGTCAGGGTACACCCAAGTAAGCCTTTTCTTAAATCCTCAATAAATGAAATAAAAATTGGAGATATGTCCTTACTGTAGAACATTTTTTTCCTTAGAATATACCCATAAATCATGCCCTCAAATAGTGTCTACGAATTAAGGGACACCCTGTAGATTTTCTAATTGCCAAATATTTGTACTATTATCCTATGGTTCGATCATATTCCTTATGTTGATTTTGGTTCGTATTCTTAGCTGTAATCATTTAAAATTCATTATCACTTTTGTTGATTTAGAGGAAATTGTACTGCCACGTTAATACAGATCATTGGTACTAGTGACGTATGCTCTCTTTTTTTGGCAAGTGGTATATGGTCGTTTGCTGCATATTGGAATTTTGAAAATTAATCTTGTAGCAACCGCCATACTGGACGGTCGAACCATATAAATAATTTGTAATTGTTAGTCTTGATTCGAACTGCAAGTTAATAAATCAAAATTATAACGTGCAAGTATTGAGTTAATTTGTTTATTGGATTATTTTAAATTGAAAAATAATTAAACGGAACAAAACAAAAGAAAAGAATAAATAAATAAATAAATAAACTGCATTCTTCAACGTGATCAGATATAATAAAATTGTGCACAAAAAATAAATGTGAAACCTTTTTTCGTTCCACCTGTTAACGAACAGTAACTAAATCTAACTGCTATCATATTTTAAATCAAATATAAAGGCATTAAGAGTACCAGCGACCTTAGTTCAAAACAAAATTTCATAGAAACAACAACTATGGGTAACAGAGTGGTGGCGATGGTGTAGAGGGTAGTGTGTTGCCTTGTGACCTGTGCGGTGCAGATTCAATCCCCATGGGGAACAACAATAGTCGTGTTTCTTTGTACGCGGATATAGGCATGGCATTAAAAAACGACCATCGCCGCTTAAGAATTCAACGAAAAAAACTTGGCAGCACACATGCACCTATGACGTTTATTAGTGAAACAGCTGTAATAGACCAGTCAAATTAGGGTTCAACCTGTAAATGAAAGATAATAAGCTGGAAACTTGCATACACCTTCATATTGGCGTTCTAAAAGTTGTTAGGAAAGTCACATAAAATCACGTGTCTGCAACGCAAGTTATTCAAGCTCAAAGGTCACAAATATCGTTTTTCGCGATTATCTCGGTTTCTATAGCTCCAATGATGTTAACATCTAAGTAAAAATTGTAGAGTATGAAATTTCCGACATATTTTGTCTGAAACATTTTTTCATGCGTTCAATCACTTTTGAGATAGAGGGCGGTGAGAGCGCCGCGCTCAGCAATACATACTGTAATGCAAGGTCAACCGTGAATCACGGTGAATAAAACCATGTATAAAGTTATAAAATCATTCAAATATCATTAAATATGAATAGTTTGTATTATATATTAGTTAATACATTGTATTTAATTAAATTTTACATATATATATAGTATATACATATACATTTTCATTTAATAATACTTAGCTAGTTTTTGTAATCAGAAACTTATCAAGTGAAATATTTGTATTATTGTATATATTAATTTTATATCAATTTATTTAAAGTAGATTTTAAGCAGAAATAAAACGAGTAAATACATATATTTTAATTTTATCTGTATTGAGCAGTTGTATAATTCTTTCAATTTAAATTAAAGTGTAGTGAAAATTTAAAAAATATTAATAATTTAAAGAATCAAAGCATTAATTTTCTTCATCATCGTCATCTTCCGGGCGTTTGAAAATTTCTGTTTCACTGTCATCATTTTCGCTGCCCTGAATCGTAGTTTAAAGGCCTTGTAGTATTTCAGAGTCAAACGTACTCTCTTCCTATGGGTCGCTTTGCAATGAAAAAGTATTGAGGCAAGCTTGCCCATTACACTTGCCACAAGCTAAAGTACATTGAAACCCTGATTTTCTGCACCCACAGCGTGGACCTCATCCAATTTTATACAATTACAAAATATAGTTTTAAGTAATTCATCTGGAGCTGGTGGTAATATTGTTGTCATTGGCTCCAGGAATTCATTTTGCAGCGCCCAACCCCATTCCTGGGATTCTAAATCATGCCCTAACCATTTTTGAACTTGGTAATAGGCACGGTTTATATGCTGATAAGCTGCTGCACTTGTCGGTGGAAGATTAGACAATTGGACAGGCTTGTGAAGCTTTGTAGATTTAACGAACTGAGTACATATATCGAAGATGATCGATATTGTCTTCAGATTTAGGAGCATTGTATATCGCTAACAAGATGCGTACTCCATTTTCGTATAATTGTTGTACAGGGCAGTTTTGTTGAAGAAAAACTTCAGCAAGTTTCTTGTAATTTTATGAAAGTTTTTTTTTCAATTTTTTAAACAGCGCAGAAGTTGTATCACAGCCACTAAATGCATGTAAAAATAAAATGTGTTTTTTTTGGAAGGGGATATTTGTCAAAACTTTTTGAAGAACAGATTTGTGTTTTGACATTGCCTTTTCCAACTTTTTTTAAGAAAATTTCATCTTGATGTAATTGAGTGCGTCCAATTAGAATAACGCGCAAATCTATGTCTTCTCCTATAATGACGGGAGTCCTCTCATGTTTGGATTCTTCAATTGCTGTTTCTATGATAAGAACATCGACATCATCTCTCGCTTGTTTTGTTGTGATATTTACACTTTCTAAATGTTCTTGCTGGATTTGAAAAATCGCCTACTTTGATTCCAATTTTCAAATCGGCTGCCAAAATCAAGTTTTGTTCGCTTCAACAAGATAAATGCAAAATGTTATTAAGTACATAGTATTAACTAATATATAATACAAACTATTCATTGTTAATGATATTTGAATGATTTTATAACTCTATACATGGTTTTATTCACCGTGATTCACGGTTGACCTTGCATTACAGTATGTATGGCTGAGCGCGGCGCTCTCACCGCCCTCTATCTCAAAAGTGGTCGGAAATTTTATATTCTACAATTTTTACTTAGATGTTAACATCATTGGAGCTATAGAAACCGAGATAATCGCGAAACACGATATTTGTGCCCTTTGACCTTGGATAACTTGCGTTACAGACACGTGACTTTCCTAACAACTTTTAGAACGCCAATATGAAGGTGTATGCAAGTTTCCAGCTTAATATCTCTCATTTACAGGTTGACCCCTTTTCTTGGCTTATTTGACTGCATTATAAGTTGAGTTAAGAAATTTGTATTGAAAATCGTGAAATTCAAAAATATTAATTTCCGACAATTGAAATTAATGCCAAACATATTCTAAAATTATAAAAAAACAGTTTCACATTGATAGATTTACTAAATTTTGAAAAAAAATAATAATAAAATCTCACACAAAATATTCGGCGGGATGTGCCAGTGGTCGGGGGAATGTCAAACTTTGACATTTCCCGAAAAATTCATCGCAACGATTCATCAGAAACAAAGAAAATGGGTTTTGGAAGCACTGTTTATCCCCGCTAAAGAACTTAGCGGCGATAGCTATCCCCTCTAAAGTTTAGCGTATAAAGGATAAGTTGTTGTATTTTACATGCAAATTTCAAATTATCCCTATATCCGCGTGCAAAGAAACACAAGAATGATGAATCACCTAATTCCGAATTGTTTCGTGGACAAAGATGGATTTTGAAACAGGACAATGCACCGATATATACCGCAAATATAAGCAAAACTTAGACTCCGAGTCAAAATGTAGACCTACTGGCATGGCCGCTATATTCATCGGACCTGAACATTGTGGAAAACGTGTTGGAATGGCTTTCAAAAAAGTTCTACAAAGGAGGAAAGCAATACTGCAATCCGGAAGAAATAATTTAAGCCATAAAACAGTCGCTTCATACCAGGCTTCTTGAAGTGATACAGCGATCGAGGAGATTAAAAATATTGTTATAATCTTAATAAAACCCAAATTAATTTATTCCAAAAAAAATTGTGTTGCTTATTTTTTAAGAAAGACATATGTTGAATATAGGCGCATTCTATTGGGTAGTGTATTGTATACCCAGCTCAGCAAAGTTTTACACCTAAAAAAACAACAAACCAAAAGTGAAGTTAAATTGGTCCGCACAAGAGTGAACATATAAGGTAGAACCCCGTAACAAACCAGGAAAATTGATTTGGAAAGTAAAAATTAACTTAACTGTACGGGAATAATAAATTTGAGACTTGCTTTCGTAAATATACGTCTAAAACCACATTTTAATTCCACTGTATTCCATATGTATTCCAAATTTGACATTTGAACTTGAGGTGAACATAGCGTTTTATTGGGATTTGCGTTGTTCAGCTTGAAATAAGTTCTCAATAAAATGTGCCTACTGCTCCGGCGATTGCCATAAAACTGTGCCTAACTTAGTTAATTAAATGAAATTGATTGCGTTTGATTTAAGTTTTTTTTTTTTGTGATTACAGCCAGACTTGTGAACTAAAGATACTCTTTTTTAAGAAAACAGTGTTCAAAAGTGTTCCGGTGCATGCGGATTTTAAGCTTTTGAAATTTGGATTTCGATATTTTTGGATTTAAAAACAAAAAACTTAAATTTGAAAAGGTGAGTGTGCAGAGTTGATAATGTACCACAACGAATTTAATGCCTTCAATGCAGATGTGATAATTTGAGCAGTCAATATATTATATGTCATTGAGTTATGTACTATAAAGCAAGTGTTAGTCGACGTTCTAGGTGGATTTTGCAAAGATTTTGGATTTGTTTGTATGATGTGGGTAGCAATAAAAAAACTGGCTAACGACTTTGAAAAAAGAAACAGCCCTATAGATAGATAGGAGGAAACTATTATACGTATACCGTGGACTTGATCAAAATGAGAATGTCGCTTTAATGTCACCTTAGGTTATTTTACCAGGAGCTCCTTGGAACCAAAAAAGAAAGTATTTCTGTGTTTAAGGCTAGTTTCACTTAATTGAAGTTATATCAATTATATTTCTCAACTCCCTACTTGCTATACGATTTTTAGCACGTATTTACTCGTATATAAACATCACGCCAAAGAAGTATAACTTCTAACGCTCGTACATGAGAAAAAATTAGCGCTCTCCAACTTTGTATATATCCAACCTCGCATCTACTCCAAATCCAAGACAACATTTTTGCATCAATCCACCAATTTTATCTCCGAAAATTGGGATTTTCAAAACCTCATAACTTTTAAACTTTATACGAGCGCCGATAATTTGTTTTACTTTTATGCTTGCTTTTTAATTTAACGAATTTTAGTCTGTTTTTGGAGGGGGGGGGGGGAACTGTAACACTTGCAATAAAATACTAGAACTCCAACTTTGCATACAGCTATCCAACCTTGCACCTACTCCAAATTTAACAGCCCAGTTAATCAGGGGGTTGCAAAGGGGAACGAATATTGGCCGTTAATTCGCAATATTTATAATTTTCATATGAGCATAACGATGTTTGAACATGAAAGGCAAAGATTAAGTTGAATATGCTTCTATCCTTTAGATTAGATTAGATTTTTGGGGGGAGGTGGTATATTGTAGCCAGATCACTGCGGCCGCTTGTGGGACTATTGTGATATCCTCCATTTAGAGCTCGTCCGTAATGCCGCATTTTTTTTAGGAAGGCGGCTAATTCTTTAGGAGAGCTGGCAGCTATGTCTGCTGCTTCAAGGTAGTATTTACCTAGATAACGTTGACGCGTTAACACGGCAATGCCCTGTGAGGAAGCCTGTGACTAGTCGAATCTGACGTCTACTTAGTTGTAGTAGTTGTTTCGTTTTTTTGTGGGAGCCGTTTGGCATACAATTTTTAGCTTGCCTGTTTCCTTCCTATCGGAAGAAGCTACAATTTTTGCAAATGGCGGCAAATGTAAATTCTACTTTGACATTTGTGAAGTTAACTATACAGAAAAAACTTAAGACACCAATTAACATAATCCAAAAGCAGAACCAAAGTTTTTCATTCATAAAAAAAAATACAGCGAAAGAACATAGGGTGACAACTTTTGCACCACCTGACAACTTTTGCGCCACCTTGTATATCTAGGAAACAACCGATCGCTATCTCTTTGTCTTTGAGGGATTTCTCAATTCTCGTGGTGAGATTTTGAAGGGCGCGTGTGGTTGATTTACCGGGTTGGTAGGCATATTGGTATTTATGAAGGGGGTTTGTTTGAAGTGCCCCGTCTCTGATATGTCTATCAAGCTTCTATCCTTAGAAGACAGAAACTTTTTGGGAAGGCAAGCCTTATTTTTCATGTTTGTCATAACAAATGTAAGGCCATTAGCTCTGAGACACCTATCCAATGGAAATGAAGTGAAGAAATTATATTATCTTCTTCTGCTTCTACTTAATGGCGAGCAATGATCAGTGGTTAAGCGATCATAACTAGAGTTCGATCGAACATTCAACTTCGCTTTCGGCCACATTTGACTTGAATTTCCACCATCGGCCAAACATTCGGCTTCGACAAAAAAAAGGCCGAAGATTTGGCCGAAGCCGAATATTAAATTAACCAAACCATTCTTGCGGCTGTATTTGTTTTTATTTTACATACCAAGTGGATTTCAAACAATTAAATGTCTGTTTGTTTCGTTTGTGTAGTATGTAGAAGTAAAATTGCAACTTTTTGTTGTTTTTTACTGAAACTGTTTGCATTTGCAGTTGTTCGCACGCTCCATTTGATTCAGCTTCGGTTTCGGCCAAAAAAAGTCACCAATGTTGAAACGAATTATTACTTAATTTGCCTTCAGAAATTCTTCAGATAGTATATACCTCATTTAACATTGAGTAAATCGCACTTAATTTAAATTCATTCAAATGAGGGTAATGAAAGACAATTTTCCCTGTTTAAAGAAAATAGATAAGCCGGTTACACAAAGTGCAAACTTTTGATTCCGGGCTCTCTGGATCAATATAATACAATCCTTGATATTATGCTACAAAATGATTCGCATGGATCAACAACAAAAAAACCTTTCAGTGTTAGATTTGTTCTACGTGCAATACCAAATTGTTTCACTGCAACAAATATTCGATGAAATGCAAAAGCATGCTATAATATCGTTTTTGTTCTTTCTCACACCAATAAAATGACTTAGGCCCATTTTATTCACTCGAAGTTGAACACAACTCAGGGATTTTTCTTTTCAAATTGAGAAATTGCTTTTATTCACTTAAAGTTGACACGCTGAACTTTGGATATTCCGAAGTTGAGAAAACTGAAACTTTGGATTTGCTCAACTCCCCGAAATAGTAGAAGTTGTAGAGCAAACTTGGGATTTTCGTCAAATGTCAGATTTTTTTTTCTCATTTCTGTTTTTGATTGTGCGAACTTTATATCAAGTGACGTAAATAATCAAATATTAATTTTTTAAAACTTCGGACAGCGAAGAAGACGAGCGCAATTTGGTCTGTGAAAGACGGCAATACAAGATGCTACTACGTGTTGGACTCGAAAAATAGGACGACCCCGACGTCATATATCGTTTTCGTCTCTCTAAGCGGACGTCAATGATGGTGCTCCAACTTATAACGAATTCGTTGCCGTACGACGAGAGAAGGTATTTTACGCCGAATAAGTTGGAATTTATTGTACCTATATTCCATAGTGGTTTTCTTCTTCGATAGATCGCGTAAATTACGACCAATAACCCAATTATTAATCGTATTACGGTACTATGCACTCGGATCAATTCAACTGGCGGTGGCGGATTTCATTGGGGTAAGCATTGCCACCGTGCATCATATGCTGAAACGAGTGTCGAGAGCGATTGCCAATCTTTCGCCACAAGTCATTCGTATGCCGGAAACACAATTGGAACTACTGCAAGCAGCACTTGATTTTTTTGGTGCGATTGATTGTACGCATATCCGAATTCAATCACCAGGTGGAACTGACGCAGAGAATTTTAGGAATCGTAAGGGATGGTTTTCCCTAAACGTTCAAACGGTTTGTGCTGCGAATTTGAAGATAAACAATATCGTTGCTCTTTGGCCGGTAGGTATAGCTCACATGAAAAATATACATTTCAAATCCGTTTTTAATTTTTTATGTGCTCCTTAATAGGGCTCCACGCATGATCAGCGCATTTTCAATCTGTCGAGCTTGAAACAAGGATTCGAAAAAGGCGAGTTCTAGCAATTTATTTTTGTTGGTGATTCGGGTTACACTAATGCAAGCTATCTTGCGACACCTTTTCTGAATGTCACGAACCCCATCGAAAATTTATATAATGAATCGCAGATTCGCACTCGCAATTGCGTAGAACGTTCGTACGGCATTTCCAGTGTTGGCCACTATCTTAAAGTGCAGAGTGGACTCTGTACAGTTAATTACAATTGCTTGTGCCGTTCTCCACAACGTAGCTATTGGCGAGAATGAGTCGGAACCATTACCGGAAGTGTACGGATTTTCCGATATGCTAGCCGGCACATATGTTCCTTCGGGTACGCCTTTGCAAACAACATCAACAGTCACTGACAATGGCCGCTCTCGATTGGTTCGCACATATTTTCAGCCGATTTTAGATCAAGCTTAAAACAGTCCAATCAATGTAGAAGAATTAATGAGAAAAGAAAAATAAACAAACTTCCAAAATGTATGCTTTTTACATATATTTAAATAAAAATGGTATCTACATAGACATGAACTTAATCGCAAAAGTATTCTTTTTTTGCTGCTGCTGTGGGGAATGATGATAAAGTTTCCATCGGATTTGATGGTGTGTGACGGATCAGCACTTTTTCAACGTCCTTGCATTGAATTAAAGCGGCCAAACGAACACGATTAAATTCTGTGTCGTGAAGTAGTTGAGCCTTTGACCACTTTAATTCGATGGCCGAACGTTCTCGATTCAGCGCAACTCGATCCCGATCAAATTCAGCCCGTTTACGCTCGAACTTATACCGCTCTCTCTCACATTCAAAAATTTCTATTTCAATTTTTTGTTTTTTTGTTAAAAGCTGCTGATTTTGCTCAGACATTTTGTGAATCCCGATCTTTCAGCGTCTGTTTAATTTTTTGGTACTTTTCACGCAATGACTTGACAGCTCTTTCCTGCAGGGATAACGAATAGAAATAATGGAATGCAGCAACATAAATTGAAGAATTGGTCCGCACTTTAACTTTCTCGTTCATTGCAAAGGAAGAAGATTTTTCAAATATTCACCGAAGAAAGTTAAAAATAGAAACATGTATGCAGAAACTTACCCGGCCCGGGGGGCAACAATGAATGTTTTTGTTATTTTCTTTCACGCCTGCTCCTTGTCGCGATTTGTTGCACCATCGGTTTTTTCGTTTTCAATTATACCACGGTATTCCATCACATTGGTAACGAGCCAATCTTCCTCCTCCGATGTATGTATACCTATATTATTTTCGGCATTTTTTTCGTAATCTTTTTCTCTGCCATTAAAAAACTAATCTGCACACAACGAAAATGACGCGTGAAATGTAATTCTAAAGTTGAAACTGACATTATGTGTCAGCAAATATCCCAGGGATATATTAGAAACTGCAAGTAGGCCAACTTTTGGATTTCAACTGTGGAGTTGAGAAAGAAAGTGGTGAATAAAAGCAATTTTCAACTTGCCGTTCAACTCTTGATTTCAAATCAACTTCGAAGTTGGCCAACCTGGGAGTTATCGGCAAGTTGAACAACAGTGAATAAAATGGACCTTAATCATCTGTACCCATCGAACGTTATAGCTCGAACCAAATCACTTGGCCAACGGTCGGTTGCTCAGAGAGAGGATTTAAGGGAACAAAAATTGTGACGAAGAGATTTAATGAGTGAGGGATATTCCCTAAATTTTACATTGCCTATCTTAACTTTGTTTTTCTTTTAAATTAAAATGATATTGCGTGTATGAGTTTTATTTCGTTATTATGGGGTTGACGAATTCTAGCGAACTTATAATAAAAAAATTAATCTTGCACAAAGCAATGGGGCTAAATATATGAAGCTACCTGTGACCTGGAACGTAATAGAGTTGAGGACCATTGTTTTTTTCTGTTTTTATGGTTTTATAATTTTTTGCTTAACACCTGTTAACCTGGAGCAACGTGTTAATATATACATACGAGCGGTGTTCAATATATTCTCGGTATAGGGGTGAAGCTGTGGTTGTATATATAAATTGACTTATTTATCAAGTCATACATTTATTTTAGTGCATTCATGTAAAATTTCATATAAATGTGATTATTAATTCGCGTTTTATCTCTAGTTAACCAGAATCATAATGGCAACTGAGACGATGATGGTGAAAATTGAGCATCGCGCTGTAATTAAATTTCTCACTAAGGAAGGACAAAGTCAAAAAACTATTCATGAAGAGATGGTGGCTGTTTACCAGGGTTCCGCACCTTCATTATCAACTGTGCAAAAGTGGTCAAGTGAGTTCAAGAGAGGCAAAGAGAGCATTGAAGACGACCCCCGCTCCGGCGCCCCGGCTACTGCTTGTACGGGAGAAAGCATCAAAGAAGTCGAAAAACTTGTTCTTGAGGATGCCCGAATAAAGGTGAAAATGATGGCAGAGATCACCAAGCTTTCAATTGGTACCATTCACACCATTCTTCATGACCATCTTAACCTTTCAAAGGTCAGTGCAAGGTGGGTGCCACGAATGCTCACAGCGCCTCAGAAAAAAGTGAGAATCGCATGCTGTAGAGATGTGTAGTGAGAACGCGGACGGTGTTATGGATCGAATTGTTACTGGGGACGAAACATGGGTCCACCACTATGACCCTGAAAGCAAACAAGAGTCCATGCAGTGGCATAAAAAAGGAACAGACCACCCGAAGAAGTTCAAAGTCACTCCGTCTGCCGGGAAGCTCATGGCCACAGTTTTTTGGGACTCAAAGGGAATCTTGCTCATTGAGTACAAAAAACATAGGGACGGGCTACAGTCCGCTTGGGCGAACTGTTGGATACCCTATTCTTATTCCTATCCCTCATAAGTGGGCGTGACAAAAGTCTAAGTATGGTTGAATTGTTAAGAACGCTCTACATATTTTGTTATATAACATTTAAAGGATTTTATCAAAAAAAAACATAGGGACCAGCTACAGTCCGCTTGGGCGAACTGTTGGATACCCTATTCTTATTCCTATCCCTCATAAGTGGGCGTGACAAAAGTCTAAGTATGGTTGAATTGTTAAGAACGCTCTACATATTTTGTTATATAACATTTAAAGGATTTTATCAAAAAAACAACGCTCCCTAGCTCAAACTTGGGTGTTTCAATAAAATTGTTTTATTTAATTGTGGGCGTGTCAGTAGGCGGATTTAAAAAAAAATTAACACATGAGAATAAAGGGCCCCTAGAGAGTATATATTATAAATTTCAGCTCCCTAGCTCAAACTTTGAATTTTCAAAAAAAAAAAAAATAATAATAATTGTGGGCGTGTCAGTGGGCGGATTTTGAAAATATTTACACATGAGCATAAAGGGCCCATAGAGAGTATATACTATAAATTTCAGCTCCCTAGCTGAAACTTTGGATTTTCAAAAATTAATATACCCTTAGAATAGGGTATACAAAAATTATTTTATTTATTTGTGGGCGTGTCAGTGGGCGGATTTTGAAATTTTTTTTATCCCGAGCAGTTTTAGGAGTCATAGATCATATATAAAAAATTTCAGCTTTCTAGCTCAAAATTCGATTTTTTCCAAAATTTGTTTTTTTTGAGTTTGTGGGCGTGTCTGTGGGCGGATTTCAAAAATTCGTAAACTTGATTATTTCGGGACCCTAGAGAGTATATGGTTAAAATTTCAGCTCTCTAGGTCCAGTTTAAAGGCCTAATTTTTGGCTACAGACGGACGGACGGACGGACGGACGGACGGACATGGCTAGATCGACATTACTATCGATGCTGATCATAAATATAGTAACTTTTATGGGTCTACGGGCAATATTAAGGTATGTTACAAACTATGCGTCAAAATTAATATACCCTTAGAATAGGGTATAAAAACGCTCCCTAGCTCAAACTTGGGTGCTTCAATAAAATTGTTTTATTTAATTGTGGGCGTGTCAGTAGGCGGATTTAAAAAAAATTAACACATGAGAATAAAGGGCCCCTAGAGAGTATATACTATAAATTCCAGCTCCCTAGCTCAAACTTTGAATTTTCAAAAAAAAAAAAAAAAATTGTGGGCGTGTCAGTGGGCGGATTTTGAAAATATTTACACAAGAGCATAAAGGGCCCATAGAGACTATATACTAAAAATTTCAGCTCCCTAGCTGAAACTTTGGATTTTCAAAAATTAATATACCCTTAGAATAGGGTATAAAAAAAATATTTTATTTATTTGTGGGCGTGTCAGTGGGCGGATTTTGAAATTTTTTTATCCCGAGCAGTTTTAGGAGTCACAGATCATATATAAAAAATTTCAGCTTTCTAGCTCAAAATTCGATTTTTTCCAAAATTTGGTTTTTTTGATTTTGTGGGCGTGTCTGTGGGCGGATTTCAAAAATTCGTAAACTTGATTATTTCGGGACCCTAGAGAGTATATGGTTAAAATTTCAGCGCTCTAGGTCCAGTTTAAAGGCCTAATTTTTGGCTACAGACGGACGGACGGACGGACATGGCTAGATCGACATTACTATCGATGCTGATCATAAATATAGTAACTTTTAGGGGTCTACGGGCAATATTAAGGTATGTTACAAACTATGCGTCAAAATTAATATACATACCCTTAGAATAGGGTATAAAAAGGTGAAACCATCAACGCCACATCCTACGCTTCCACTTTGCATAATTTGCGGGAGGAAATTAAAAAGAAAAGACGGGTTAAACTCGCAGCGGGTGTGTTGCTTCTTCATGACAACGCTCCTGTTCACACGGCGCGAGTTTCCAAGGCTGCTGCGGGAGATTGTGGTTTCGAAGAAATCCAACACCCACCCTATAGTCCAGACCTTGCCCCTAGTGATTATTTCCTGTTTCCGGATTTGAAAAAATGTCTTCGTGGAAAAAGATTTTCGGATGATGAAGAACTCAAGTCGGCAATAAATGGGTATTTTGCAGAGAAAGAGGAAATTTATTTTTTTGAGGGTTTAAAAAAGCTTATCTCAAGATGTAACAAATGCATTGATGTAAGGGGAAATTATATCGAAAAATAAAGACAATTTAAATTGAATTCGCATTTTCCTTCATATCGATATCGAGAATATATTGAACGCCCCTCGTATATATAGAAAACACGTAGCCCTAGGTACCTGACGCTAAGCCATAAACTATTGATATAAAACCATAAAAACATAGAAACAAAGTCAAGTACTATGTCGCAGGCAGCTTTATATGTTTAGCCCCATTACATTGTGCAAAAGATTTATTTTTTTATTACGAGTGCGCCGAAATTTGTCGACCCTAAATTAAAAAGCTCAAACCCAGAATTTTATGTTTTGGAATTAAAGTTGACATCTGACGAGCTTCTTTACTATTTTACTTTTTTGAAAACTGGATAATAAACCATAATCATACCTCATGAAAAAAGTACATCTCTGGAATGTGATCTCCATTTGACTGCAATGGAAAAAATAAAACCCACCCTGAAGGGCACAACCAATAGAATCCGTCAATCCTTCGGATCCGTTGATTCAACGGAGAGCAAAAGGAATGTAGAATATAGGTGGCCCATAACCAACGGATCGATGAACCTCATAGGATAAAGTAGCCACCCTTTCTACTTTTCTGTCCTTCGGAGTATGCATACATACAAAAATTGCACTTCACACATTCTAGAAATACACATCCATAGAATCCGTTATAGGTTGGGATTTTTTTAATTTGAGGTATTTTTTTTGAAACTTATTGTATTTGAGATTTTTGTTTTCGGGGCATCGTGGTAGACTCACTCATTGTCAGTGAATACAAGTTTGTAAGATTATAGTGAATAGATAACAAAGAAGTACTACCATACTACACATCTAAAGAGAAGGCAAATAAATAACCTTTTGCAGACCTCTACTTTGATTTTGAAATGTTAACCAATTACATAATGCACCAATGTATAATCTAACCATTGCTTTTGCCTTTAGATTACCTTCTTTACAGTCTTGACTATCTCTCTTTCCCCCTCTCTCTCTCTTAATATCTTTCTTTCACGATGTCGATTGCTGAAATGACAAAAAATATGATTTTACTCACGTTGTGCACTAATTGGGAGATCCGCATCATTTCGGTTATTTCGGCAAGAGCCCTCTGCGAGTGAAGCACTCCAACACTTTTGTCCTGCTCGATGTCTGGAATGGTTGATGCGTATTCTGCTGCCTTCGAGATAAGCAAAGTTATCAATCCCCACTCTTGCATTGTGTTGTTTCCATTGTAGAGGAGGTCCCTGCATTAGAATCATTAGACTCACTTTAAAGATGTTGGAATCAAATTTACTTGGCAGTCTTCAGCAGCGGATGGTTATGCTCCACTAGCTTCCGCAAATGCAAGGCTATATGGGCGATTTCATCGCTGAGCAGCCAACGTAAACTGAGAAATGACGTTCGATAGCCAACAATACGTTCAGCTTCACTTATAGCGCGCTTCCAGTCGTGTTTCGGGACTTGTTTGGTGACGAGTTTCTCTCTACGCCTCATTGAAATATGAAGCCCTCTCGCCCGAGAGAAGGTCGCAGGAACTTGACCGCACAGCACCGTGAAGTGCAGCCTCACTGGTTGTAAAAGAGGCTTACTTAACATACTTTCGGAAAATTCACTTGGCGACACTAAGACAGCGAATACTAAAGAATCACGATGTTTTCTTAATAATTTATAAAACACAACCGTCGCGTCGTCGAAAATGAAAACGAAAAAGTGAATGTCGCTCATTTATAGTTGAATAAGGTACATTTTACAACGACATTAGCACGCCACAAAGTCAAATCTAGTTTGTTTGATATTTATAATCGACATTATAAAGGTCAAGTCTCCTCATTTTAAATATTTAAATTGTAATTTGATCCGGGCGAACCTCACAGGCGGACTCAAGGGCTACGACCCCTTTAATTCTGATCATTACTTGGCCATAAAGGAAATAAGAAGAGGAACGTGGAGTATGATCAGGTGTCGTGAACTAGGGTCATTATCTTTGTATAATTGTATTCTCACTTCGTGTATACGAATCTAATAAAGAATCTATAAAAAGTTTTTACACAATGTTAGTATACATATTAAATATGCATTTTTGTAGTTATTTTTGTTGTCTTCCATTCTCGTTAATATTTGCAATGCATACTCTTTAAGTACTCTTTCCTTCGTTTATAAAGAAGATTTCCATAAGTATGTGTTTTGTCGTTTTATTATTTTTATTTGGCTTTACTTTTCATGATGCGGATATGATGTGTTGGTGAGAGGGGTGAGGTATATGGTTGGTGTATTATTTGTTGTTTTTGATGGAAGTTTGGGGTAGGTTATGTCATATTGCAGGAGGTAATGTAAGTAAACTTCTATAAATAAAGTTATATACGTACTCGTATGAATGAGTTTTTTTTTGATTTTTATATATACGAGTATGTACATGTATGTAATAGTATATACTCATATTTATTTTAATTTGTTTTTTGTTATGGTTATGTTAATAAATAGTTTATTTGATTTTTATATACTATAGGTATATGAAGAAAAAGAGAAAATGGTGAAAAGTGGTTATCGTCAAATTTCTTTGCAACTTAATTTTTTTTTTACATCATATCATTTCAGTTATTTCATTAGAATGGTTTGTTATAATCTTTTTAAGTATTTTTTTAAAATTTTACTTAAAACTTAAAACTAGCATACAAAAAGTTCGTAAAACTAAGTTGAGGAGTGAGTTGATATAGAAGGAGATATGTCGATTAATGTTGGTGTGTGGAAGAATATAGAAGAATTTCCCTTTTAAAAATGGAATAATTCCATCTCTTATATTGTCGGCTTACAAGCAAAACTGACTAACTGCAAAAACCTAGTTGGTCAGAAAACGTAAAACAAGTTTTTTGTTTTTTTTTTAAATCCTTATAACCTTATGATCATAACTGCGATTCTTTAAAATTTTTGTTTTATGCTGTTATATTTAATATGCACAGTATGATTTAAAAGCTGAAACATCAATTAAAATAATTAAAGGTTATTGTTTTGTTAAAAACAACAGATAGTCAATTTTTCCTGAAATTAAGTTTGCGTTAAGAATTATATAGACAGTTGTTCTCTATGTAAAATCTATAATTAAAGCATGTAAAAAAGCCAAATTTGTGTTTTTATTATTATTAAAAAATATTTTACTGAGAACAATGTTGATAATACTTATAAAACATAGGGACGGGCTACAATCCGCTTGGGCGAACTGTTGGATACCCTATTCTTATTCCTATCCCTCATAAGTGGGCGTGATAAAAGTCTAAGTATGGTTGAATTGTTAAAAACGCTCTACATATTTTGTTATATAACATTTAAAGGATTTTATCAAAAAAAAGGCTCCCTAGCTCAAACCTGGGTGTTTCAATACAATTGTTTTATTTAATTGTGGGCGTGTCAGTAGGCGGATTTAGAAAAAAATAACACATGAGCATAAAGGGCCCCTAGAGAGTATATATTATAAATTTCAGCTCCCTAGCTCACTTTGAATTTTCAAAAAAAAAAAAATTGTGGGCGGATTTTGAAAATATTTACACATGAGCATAAAGGGCCCATAGAGAGTATATATTATAAATTTCAGCTCAAACTTTGGATTTTCAAAAAAATTGTTTTATTTATTTGTGAGTGTGCAGTGGGCGGATTTTGAAAAAATTTTAACCCGAGCAGTTTTAGGAGTCATAGATCATATATCAATATTGGCAACGACAGCGAAAACTGACAACCACCCGACCTGAGTGAAGTGAGGATAGCAATATCTAAACTCAAGCTTAATAAGGCTGCCGGAAATGACGGCCTTCCCGCTGAGCTCTATAAGGCCGGCGGAGATGACTTGGTAAGTAACATTCACCAACTCATAAGCCAAATCTGGTCGGATGAAAATATGCCTGAAGAATGGAACCTCAGCATCGTTTGCCCGATCCACAAAAAAGGAGACCCTCTGAACTGCGCCAACTACATCTGCCGTAATATGTGAACGCCTGAAACCGTTTACCAACAACCTGATTGGCCCTTATCAGTGTGGTTTTAGGCCAGGAAAGTCCACAACCGATCAAATTTTCACACTTCGGCAGATCATGGAAAAAACTCAAGATGTCCAAATCGATACCCACCACCTATTCATCGATTTCAAAGCCGCATATGACAGCATTTATAGAGACGAACTGTACAGAGCCATGTCTAGTTTTGGTATTCCGCCCAAACTCGTCCGTTTGTGTAGGATGACGATAGAGAATTCTCGCTGCTCTATCAGGGTCGGAAACGACCTCACCGACACATTCGATACCAAAAAAGGATTTAGGCAAGGCGATCCGCTGTCATGTGACTTCTTTAATCTGATTCTTGAGAGGATTGTGCAAAACTCCAAAGCCAACACCAGAGGCACAATTTTCCAAAAGTCGGTGCAACTACTAGCATACGCTGACGATATTGACATCATTGGTAGGACTCAGCGTGATGTCATAGCCACGTTTGATAGTATAGAGAAGGAAGCGGCGAAAATGGGTCTAGCAGTAAATGAGGGTAAGACTAAGTATATGCTGTCATCACGAAAGGACTCACAACATCGACGAATTGGACAGAACGTCACCATTGACAGATATAACTTTGAGGTAGTACGGGACTTTGTCTACCTCGGCTCCGCTATTAACTCTGACAACAACATCTCGTCAGAAATTAAACGAAGAATTACTCTTGCCAACCGCTGTTTCTTCGGGCTAAGAAGGCAATTTAGTAGTAAAGCCCTCACTCGAACTACTAAGGAGATCCTATATAAGACCCTGATAATCCCAGTCCTGCTCTACGGCGCTGAAGCATGGACCGTATCGGATGAAGAAATCCTTGGTAGATTCGAGAGGAAAATTCTTCGAAAAATCTTCGGTCCCGTTTGCGTTGACGGGCTATGGAGACGAAGATTCAACCAAGAACTATACGAGCTGTACAGCGACATGCCCCTGGTCAAAAAACTCCGCATTGGACGCTTAAGATGGCTAGGACATGTAGAACGAATGGACACCAATACTCCGGCTCGCAGAGTCTTTGATTCCCAGCCAGACGTCGGACGCAGTAGAGGAAGACCTCGCCTTAAGTGGCGTGCACAAGTGGAAACCGACCTCAACCAAATTGGAGTGCGCAACTGGAGGCAGTTAGCTAAGGACCGGGCTAATTGGAGAGGCATGTTGGTTGAGGCCCAGGTTCATTCCGGACTGTAGCGCCACTTAAGTAAGTAAGTAAGATCATATATAAAAAATTTCAGCTTTCTAGCTCAAAATTCGATTTTTTCCAAAATTTTGTTTTTTTGAGTTTGTGGATTTCTAAAATTCGTAAACTTGATTATTTCGGGACCCTAGAGAGTATATGGTTAAAATTTCAGCGCTCTAGGTCCAGTTTAAAGGCCTAATTTTTGCCGACGGACGGACGGACGGACGGACATGGCTAGATCGACATTACTATCGATGCTGATCATAAATATAGTAACTTTTAGGGGTCTACGGGCAATATTAAGGTATGTTACAAACTATGCGTCAAAATTAATATACCCCTAGAATAGGGTATAAAAAAGATGGTGAAAGAAAAAAGTGTTACTCATCGAAGTTGGATTCTGTCTCAGAACCATCTGTTGCTTCTTGGTGGTGATCTATCTGTGCAGAAGATGGTAAACTAGTGTACCAAGAATGGTTTATTTCGGGAATGGCTCCAGTTATAAAAAGCTTCACTATAAAGTGTTAAGAGTGTCTGGCGTATTGGTTTCCTTTAATTGTCTAGAAGCAGTAACTTTCATTGTCTTAAATTGTTCACCATAATTGTATTTAAATTTTATTACACCTGGCTGCATTTTCTCGTTACGCATGCATTTAAGTTTAAGTCATTGAACTCTGTTACCATCTTAATCCATGCAACGATTTTTAATCAATTTTTTGGCGAACTCTTTTAGCTTTTTAATGTCCCCGTACAAGAGTTCTGTGACTTTACAAGGAGGCGCTTGTTTGTTCCCTTTCTTTAAACGTGCTACTTTAAAAATACTACTTAGTATATGTATACTTCGACGAATTTTAGTACATTGAAACTTGTATTTACTGCAATTAATGGGCTTTTTATATGGCAATCCACGACTTCTCTTTTCTTTGTTTATATTTCGTTTCCATGTCCTAATATTTCTTTCCCTCCACCGCTTAAAACAACCTCTTCCGGAAGTAATTGTATCGGTGCTTTTTCCATCAGATTCAAAGCTGCTACTCCTATGATTGTGCTCAGGAGGTAAATAGTTGTCACTGCTGGCATCTGCAAAATCCAAGTCCTTGTCACTTTCATCTAGTAGCGTTGATGTAGATGACATTAGGTTAGGTTAGGTTTATGTGGCTGTCGGCAGAAGCCGACACACTTAGACCAATTTAGGTCCATTGTGATACCACGTATATTATCTACCTCTCAACTCTGTAGATGGGACTGGCCAACGACACGCGGTTGTTCTCAAACGGTCCCCCATCTACGTACTAACCGCGCCCAACGTCGTTTAATTACGGTGATCTGACGAGAACCGATTAACTCGACGTGGTATGGTCGTTGGTTTGACATTGGTTCGATTGGAATATTTTTATCTAGATGCCCCAACAAATTCAAATTTATAATAATTTCAGACCTTTTTATTTTCGATTACTAATCTTACCTTTATCTAAAGTTTTTTGTGCTTTTTTGGCTAATTCTACAAATAATAATTTACTTCTGGAAAACATTATATTGCAACAAAATTGATCACAGAAAATATTTCAAAGTTATTACCCCAGCGAATTCCTTAAAAATTATTGAAAGAACTACCAAGCAATTTCACAAGTGTCTTAGATTCAAAATTAAAATGAGTAGACCAGTAAATAACTGTCAATTTGGAAACAAACTTGTACAAGTTCATTCCCTGCATAAATATAGAACTAAGGAAAATAGATTTTTTTTTTCTGGCAAAATTGACTAGGTATCTAAAGTTGGTCAGTTCTTCCTGAATTTTGTGTACACGAACGCAGATAGTCAACTAGGGATTCTAACTGGATTGCATATTTATAGGCAAAATATCAGATAGGCAGTTTTTACAGAATTTTCTACTTGGTTTTTTATTATACTTGCCATCAATACTACGGAATGCAATTTTTGGTAGTTGGTCAGTTTTGCTTGTAAGCCGACGATATGTATGTGAGGGTAAGGAGTTCCATAGTCTCACAGCGTGAATAAAAAACATAGGGACGGGCTACAGTCCGCTTGGGCGAACTGTTGGATACCCTATTCTTATTCCTATCCCTCATAAGTGGGCGTGACAAAAGTCTAAGTATGGTTGAATTGTTAAGAACGCTCTACATATTTTGTTATATAACATTTAAAGGATTTTATCAAAAAAAACGCTCCCTAGCTCAAACTTGGGTGTTTCAATAAAATTGTTTTATTTAATTGTGGGCGTGTCAGTAGGCGGATTTAAAAAAAATTAACACATGAGCATAAAGAGTATATATTATAAATTTCAGCTCCCTAGCTCACTTTGAATTTTCAAAAAAAAAAAAAATAATTGTGGGCGTGCCAGTTGGCGGATTTTGGAAATATTTACACATGAGCATAAAGAGCCCATAGAGAGTATATATTATAAATTTCAGCTCCCTAGCTCAAACTTTGGATTTTCAAAAAAAATGTTTTATTTTTTTGTGGGCGTGTCAGTGGGCGGATTTTGAAATTTTTTTATCCCGAGCAGTTTTGGGAGTCATACATCATATATAAAAAAATTCAGCTTTCTAGATCAAAATTCGATTTTTTCCAAAATTTTGTTTTTTTGAGTTTGTGGGCGTGTCTGTGGGCGGATTTCAAAAATTCGTAAACTTGATTATTTCGGGACCCTAGAGAGTATATGGTTAAAATTTCTCTAGGTCTAGTTTAAAGGCCTAATTTTTGCCGACGGACGGACGGACGGACGGACGGACATGGCTAGATCGACATTACTATCGATGCTGATCATAAATATAGTATCTTTTAGGGGTCTACGGGCAATATTAAGGTATGTTACAAACTATGCGTCAAAATTAATATACCCCTAGAATAGGGTATAAACAAGAGTGAAGAATTGAGAAAATTGCAGCGATGGGGTATTCAATTGGTGGTTCGGGTCGAGTGAGTAAAATTAACCCTGTTATACAAATAAGACGGACTTTGATTAGTAATAATTTTATGTAAGAACATACAGTTACTGGCGTTGATATACTGATGCAAATCACAACCTAGCAACTTCCTAAAGTATGCAGATATATGCCAATATCAGCGAATGCCGTGGAAGTACCGCACCGCGTCGTTGAAAGCTATCTGAAATTTATGCTGGGATAACAAGTCTTGACTACTATAGATATACAACCTCAGCAAACGTTATGAGGGGCAAGATTAGAGTAGATACCAGCTTTCTTCGTGTTTTCAGCGGAGTAAAATATGCACTTAGGCATAACTTGCAAACGCATCCATAGATACGACCGATTACCACTGTGGTGTGATTGTAGCCAGACAAATCTCGATTTATTGTGTAGCCAAGACTAGTAGTTGACTTTAATTCAACTACTTTTTAGATTTAGATCAGGTAGAAGATTATGAGAAAACGGCTTAACAATTTTCCTGCCCTATCACTGAATCCGAAATCGTAATTTTATGAATTACTTTATCGAAGGCTTTCGAGAAATCCAGCAGGCAAAGAAATGGTACATAGCCTCTATCAAAATCCTGTCTCATTTCTTACAGCAGAATGACCATTGCTGTGGAAAAGCTGTGGTTAGCTCTTAAACCTGATTGCTGAGAACACAGTAACTTATTGATGGATACAGGATACTTGATATTTTATTTGTTAAAATTGTTAAAGTAATGCAGGTTTCACTATGCTCACAACACAACTTCTGTAATATTCTTTTGTAATTTTTTCTGCATTTTTTTCTTTTTCACTCTTATGTGGGTAATAATATGCTTTTTTTGAGATTTATATGGATATTTAGCTTAGGGATTTTAGGCAATTATTTTCAGTATTAACTAAATATGTAGGTATAGGTACATATTTGAATATGTAAACCTTTTTTTTATTAAATTAAGGAGATATTATGTGTATTAGGCACTTCATGTGTGTGTGGATACGACACTGTCGCAAAAGTTTTTTATCACTAACAAGGATAAGGGGTATTGAAGTTCTTCCTTAGAGACTTTTGGTGAAAATGAACTCGGGTTATTGGTGGATTTCGGTATGGTTGGTGGTTTTGCGCCGACTCTCGCGGTTGGACAGATGTGCGAGCCGATGTAGTGCTTCCAGCATATACATCAACCGTATAACTTAAACGCGTAGCCTGGTTATTGACCTGGAGAGCACTCAAAGCATATTACTAATCTCAGCGCTTTTTAGCGGATTATCAGCGCAATCGCTGCAGCTACCGTTGTCCAATAACTGCCCTTCAATTTAGTCTTAAACCTCAAGATCTTTGTCGCTCCTCCCCGACTTGAATTAGGGTTAAGCTTACAAGCGAAATAGACCAAGCAGATAAAATTAACCATATTTTCAAACGAAAGGCAACTACTGTACAGCTCGTACAAACAATTCATAGTCTAGTAAACAAATTTGAGTCAGAATACTACTTGTTGTTGCCATTTGGGCACAAATGATTGGCGAAGGTTATTTTTTCCGAGGAAAAAAAAATTAACCTATATAGGCCGGATGGTTATAATTCTTATTTCCATGACCTGAGTAAAGAGGAGCTGTTTTTGAACCATCACCATAGCAGAGAAGGAGGCGTTCCATTTGCTCGTTCCATTTTGCACATCCCAGATCATGTGATCTTTCGCGAAACACAAGCGTTGTTTCTTTCTTGCGTCATTAAGTGATGGTTTTTTCTTAAGTTTCAGGCGCTTTAAGTGTTTAGCACGGCGAATGGTGCGGGTAACAGTGGATAAGCTGGCCTTAATATTAGCTCTCTCTCTATAATTTCAGCTGCCGATAAAGCTGAATTTGACGCTATTCTAAGGATACCTACTTCGCGTTTCGCGAAGTGTTAAGCCTGAAGAGGTATTTCCTTTCTAATTTTTTGTGTAAGACGAAGGGTTTTCTAAATAATTGCTGACACAATGATCACTGCGCTTTATTTTTCGGGCTATAGCACGGCATGAAAGACCTTCAGAGCAATATTATTAACAATATATTAACTTCACAAAAAACGTTGATTTGTTCACTGCTTCTAATCTAATGACCCGATTTATTTCCGCATATTCTTTACTCAATTTACAAATTGTCTTCAAAGTTCCGTTAGCTAAATCTCTCCTATATACTTACACATATTTCATATTTTGTTGTTAACAAAACAGTCTTTCATTTACAATAGCCCCTTTTTTCTAATCCATCATGTAACGGGAGAAATATCGATTTTACTTCTCAAAAACCCGCGCTTCTATTCTTATGACTTGCAGTGTAGCATGCTTTTGCATTTCATCGAATATTTTGTTGCAATGACATAATTTCGTTATTGCACGTAGAACAAAATTTGTTTCTCAAAATGGGGTTTTTGGTACTTACGCCCCTTTGTGTTTCAATGGTCGAAATCTACCACTAAAACGTTTTTTTTTTGTTGATCCAAGTGAATTATTTTGTAGCATAATATGAAGGATTTTATTAGGTATATTGATCCAAATAGCCCGGAATCAAAAGTTATACACTTTTGTGTAACCGTGTTATCTATTTTCTTAAAGAGGGAAATTTGTCTTTCATTACCCTCATTTGAATGAATTTAAATTAAGTGCGATTTACTGAATGTTAAATGAAGTACATATATATATACTATTTGAAGCATTTCTGAAGGCAAATTAAGTGATGATTCTTTTTACCGTTGGTGACTTTTTTTGGCCGAAACTGAAACCGAATCAAATGGAATCTATATGTTTGAATGCATGAGAACAACTGCAAATGAAAACAGTTTCAGTAAAAAACGACAAAAAGTTGCAATTTTACTTCTACATACTCCACAAACGAAACAAACATACATTTAATTGTTTGAAATCCACTCGGTGTGTAAAATAAAAACAAATACAGCGGCAGGCAGATGCAATTTCACTTCTTCTTACTACAGAAACGAATCGGATATGAAATAACTTGGTCGAAAACTACTCCGTAATACGGTGTCTATGATCATTTTATTTTTGCGATGAATGGTTTTGTGAATTCAATATTCGGCTTCGGCCAAATCTTCGGCCTTTTTTTTTTGTCGAAGCCGAATGTTTTGCCGATGGTGGAAATTCAAGTCAAATGTGGACGAAGGCGAAGCCGAAGGTTCGGTCGGACTCTAGTTGGCGGGTAAAAATGATATACAGATGTTTGCATTTATCTTTGGCCTGGCAAGCTTGTATAGACGCCGAGCCCTTCTTGCCTCTGGGTAAGCAAAAGTAATAAAGTAAAGTAGATGGTAATTAACGAACTCTCTTGCAGATTCTACATTCGGCTTAATAAGCGCCTCTGTACTATTTCACCTCGAAAAGGACCCTCCGCCGTATGACGAAATTGAGAAGGGAAAGATTTCCATTAAAAATATTTCCTTTCAAAAAATGCACAAGGCAATCCTTGAGGGCCCGTGTTTGGAGAAAACTAAAGAGCTGCAGCACAAGCACACTACAGCGGCGAATCATGTGCTGGAGAAATTTCCACCATCTGACGATAGGACAGCACTAGATAATATAATTTTAGGACATGTAGTGATAATTGTTTTTTCTATTCGGTGGAAAGGTTGGCTTCCTCTTTTTTATTTTTTGTTGCTAGAAATACGTTCGAGGCAGTGGCGTATCCACGGGGGGTTACCCCCCCCCCCCCAGGGAGGGCCGAACCGACCTGAATCTGAAATGCTGGTATTCTGTCGCCGAAAATTTGCATATTCTATTTTACGATTCGAAAATCCAAAAAATATTGTAATGTGCAAATAAATGATTTCTCGTATTTTGTCATGCATAATATTATTATTCAATTCATGTTACTACAACATATTATCTAGAGAAAATCTCAATCGTTTTTAAAATTCCACGGTTTTTTGAAGAAGAATGAAGATGGATACTCAAAGCAGCGAGTCCATTCAGGCGCTCCCTTCCCATTGTACTTCTAAGATAGTTTTTTGTTCTTCTTAGGGTCGAAAATGATCGTTCTGGAGTTGCTGTTGTTACGGGTAACACTGCCAATACTCGTAAGACCGTGTTCACGTTTTTGAAACATTTTTCATTGATAACCTAAAAAATAACGTAACCATTGAAAGTTAAGTATTCGATGGGTTATAGAAACTGATTCTGGAAGTAAAAGCTCCGATCTGAAGTTACTTACTGATAGTGCATCGAACGCATTTTGAATATCTTGATCGGAGATCCGTTGCTTCCACATTCTGATCTGTGAGATGACATTCCTTTCTGAACAGTCCAATATTTCGTCATACAACTTGTAAAGATCTGCGCATTTTTCCTCATCAAATTCCTGCTTGGAAGCAAACAGTTGTCCGAAACTTTGGAAGATCTATTTGTGTTTTTCGAACCGTCCTTGGAGATAAAAAATTTAAGTATCAAGGAATGGAATGTAGAAGGCAATTCTGTAATAATCCTCGACATTTTGTGTTTCAACGTTGCAACGGTTTGTCGGTTGACTGTAACGAAGAGGCAATTTCATATTAATTTCGTTTTCGGAACAGATTTCAGCAACATTGTCGTAAATGATACGAAAATTTGAATCAACGTTTTCCCGCTTTTCCTTGATATCATTCGTAGCATCATCAGCTAACTTTATGGCTTCTTCTAGATCTTGATTTTTCGTCTGCAATTCCCGACTCAGAGGCAAGACGATAGAATTGATCGATTCCATTACATGACAAGAGATTTGAAATTCGATTGTCAAAATCGCGATCAAAAGCTGAGAAGCCTTTTGTGAAGTCTCTCGATCTTTCCACTTTTATATTTCTTCCAAATATTCTATAACGGCCGGGTGAAGTTCGAGGTAATTTGAAACTGCTTAATGAGACTGAGCCCATCTTGTAACAGCGAAAGAATTCAATTTTTCTTTTCTCCGGTCACTCTTTTTCGGCATTTTCAAAATGAGGTTAAGTTAGGTCATGACAGCATCAATTTTGTGGTTCGAGGTCATTTTGATTAATATTTTTGACAAAATTTCATTTGTGTTTATATACACATACAAACGCATTTACACAAACAAGTTATTTTGTTTCTTTTGTTTGTTTTATTTTATCTATTTATAGAATGTTTAAGAATAATCTAGAATGTTCTATAAATTATACCAGATGTATGATGTCATAAGCAGGAAACTTCTTACGTACACTCCCACCAATCAAACATCGGGTGTCTACTTTAAAGAACTCGAGAGAGTAAAATTGTTTACGGACGAATGTAGAATAATATCGTATTACGACCTAGAAGGACAACTGGTAATAACAAAACTCATGAAACAGCCATAAACAATATTTGCCGAGCATTACAAACTGACACACAAATAACTAACTTATTCAAAAGCACAGTATGACATAGCCATAAAACCAAGAGAAAAAACGAGCACTCCTGTACGCAATCGGCAGTTTAACCCTTATGTTACCATACTGAGTACCCGGGTACTAATTCCTTTTTAAATTGCCATAGTTTTGGTAATATTTAATATTTTTCATTGGGTTCTCTGGACATCTTACAAAAAGTTGTTTCCAACAATAAAAAATTATTTGATAAAAAAAATTTAATGAGTGCCACCAATTTTTTTCAACTTTTGAAAAGGTCTCCCTGTGTCTGCCATACAGAGTACCCGGGTATTCGTATCAAATATGCGAACATTCTTAGTTTTGTAAATAATATTTAATTCATTGTGTTGAAATTCATTGTTTTTATTTATAGATTTATATAATTACAAACGTAAAAAGTTTAAAATTCTATAGATTTTTTGTTTGTGAATAACTTAATAAATTAATAAATTAGGTACTACAGTTCTTGCAGATAACTGGTGCAGGATTTGTGTGTTCATCACATGTTGGATTCCGGCACTTTTGACAGCTTTTGCGTGTCTTTCTTCGGCGCTTGCTTTCTGTACTCTTACAAATTTGGCAATAGCCGGTACATTTTACGCGTCCCGTATTGTCACGTTCTTGATTTGGTGCTTGTGCAGATGGAGGGGAGATGAAAATTTTCGTGCGAAGAATGTTCTCCATCGCAGTTCTTATGAAATAAAATCGCGTTACTGTTACATCGCGACTTCTTTGGACTATTGAGG
This sequence comes from Portevinia maculata, assembly GCA_949715645.1. NCBI lineage: Eukaryota > Metazoa > Arthropoda > Insecta > Diptera > Syrphidae > Portevinia > Portevinia maculata. Next base: position 76,481,296 of record OX454527.1, read on the forward strand.
GAACACATAAATCTCTCCCCAGCTTTTTCAAAAAGATTCTGCGTTGATTAGTCTTGTGTGCAGTCTGAAAATTATTTTCTGTAAAAATTACATATGTTGCCAAGCAGGCAACATATTACAAAAAAATGCTAATGGCCAACGATTAGTTCTTCGCTTTGTTGAAAATTTGGAAAGCATTTGGTCCATTTTGTCAACGCCAGCTTTTGTGCCATTATAAAAATTAATAATCTCTGGCTTCTTCGCTTCTGTCTTATCAATTTCAGGACAAGTATGCATGCTAGAGAGCAGTATTACAACTTTGTTTTTTTTGGGTACATATGAACACAGAGTTCCCTGATCATGAAAAGCAAAAATTGTCGACAGAACATCTCTTTCCTTGGAAGCTAGCAACTCGTTGGGAATATAAGGCTTATTTTTCCTCAAAGTTCCAACTATGGTGAGCCCATTAGCTCTAAGACGTTCGGCTAATGAAAGGGATGTGAAGAAATGGTCCATCGTGATATTTCTTCCGGAAACTTTATAGTATTCCCATAATTTCATGACAGTATTCTCTCCAATATTTTTTTTTCGTTCCTCACCTGCTTCCCGGCCTGTAAAAATAATTGGGTATGGGTTTCTATTGCTATTCTACTAGAAAAAAAACGAACAAAAATAATCAACTGTGTATATAATTCCTTGCAATGGATAAGCGGTTCGAGAATCCGCTATCCAAAATACTTTTATACCATACTTAGCTGGTTTTGATAGTATGTATTGGGTGAATTTCTTTCGGCCTCTATAAGGAAAAAGTTGTTCGTCGACAGTCATACTTTCATGTGGTCTATATAAAAGCCGAAGATTATAGTTGAGCATTATCCATAGGTCTCTTATTGGTGCAGCCTTATCATTTGCTTGTCGTTCCGCACGTGTATTGATGTTATCAAAGAGTATATATTCCTGTATTTCTTGAAATCGTGTCCTGCTGAGACTAGCTCTATAAATTGGTAAGGCGTCCGGTTTCCACAATTCATCAACATGCTCTAAATTAGAGTGATAGACACCAGCAACAATTAGTATACCAAAATATGCATTGAGCTCTTCTAATGATAGAAGTTTCCAATTTGTTTTTGTTTGCGGATTCGCCTTATTGCAATTCTTTGTACACTGCATGGCCTTGCGATTTGTTTCCCTGATTATTATATTTTTCATTTCATCCGTGAAAATCAAATTGAAGATTTCAAACTCTGTCAAGTGCTTAGTTTTCCGATTTGGTTCACCTGAGATAATAAAAAAGAAATAATAAATTATACTTTCATTACCTATTCTTGAAACACGTTATATATCTTACCAGATTCACGAATAATATTGTAAGACCGGGTTTGCGATGATGGCATTGGCGATGTTTTCCAGATCGTATTATCTCGAGATACATATTCTCCCGCAAGTTCCCGTGATGAGGCAATATCGTCTAGACAACTTGCAATATCAGCTTCGCTATCATCATAAGTTGACTGAACTTCAATAGCGTTTTCCATTAAGTCGATGTTGGCGAGATCTTCTACATCAGAATCCTGAGCACCGCCTGGTAACCAATCAACATCGTTATTGTTGTCATCGTTTGCCAAAGAACTTTCCAAGTCAGAATTGTCTTCATATAAAGACATTAGCTGTTCTTTCAGTTAAACTGATGTAGGTGTACGAAATACGAATATTTCGAATAATTAACGATATCACGATTATAATAATCAACTATCAAAATGTAAAACACTTACCGATCTAATCGAATAATACCTCTAGAGTTGCATGGTACTGATTCAATTTCTGATCTATAAATATGAAATTAATGTTCGCATGAATTTCAATACATAGTTACGAATTGTAACGATTGCATTTGCATTAGCTTACCGAACTGGCCGAACTTTAGGTGTATTTGGATTAACTTCCATAATTAGATATATTTCATCAACTTTCCTAATGGAATTTTTAAAGATCCAATGAAATACTGATAACTAATAGCACGTATTTTACATTTCCCAAAGCTAACGGTAACTAAGGGAAAGGTAACTATGGAAACGATAACTAAGGAAACGGTTACTTAGGAAACGGACTGAAGAATACTTTTTTTTTAAAATGAGTACCCGGGTATTCTGTACGGCAGATACAAGGTGTAAATTTCTATGGTAACATAAGACACTTAACTAAATTGCATTTTCTGAAATTCTGAATTTCTGTCTTCCTCGCGTTTTTCACCGAAATCTTTCAACTTGCCGCTCTAATTGCAAACCGGTTCCATGTCTCTTGAAACTAACACCAATTCAATGAACACCCGTCCTAAGAGAGGAGTTGCAGCAGCGCCAACTTGTTCGTCGATATCAACACCAACACTAAACATAGGGACGGGCTACAGTCCGCTTGGGCGAACTGTTGGATACCCTATTCTTATTCCTATCCCTCATAAGTGGGCGTGACAAAAGTCTAAGTATGGTTAAATTGTTAAGAACGCTCTACATATTTTGTTATATAACATTTAAAGGATTTTATCAAAAAAAACGCTCCCTAGCTCAAACTTGGGTGTTTCAATAAAATTGTTTTATTTAATTGTGGGCGTGTCAGTAGGCGGATTTAAAAAAAAATTAACACATGAGCATAAAGGGCCCCTAGAGAGTATATATTATAAATTTCAGCTCCCTAGCTCAAACTTTGGATTTTCAAAAAAATTGTTTTATTTATTTGTGGGCGTGTCAGTGGGCGGATTTTGAAAATATTTATACATGAGCTTAAAGGGCCCCTAGAGAGTATATATTATAAATTTCAGCTCCCTAGCTCAAACTTTGGATTTTCAAAAAAAAAAAAATTATTTATTTGTGGGCGTGTCAGTGGGCGGATTTTGAAAATATTTATACATGAGCTTAAAGGGCCCCTAGAGAGTATATATTATAAATTTCAGCTCCCTAGCTCAAACTTTGGATTTTCAAAAAAATTGTTTTATTTTTTTGTGGGCGTGGCAGTGGGCGGATTTTGAAAATTTTATATCCCGAGCAGTTTTAGGAGTCATAGATCATATATAAAAAATTTCAGCTTCCTAGCTCAAAATTCGATTTTTTCCAAAATTTTGTTTTTTTGAGTTTGTGGGCGTGTCTGTGGGCGGATTTCAAAAATTCGTAAACTTGATTATTTCGGGACCCTAGAGAGTATATGGTTAAAATTTCAGCTCTCTAGGTCCAGTTTAAAGGCCTAATTTTTGCCGACGGACGGACGGACGGACGGACGGACGGACATGGCTAGATCGACATTACTATCGATGCTGATCATAAATATAGTAACTTTTAGGGGTCTACGGGCAATATTAAGGTATGTTACAAACTATGCGTCAAAATTAATATACCCCTAGAATAGGGTATAAAAAGCAACAGCACGCCAACATCCAAGTGTCCGCCATCAGCTCATTGTATATTGCGTATATATAGACGGTATTTTTGCAGCCCTCATTCAAAATGGAATAGAACTTTTATTACCATCCATGATTGCCTTATTTGAGTTCAGCTTCAACTGGGGGTATATACCAGTTACCTGAAGGGAGGTAAACGTAGTATTCATACCTACATTTCCCTAAACCGGGAAACAAGCCGAGCGAATTACCTAAATCATATCGTCCGATAAGCTTGACATCGTTTTTTCTGAAAACAATGGAAAGGAGTTAAAACTAACAACAGAGATAAAAAACGCATACCTGTGTAAAGAGATCGCACTATGTGCCTTTCTTGGCATAGAGGGTGCTTTTGATAACACTGGATATGAATCTATATGAAATGCTTTGTGCCATAGAAACATAGCAAAACCAACTATAAAATGCATCAAAGCGATGCTGGAAAGTCGCAAAATATCTGCCGCGTCAGGAATGACCTCAGTATCAGTAACAGCCGTAAGGGGCTGCCCACAAGGGGGAGTACTTTCACCCCTTTTGTGGTTATTGGTCATCGATGACCTGCTACACAAGATGAGCAATTAGGGGTACACTACAATTGGGTACGTCGATGATATTTTCATCATAGTCAGGGGCAAAGGGTCACATCAAAAATGAAAAATGCTCTAAAGACAGCCATAGACTGGTGCATCAAGGAAAATCTTTCCATAAATCCCAGTAAAGCCGTCATCGTTCCTTTCACTAAACGGAGGAAATAAGACCTAGATCTGATCACAATAAACGACACGGTCGTAGAGTATTCCGACGAAGTCAAGTATCTTGGAGTATTCCTAGACAAGAGGCTCAACTGGAACTCTCACATTAACAACAAAATCACTAAAGCTGCTATAGCTTTATAAGCCCGTCGCAGCACATATGGCAGAACCTGGGGAATCTCTCCAAAGATCGTCCACTGGATCTACACAGTGATGATAAGATAAGAATGTGGTATACGGATGGTTATAAAATGGAAACGGGGGTAGGAGCGGGAGTATAAGGACCAAACAAACGCTTTACTATACAAATGGGAAAAAGTCCCAGCGTATTTCAAGCAGAGCTCCAGGCCATTCAAGAATGCGCCAGCCAGATTTATTCATCTGGCATAAAAGGAGCAATCATCCATATATTCACGGATAGTCAAGGAGCTATAACTGCCCTTAGTTCGCATACCATTGACTCAAAATCAGTCATGTAGTGCTTCAATACCCTTCAAACATTCCGATTAAGAAACAAGACCAAATTATGGTGGGTTCCGGGTCATGTCGGGGTAGAAGGTAACGAACTGGCCAGAAAAGGTCCAGAAACACCATTCATAGGTCCCGAACCTTTCTGCTGCACTCCTAGATCAGCAGCAACAGCAGCTATATAAAGCTGGGAACATAGAAAATGTATCTATCTTTGGGAAAGCATCCCAGGTCTAAGGCCAAACGAGCCATTCGGCCCTTCAATCAAAATGCCAGCAATTGCCTAAACCTAAGCTGGCATGATACCAAAAACTTAGTGGGTACCTTACTGGTCACCATGGTTTAAGATACGAGTATCATCTGCACAAAATGAGAATAGCAGACTCTCCTGAGTTCCGACTCTGTCTTGAAGAGGACGAGTCAGCTTAACACATTTTATGTGAATGTCCAGCCCTTAATGGAATTAGAAAGAAGATATTTTTCAGGGAAGAAATGAGCCCCGAGGACATGAAGAATTCTTCTACTGGTAAAATTGTCCGCTTTACACGGAAAGTGGAAATTCTACTAGTTTAAAATTTTTCTTGCCCATACCGTACAAAAGATCTTTTTAGGTCGAAGTAGGTATAGGTAGATATATATATAAATATATTAAAATTTATAAAAACGTAACAAAATATATAAATATGAATATAATAAAATATATGAAAAGGAATGAAATAATAATATAATAATGATAAATAATTTGATACTTATCAGAATGAAAGTCTTGAAATCGGTTAAAAACTCTTATTCACTTTGTTTCACTTTGTAAGTTAAAATTTGTGGCTTTGCAAAAGTACGAAGTTCAACCGACGGAAATTTGTCTTTTTCAAATACAGCTGCTTGCAATATGAGATAACCTACCCCAAAATTCCTTGAAAACCAACACATAATACACCAACCATATCCCCCACCCCCTCTCAGGATCACATCATATTCATATCCTGAGAAGTAAAGAAAAATTAAAGTGAAAAAACACACACTTATGGAAATCTTCTTTATTATCGAAGGAAAGAGTAGCTACTTAAAGAGTATGCATTGCAAATATTAACGATAATGGAAGCCAACAGAAATAACTACCAAAATGCATAATTAAATATGTATACCCCACACCTCTCACCAATTCCCATCATGAGAAGTAAAGAAAAATTACAGTGACAAAACACACACTTTTGGAAATCTTCTTTATTATCAAAGGAAAGAGTACTAAAGAGTACGCACTGCAAATATAAACGAGAATGGGAAAAAACAACAGAAATAACTACAAAAATGCATAAAAGCTTTCTGAATGTTCTTTTTTACGGCGTTTGGTGGCGTATCGTCGTATACACGAAGTGAGAATACTATAAAGTTCATATACAATGGGCCTTACTAATAAGCAAACCATTAAGTCATACATTAGTTAGCAACGAACTTAAACCATATTGCAGAGCTTAAGAAAAATGCTACCAATAACATATTTAATGCTTTGTCTAGTTAGCAATGAGTTTTCCAGGAATCTATTACGTTTTTGCTGTCAAAGCAACTGTCAGGTCAAAGTGATTGCTGTCAAAGCAACAATTTGTGTTCTTTTTGAATTTTAGTGCCTATAATACATGAATATCAAAATAATGGATAGTTCCGACGAAGATCTTTTAACTGACATCGCAATTATAGCAGAGACGGGGCTTTCCAGAAAAAAGAAAGAATATAGGAAGCGAATTGACCCCTTTGAAAAATACGATGAGAAGGAGTTCTTTGGACACTACAGGTAAGATTAATCTATTCCTTACGATGCATGTTAATTTTTAATTGCAAAAACTGTTTCAGATTTGATAAACAAACCATGAGATTTGTTATTTCAATTGTCCGTGAAAAACTCACCCCAAAAACAAATTTTGGCGGAGCACTTTCACCGGAAATAATTACTTTGGTAGCAATAAGGTATATTGCCAAAGGATCATATCAAAGTGATGTTGGTAAGAAAAATACATTATACTCAAATGTTTAATGATTAATATTATATTTATGTACGTACTTCTTATTATATGTAGGTGATTTGCACAACATATCCCAACAATCGGTGAGCAACTGTTTAAAAAAATTTGTCCTAGCTCTTGCCACACATATCAGGGAATTTATCGTTTTCCCAACAAGCGTAGCAGCCATAAGAAGACTGAAATCGGATTTCTTTAATATCGCAGGTTTTCCTCAATGTGTGGCTGCGGTTGATGGTACGCACGTAAAAATTAAGAACCCAGGTGGCGAATTTGGTGCGCGACATAGATGCAGAAAGCATTACTATTCCATCAATGTACAAGTGAGTAGCAATACATACAGTAGGTAGCTGGAAGATTTGTATACATAGAATAATATACACTTACAGGTAGTATGTGATGCCAACTGCAAAATCTTGGACATAGTAGCTCGGTGGCGAGGTTCAGCGCATGATTGGAGGGAATCAACCATATTCACTCGGCTGGAAAACATGGACCTGAAAGGAGGAGTTGTACTTGGCGATGGAGGATACGCTTGTTCAAAGTTGTTGCTGACTCCATTTCGACTATCTGCCGAACTCACTGCATCAGAACAGCTTTACAATAAAGCACATATTCGTACGCGAAATAAAGTCGAACAGTTGTTTGGTCGACTCAAGAATAAATTCCGGTCTTGCTTCAACGGCATCCAAGTCAAATATGACATTGCAAAAGCAACTATAGTAGCAATAGCTATTTTGCATAATATTTCCATTGAACGCTCAAATGGTAAGTTAAGAAGTACAGTGCCCATGTTCTGTAACTCATGCGATAACTCTTCGCATAGAAAACTTTGGAACACAAAATTCCACCGTTTATCGCATGTGGAAAGAAGTTGTGTTCTGTAACTCTATGCGATAAAATATACCTTGGTAACTTTTAATATCATGGGAAATTGGAAGGATTGTCAAAATATTGGAAATCGAAGGGTAGTTTGGCGAGGAAATTCAGTTTCAGTCAGTGTGTATTTACATGTTGTTGGGTTAGGAGCCGTGTAGCGCGACTTTTTAGCGGATTTTCGGAAAATTACGTGTTTCTGTTGAATTTTCAAAAATATGATCGCTCGTTCTGCTAGACTCAGACGAATTTTTTTGAAATTAATCTGATCCTAACGCTGATTTAAGACAGCATTATGTTCTATGTTGATGAATTTAATGAAGTTAAAATTTTGCATTTATTTTGTCTGTCTATGAAAAAAATAAATGAAATATTTTTTTTTTTTTAAACAAGAACCTTTTACTCTCTCTTGTTGGATGTACCAAGCTGTTTATTTTTATAGCAACACAGTTCCAAGAATGTTCAAAATGGATCTTATTTAAGTGATTGCTGAATTCTTTCGACAGAATGTAGATACTCGTACCTACATTCTTCACCACTAATTCTGAATGTTTTTATTAGTTATTTTTTATTTCTTTTGCATTTTTTAAAACGTTGAACTTGATCAACGAACTGTATATTTTGTTAAATAAAAAATCAAAAATGTTCACTGTCCACTATCCGTTTAAAATTGTTCAATATCCCTTTCTCGCAAGCCAATTGAAATGTGACAAATTTTGACAGTTGAAGTGAATAATTTATCGCATTCGAAAGTTACAGAACACCGATTTATCACATATTTCCAGGGGTTTCATTTCATAATGTTCCATGTGGTATAGTTTTCGCATCGCATAGTTACAGAACACGGAAATGTGATATAATGAAATTTTGTTTCAATTCACATCGTTCATGTGATAAATATAACGATGCGATAATTACAGAACACGGGCACAGTGCAAGTGTCTGTATGCATTTATTTATAACCGATATTTACAACCCATAACAGGTTTTCTAAGCCACGTGCCAGTTGAAACTATTGGGCACAATCACCCACCACCAGCAGATGAGGATGACGATGAGCATGAAGAAAATGATATCAGCATACCACCACCACCAAACCGAATCCGCGGTTCTAATTATCGGACTGAATTTATTCGAAAATACTTTTGATAAAGACCTATTTTATTCATTCATTTGTAATAATTACTCCAAATTGACAAAATAAAACTTTTTAAATAATTTACGTTAACAAAACTAAGGAAACAAATTTACAAAAGTTTGATATGAAATACAAAACAAAATTATTTAAAAGTATTCTTCTTCTTTTTTAATCTTAAGATCCAGCAGCACAAGTTTCTTTTCTTGGACTTCCAATTTCTTCCTTTGTACCTGTTCCTTCAGCTCTAAAATTGTTTTGTTTTGTTCAGTTTCCTGTTTTATTTGAGATATTCGTGCTGCTAATAGCTCCTCTGATGTTGCTGTTGTTGTACAAATTCGTTTGCGAGATTGAGTGCGCTGTTTCGTCCAAGGCTTAGGGATTGGTGTTGGTGCTACTCGTGCACCTGAAGTCATAGGTGGTGACTCTAGACCTTTGTTTGGACTTTCATTTTCTCTGTAACATAAGCGAAAAACATTTTTAAATATTTCCTTTATTTCTGGTTGTAAATAATACATACTTTTGATGGTTGATATCATGTTGTACTGCATCGCAATCAAAATTTGAATAATCTTCCTCAAAATCGATAGCAGACACTTCCGATATCATAAAATCCAAATCATCTGGCTTCTTCGGTGGAGTTCCCCCTCCGGTCTGGCTTTGGCTTCTCTTGTAACTACTTAGATTTGTTTTCGCAGTAGCCTTTGACCTATTCCACTGGTCCTTTATCTGCTTAACGACGAAAAAGTGCCCGTTGGCCGCTAAATCTCGCCTAATATTCTCCCAGGTGTCATATTTCTTTTGGATCATTGCCGTGTTATTAATTTTACTGTCCAATATACTCGCATACGGCTGTATTAATAGGACCAAAAGTTCCTTCATTTCAATTGTCCAATTAATTGAACGTTTTCTTTTCAAATTTTTGTTTTCCATATGTAAATTTATTTTATTTGACGTTTCAAACACTATTCAGTACTGCCATCGCTTCAATATGATACTAAAGAAAATCCTGCTGTAAACTACTTACTAGAAATCTAATAACTCCTGAATTTTAATTATTAGAGAACTACAATTTTGAGTTCAAATGTCGGCAGCACGTTTTGCCTTTGGAAACTAGAACCATTTCTATTCTATGATACTTTATACAAGTAACTTGACTCGAGAATTATGGAAGGTCCTTTTGCGCAACCTACATCATACATAGAAATTCATTTTTGGAAATCAAGAATCCGTTCCAGCATTAGAAATGCTTACAGAAAATATAAATTTCTTCTGAATAGAGAGCTGAAATCTTAACCATATACTCTCTAGGGTCCCGAAATAATCAAGTTTAAGAATTTTTGAACACCGCCCACAGACACGCCCACAAACTCAAAAAAAACAAAATTTTGGAAAAAATCGATTTTTGAGCTAGAAAGCTGAAATTTTGTATATATGATCTATGGCCCATAAAACTGATTGGGACATAAAATTTTCAAAATCCGCCCACTGCCACGCCCACAATTAAATAAAACAATTTTATTGAAAAACCAAAGTTTGAGTTAGGGAGCGTTTTTATTTACAAAAGCTTCGTTTTTCGATTAAAGTCTTTAAATTTTTGTCACGCCCACTTATGAGGGATAGGAATAAGAATAGGGTATCCAACAGTTCGCCCAAGCGGACTGTAGCCCGCCCCTATGTTTTTGTATTTCTTTTGTGAATGTCGTCGTTTAATTTTCACAAACATTTTTTAAATAGTTTTAAAAATGTTTGTGAAAATTTTAACATAAAAGGGACCATTTTCTCAGCAACTTCTTCTATTCGCTACTTTTTGATACTAAAAATTTAAGTTCTACTACCTTAATATGTGTATAACGGCAGCACTTACAAGGTGAACGCAGAGCATTAAGAATTTACAACATAGCTTTTGGAACTCGTACATTTAGGCAAAGTATTAGGGAAAATGTTTTGCCTAACTTTCTTATTGGTAGCTACATTTGAGTTAGGCAAAAGATTAAGTCTTAATGTTTTGCTTAAATAGCTTATTAGTACGGCGCATTGTATTTAATAACATTTTACATTTATCATGTTGACAATGCTGACCAGAAGCGTGAACAAAACTTGATTTTGGCAGCCGATTTGGAAATTGGAATCAAAGTAGGCGAATTTTCAAATCCAGCAAGAACATTTCGCAAATATTTAAATTCAGCAAGACAATTCCAGAACAATTCGCGCAAAAGTAAACAAACGCCAGATAAAGCAGCAGTAACATTCATCAAACGAAATATAAATTAAAAATAAATAATCTTAAAAGACTTGATTTGAAACTAAAGTAAGAAAGTTAATAATAAAATGTTAAGTTGCAACAAATATCTACTTTGTTTCAGGGAATTTGGAATTAACTTTTCTTAACTTTTTAATAATTATATATAGGTATATAAATATTGTGGCTTAAGGTTAGAAAAGTTAAGGCGTTATTGACAAATTTTAGTAAGTTTTTATTGAATTTTGTCGTTGGTTTCAGATGGCTGATTTGTGTTTTATTTGTTAGAAGTTACTTTCAGAAGGTGATTCTGTTATTGTAGTGCGTGGCTTAAAAACTTTAAAAACTGCAAGTATCGAAAGATATGACGGTCACATAGGCTTCTTAAATGCTTTAACCTTTGTGAATGTGCATGTTGAATGTCGAAAAGTGTACACCAGTACAAATTGCATAGCAGCATTATAGGAGAAGACATAGATTTGCTCGTTATTCTAATTGGACGCACTCAATTACATCAAGATGAAATTTTCTTAAAACAAGTTGGAAAAGGCAATGTCAAAACACAAATCTATTCTTCAAAAACTTTTGACAAATATCCCCTTTCAAAAAAACATTTTATTTTTACATGCATTTAGTGGCTGTGATACAACTTCTGCGCTGTTTAAAAAAAGGAAAAATGCTTTCATAAAATTACAAGAAAAACTTGCAAATTTCGACCAACTTGCTAAAGTTTTTCTTCAACAAAACTGCCCTGTATAACAATTCTATTAAAATGGAGTACGCATCTTGTTAGCGATATACAATGCTCCTAAATCTGAAGACAATATCGACCATCTTCGATATATTCAGTTCGTTAAATCTACAAAGCTTCACAGACCTGTCAAATTGTCTAATCTTCCACCGACAAGTGCGGCAGCTTATCAGCATATAAACCGTGTCTACTATAGCACCAACCAATTCACCTTGCCAATCTACTGCGCAGCTCTCTTTAATTTTCTCTACGCATCTCTTTAATTTTCAAATATGCACAAAAAAATACGAAAATTGCTGATAAGAACTGATAAAAACATAAGAAAGATGTATATACACCCAGGCGTTGTTTCCATTATCGGAGCTCCGATGTGACTGAGAGTGGGTTTTGTTTTTGTTTTCCATCAGACTAAAATAGAAATACCATTCCAGGTATGGAATTTTTTCATGAGGTATGGTCACGGTTTATTATCCAGTTTTCAAAAAAGTATTGCATCCCTGGTGGGTGAAAAAAAGAAGATCTGTAGATGTCAATTTTACTTTGAAAACATAAAATTCCGGGTTAAAGGTTTTTTTTATTAGTGTTGACGAATTTCGGCGCACTTATAATAAAAAAATTAATCTTTTGCACAATGCAATGGGGTTACGCATATAAAGCAACCTGTGACTTAGGACTTGAGTTTGATTCTATGTTTTTATGGTTTAATAGTTTGTGGCTTAGCACCAGGTACCTGGGGCTGGGGCGACGTGTTTACTACATATATACTTTTATACCTGTGGGTTTTTGGAAAAACATTAATGGTAATGGTAACATACAGGTTTTAATAATTTTTTTACCTAGGAGTTTTAAGAATGAAATTTTAGCATCGGAGAGAAATTATTTTATGATGCATCCTACGTATTTAAATGATTTTTGTTTTGGTTTGGAATTCAGTTTTAAGAAAACAACAGTAGTGATAGAACGAAATTGAAAACAAATATAAGACATTTTCATGGATCCATTAAGAAAAGGAAAACCAATAGGAAGCCAGGCGCGTAAGATCATTATTCAAATATATAATCAAAAATTGGAAGAAGCCAAGAGTTTATGTTTGGATAATCCTGTGAGTTACGCAAACTCGCAGACCAAGGAACTATCTGGAATTTCGGAACGATCGATAAGAACGATTGTTAAGGAATACGAGGAGACAGGAGTTATCAAATCACCAAATAAAAAAATACCACATACAAAATGGAAAACTGGATTAGACGAATTTGACGTCACCGCTATTCGGCGTATCATACACAATTTTCACCAGGAGGAGAAATTGATGGTATCCCTAAGAATGTTGAGAGAACGAGTCCAGGAAAATCTGGGCCTGAACTTAAGCATTACATCCCTCAACAGGATTCTAAAAAGAAATGGATTTTGCTATAAAAAACTGAAAACAACCGCAAACCTCTTTGTGAAAGAAACGAAATCAAACTTTCGCGAGTGAAGTATCTGAGGAAAATCCGGGAGTATAGGTCAAAAGGATATGACATCATTTATTTGGACGAAAGCTATATTCACAGCTCACATACAAGACCAAGGGCATGGACTGATGGCAGCAGCAGTGGATTGAAGGCGCCAATTTCAAAGGGACAGAGGCTGATAATGGCGCATGCAGGTGGTGAAAAAGGCTTCGTTCAAAACGCTTTACTTTTATTCAAATCTGGTATGAAAACGGGAGACTATCACCACGACATGAACTTTGAAAATTTCTGCAAATGGCTGCAGGAACAAGTTTTGAATAACCTGGAGGAGCCTTCAATAATTGTAATGGACAATGCCTCATATCACAATAAATTAGAAGACAAACAAATCAGTTCTGCTAGCCGAAAATCCGAGATGACACAATGGCTGACCGATAAAAATATAGCACATACTTTGGAGATGCTCAAACCTGAACTTTATGAGCTCATAAAGCATCATCGAGCTATACAGAAGCCAAAGCATAAGATTGACGATATTATTCACGGTATGGGGCATGAGGTACTGCGTTTACCACCCTATCATCCAGACCTCAATCCGATTGAAAATATTTGGGCAACTGTCAAGGCAAGAGTGGGCAAACGAAACACAACATTCAAATTATTGGATGTTCAAAAATTAGCAGAAGAAGAATTTTCAAAAATAACGGTTGAAGATTGGCGAAAAGTTTGTGCAAAAGCTATAAGGACGGAGGAGGAATACTTTTCTCACGATCTGATGTGGGACACAATATCGGATTCAATTATCATTAATCCAGGTGATGATTCTTCAAGCGATTGTGAAACCGATAGTAGTTCTTAAAATGCTATGCAATATAAATGTATAATTATTATGACATAATAAAATAAATCAATGTAAATTATTACTTATAATTATTTTTCTTTTCAATTTTGCGATAGTATATAAAAAAAATATCGTGTAAATACGTTTGGTGCATCGTCAAATAATTTCTCTCTGATGTAAACATTTCATTCTTAAAAATTCAAAGTGAAACAATTTTTAAATCCTGTTAACATTCATCTATAAATGTTTTTCCAAAAACCCACAGGTAAATATATAAATATATATTAAGACGTCGTCCCAGGTACAAGGTGCTAAACAGCATATTATAAAACCATAAAAGCACAAACAAACAGTAGCCGTCAACTCTTTATTAATCGCGTCCTAGGTCACAAGTAAGTTTATATATTTAACCTCATTGTATTGTGCAAGATTAATATTTTTATTAACCCCGTAATTACAAAATAAAACTCATACATGCAATAGCATTTTAATTTAAAAGAAAAACAAAGTTGAGTTAGGCATTGTAAAATTTATGAGATAACCTTCACACATTAAGTCTCTTCCGCACCATTTTTGTTCTCTTAAATCCTCTCTCTGCGCAACCGACCGTTGGCAAAGTGATTTGGTTCAAACTATACCAAGTTCAAATGTGGTTAGGGCATGATTTAGAATCCCAGGAATGGGGTTGGGTGCTGCAAAATGAATTCCTGGCGCCAATGACAACAATATTACCAGCAGCTCCAGATAAATTACTTAAAACTATATTTTGTAATTGTAAGAATGGATGTGGTCCACGCTGTGGGTGCAGAAAATCGGGGTTGCAATGTACTTTAGCTTGTGGCCAGTGTAATGGGCAAGCTTGTCTCAATGCTTTTTCATTGCAAAGCGACCCATGGGAAGAGAGTGCATTTGACTCTGAAATTCTACAAGGCCTGGAAACAACGATTCAGGACAACGAAAATGATGTTAATGAAAAATAAATTTTCGAACGCCCGGAAGATGACGATGATGAAGAAAATTAATACTTTGATTCTTTAAATTATTAATCTATGTATTAATACGGAGTTGCCTAAAACGTGTTTCCACCCATATTTGCTATCATACGTCACATAGATATGCTAACACTTTACATATATGGGTAGGGGACAGTACATAGAAGTGCACAATATAAAAATTGTCCACATATATAACACACATTATGAATTAGATCAGGTAAAATGAAGCGAATTGGATGAAATTACAACAACAACTACATTGCTGTGTGAGGCAATAATTTGCCAATCGGAACGCAAAAATTGTATATCATGAAGTTACTTGAAAATGCTTGAAGTTTCTTGAAAATGTTTGAAGTTACTTGAAAATACTTGAAGTTACTTGAAGTTACCAACAACAACATTGCTGTGCATGTTATGCATTTGATAATGCTTGAACATACTTGAAGTTACTTGGACATGCTTGAAGTTACTTGAAAATGCTTGAAGGTACTTGAAAATGCTTGAAGTTTCTTGCAGTTACTTGAAAATGCTTGAAGTTACTTTAAGTTATTTGAAAATGCTTGAAGTTATTTGAAAATGCTTGAAAACTTGAAGTTACTTGAAAATGCCGGAAAATTTTTATATCATATGAAATCAGAGAATGCAATGTCGAAAAATTTCATTTTCCGATTAATATGTATAACAGTCGACTTTGTTTTTTTTTCAACTTATAGAACAAAATGGTCGAATGGTCGGCCATGGGGCGACCCCTAGTATTTTTTAAATGTTCACTTTACTTCAATTTAAATTGAAAGAAATATACAACTGCTCAATATAGATAAAATTAAAATATATGTATTTACTCGTTTTATTTCTGCTTAAAATCTACTTTAAATAAATTGATATTAAATTAATATATACAATAATACAAATTTTTCACTTGATAAGTTTCTGATTACAAAAACTATCTAAGTATTATTAAATGAAAATGTATACGATGTATTAACTAATATATATTACAAATTATTCATTGTTAATTTTGTTTGAATAATTTAATAACTTTATACATGGTACTCATCTCCGCTCTCACCGCCCTCTATATCAAAAGCGGCTGAACGCATGAAAACATATTTAAGGCAAAATTTGTCGGAAATTTTATGCTCTACAATTTTTACTTAGATGTTAACATCATTGGAGCTATAGAAACCGAGATAATCGAAAAAACGATATTTGTGACCTTTGACCTTGAATAATTTACGTTACAGACATGTGACTTTATTGATTTTCCTAACAACTTTTAGAACGCCAATATGAAGGTGTATACGAGTTTCCAGTTTATTACCTCTCGTATACAGGTTGAACCCTAATTTGACTGGACTATTTAGTGTTTTGTCTCGGTCTAGTTGAAATATGTAGGGTAGATGCAATGATGCTAGATTAGTGCATGCGAAGACACGATTTCAGTGCGCCCCCGATCCTCGCTTCAATCTGCAGCCTAATTAACCTAAGGGTTAATCAGGCCCTGACTAGTATGCCGATATGAATTTCAGAATCTAGTCAAGGTTTTGAAAATTATGAAAAAAAATGAAAATGCATCGAACACTTCATTAGAAGTGGCTTGAGGCCACCAACGTTTTTCTGCCGAGGTTATCATATTGACCCACAAAATAATTTTAGCATACCGAATTTTATGACAGGCAATCGAATCCCCGTTGCTGAGAATAACAACTCCAGAAATAACAATATCCTTGCGTGACCAACTCCGCAATATCCAAAATGTAACCCTGTTACTGCTGCCACGTCCTAGAAACAAGCACAAAAAAACAGGAGCACTAGGCAACCATTTCAAACAATCGAATTAATTTATAAAAAAAATTCCACTTGAATTCATTTTATTTTTCGTGTCGTATTTAGAGTTCATTCCTCATTCAGGCCTTAACGATGTTCCAGCAATCGAAATCTCGCAGAGTTGCAGCCATTAATGTTATTGGCCAGCATGTGGGGCCCACTGCAAGGATGCCTCCCAAGTACTCCGATGAGGACTGGGATTTCAATAACAAAGTCAAATTTCATATCACTGATTCTCAGCAGAAGCTAGCCGAAAGGGTTGTTGCGTAAGTGTTAAGGACATTCTGTGATTTTAAGTTCAGTTCTATCGTACATTTTAAGTGAATCGAAGCGAGTTGTCGATGAAACAAAGGACACAACGCAGTGCTGGCAACGAGAAGTGGAGCATCACATGAAGGAAAGAACCAGTGAGATTCGTTTTTTGGTCGATGAGTTGCATAAGCAGAAGAAAACTGCTGTCCTGGAAGACGAAGCTCTAAGCTCATATCGCCATCGTGTCTTAAATGCTATTGAGTTCTTGAATGAGAAGTCATTGGAAATATGTCAAAAATGCTGCATTTTGCGAGAAGGGCGTATAGGAGTGGATCTGGTCGATGACGAAGTCGACCGTCAACTCAGACAAGAGCTCAAGGTGACAAGAGGATGTCAGGCTTTGATGGACAAGACACTCAAAGAGGCGAACGAACAGCTACGTAAGTTGCGTGCTACAATTTATTTGTTAGACAAAGATCTAACTCACAAGGACAAGTCATTGCTGATTGATGAGGCAAATTTAACGTTGAGGCAGACACAGCAAAATGTGAGAAGTCAAAAAAATCTGTCGACTCCAAAATGGTGAGTTAAAAATATACAATAAAAGAAGTGTTTAATATTTTTACCCGTCAGCGCCTACTCCCTCCCCGAGTGGGAGCACAAGACCTATCAAAACATTGAAGACAACGCCAAAGAGTTGAATTCAGCAAAACAACTTCGTGCCTATGTGGATTTGCTGCTGAAGCAAGTCGTTGAAGACATGCAAAATCAGACAGATAGAACCAATGAGGCATTTGAAATGCGCATCGATGAAATGCGTCACGTGAAAAAGGTCCTGGAACAGAAGCACAGCGATATTGTTAATCACATCAACGATGTCAATAGGAATGTTGGTCAGTTGGAATCTGAGCTGTCAGACCGAGAAGAGTCCTTGCATTTATGCATGGTCAGATTAAGCAATCGAGCACAGCGGCCGGGTCTAGAATTGACGTGTGACTCGGTTCAGGATGCTCTTAATTGCGAGCGTAGAGCTCTGGAAAACACAATTGCTAAGTTGAAGAAGAAAATTGCCGAGAATAAGGCTTCACTTCGCTATTTATTACATGTTCAGATAATGCAGGAGGAAGAAATTAATATAAAGGCTAACAGCCTGAAGATTGACGAGGTCGACTGTATGACTATTCGTCAGGCATTGCGTTATCAGTCGTTTTAAAACATTGTACAATAAATTACATTTTGTTTGTAGGTACGTAGCAAATGTTGGTCGTTTTCCATTTGTAATCCGGAAGAACACATTCCAGATATATTTGTTTGTAAACACGGTAGACCAAGAGTCGATAGCATATTTTGGGAGTGGAGGTATAACCAAAATTCATTTACTTATTTGTAAAGGTACTAGCATCGTGATATCAAATCGTCTGGCAGGTTTTATTTTTCGCCGGGGCTGAGGGCGGGGATTTGAAAACGCTGATTTTTCTGATTTTTGTGTCAAGGGTATAACCATTTTCTAATATACACAAATTATAGAGAACTATGCACTAATTAAGAATTTTTGGATCCCAGACGTTTTAAGTGTCGCATTCGCCTTGCCAGACGTGGCAAAACATCATTTTTTGGTATCGAGGTATATAACCAAAAAAAATTATATCAAAAAATTGGGAAAAATCCCCTCATTACAAAAAAGTAAGAGACAGACGTTTTAAGTGTCGCATTCGCCCTACCAGACGCCCCCCCAAAAGGGGCAAAAAATCATTTTTTGGTGTCGAGGTATATAACCAAAAAAAAAAATGATATCAAAAAATCGGGAAAAATCCCCTCCTTACAATAAAGTAAGTGCCAGACGTTTTAAGTGTCGCATTCGCCCCGCCAGACGCCCCCCAAAAGGGGCAAAAAATCATTTTTTGGTGTCGAGGTATAACCAAAAAAAAATTACATCAAAAAATCGGGAAAAATCCCCTCATTACAAAAAAGTAAGTGCCAGACGTCTTAAGTGTTGCATTCGCCCCGCCAGACGCCCCCCAAATTGGGCAAAAAATCATTTTTTGGTGTCGAGGTATAACCGAAAAAAAATTACATCAAAAAATCGGGAAAAATCCCCTCGTTACAATAAAGTAAGTGCCAGACGTTTTAAGTGTCGCATTTGCCCAGCCAGACGCCCCCCAAAAGGCGCAAAAAATCATTTTTTGGTGTCGAGGTATAACCAAAAAAAAATTATATCAAAAATCGGGAAAAATCCCCTCATTACAATAAAGTAAGTGCCAGACGTCTTAAGTGTCGCATTCGCCCCGCCAGACGCCCCCCAAGAGGGGCAACAAATCATTTTCTTCTTTCCAAGAACTTGCAAACTTGCTAAAGCAAAGGGAAAACTGTTTTAACTGAAATAAACTTCCCGTTGAGCACAGTAATTTTGTAAATTAAAAGTAAAATACAACTGCTTTTTTAAACGTTATAATAGTTTCGGTTTTATTCCAACTGTGTCTTAAAGACACAACTGCTTTGGTATTTTATATGGTTTTTGTATGCATAACAAAAGTGGAGAGATAGATGAAAATGTCAAATATCGTTCGCTTATGGCTTATTCACAATAATGTTCAATTATTTACATTTGACAATTTTACTTTGTTAATTTGATTGTTGTGGAATAAATTCTTCATCCACAACATTAACCCCCGCCGTGAACTAGTTTCGCAACAAATCATCCAACTCCAAATGTTTCATAACTCCCATCACTGATACGTCTGGTAGGTAAGGTAGTCATCTCCAATGTTATCGGTTTGTTCCTTTTCCTCTCTGCTTCCTGTTAAACTTTCAATTTGTGTTGATGCTTGCTCTTCGTGTTTTCTGTTGAAGATACAATTAGTGGAACAGAGACAGGCATACAAACAGACATAGCAAAACAAAACAACCTAATCTGGAGTGAGTAATATTGCCCTATTTGCCATCTCCTTCTCTCTACACTACATGGAGCATTGATCTTCGATCGCTCTCCTTGTTTTTTCTTCGTATCAAATGACAGTCAATGGAGTCGTGTCGGTTTAGTTTGTATTAAATGTATTAAATGTGTAAATTTAACTTCGTTATTTTTTGATTTATTTATTGTATAATAAGTGAAATAAAATGTACGATTTGTGCAGATAACGATGCAGTAAGTGATACGAGTATGTATGAAGGTGGTTTCAAATTTATATAATTCTATTTTGTAATTTGTGTGTTGTGTTTGGATCATTTTTTTTTTTATTTTTACGGATGGAAGTTGAGGAATTTCATATTGCGTGTTGGTGTGAGTGTATGTGTGACAACTTTTGATAAGAAGAACGTGTATGTTGTTTTTATATTATGTATTTTATTATTTAAGTGGGTTTAGTGTTGATAAACAAGATTTGTTTTTATATTTTGCGAATTTTTATTCTGTGTAGTGTTGAATATTGAATTATGTGGTGTGGTGTTGGGATAGTTGATATGTGAATTTAAATTTTATGCAGATTTTCGTTTTTTACTATATTTTTACAGGGTGTTTGTTATATTTATTTTTTTTTGATATTTTTCTTGTGAGAAATGTGCATGTGTAGTGTGAGTGTGATAATGTAATATGTATATGGTGGGTACGTAATATATAGGTAAATATTAATGAAAGTTAAATTTTATTTAAAGTGTTATACGTATACCTATTGATAAGGGACGATTTTAGAAGTTATTGCTTATAGTGCTCTAATATTTTCGAGTTTTTGTGACTGATTGGCCGGTAGTGTTGCTCGGTAGTGAACAGATTTTGGTGATGGGTCGTTTAAACTCACCATTCCGTGTTTTCAAGGTGACCACGCGAATAAGCTTGTCTGCTCCCGGGTGTAGATGTATCACTCGAGCCATGATCCATTTACAAGGTGGAATTCGCTCGTCCTTTACCAAGACCAGATCCCCTAACTGTGGTTGTGGTTGAGTCTTAAGCCATTTTGGTCGTTGTTGGAGACGGGATAGATATTCCGAGCTCCATTGCTTCCAGAAGGTTTGGTATAGCTGCTGTATCCTCTTCCACCTCTCAACATAGCAGATGTTTTCGTCAGTGATGTTTGGCTCGGGTACACTTAATGTTGACTCTCCAATAAGGAAGTGTGCTGGAGTTAAGGCTGAGAAATCATCTGGGTCACTGCTGAGTGGACAAAGAGGTCTAGAGTTCAGGCATGCCTCGATCTGAGCCAAGAGTTTGTACAGCTCTTCAAAGGTCCGGATTGAATTTCCGGCAACGCGTTTGAGGTGATGTTTTACCGATTTTACCCCCGCTCCCCATAATCCTCCGAAATGCGGGGAAGCTGGAGGAACAAAATTCCATTTGACTTCGTCGTTCAAAACAGTTTCTGTTACTTCGGTTCTGTTAAATGCCGCTGCTTTTCGAAGGTTCTCCAATTCTTTGGCAGCGCCCACGAAGTTTTTGCTGCAGTCACTAAAGATCTCCTTAGGGTTACTGCGTCTGGACGAAAATCTGCGAAAGGCTGCAATAAAGGCTTGGGTT
Source organism: Portevinia maculata (assembly GCA_949715645.1). Classification (NCBI taxonomy): domain Eukaryota; kingdom Metazoa; phylum Arthropoda; class Insecta; order Diptera; family Syrphidae; genus Portevinia; species Portevinia maculata. The sequence goes on from OX454527.1 coordinate 76,502,817, forward strand.
GTCATGTCGCTGACCAACTCAAGGTGAATTGCCTTAGTAGCCAAACACACAAATATTGCGAAGTATGCCTTAAATGTTTTCGTTCCTCGACCCTTCCAGGATTTCACCTCGATGGGCCCGGCATAATCAACTCCGGTATAGCTGAAGGCTCGAGAAACTCGCACCCTTGGGGGTGGTAGGTTTCCCATCAGCTGACAAACTGGTTTTGCTTTGTGTCTAAAGCATATATTGCAGCTGTGGATGCATTTTTTGACAGCTCTTTTTAGGTTGAGGATCCAATATTTTTTTCGAAGGTATGCTATCATCTGCTGAGTGCCGCCATGAAGGGTTCTTTCATGTGCGGCTTTTATGACGAGTAGCGTGAAATGGTGACCTGGCTTTAAAATGATTGGGTGTTGTTGGCTATAACTTAAGCCTGCATTTTGAAGCCTACCTCCTACTCTTATAAGCCTATCCTCATCGACAAATGGTAGTAGAGATTTTATCCCTTGAAGATTAGGCTGCTTATCCTTAGGGTTGTCAAAGAACATACTCGCTTGCAATGTTCTTACGGCGACCTGCAGACCTATCTCAATCTCCATCGGTGACAGCGTCAGTACCTCCAGTTGTGCTGATGGTTTGCGTGCATTGGAAGCAAATCTGCAGCAATAAGCTAAAATCCTGAGTAATCCAGATAGCGTTGAGTATCGATGGATCAACATATTGACATCATTGTCCTCCTTGATGACGCAATGGGTTTGAATTTTGCGACTTTCCTCTTCAGTTGACAAACTCGTTGGTTGGTTTGGCGTTGAGAATTCCCAGTCAGCCCTGAGAAACTCTGGACCATTCCACCAGAGGGTGTTACCATTTAACTCCGATGGCGAAAGCCCACGTGAAGCCAGATCTGCTGGATTATGTGCTGTCGGGACATGTCTCCAGATGCTACAATTTGTCAGACGTTGTATCTCTGCCACACGGTTACCCACAAACGTTTTCCACTTCGATGGCGGTGCCATGATCCACGCCAACGTAATCGTTGAATCAGACCACGCATAAATCACATCACCAAACTTTAAGATCTTCATCGCATAATCCAAGAGTGTCGCCAGTATGACTGCTCCACAAAGCTCCAACCTGCGAAGTGTAACGGTTTTTAAAGGAGCCACCCTTGTCTTTGACATTAGAAGATGGACATGCATTTTTTTTATCGCTATCTAAAACGCGAAGGTATATTGCCGCGCCATAAGCCTTCTCCGAAGCATCGCTGAATCCGTGGATTTCGATTGCCCTTTGTTGTCTTTGCAGGTTCACCCATCGTGGAATCCGGATACTCTCAACCAAAGGAAGCTCTTGAGAAAACGCGAGCCAATCGGCCTTAAGAGTCGCTGGAATGGGTTCATCCCAAGTGAGTCCACGCCACCATAGCTGCTGCATAAACATCTTCGCCTTGACAACGCACGGCGAAATCCAACCCAATGAATCGATCAGGCGTGCAATAGCTGACAACATAGTCCTTTTCGTCGGCACCTGAGAAGCATCGCCTAAGACATTTCGGAACGAGAATACATCGTCAGCAGGAAACCATCGTATTCCGAGCGCCTTAATATGCTCTGCCGAAGACCCAAATTGTACCGAAATGTCCAACTCCCGCTGCTCCAGTGGAATGCCTTCCAACATGTCCTGCGAGTTGCTTGTCCACTTCCACAAATGGAATCCAGCGGTCGCCAGCAGCTGTCGCATCTCATCACGCTTATGTAGGGCAGCTTTCAGTGAATCGGCACCAGAAATTAAGTCATCGACGTACATTTCATCTCGCACGGTCTGAGCTCCCAACGGAAAATGTGACTCTTCGTCCAAAGCCACCTGGTTCAGCGTGCGATTGGCGATATAGGGTGCACTGGCCGTGCCGAATGTGACTGTATCCAATCGGTGCATCCTCATGCGTTCCTGGTCACTCTTACGCCAGTATATGAGTTGATAGTACGCATCTCGTTATCTCATCCGAATCTGCCGGTACATTTTCTCCACATCGGCTGTAAATGTAATTTTATACGTTCTCCACCTTAAAATGATATGGATAATATTATTTTACGTTTTAGGTCCTATCAACAATCGTTCATTCAAGGAAGTCTCATCCGAACATTTCGCGGCTGCGTCAAAAACAACTCGGAGCTTAGTGTCGAACTGGATTCCTTCATAACCGCGTGATGGGGCAAAAAATAATGGTAAGGTGTTCGCAGTACGTCATCGTCATCATGGACTTCCGTCATATGACCCAACGGTCGGTATTCTTCCATACACTTTGAGTATTCTCGGTGTAGTGCTGTGTTTTTCAGAAATGTTCTTTCTAATTGATGGAACCTACTCAAGGCTCCTAACTTCGAGGACCCAAGCGCGGGTTGCCATCCGTCCTGAAATGGAAGCGAAACCTCATATCGTCCATCTGCCGAACGCTTCGTCGTTTCTCTAAAGTGTTCTTCACACCTCCGATTCTCCTCAGTCTCGATATCCTTATATGCGACCTCCTCAATCTCCCAAAACTTACGCAACTGGGTGTCGACATCGACCACTTGGAGGAAGCTATATACCGATATGTGTTGACTTGCGGGTATCTTACCCAGTAATATCCATCCCAGCTGCGTGTTTTGCGCGATAGGTGACATTTCATCACCCCTGACTATCTCGGGCAGTATTATGTCCGGATATATGTCGCTACCCAGCAGGAGGTCAACTGTAGCTGGTTTGTAAAAGCGGGGATCAGCTAAAGTTAATCCACTGATGTGTTTCCATTTATTGAGGGTCAGTTCCTTGGCCGGGAGAAGCCCAGTCAAGGATTTGTACACATAGGCTCGTGTACCGGTCTCGAAATTGGAGTGTAGAGACCTAAACGAAATATCAGCATACCGATGGCATGCTCCACTGCTGACCTTTCCCAGCCCTGAAACCTCAATAAATGTATTTCGGGCCTTCAAGTTCAACATCTCCACTGCTGATTCAGTGATGAACGTCGCTTCCGATTCTGGATCGAGCAGAGCTCTCAGGTGGATATATCGTCCACTTGACGACTTCACCTTCACCAATGCAGTAGCCAAAAGAATATTCGTGTTGTGTTGAGCTAGGTGATTCCTAACCACTCCGCTTGTACTTGGTAGCTCGTCCTGATTAGGGTTAATAACAGCTACCTGATAGGCCTGAGCGTGTACGTTAATGCCTTGTGGGGTTATAACAGAGTGTTGTGTAGGGTGTGTTTGTGCCTCGGCGGGTTGTACAGATTGTGAAATGTTTATGGTAGAGGTAGGAGAAGAGTGCAGTAAGGTGTGGTGCTTCTGTTGACAGAAGTAGCAGCATGCTTGGCTCGGACACTGCTGCGTGAAATGGCTATATGCCAAACAGTTACTGCAAACACCGATCTTCTGCACTATATTGCAGCGTTCTACAACGTTCATTTTAACAAACCGGTTGCACGTGCGAATCGGATGTTGCCCCTTGCCACAAACCTTACAACAAAATTGCTCCTTCTGCTTATTTTGTTACATGAAGCGCCGTTTTTGTTGCATGACCCTTTTGGATAGGGTTTTTCATCTTCGGCTTCTGCTGGTCTATAACTTCCAACGTCCTTAACCTGGTTTCCAAAAACGTTGCAAATTCGTTGAACGATGGCAACTCCTTGCTAACTCCCAATCGTTCTTCCCACAACTGCTGAGTACATGTAGGTAATTTTTGAAAAATAATATAAATTATTACTAAATCCCAATGTTCCACAGGAATTTCAGGATTGCTCAAAGAATGCATACACTTTGTGGTCGTATCCAGCATCGTTTTGAGCGCGAACGCGTTTTCATTTTGTATAACGGGCTGATTGAAAAGCATCTTTAAATGGGTATTTACTAAAAAAACGCTTATTGTCATACCGCGAACACAAAATGGACCATACCTTGTCGTAGTTTCCATCATCGATGTCCAAGTGCTGCAACAAACGATCGGCCTCCCCAGATAAACCAGACTTCAAATAGTGAAGTTTCTGAATTTTTGTCAAACCAGAGTTATTATGAATCATTGATTCGAATTTACTTTTGTATTGCCTCTATTTTTCGTATTGTCCAGCGAAAATTGGAAGCGCCATTTCTGGCAAACGTATACCATGCGGAGTAGAACTATCAAGAGACGAAGTGATTTTAGATGTGGACTCCGTAACTTTGTCCAAACAGTCCAGCAGATCGGATTTATACTCGAGATATGTCTCACGTATCTCTTCAACAATTCTCTCATGCTCCTGAACTGCCTCTTCATCATCCAACATAGTAACCAACTTTTCGTTGATCGATTTGCATTGCCTAAACAAATCTTCTAATATGACCAAACGACTATTAATTAAATTTTTCGTCTTTTTGGAATCGACAGACGAACTAAAGCTTCAATTTGATTATTGAAAAGGCATTTTTTAGGAGTTTTAATTCTTTCGCAGCACTCATTGTACGAATATGAATATATATGGAGTATGGCAAATATAGTAAAAGGGGCTTATTTAGATATTACTCACTCCCCTGGTACTGCAGCACACGATGGAAATTAATTACACGACGCGGGAATCCGATTGGCACAAAAAACTCACAAGGTATTGTCCTTGATATATCAATTTTGTATTTTTTAATTGAAATATTGTTTTATTTTCAGATGAAAATTATTAGTTAAGATATAAATTAAGTTTTAGTTTTAATCTTAAATGTCAATTGTTCTATTAATATGTAATCCGGCTCGAATGACCAAATGTTCTTTCCAAGAACTTGCAAACTTGCTAAAATAAAGGGAAAACTGTATTAACTGAAATAAACTTCCCGTTGAGCACTGTAATTTTGTAAATTAAAAGTTAAATACAACTGCTTCTTTAAACGTTATAATAGTTTCGGTTTTATTCCAACTGTGTCTTAAAGACACAACTGCATTTTATATGGTTTTTGTATACATAACAAAAGTGGAGAGATAGATGAAAATGTCAAATATCGTTCGCTTATGGCTTATTCACAATAATGTTCAATTATTTACATTTGACAATTTTACTTTGTTAATTTGATTGTTGTGGAATAAATTCTTCATCCAGAACACATTTTTTGGTGTCGAGGTATAACCAAAAAAAAATTATATCAAAAAATCGGGAAAAGTCCCCTCATTACATAAAAGTAAGTGCCAGACGTTTTAACCCTCTGCGACTGACGTGCGCTAGTTTTCACAATTCAACTGACGTGGTAGTACACCAGACACCATTTGAACAGCTTGTATTTTCAAAATTCTTTTTATATTCTCACTTTTTATTATTATAATTTAAAGTTAAGAGTGTCCACAATTATTTTAAATTACTAATATAAAAAACTAAAAATTCACATAAAGTTGAACAGCATTTATTGATATGACATACATTTTTTTTCCAAAACTTACACATATAAAAAAGTTTAAAAAAAAAATCAAACATAAATATTTTCTTTATTTGCTTACACATTTATTAAAGTTTACACTTATGGTAATCAGACTTACAAAAAAAAATATCCATTCATTGGCTCAATGTCAACCTCAAAATCAAAATTTGTTTTGGCGGTCTTTATAAACTGGCTTAGAGCATTGAAGATACCTTAACACTGACGTGGTTGACTCGTGGACACTCTCCTTCGTACAACAATGAATGCGCACACCACGACCGTTCGCATTACGCTAACGCACGCTTGAGCATACAACAGAAAGGTACTGAGAGCGCGGGAGTCAACAACTGAAAAATAACGACACAACACAAGTTTTTAAATTTTCTGGTGTCTGTCATACTACCACGTCAGTCGCAGAGGGTTAAGTGTCGCATTCGCCCCGCCAGACGCCCCCAAAAGGGGCAAAAAATCATTTTTTGGTGTCGAGGTATAACCAAAAAAAATTATATCAAAAAATCGGGAAAAATTCCCTCATTACAAAAAAGTAAGTGCCAGACGTTTTAAGTGTCGCATTTGCCCCGCCAGACGCCCCCCAAAAGGGGCAAAAAATCATTTTTTGGTGTTGAGGTATAACCAAAAAGAAATTATATCAAAAAATCGGGAAAAATGCTCTCATTACAAAAAAGTAAGTGCCAGACGTTTTAAGTGTCGCATTTGCCCCACCAGACGCCCCCCAAAAGGGGCAAAAAAACATTTTTTGGTGTTGAGGTATAACCAAAAAAAAATTACATAAAAAAATCGGGAAAAATCCCCTCATTTCAAAAAAGTAACTCCCAGACGTTTTAATTGTTACCCGACCCAGCTAGACGCCCTGAAAATACGCAAAAAATGCAATTGAAACAATGTAGCTCAATCAATGCCTTCAATATCGTGTTGCACTAATATTGTTATTGTCAGTCGATCGGGAAATCAAATTAATTTTTGAGCGGGAGATACGAGTAATTATGTCTCAAACGATAAGTGTTAAATGTTGTCTTCATTCAAGTAATAGTTCCAAACAGTCTGAGAAAATAATTCTGTTCAATGAAAAACTTTAAAAAAATGTTATGATGTACTCAATGTCCGAAAAGTCAGACAGTATAAATTTGCAGACATTAACCTCCCAATTGAAGTTGATCTAGTAAATGGTTACCACAGTGCTTGCTACAGGGTTTTTACTGCCGTTTCAAAGAACTTAGTGATGTTATCAAATGAAACAAACTACGAATCATGTAAGTTTAAAAAAAAAAACAAATATTAGCTCAATTGTATGACATCGCCTTTATTATCTTACATTGCATACGAAGAACAGTAAAACTAAAGTTCTTATCCAATCGAATCAAATCGATGCGATTGTCTGCATTTGCTCGAAATCAGCACGCTTTTGATGCGTAGTAACTGGTGCTGTACCAAATAATTAACAGTAATCATTTGCTGTACTTTGTTATTTACAATTTTTCAATGCTATACCCTTATTTTAATTTATTTACCGCAGGCAAACCAATTTAAGAGCGGAAATGGTTGTTCTCTTATTTTGATAAATGCAAATCTCTGAGTGTACAGAAGCATCTGCAAAAGGTGAAAGCATAAGAAAGTAATTGCCTGTTTATCTTTTTCAAGTAAAAAGAATCTTTATAAAATACTTTTGTACAATTGGTCATACTCCTTATATATTTTGAAATCAATCAGTAAACTTTATTTATCTTCATATATAGCGTCGGAAATCGTCAACGATATATCAATACCATCCATTGTTGCTTTATACTATACCACAATTCCCGAACTTACTCTAACAAATGAATAGATACTCGTAACTTTATATATATAAAAAAAATTGATAGGAAGTCATTATAACAGATGCAAACGCTTACATGAGTTGTTAAACGCGGCTATACAAGTCCTTCATTTTAAAGCTTTTGCTAAAGAAGAAAATATCTCTTGCGATGACCTAGAGATGACATACATTTTTTCGAAATTAATGAAAAGGATGCAGATAACCAGAGAATCTCACATCAATTGTTTCAAAATATTCCGCTTACGTACAAAATACTGTAAACGGTTGCCATGGTACTACAGCTGCTTTTTGGATGAAATATGTCGAAATGATTAACTTGAGGAGAGACTTTTCAAGAATTATTAGATGAGGCGATTTAAACTTGTACTTATTTTGTTTGAATGAAATGGCTGCGTTTTTCTTTGCTCTGAATCACCAAAACTATTCACGTTGGACACTTAAGTCTGCTCAAAATTTATTCAATATGGAGGATACTCATTCGAACCTGGTACAGCATATAAAAAATGCGGATTTGGTGTTAAAAGAACCGATAAATCGTTTTCAATATCACCAGTAGATTTGACGTTAGAGCAGACTATTAATGCCGATGAAGCAAATAGGTTGACTGGTGTTTCATCATTTACAAACTCAATATCCGACAGAGAAAAATGGGCCAAAACTCATGCGGATAGAACTGCAAACATTTCATCTCTCTACAAAGTGTTAGGTCTAGTTCGGAAAGACGACGTAACGCGTGACTTAAAAAGCGGAGAAATAAGGAGATTTTCTGAAAACCTTAAAACATTAACTACAGAAATTAGAAATTTCACTAACCCGTTTTTAGATACGAGCAATCGGGAACACAGATAAGAGATAAATTTATAAAAGAGTGCCTAAACGATCCTTAAAGATTTGAAAACACAATTAAAAAAACAAACATCCTAAATTTTGCTTCGGAGTACAAGGTTTCAAAAAACGCTGCAAATGGAAAAGTTCGGTAAATTAAAATGGAAAGGAATTTGATTGGAAGGATACTTTTCATAGCTTCACAAAATGCACTACCGGTTGATATAAAAGAAGTTTTTAAGTATTGATTAACTCCTGTTCCTCCGTCCTTTGGTCACTTAGATGGATCAATGATTAAAACGGAGAAATCGGTTTTTCTTAGACACCTTGAAAAAATTACAAAAAGTTTTCATCCGCTGCAAGTTGATGTCATTGTTGTAGACGAGTTTTTTCTTCTACACACTCTATGAGACGTATCAATATCTTATGCTGGCATTGCTATGCATATTTTAAAAAAGATCTGCCGATTGAATGCAAATGAGATTCATGTTGTGTTTGATCGAATTATATCTCCCTCTATAAAAGATATTGAACGTGATAGACGGAATAATTCGGATGATCAAATAATTTATTCAGCTTTCAACAAAAATGGAAAGCGACCAGCTAATTTTATAAAAAGTCTGAGGAGCAGTTCTTTAAAAAAAAAGACTAGCTGAGTTTTTGGTTAAGGAATGGTGCGAAGACGAGTACCATCATATTATCGGCAACAAAAAACTTTTTGTTACCTTTGAATCGAAATGCTTTGTGTATAAAACTAAAAATGAAAAAGTTTTTCGAGAAAACGTCAAGGAATTGCAGAGTTTTCCAGAGGAGGCTGATACACGAATGATGCTTCATTTGGCATTTCTTCCGCGAGATTTTTTAGTAGTGATAAAAACATCGGACACAGACGTACTGATTATAGCGCTCTATTATACCGGATGCACTTTTTCCAATTTAGGAAATTTCACTATTGTATGCGAGACGGACATTGAAAAAATTGAGGAATTTGTTTGTAAAATTTATCAAACAAAAGCCAGTAATGTAAAGGCCCTTTTAGACGAGCAGTTATCAGTTCAGTTATCAGTTCAGTTATCATTTCAGTTGTCAGTTCAGTTAAAAAAACCGAGCATTTAGACTTCCGTCCGGTGTTCAGCTCAGCTTTCATTTTACTTGTGAGCAGTCGAAAGTCAGAAGAAATACATTGCGTAATGGACGATGAAAGCCTAATTGCAATAGCTATAATTTTGCGGCTAATAAATCAAAAAGAAGAAGAAAGAAATGGAGCAAAGATTGATTAAAAAGACGAACCCTATCACACGTAAATTTAATGACGGAATTGAGGTTTGAACATGGTGATTGGTCAAACTACATATATACGTATGACGTATGAGTAAAAGCGTATATTTTTAGCTACTGCAACTAGTGACCCATGAAGGGTTCCGCGCGAATTATAATTATTATTTACTTAGGCACCTATTACAGATTTATTATTAGAAAATAATGGTTCACGGCTTACGCAAGTTACGTATTGCAGCAGAGAAAGGGCAACAACCACAGGAAATGCTGCGCAAACAAGATTCGACGATGACTTGCCAGCGGCATACAAAATCAAGGCCAACGCAAAACCGATGGCATGGTGATTTTGTGCTTTGGTTGCATTCGGTGGTCATTCACATGAACCGATTTCCGTTTGTGCGAATGACCGATGGTGGATGAGCCAGCAGTTCTGGCTGTACATAGGTTGTAAGTTAGAAGTAAGATATTATTGAAGTAAGGCAGTTCTGTTCCGACCGGGAGATAATAAAGTGTTTAAAATAAACAACCAGCCTCTTTTGGTGTTTTAATTTTAGTTTCTTGGACATTATATTTAACTGGCGCAGTCGGTAGGATTCTGTTCAGTAGAACTAGAATCCAGTGAATCGAACCGGAAAAGGTGAAAGTGTTAAAGTACGAAACAAAGTAATCTAAAACGAAATTTATTAGATTACGTAGAAACGACCATTATACATTAAACCAACAAATCTGGAGAGAAAAATATCTCGAAACAAAATTCTGGACAACAACAGAAGTATGGCGCAAAATATTACTGAGCAATGCTTAGCCATGCTTACAGAAATAGTGAGCCGTCAAAATCAACCGGGGACATTAAGGAGCAGACTCGAAAAAGAACTTCGATATCTTCCTGTTTTTGATGGAAGTAGTGGAACCTTGCCAGCATTTATCTCGTCAGTCGACAGAGCATTACTGGAATATGCAGAGAACCAGAGGAATGATGTCTACACTGTGATCTACAATGAAAAAATCATTGGACCAGCGAAGAATTACCTGTCAACATCGCCTCCATTAACCTGGGGAAATTGCAAAAGCAAACTTAAACTCCATTACAAAGCAACGAAGGACCAAGGACAAATCATGAAGGAGATCAGTTTTTTAAAGGTAAATTCAATTGCTGAATTATGTAATAAAGTAAGAATTAGTGTTAGTGATATTGCAGAATGTGCAATTTTTAGTGATTTTGAGACCAATATTGTAAATAATCTTAGTAGTGTCCTAGTCTTAAAAATAAAAGAAATTACTGCAGGGGCTTTAGCAGCCGAATTGCAGGATAAATTTTCTTTAGAAGATATTCGGATAATTCTTAATAGATATATTGGCCAAGATCATTTTAATTTAAAAGAACCGACATCAAATAAACCAATTGTTTCCAAACCAATACACAACAATATTCCACCACACAATAACTATCAGAGACATTTAAATAACAATAATTCAGTAGGACCGAGCAGGGGTAGTTTTAATAATAATTTCCACAATAGATCAGGACAGAGAAGGGGTAGTTATAACAACAATTCCTCAAGTCAGCAGTCCAGAAATTTTAACTACAGGAGCTATAACAATAATTCGACAAAACCTATGGAAGTTGATACCATAAGTAATAGGGACGAAGTCAATCAATTAACAGAGGAAGAGTTTTTTATAAACTAGCCTCGGAAAAAAATAAAATGTATATTATTCTTACCATCAATAAAGAAGAGTTCGTTTGTTTGGTAGACACAGGATCTACAGTCAGTTTATTAAACTCAAGCAAAGTAGGAAATAGAGTATACGAAAAGTTAGGGGAACAAATCCATATTAGCACTATAGAAGGACAAGTTAAAAAAAATACTGAGTACGTAAAATCTAAATGTCCAGACGAGTTTAAGCAACCGGATAATGCTAGAATGAGATGGGTAAAGATTAATTTAGACAAAGTATACCACTTTTTAATTGGAATGGATTGGGTTAGTAAGAATGTTCGACTAATAGATATAGGGAATCAAGAAATTATTTTAAATAATAATGTACGAATACCGTTTTTGAGTAAAAGAATCGAAAATGAGGTAAATGCATTGGAAGAAAGTGATTTAGATAATATAAAACTAGATCATTTAAATGAAGAAGAGAAACATGGAGCCCTAACATTATTAAATAAATACAATAAGTTGTTCTATAAAGAAGGAGACATCTTAACAAATACTTCAAGCATTGTACATGAAATTAAAACTACTACAAATAAGCAGATAAACTCCAAAATATATCGATATCCACCACAGCATGAAGAAGAAGTGAGAAAACAGATGCAAGAAATGGAAGTACAAGGTATAATAAGGAAAAGCAAAAGTAGATATAGTTCTCCTATCATAGTTATACCAAAGAAAAAAGATAACTCGGGAGTTAATAAATTCAGGATTGTGGTAGATTATAGAAGGCTTAATCAAGTTACAGTTGATGATAAATACCCACTTCCCAATATTGATAGCATATTGGATAAGTTGGGTAAAGCACAATATTTTAGTTCACTAGATCTAGCTAAAGGATATCATCAGATATTAGTAGCAGAGAAAGATATTGAAAAAACGGCATTTGTAACACCGGATGGCCTCTACGAATATGTGAGGATGCCTTTTGGTCTAAAAAATGCTCCCGCAACCTTTCAACGCCTAATCAATGAAATATTACGAGAATGCATAAATAAAATATGTGTAGTATATCTCGATGATATACTCATTTTCTCCACCACTTTAGAAGAACACCTAATTTCATTGGAAAAAATCTTTAAAATACTAACAGCTCATAACTTAAAGATTCAGGCTGATAAATGTAGTTTTATGCAGAAAGAGACTTCCTTTTTAGGGCATATACTTACGAAGGAGGGGTTGAAGCCAAATCCTAACAAAATAGAAGATATTTTACGAATAGGACTACCGAAGACGGAGAAACAACTTAAAGGTTTTCTAGGTATGACTGGATTTTATAGGAAGTTTATTAAAGATTATTCAAAAATTGCACATCCTTTAATAAAATATTTGAAAAAAGATTTTAAAATTAACACTAACGATCCTCAGTATATCGAAGCATTTGAGAAGCTGAAACTATTGATATCTTCCCACCCCATTTTAAAATTTCCCAATTATGAAAAGGAATTTGTGGTTACAACCGATTCTAGTGATTATGCTATTGGTGCTGTTCTATCACAAGACGGACATCCAATATGCTTTGTATCAAGGACGTTAAATAGTCACGAAAGAAATTACAGCGTGACCGATAAAGAATTTTTGGCTATAGTGTATTCAGTGAATTACTTCAGACCTTATTTGTACGGGAGAAAATTTAAAATCGTTACAGACCATGCACCAATCAAATACCTAAACTCTAAGTATAAAGGCAAAGAATTTTCCCAAAGGAACCAGAGATGGATTTTAAAATTGCAAGAATACAATTTTGAGGTTGAATATCTCAAGGGAAAAGAAAATAAAGTGGCCGATTATTTAAGTAGGTTAGAAAACAGTCCTCAGATAAATGAACAGAACAGCAGTGAATCCAATATGAACCTGTCTGACTCTAACACCATGCATTCAGTGGACGAACAGTTACAAGACCACATAGGGATAAGAGAAGAAATAATAAATAAATATAAAACTCAGATAATTCTAACTTATAGTCCAAGTAAAGAAATTGATATAGTACATGGCAGAAGAATTATACAAATAAACCCTAAAACTGATGAAGCTTCAATTAGAGAACTACTACTAAGCCATGTCAAACCAGGACACATCGGAATATATTCAGAGGTAAATGATAGAGATTATAATAAAGTACAAAAGATTATTATAGAACTATTCTCCGGGGATCGCAGAATAAAGTTTAGAAAAGCAACGAAAAAAGCTCAAGAAATATATGATGAAGAAGAGTGTCATAAGCAAATATCTTTGTATCATACAAGAGTATCATTGCATAGTGGCATAAATGAGACTTACAAGACATTGAAAGACAAAATCTTTTATCCTAAATTGCAACAGCATATACAACTTATTATAAATAATTGTAGCAAATGTCAAGAAATAAAATATGACAGAAATCCAATAAAACCTATATTAAATATAACCGAAACACCAACCGGCAAAAATGAAATTATCCATTTAGACATTTTTCATTATAAAAAGCAAACGTTTGTAACTATTATCGACAAATTAACAAAACTCGCAGTTGCTTATTTAATTAATGAGAGAAACTGGGTGAAAAAAATTGCCATTCTAGAAGGGTATTTAGCAACGTTTAACAAACCAAAGAAAATAATAATGGATAATGAATTTAAATCAGAGCAAGTCATAAAATATCTACAAGAAAAAGGAATAGATATTCATTGGACTAAGCCCAACAGCCATACCGGTAATGCGGATGTAGAAAGACTTCACTCTACATTAATAGAAAAAATTCAGGCCATAGTGGAAGATATGTCAGTAGAACAAAAGATACAGAAATCCATAGGAAATTATAACGATAGATATCACTCAGCTATTGAGATGACTCCAAGGGGAGCTAGTTTAATGACAGATATTACAAGTTTAGTAGAAAAACTTAAACAAAAGAAAATTAAAACATGTCAAAGAATAAATAGGAAAAGGGAAAAATATGCAGAAAATCGAAATGTAGGATATATTAAAAATTATAAGAGGGTTAGACATAAGAATGAACCGTATTTTAGAAAATATCCATTAAGAAATGTACACCTTTCAAACATTAAAAGGGCTTATAAATTTACAGGTAATGCTAATAATCCTGATGATGAAGATAGTCACAGTACAAGGGTTACTGCAGGTACATCCAATAGTAGAGGAAAACGGGTATGTGAAAATACGAGTCAAAGAAGTAGAGATAGCGAATAACACTGACACTATTTTACATATAATAAATCCATCTGAAATGATGAACGTTTTGGACCAATTATCATTAAATCTAGCACACTTAAAATTAGAGGACTCAGTTGCACTTTATTCAGAAATCAATCTATTAAAAACTAAACTAAGGACCATAAGTGGGTCAAAGAGAGCAAAAAGAGGTTTATTGAATTTTGTAGGTAGAGATCAAAACTGGTTATACGGAACAATGGATGACTCTGATAGGCAAGACATAACAGATCATTTACAGATAACTGACAGTAATAACCATAAAGCTATTGAAGGTCTTAATAAACAAATTAAAATAAACGATCATTTTAACAAGACACTACATGACTTAAAAATATTGATAGAAAACGATAGAAAGACAATTTTGGAATCATATAACCTTACTAACAATATAGTTAAAGAACTAAATTACAAAGTTTTATTTTTAGATCAAGAAACGAAATTAAGATATTTAGAAAACAAAGTGAATCAAATACTTGACAATATAATGGCAACGAAGAATAATTTAATTCATCCAAGTATGCTAACCATAGAGGAGTTAGACTATTATAATGTAGATTTTCATAAATTAAAATTATTAAAAGCTGGTGTAATGGAATATAAAAATCATTGTTTGATATTCGCAATTAAAATACCGATTGATTATATAGTAACAGAGTTGCAATTAATTAAACCTATACCAAATAAAAATGGGTTGCAAATTGATGAATCAGAAGAACTTATTATTGAAATAAATGATCAAATATACGAATATAATGAACAAGCTCTTTTCAAACATCTAAAACATAGTAAACATTGTATTTTTCAAAAAACATGTTCATTAGTGTATAATAATATAACTAGTATAGAAGAAATAGATGATGAATCTATTTTAGTAATAAATATAAATAATGAAACTCTATTGCAAAATTGTGACAACAGAAGTATAAATTTAACTGGAAACTATTTAATCAATTTCAATAATTGTACCTTAAAAATAAAACAAAATAAATTTTACAATAGAAAAATAACTGTAGCTGACAAATACTACTATCCAACAAATAATGTTAAAGAAATGTTTGTTAAACCAATAAAATTTGATGAAATTATAATGAATGATGTAGAAAACTTAAAACTAATTAAGGAACTGCAATACCACAAAAATGTAATGTACGGCACCAATATAAGCCTCATAGTAATAGTAATTTGTATTACTGTAGGTATTTTCTTTTATGTATCTTGGAAAACCAAAAACCAAAAAATTAATATAGTCAATAACATGAAGCCGGAGACTTCTGACTTAAAGCGAGGAGGAGTTACGTATTGCAGCAGAGAAAGGGCAACAACCACAGGAAATGCTGCGCAAACAAGATTCGACGATGACTTGCCAGCGGCATACAAAATCAAGGCCAACGCAAAACCGATGGCATGGTGATTTTGTGCTTTGGTTGCATTCGGTGGTCATTCACATGAACCGATTTCCGTTTGTGCGAATGACCGATGGTGGATGAGCCAGCAGTTCTGGCTGTACATAGGTTGTAAGTTAGAAGTAAGATATTATTGAAGTAAGGCAGTTCTGTTCCGACCGGGAGATAATAAAGTGTTTAAAATAAACAACCAGCCTCTTTTGGTGTTTTAATTTTAGTTTCTTGGACATTATATTTAACTCGCATAAGGTTCATGTTTATGAAATTAAATTTTACAACTTTGGAAGTGTCTCTCGCGCAAACTATTCAGTTTAGAAAAAAATGATATTAGAAACCTCAATATCATTTCTGAAGACCTATCCATAGATACCCCACACGCATGGGTTTGATGAAAAACAAAAAAGTTTTGAGTTTCAGTTCTAAGTATGGGGAACCCCCAAAATTTATTGTTTTTTTTTCTATTTGGGTGTGAAAATCTTAATGCTGTTCACAGAATACATCTAATTACCAAGTTTCAACAGTATAGCTCTTATAGTTTTGGAAAAAAGAGTCTGTGACATTCCCGGACAGACAGACAGACATACAGACAGACAGACAGACAGACAGACAGACATGATGAATCTATAAGGGTTCCGTTTTTTGCCATTTGGCTACGGAACCCTAACAAGATACCAATATGTCACAACTTTTGATGTCTTATTTAACGATTTAAGGTAGCCGTCAAATATTGCATCATTTATTATTTTTCTTACGTATGGCACCATTTCCGGTACCATATCATTTAACAAACATTTATCTTCCACAAACATGAACAAGCGCAATAATTTCAATGAAATCGACCATGTTATCATTCCCATTCAACATATCGATTCAACGCCAACTGCGATTAAAATGACGACTGAACTGAAACGTATTTACACATCAGTTTAACTGATAACTGAACTGAGAACTTATTTTTCTTCTTCAATTTTTGCATTTAGACATCAGTTTAACTGAAGTCTGAATTGATAGCTCAACTGAAACTGAAACTGAAATGATCGTCTAAATGGGCCTTAAATGAAGCACGTTTTGAAGTCTTTTACAAAGCCTGTAAGCCTACGTCGGAAAAAAATTTCAAAAATATCAAAAGTAAGTTCAAAATATGTTCATAGCAAATTAGTAGGTATCTTTACTGTTACCTTCGATATGTAGGTTTTGAGGGAAGCATTTTGCCTCCCAACCGAAATTACAACAAATAAATCGCTGTAATTATATCTGTTGTGTATGGAAGAATGCCTTAACAAATAATTAAACAGATGAGGTTTCCCCAATGGACTGTGGTTGGACAATGGAAGATAATAGGCCGAAACTAAAATGGTTCGACGGAACTATTGCGCCAGACACAATTGAAGACATTTTAAGCAACCAACAAGATTCATCCGACAATGAGGCAGACGTTCTAAACGAGTCATCTGACGAATCCGATGAGGAATAATTTTATTTTAGGATTAAAAGTGGTAAAAACTTTTAATTTAAATTTTTTGAAATGATTGATTTGTTTATTTTATATTTAAAAAAAAAAATCAATATATTATAATTAAATAGTGCATTTTTTGCTTATTTTCGTCGGGTGACAATTTTAACTTCTGGGAGTTACTTTTTTGTAATGAGGGGATTTTTCCCGATTTTTTGATATAACGCCAAAAAATGATTTTTTGCCCCTTTTTGGGGGCGTCTGGCGGGGCGAATGCGACACTTAAAACATCTGGCACTTACTTTTTTGTAATGAGGGGATTTTTCCCGATTTGTTGATATAATTTTTTTTGGTTATACCTCAACACCAAAAAATGATTTTTTGCCCCTTTTGGGGGGCGTCTGGCGGGGCGTCTTGCAAGGCGAATGCGACACTTAAAACGTCTGGGACCCAAAAATTCTTAATTAGTGCATAGTTCTCTATAATTTGTGTATATTTAAAAATGGTTATACCCTTGACACAAAAATCCGAAAAATCTGCGTTTTCAAACCCCCGCCCTCAGCCCCGGCGAAAAATAAAACCTGCCAGACGACTGCATTTGATATCACGATGCTAGTACCTTTACAAACAAGTAAATGAATTTTGGTTATACCTCCACTCCCAAAATATACTGTCGGCTCTTAGACTATGGCTGGTATAAATTTAAAGGAACTCGATTGTCTGCGAAAAATATGGACAAAGCATTTGTATTAACGCCCGCGCTGTGTAGCCAATACATTATAATGGTATTCAAAAATCCCTTTAGTGCGAGTACATTATAAAAAAAAAAAAATCCCATTTAGATTGTCAGTTATCAGTTCAGCTGTCAGTTCAATTTTGAACTTCTCAGTTGAGCTGTGATATTCAAATTTTACTAAATTTGTTTGTTCTTCTTTATACAGTAACTAAAATATCATTTGATCAACAAAAAAATTTTTTTTTAATACTACACACAAATTATTTTGTTTGGACTTTAACAACATTTTTTTTTTATTTAAATTTGGGTTCAAGATAGTGTGAGTTCATAAATGTAAAAATGCTGCATGCCTGCAGATTCCCCGTTCAATATTGTAAAAGTACTGCAATATCATTGCAGGAGTTTGGCAGCTCATAAAAGAAAACTGACAGTCAGCATGCTGTCAATTGTGCATGTGTTTTTGTTTTGTTGCCGAGCTGCAGGAAAATAGCGGTAGAGAAGGAGTAAGTTAAATGTTTGCAAATTATTTAATTTTCCACGCAGATTTGTAGAAATAACTATTTATTTCGCATTTAAAACATTAAAATGAATATTTTTTATTATATATGAATGCAACAAGAGCAACAAATCTGGAAATTGCTTGTGTCCTTTCGGCTTTGTGTTCCAGCTACACATCCAAGAACGTTTCGAAACCGATTATTTCTTATGCTTGCGAATTTGTTTATTATTTGGTGAACATTGGTTGAATCAGGCCATTTAATATACCTATCTCTTTCTTAACTTGAACAGCAATTTGGTTACTTCAATAAAATATTCGAAAGTTGCTCCTTTACCAACATTTAACAAATTACTGATTTTCCTAAACGAACAGTTATTGGCAAGCTTTCAACTAGTTAGGTATAGTGCTAGCCTCAAACCAGTTTTAGGCCGACCGAAATTGTTTTTTTTTTCCAAAATGGATTTTTTCCCAAATGCTTTCCAAGTTTATGCCATCCAAGAGATTTCAAATGAGTCTTAATATCATTTTTTTTATCAGCCATGTCTTTGTATATACAGTTTAGAACTGTATATACAAAGTCCATATTCGGCCCGATTCTCGATAACTGTTGTTCTGGCAAAAAGCTGAAGTTGCACTTAATTAATAATTATTGGTGGTCCCAAGTATTTATGAGTGGAAAAAAGTAATAAATTTATTTCTTAAAACGTTTATTTAACTAATTTAACTTATACATAGGTATGGAGTGATCAAAAAAAGTATCAAATAGTATATTGAGGCAACTCCAGAGGATTAGAGCTATCGCGCAAGCATCTTCTAATAGCCCTTGCTTGTCCTGGTTGAGTTTCTTCTTCCACCAATATTCGCATTGCAATGCTAAGCATTTTTCGTTTTTTTTAAACACAGTTTTTTTTAATAATAAATATCGCAATTTCATTGAAAATGTCAATATCTGACAGAATTCTCTCAATTTCTTTTTCGAACATAAACTCCCGGGGAGAAAGATTCCCGGGGAATTCGTAATAGGAGAATTTCTCTCCCGGGAGAAAATATTCCCGGGGAGTACCTTTCCCGGGGAATTTTTAGAATAGGGCTGAATAATTTTATAGGACAACAAAAGAAACCGTTCAAAAACAAAATTGTATGCAGTTGTCTTCGCCACATACACCTCGGCTTATGTCAATTTTAACATGGCCCACCTCAATGAAACAACTTCATTAGTGAAGCTCTGGCCGGTACTTAAGGACACTAAGACTTGAGAAATGTAAGGCAATGGAAGATAGCCTGAAAAAAGTGGTAAAAAAACGTTTCAATTTTAAATACTCTATCAGCCATATTCATAACACTTAATTAAAGCTGAATCAGACCTAATCTTAGTTTAATTTAAGAAAACTTTATTCAAAAACTTTTCTTAAAGATAATTCACATTTAATCAAATGTCAAAAAATTAAATGCCGAATTTCGCATTTAGCAGTGAATTAACTTTCATTTTCCCGTTGTGCTCAGAAAGAATATAAAACCAGATAATTATGGCAGATACGTTTTCGAGTTTTTTAGATAATTTTAATATATTGATCAATAATATTGGTAACAGAAGGCGTTTAAAAAACTATAAACCACGTTTTAATCCTTTGGATCTCAATGAAATTCAGAAATAAATATAGATTCTGTAAAGAAAACATGAAAAAACTAATTGAAATCGTTCGAGGTGATCTGGAGGGTGACCGGAGAGGTGGGCATATCGATGTTGAACTTCAGGTAATGGTAGCTATTCGATATTGTTATTGCTATTCATTTCGTAGATTCAAGACGACAGCGCAGATATTCATGGATTTAGCCAACCTACTCTCAGCCGAATATGTTCGAAGGTTTCGAGAGCATTTGCCTCGAAAAGACCAATTTATATAAATATGCCATCACTGGCTTCAGAACAAATTGATGTGATCTCAAAATTCAGAAGTATCAAAGGATTTCCTGATGTAATAGGTGCGATTGACTGTACTCACATCAAAATTCAAAAAGTAAAAGGAGATGCAAGTCAATACTACATAAATAGGAAAGGATATTACTCTATAAATACACAAGTTCGTTGCTGTTAATACGTGAATCTAATCATCTTAAAGTAAAATTATTCTTTAGGTTGTCTGCGATTCGTGTCTAAAAATTAGAGATATTGTTTGTCATTGGCGCGGAAGTACACACGATTCTCGTATATTTCGGGAAAGCCGCATTAAAAAGCGTTTTGAACGCGGAGACTTTAAAGGACGTCTACTTGGTGATGGCGGATATGCTTGTTCATCGCATCTGTTTACTCCCATACTGAACCCTCGAACAGAACAAGATCGGCACGAGAAACGTTGTTGAACGCTGTTTTGGAGTCTGGAAGCAAAGGTTTCGCATACTGCTCAATGGTATGAGAGGGCCTATAGATTCCGTTAAAACTACTGTAATAGCGCTAGCAGTTCTTCATAACTTAGCACTCTATTTAAACGAACCACAAGGCAATAATACCATTCACAGTTAATTTTACCACTTAATACCTACCTTTTTTACTACCTTTATAGAACCGTATAATCGAGAGGAAGCTGAAGCAGATTGGCCAATATTGTCAAACCCAAGCCGACGAGAAATCAATCGTAAATTATTTGTTCATTTACATTTTTAGTGATTGTTTTTAATAAAGCTTATTAAAATAATACAAATAACAATTGTTCATTTATGAGAAAATTTCTTCATCGCCGAGTCATGTTCTTCTTGAATACATTTTAACCGCAGTTCCCTGATCATCAAAATCGATTAAATTTTTTCCGCATGTTCTTCTATTATATTTCCCTTCGTTTGAAGAAAAAGTTTAAATTTGTGACAATAATTCGTTCTTTGTCTTCTTTTTCAAATTTATATGAGCTGTCAAAATTTAAACGTAACACAGAAGACCGAGAGTGCTGCCAGATTTTCAGCTTAGTTTCGCTTAATTGATTGATTAGCTACTAAAGGGTGATTTTTTAAGAGCTTGAGAACTTTTTTTAAAAAAAAAACGCATAAAATTTGCAAAATCTCATCGATTCTTTATTTGAAACGTTAGATTGGTCCATGACATTTACTTTTTGAAGATAATTTCATTTAAATGTTGACCGCGGCTGCGTCTTAGGTGGTCCATTCGGAAAGTCCAATTTTGGGTAACTTTTTCGAGCATTTCGGCCGGAATAGCCCGAATTTCTTCGGAAATGTTGTCTTCCAAAGCTGGAATAGTTGCTGGCTTATTTGTGTAGACTTTAGACTAGACGTAGCCCCACAAAAAATAGTCTAAAGGCGTCAAATCGCATGATCTTGGTGGCCAACTTACCGGTCCATTCCTTGAGATGAATTGTTCTCCGAAGTTTTCCCTCAAAATGGCCATAGAATCGCGAGCTGTGTGGCATGTAGCGCCATCTTGTTGAAACCACATGTCAACCAAGTTCAGTTCTTCCATTTTTGGCAACAAAAAGTTTGTTAGCATTGAACGATAGCGATCGCCATTCACCGTAACGTTGCGTCCAACAGCATCTTTGAAAAAATACGGTCCAATGATTCCACCAGCGTACAAACCACACCAAACAGTGCATTTTTTGGGATGCATGGGCAGTTCTTGAACGGCTTCTGGTTGCTCTTCCCTCCAAATGCGGCAATTGTGCTTATTTACGTAGCCATTCAACCAGAAATGAGCCTCATCGCTGAACAAAATTTGTCGATAAAAAAGCGGATTTTCTGCCAACTTTTCTAGGGCCCATTCACTGAAAATTCGACGTTGTGGCAGATCGTTCGGCTTCAGTTCTTGCACGAGCTGTATTTTATACGGTTTTACACAAAGATCTTTGCGTAAAATCTTCCATGTGGTCGAATAACACAAACCCAATTGCTGCGAACGGCGACGAATCGACATTTCACGGTCTTCAGCAACACTCTCAGAAACAGACGCAATATTCTCTTCTGTACGCACTGTACGCATTCGTGTGGTTGGTTTAATGTCCAATAAAGTAAACTGAGTGCGAAACTTGGTCACAATCGCATTAATTGTTTGCTCACTTGGTCGATTATGTAGACCATAAATCGGACGTAAAGCGCGAAACACATTTCGAACCGAACACTGATTTTGGTAATAAAATTCTATAATTTGCAAGCGTTGCTCGTTAGTAAGTCTATTCATGATGAAATGTCAAAGCATACTGAGCATCTTTCTCTTTGACACCATGTCTGAAATCCCGCGTGATCTGTCAAATACTAATACATGAAAATCCTAACCTTAAAAAAATCACCCTTTACATGGCAAAATAAATTTTATGAATAAACTTTTTTGAGATCTAAGTTAAAGTCAAATTAACTCATTTGACGTGACTTAGTAGAGACACTGTTAATCAGTTGATTAAGGAAATCAAATGATTAGGGCAGTATGTATGTATGTGTGTAAATAATTATACGAAAGCAATATGATGATGATATGACGATGAGCAAAAAGTTGTAGAATTCGAGTTCAGTTTGGTAGGATTTTTAAAACTCCTTAAAAGTCCCAACACTAATCACGATCTGCGTATCGGTTTAGGCGAGGCAAGAGCGCACGTCAAATTGACGTAGATTCTTCTTCTAGAGTTAATACCTAAACACCCACAGCCTTAAGCGGTTGAAATCCGAAATCGTTCTAAATAAATTTCGTTTGACGTTTCAATCACTTTTACTTTTCCTCTGAAATTTGTTTGTTGACTTATGACATTAATTTGCACACTCATAGCACGTAGGTATATTATTTTTCATATATCATTAGGTAGTTAATTGCAAAAAAAATATAGCAAACTCAAAACCAAATCATAAATAATTCAGTTTTGACATATTTTCAATCAGCTGCAGCTACATTAAACAACAATGTGACCAACGCGACGTACGTGGGGTAGGTTTGAAATAGGCGTTCAAACCTATCCCAAAATGTTACAAAAAATAGAAACATTGTCAATGATACTTTCGAAAGAGTTCGAAAACTCCCATTCAAACCAAGAAAGATGCTTAAACATTGCGACGATTGCTTGTAGATTTTGAGGGATTTCATCGAATCCTATACTGAAAATAAGAGATGTCAAAATCGCGGGAAATCGGGGATTTCGTTTCGGTGCAAACAGCGTTAAATTCATTAGAATTCGCTATCACACCTCTAAAAGGTAGCATAGTTATGCAGTGTATAAATATATATGCAGATAATACATATATTACTTACATGAGCTACTTCAACATATTTGGAGATGAGGCATTTAGGATTTTTAAGACTAAGTAAGGTGTTGAAAAAGAGATGGTGGCGGACGAGCCTTTAATTGGTGAACGGCCGCGCTCATATTTTCGAAGTGGTGTACTGAGACTGATGGATAGTATAGGGTATGCAAAAACGACAGCAGTGCAACATTTATTACAGCTGTCACAAAAGGATGTACATGTTAGAATGCAGATTCGTAGTGGAAAATCGGCTAAGATCAAATGTCATTGATTTCAATCCAATAAGTGATCGCCTGACTGTAATCCGTATCCCAGGCATATTTTACAACAACAGTCTTATATCTGTACACGCCCCTACTGACGTAGCAGAAGCCAATATCAATGAAGAATTCTATGACCTCCTGAACGGAGCTTACGGACGCTGTTCGGAGTACAATGTCAAGATTGGCTCGGGGACTTCAACGCTAAAATCGGTAGGGGAAACATCTGTGGCGGATTAGTCGGTAAGAACAGCCTCTGCGACACGACAACCGACAACATCTTCTGACTAGTCGACTTTACAGCAGCCCGAAACACGAAATAAGTAGCATAAGGCTCCCAAGACTGTGCATCCACAAAGCAACGTGGCGCTCTCCAGATGGTCGAACCACCAACCAAATCGACCATGTGCTAATCGATACGAGATACGCTTCCAACATTTTAAACCTGCACACATTCCGAGTAGCAAACATAGATTCTAACCATTTTATTGTTGTGGCTAAATTCAGAGCTCGAGTCTCATACAAGAAGAAGCCGCCCAGAGATAGAAATCCAACGTTGGTCGCGTTGGCAGCTACAGCCCATAGACGCCAATAATAAGTGGCACCGGCATCGCGACATCATCACAGAGGTCGTCGAGAGCTCAGCAAGTTAAAAGCCATTCCAGAGACAGAGCCCATGGTATGATGATAAGTGCGCTCATAGGAAAATGGTGGCAAAATAAAGGCAGCAAGGGAAGAGTATCGAGCCAGAAGAGGAGGAAGATTCTGCGTAGAAAGAGGAGAGCACACGCAGTCTCCCAGCTCAATGAGATCGAAGAGTCTCGCGATCGAAACAACATCCGGAGGTTCTATAAAAAGGCCAAGCAACTGGCTGCTGACTTTAATACCGGAACGCAGGCTTTTCGAAACGAAGAAGGAAGCCTAGTCACTGAAGCAGGCAGCAGTAGATGCGCTTAAGAAACATTTCCAGCAGCTCTTAAATGGGCATCATATATAGAGAGTAATAGGGCTAGAAGAGAACCCACGTCCAGTAAACGAACAACCGGTTCTACCACCTACTATTAAAGAAGTTAGCATAGCTGTAAAACGGATACAGAACAACGAGGCTGCTGGCTCTGATGGTTTTCCAGCTGAGCTTTGCAAATACGAAAGGAATGATTTAATAGGGTGCATGCACCAAATCATCAACCAAGTTTGGGTTGAAGAAAGAATGCCCGATGACTGGACTGTCTGCTCCATATGCCACATCTACAAGAAAGGCAATCCTATGTTTTGCAAGAACTATCGAGGCATATCCTTACTAAATGTCGCATATAAGATCCTATCCAACATAACACACAACCTACAACAGATCCGTCCAACTACTGGGATACGCGGAGGATATCGACATCATCGGCCCATCTCAGCGTTCCGTGTTAGAGGGGGCGCAGGGACATAAGTCCTGAAGACATAAGGCCCGAATTGATTTCGGGACTTATAACCCGCTTAACCCTTTCGATCCGGATGGGACATAGAACAAAGGTGTTTTTATACCTTGGATGTCCCATCCGGATCGAAAGGGTTAAGTGGGACATAAGTCCTGAAAAATTAATTCGGGACTTATGTCCCACTATAGCCGTGTTTCTTTGCACGCGGTTATAGGGATAATTTGAAATTTGCATGTAAAATACAACAACAACTTATCCTATATAGGTACGCTAACTTTAGCGGGGATAGCTATCGCCGCTAAGTCATTTAGCGGGGATAAACAGTGCTTCCAAAATCCATTTTCTTCGTTTCTGATGAATCCTTCTGATGAATTTTTCAGGAAATGTCAAATTTTGACAACCCACCGACCACTCACACATCCCGCCGAATATTTTATTCGTGATTTTATTATTATTATTTTTTAAACTTCATTTTAAGGGTAATTGAATTTAGCAAATATGTTAATGTGAAATTGTTTTTCATAATTTTAGAATATGCTTGGCATCAATTTCAATTGGCGGAAGTAAATATTTTTCAATTTCAGGATTTTCAATACAAATTTCTTAACTACAACTTACAGCTGTGTCACGGTGCATGTCATAGGTGCATGTGTACTGCCAAGTTTTCTTTGATGAATTCTTAAGCGGCGATAGTCGTTTTCTGATGCCATCCCTATATCCGCGTGCAAAGAAACACGGCTTATACCTGTGCCATGAAATAATGCCTTACGCAATTTGGCCAATTTGGCGTTATTTCTCTTTCATTGGTGCTGTTTTCAACAATTTGCCCTTGCACCTACTCCAAATCAAACCAGTGACCCCAAGCAGGGGGGTTGCAGGGGGCAGCATGCAATCCCATAGGCATTACACTGTTTATAAAATCTATACTTGCGATTTCGCAACTAATCCCATAAACAGTGCAATTGCATATGGAGGGTCATGCTGCCCTCCTGCAACCCCCCTGCTTGGGGTCACTGTTTGATTTGGAGTAGGTGCGAGGTACGGTTTTTCAATTTTTTCTCGTTAATTATGTTTTACCTATCAATTTATGAACGTTAATAAAATATAAAATATTTCCAACTGTTTGTTTCATTCGGGACTTGTGTCCCATTTTCAACGATAAAAATTCGGGACTTATGCCCCACTTAAGTGGGTTATATTAGGTTTGTTGGAAAGAAAAATACTTCGTCCGATATTTGGCTCGAGGATTGCGAATGGAGGAAAAATACAACTGCGAACTCTATGATCTGTACCAAGCTGTGAATGTAGTACAAACAGCTAAAATATGTCGACTTCATTGGCTCGACAACATCGAGGGAATGGACAATAATGCTACAGTGAAGAGGATCTTCGACTCCCAGCCGAACCTCCGTTTTTAAGACCATGCCATTGCGGATGCCAGAGCGCTTGGCCTGGACAACTAGAAGTAGCGTGCCCGGGATCGCGGAGGATGGAAGCATGCGGTGTCTCAGGCAGAGACTCTCCATGGGTCGGGAGATCGTTAAGGAAGGGAAAAGAATACATATGTGCATGCAAAATAACTCCCACTTCTTGGCATACCTAGGGACGACAGCATCAGGAAATTCAACTTCGAGAAGAATTTCCAGATAAAGCTCAGCAATAATGAGAACTGGAGCAATGAATCCATAACTTATGGACTGAGCAACCACATAACAAAGTGGTACACGGACGGCTCGAGGACCGAGGAGGGAACTGGTGCAGGAGTGTTTGGGACAGGAACTAAGCACTACGAATTCCAGGCAGAAATATGTGCCATAGACAGGTGCGTTCGAATCAACCTCGAGAAAAACTACAGGAATTGCAACATAGCAATAATGTCTGACAGCCAAGCAGCCATAAAGGCTCTTGACGCCTACGTTATCAAGTCAAAACTCGTGTGGGAATGCCTACACGGACTGAATAGACTAGGCAAGAATAACAGAATTTCCATCTGCTGGGTACCTGGCCATTTTGGCATTACAGGCAATGAGGCAGCGGACTCTCTGGCAAGAAAAGGGGCAGAGGAACCCTTTATAGGACCTGAACCGTTCTGCGGGATAGGAGAACACACTATACGCGAAGAGTTCAGGAGACTGGAGGAAGAAACAAGTTCAAAAACCTTTCTCAACCTCCAAGGTCTGAGGCAAGCAAAGAAACTCTTAGGAAATTACAACCAAAAGATATTCAATGCTTGTATCGGCCTTAACAAAAACAACCTAAGAATCCTAACAGGCCTCCTCACGGGGCACTGCAGACTCAAGGAGCACCTGAGGAAAATGGGCATATCGGAGGACGCGCTCTGCAGATTCTGCAGTGAAACCGCCGAAACTCCAGACCACATACTGGAATCCTGTGGGGCACTGACCCACAAAAGAATGAAATATTTGGTCAGGCACCAAATAACAGACAAGAACATACAAACCATGGACCCACAGCTCATTCTCAGATTCATCAAAGAAACTGGACTGGACGCTGTGCTCTAAGGAGTGTGACCTGCCAAGCATAAATCAGAGCAATACCTTTACACGCTTCACAAAGAAGTATCTAGAGAGGGCTCTAAAAGAGGGCATGAACGTCTCCGATGCACAAGCAAGGGGACACAATAGACCAATAGGTCGCAGTGTAATATATCCTAACTAAATATTATTATTATTATTATTATGCACAATAATAGAATTTTTAATATCAATTATGAATGAATGTCCTTTTTCTCAAATGATCGAACTATTGAACAAACTTGAATTATTCACCATATAGGCAGCTTTAACTACAAGCTTAACACTCGCGCATACACTCATAATTGTCTCTGCCACTATACTCGTATTGTCGCATTCAGTGATTATTTTCATGTTTATTTTACTTGGACTGCCTCGCCGTCGGAGTTTGCATTTGGCGCGTTTGCAAGGCCTGCGAGTTCTATCATTTGCCAACCCATGGTCACGTGAGTTATTTGATCAATGAGGAAAGCTAAAATAGTAGCTTTGCAAATTGAACACACCCATTGTTCACAAGAGAAAATTTTACTTTGTAATTAGGTGTTGCCAGCTAAAATGTCTATTTGTTCATTGGTTTCATTTAAAAATATGCTTTTAATAAGTAGTACCTACATACATATTTGGAATTCGGTCGCTACTGCTTTGGGAATATTTTAAATAACGTTCGCGTTTGCCAGTCAGGATGGCAGATGAATGATGAATGAACAGACTATAGAAGAATTAAAACAGCAACGAGCTTCCATTAACGGTAGCATATCTCGAATAAGCAATCTGGTGAAGTCCAATGCAAACACATTCACATCCACCGAACTTGAGTGTTGTCTAGGGATCCTGGAGTTCTACTTCAAACAAATCTTAGTATACCAGACTAAGATAGAATGCTTAGTACCTACTGATGGGTGGCGACGGTGTAGAGGTTAGTGTGTTGGCTTGTTACCCGTGCGGTGCAGGTTCAATCATGGGGAACAACAACATACGCCACCCATTCACATGCCTCTACACCAAAAGGAGGATTTCTGCCTGGTAGTACAATGGACCGTTACCGAGTCTGAGTGCTCTAGGATAAAAAAAAAAAAAAAAAAACCTACTGATAACTGTCGCAGTGAAATTAAAGAGTTGTAAATACATTACTGCCAAAACAAAGCACAATTAAGACATTTCAAGTCACTGAAGAAAACTATCCTATTGTAAAAAAATTGAGAAAAATGCATTTTAAGTAAAAGTATGGAATAATAAATTTTCATAATTTTGAGTTTTAGGAGCCATAATTTTTTTTTAACCCAAAAAGTTGACTTGTATGGGCTAGTAAATTGCCCAAGTTAGAGGTCACCCACTTTGATGGGCTATAATTTGAAATAGGGTAGGAATAAACTACCCCCTGCCATACAATTTTTTGTTCGGCGGACTTCAGGAATCTCCGCTTAAAGGATTATACTGCTTAACTGGGATACTCTGTATATTGCCAAAGTTATACATATTGCTATGTCCAAGGTTGATACGGATACCCACTCCAAATGGGGCTAACAACTGGAATACAGGAAGCTACCTGAGTGGAACGAGTGTGCAAGCGTCCTCAGCAAACGGTACCAATACCTGGAAGCAAGTGGTTCAACTTTCAATTAGCTATCAGCTCTGAACCGATTTTCGAATGCTAAGAGATTAGAAGTTGTAGCTTGAATTGTTTAGGAAAAGATCGTAGTGTTTATTAATGCCCCTCGACTTACAGGTGTAATGTGTGCAATCAACCACACCATAGTCATTTGCACAGACCTCAACCAACACGCACCTATTCTAGAACTGAGGATGCACAGTCCACATCTACTGCTTCGGAAAAGGACTAGGCCCCTGCGGCACAATTTGCATATTCGCTTTGTCTCAAGACACAAAGGCTCTGTCTCAAGACACAAAGGAATAAGGTGGGAATAGGAGTGTCCGAAACAAAAACTAAACATCAAACCAGATCCTTAATTCGCTCTAGATACAGCAATTTTGAAGTTTCCTTACAATTTTTAGTCCCACCATCCATCATAGGGTATCAGCCGGAAGCAGCGTTAAACATCACGGGTTGGAATAGAGCTCGCGAATAAGTTCTACAATTAGGCTTCTCGTATCGATTTGTTGTAAAGCGTTCTTCCATTTGCTGCAGAAAGGTCAGATCAAACTTGGTGAAGGACTTCCATAGTTACAACGAACTAAGCTAGGCCGGATTGTATCAGGAAGATACAAAGCTCAACTTCGCGAAAAGAACAAAATGTGCTGCATTAACGTAAGGGAAGATTCGGTGAATCAATACGTTCAGAAGTTCTGGGAACTGGAGGAGCTCCAAGAATAGCGGTCAAAGTGGTCAGAAGCAGAAGGACTTTGAGTCGCACTGCAAGCACAATATCGAAAATCTACTGAACGGGCGTTGGAGTTTCCTACGTTTTTGCTTACGAACGATTTTTGTCACTCGAGCATAGATTATCCATAAATACATCGTTGAAAGAACAGTATGTTAATTTCTTAAAAAGAATATGAATCGCTTTGTAACATGTTTCTTGTCGCAAACCAAAAGCTTGAATTACAGAATTACTATTTGCCGCATCAATACGTAATTAGACCTGATAGCGATTTTACGAAACTCCGCGTAGTGTTCAACGCATCTTGTTACATATGGTCGCCGATTTCCTTAATCCGATCCGGATAGAAGTTTTTCTCATGAACCTTTTTTTTCTGTCCTCTCAGTTTTCTCACCACTCAACTCGAATATTATAGTTTGAGGTGATTGCGTTGAAACATGACTCCCTCGCACACCAAATTAAGGATTTTCCAGTGGCCTGTCCATTGTCAACAATCTTTTCCCAACATGTTTTCGACCAACGGCAAAGCCTAACCTTCTTGATCTATTCATTGTTGCTGATCCCTCATCAGTTCTTTTATTAATGTGAAGCTTAAATTTGTGGTCACGTTCATTCAAATTTAATTCCAATGATTTTATTATTGGTACCGGCCACTCTAAAATAGTGCATAAATTTATTCATTTATATATTTTCTTTACTAGTGGAATTTTTCCTTCTATTTTATTAGTTACACGATTGGTTCACTGCTATTCTATGAAAAAATACACGATCAATGAAGTGTATGCCAAACAATCGAAGTGCTCGATATCTTAATCCGTCATGCCAAACTACCATAAATTAGTGATGTATTGATTGCTGGCTGATGCGGTAATTTGATCGCAGGTGATGACGATGATGGAGAAAATGATAGCAAATTAATACAAGCCATGAGAATGCTTATATCAATTTCCATTATAAAATTATTTCGTTGTTGGTTTTAATAACTTGCTAATTATTTTTAGTGTAAATTTTCAAAATTATTGAATGCAGCAAATGACAACTGCCAGTTTTGACGTTTATAGTGTATTTAAAGGGTCTTTCATTAGCGACTTGACAACTTCAAACTTTCAGTGTGGACGCACCCTTAAACCAATCACCGAACTGTCAATGTCAAAATATTCAGTTAAATCAACAAAGTATACGAAGGAACAACGTTTACAAATAATTAAAATTTAAGAGGATTAACGCCAATTTTCAGCCGCAATTCTCGTCCCAGTAGACCAGTAATTCATCTACTAAAAAAAATTTGAGTCAGAATATTTGCTGCTTGATGTAGCCGGGCCAGTGAGACTACATTTTGCCCGAAGTATGGATAATATTGCTGCCGTAGAGGCGTCCGTCGCAAACAAGCCAAATCAGTCAATTTCACATCGTTCTCAAGAATTGGGCCTCTCCCAGATCACATTATGACGAATACGACGTACTTTCTCGAATTGGGCTCTGGACATGATGGAAGAAAATGCAGAATTTCACCGCAAAATCATCTTCAGCGATGAAGCTCATTTTTTTTTCAACTGCTTCGTCAATAAGCAAAATATGTGTTACTGGACAGGTGATAACCCTCATGTGCTTCATGAAACAGCACTTCAACCGCAAAATCACCGGTGGCGTCATTGGGCCGTTTTTCTTTCGTCGATGAAAATGACTGTCACGTTACGGTAAATGCTATTCGCTATAGAGACATGTTGGAACGTTATTACTTTGAGCAATTGCATGAATTGGACATCAGTGATATGTGGTTCCAACAAGATGGTGCCACAAGCCACAAAGTGGGTGCAACAATCGAGTTATTGAAGTCTCAGTTCGGTGCACGTGTTATCTCGAGAAACGGACCCGTCTATTAGCCGCCGAGATCGTGTGATTTAACGCCTCTAAACTTTTTTTTTATGCGGTTACCTTAAATCATTTGTCCATGCCAACAAGCCAGCGATATTAGAAGAGCTCAGAGCCAATATTGAAAAAATTAAAAATTATCATATGGCCTGAACGAAGTCGAATTCCATTCATTTAATGTTTTGATGCAAATTTTACCAGTTGAAAAGATAGCCGAACAGGAAACGGGGACTCATTGCAGATCGTGTGTCGAAGGCTTTACCCACCCGACTTGGGCCCGGTCTGTTCACAGCTGATTAAATCCATAGTAAGGTTATCGCAGATTTTCCATAGCTTAAAACCCCTTCTAACCAAATAGTGTTTATTCATAAAAAAAATTTTCCGGTACCTTATTATTTCCCAATTCTCAGCTCCTTATTACACCATGCGAACACACCCAATATGTCAAAATAATTTCCTGATCTAAAAATTTCCCATGGCAAAAGTCGTTGTCAAAGCAATTGCAATAACCCCACTTTTAAAAGGAACTTAAATCAAGTCCAATAAGATTCAATTTAAGCTAGTATACTATTATTAGCAAGTGGCATTAAGTAGTATGTAGAGACTAGAGACTCATCAAAGCGCACACCTGACACTACGTTACATATCAACGGTTACTTATTTCAGCTGATTCCGCCACGGTCTTTGTAACTGGTTCTGTTGATTGATGTTACATTCCGATGTTGTTTACAAAATCGCGAAACCAAGCAAGAAAGGAGAACAACAAAAAAGAAAGTGGGTCGTCCGTCGTCCGTCGTCGTTATACGCTGCTCAGAATTTCACTTTTTCCTTTTCAATTTCGACGACGGTCGTGTTTTATAAATTATTTAGAAACAACATTGTGATTCCTTAGAGATTACCGACTCTAGTTCATCTCATAGTCAGTGCCTTTAGTGTCGCCAAGTCAATTTTCCGGAAATATGTTAAGCAAGCTACTTATGCAACAAGTGAGGCTGCACAGCTCTGTGTTGCTCCAAGTTCCTGCAACTTTCTCTCAGGCGCGAGGGCTTTATGTTTCAGTGATGCGCAAAGAGAAACTCGCCGCCAAGCAAGTCCCGAAACACGACTGGAATCGTGCTGTAAGTGAAGCTGAACGTATTGTTGGCTATCCAACGTCTTTTCTCAGCTTACGTTGGTTGCTCAGTGATGAAATCGCCAATGTGGCTTTGCATCTGCGGAAGCTAGTGGGGAGTAACCATCCGCTGCTGAAGACTGCCAAGTAAATTCAAATTCCAACACCAATAAAGTGATTAAAGTGAGTGTAATGATTGCATTTTGCAGGCACCTCCTCTACAACGGAAAAAACACAATGCAAGCGTGGGGATTGATTGTTTTGCTTATTTCGAAGGCAGCAGGACACGCACCAACCATTCCGGACATGGAACAGGACAAAAGTGCTGGAGTGCTTCACTCGCAGAGGGCGCTTGCTGAAATAACCGAAATGATACGGATCTCACATTTGGTGCATAATGTGAGTGAAATCATATTTTTTGTCTTTTCAGCATAAAAGTTAGGTATTTGTCACCTGTCGAGTGACTGATCTCGTCGACTTGGTGGCACCAATCGATATCGTAAACGATTGAGACAGAGAGAGCATAGATTCATCAAAAAATGGTAATCTTTGGGTTGGATGTGAGTTCATGAATATTTATGACATCAACGTGATTCCGACGTGTGAGGAATAAAATGCTGTTGTTCGGGGAAGTAGTATACAATGCAAATATTAAAAATGATACTTGACTTGAAATGTGTAGGTCGTCATTAAGGTTAGGGCATACATTTACAAGTTAAATGTTTAACATTTTAAAAGCAAAAAGTATTGTTCCTCAAACAAAATTGGAAGGCGAGGCCAATTTTTCTAAATACTTTCATCGCTGTGGTAATTTCTTCTTTTGTGACTACAATATTTAAGCAGGTGAATGGCGATTGAACAAGCATCAAAGGATTAAATATGCCACAAAATATTTTTCTTTCGAAAGAACCCAATATGAGCTCTTCTTTCCTGCTTATCGTCCAGCACTCGGCGCCATTATTCAAAACTGGCATTATCAATGTTTTGTAGACTTAGGGCCGGTTTCAAGGATTTCGGATAAAGTTTCGGATAGTTAGCCGACACATAACCCTATCCACCAGATAAAAGTTGCTGATATTTGTTTTCTGTTTCATCGTCAAAATCTCATAAACTAACTGGTGGAAAAATGTATCAGCCACTAAGTTTGTTTCGAAACACATGTCATTTGTTTTGCTTTGTTTATTTCGTGTTTTGTAGAAGCTTAACCAGATTAAAACCATTTTTATGTAGGCAAATTGTATTGTTGCGTTTGAAATGGATAAAGCTAGCAAAAATTGCCAAAATTAAAACAAGCGTGAGAGAAATACCAATTTGTCTCAAGAAGAAACTGACATTTTAGTGAACCTTACGGAAGAAAAAAAACATGTAGGTAATCGAAAATAAAAAAAGTGACGCTACAACATGGAAAGAGAAAGAAAAAGCCTGGATGGATATAGAGAAGGCGTTTAACAGTACATCAGGTTCGGAATTTGCGATTACAAACACCTCAAGTTGAAATATGGGGCAAAAATGGAAGCAGCAAAATCCAAAAAAAAATTAAATTAATAGAAAGACAATGTTTGGAAAAGGAGTTGGAACACAAGGATCGGTTTGATCATGGCATGATCCAGGCCTTCTAGCAAGTATGTCCATGATTCTTAATTTTGAGTCCACTACTGTTTGAACATTCATTGAGAAATTGCCTTTCCGGTCTCTGTACAATTCGGCGGTTTCTTCTGCCAACAAGTGTATAATTTCTGGTACCTATTTTTTTTTTGAATCAATGACTAACAACCTGGGAAATCTTGCAATTTCATTTTTTTTTTTATAAGTTTATTTGGCATTAATTTGCCATTTAAAAAAATTCATTACAAACTTAACATTACGCCTTAGATATTAAATAAAACTATTTTTTACATAATCCACCAACTGTCTCTTGAATCTTGACAAATTTTGTTCATTTTTTAAATAAATTGGTAGGCTATTATATATATTCAATCCTCTGTGTAGAACCATATTTTTTGTCCTTAAATTTCTAAACCGAGGCAACCTAATTTCATAAAAACTTTGTGTTGTGTTTTCTGTATCTAATGGGAATTTAACATACAAAGGTTTTAATTTAGCTATTGCTTCTGAGACCTTGTGTATGATCCTGCAATCGGAGGCCTTGCTTACCCCAGCGAAGTCGCCACATACAATTAAAAATGTCCCAGTTGCAAAATATCGAAGAGTTATTATTATAAGTAATCGTTGCATTGATGGAACTGCAAAACTATTGAAAATTAGATAGGCAATGCTAAATAAGTAAATGTCATATTTGGTATTCTACTTACTAGTCAATTGAATTTTTTATATCACTTTCTATCAATGTAAGGATATTTCTTAGAGTGTTTCAAAATAATTTGGCCTTCGGCGAAACACTCTGTTCCTACGGAGCCGTGTAATATGATCGCAATATTCGTCAAATTCGCCTTCTAAAAATTCAAACAAATCCATGTTAGGGCACTGTCGACGGTCGTCAACGAAAGAATGCTTTGAAATTATATTTTTTCCAGTCACTTCAAATAAATATTTTGTTTATATTCCGGATAAATGATTTAACAGCCACTTGATCCGGCCGATAGGCTATCCGAGACTATGAGCCTTATTGCGAAGATCAATCGACAGTTGATAATTGACTATTTTCAATGTGTACTATTGTAAACGAACGATTCTAAAGGATTTTGTCAATCGCAGTCGATTAAAAAAATTCGATTGACAAAAATACCAAATAATCGTTCGTTCACAATAGCATTGAAAATAGTCAATTATCAATTGTCGATTGATCTTCGCAATAAGGCTGTATATCTGTCAGATATCACTATCCCAAACCCTTGAAACCAAAAGTTCATGTTTAGCTGACAGATAAGTTTCGGATAGGCTACCCGAGTCTTAAAACTGGCCCTTACACTTGGGATTCCGGGTAAGGCGTTTTGCACGTTTTTCTTTTGCAAAACTGAAGCAGTAACGGTTTCCTTGGGTATTTCTTTGTCCGAACTACACTGGTGTAATTAGCATTACTATTTAGTAAAGAGCAATGTGGAGGCCTTTTGAGGTTCCAACTTATCTATGTTCTTTATCAGATAACATTTTGAACTAACTACGAATAATGCTCCACCAGTTAAAAGGACTCTCAGATACACATATCCTTTTTTATTGCTATACGAGAGCAATTTTTTCTTAAGAAACGCACTGGGGCTAATATTGGCAGATGCATTCTCTGGGCTTGCATCTTCACTTGAAGAATCCAGCATCATTCAAGATTGCTTTTTAAGCATGGCTTGCTAGCCTTACCGAACGTGCCTGGTTGTTCAGCGTCTGCAATTTGTTTCCAAGGAATCTTGCATTCTTTTAGCTTTTTCGGAATTCGGAGTCGTAGAACCTGTAGCGTCATCGTAAATGTTTTTCGCCTTCAATATTTCATCTTTAATCTGTTTTCCGATCTTTCGTCTGGACAATTTGTGCTTATAGCGAGGGTCCAAGTTGTTTGATATGGCAAACAAATTGTTCTCCTAGAAAGCAGAACATTTTTCAAAAACTTTAATTTCCAGAAGCTGACTGCCAGCCGAATCAGATCAAAATCCTGTGATCTTTTTAAATCAGTTTTTTCATAAGCATTTGAATTATTGGAATTAAGGATCATATGAGGATCTAAGAGCTGCTTAGTTTCCGGTCGTTTCTTCAAAGGTTGTAATAGCTCAACACAGTATTCTATAATTCTCAACTCTTCCAAAAAAATTGGACCCCTATCACAATGTAAAGACAACGCATCGGTTACCCTTAAAAATCGTTCAAACGCGTAAAAGGTACTGTTCCATCGCGTAAACTAACTTGAAAAAAACCTGAGGTTGATTTATGTCGTTTTCCATTGGTCCTACCTAATAATTCACTCCCTCTGGATTCCAATTGAACATCGGAAATCGTTGGTAATACCTGAACTTGGAAAATAAAATAAACAAAAAATGCGCCTTTATGAGCTAGCACGCTGAAATTATATACTCTCTAGGGGTCCTTAATGCTAATGTTTGAATATTTTTAAAATCCGCAGACTACACGCCCACAACTAAAAATAAAAAACGTTTTACTGAAGAAGTCATTGTAAATGAAAGTCCTATTCTTCGCAAATTATGTATGTATGTATATTTTTATTTTGTAAAAATCTTACTATTAACAACAATCAATAAAAATATGTATAAATAATTAATTTAATAAATTAATTCATTAATTATAAATATACTTTTGATTAGAACAAAATGTATACCTATACCTACAATGCAAAACTAAAGATATTTATTTTCTTGCTTATTCAACTGTTTCCTTTATATAAGAGATCAGTACGTTTTTAAATATTTTCGTTTCGTTTTTTATTTCCGGTGGTAATTCATGAAATAATTTAAGGCCACGATAACTAAGCAGTTTTTGTGTTCTAGAGTATCTATACAATTGTAGTCGAAAACTACAGTTGGATCTTAAATTACGGTTGATTATCACATGAAGGTTAAGTTCGATGTTAAGTATGTCGGCAGGTGATATTTAATTTTAAACACTAACTACGAGGGCGGGTCAATAAGTCCGTGACTTTTGGAATAAAACACAGATTTTTTGATAAATTTTTTTTTTTATTTTTAACGTAGTCTGCCTTGAGCTCTATACACTTTGTCCAACGCTTCTCCAATTTTTTTATCCCTTCCAAAAAAAAATGATTTGTCGAGGTCCTCAAAATAGGCCTTTGTTTGCGAGATGACTTCATCATTGGAGTCAAATCTTTTTCCACCAAGCCATTTCTTCAGGTTTGGGAACAAGAAGTAGTCGCTCGGAGCCAAATCTGGAGAATAGGGTGAATGAGGGAGCAATTCATAGCCCAATTCATGGTTTTTTGCCATGGCAACTGCACATGTGTGCACCCTTGCATTGTCTTGGTGGAAAAGAACTTTTTTCTTGGCCAAATGAGGTCGGTTTTTTTTTAAATCGTCATTGAATCGGTCCAATAAGTTGGCATAATATTCCCCATTGATTGTTCTTCCCTTTTGAAGGTAGTCAATGTGAATTATCCCGCGTGCATCCCAAAAAACAGTCGCCATAACTTTATTGGCTGACAAACCCACCTTGGCCTTCTTTGGCGCCGATTCACCCTTAGAAACCCACTGTTTTGACTGTTGTTTGGTCTCTGGTGTGTTGTGATGGATCCATGTTTCGTCCACGGTTACAAAACGGTGCAAAAACTTCTCCATATTGCGATTAAACAATGCCAAACCTTCCTATGAAGTTGTTACACGATTGCGTTTGTGGTCGACTGTGAGCAAACGCGGCACCCATCTTGCGGAAAGCTTTCTCATGCCCAAGTGATCATTCAAAATTGAAACCACTG
This sequence comes from Portevinia maculata, assembly GCA_949715645.1. Lineage (NCBI taxonomy): Eukaryota > Metazoa > Arthropoda > Insecta > Diptera > Syrphidae > Portevinia > Portevinia maculata. The sequence continues at coordinate 76,541,330 of OX454527.1, forward strand.
AGCCATGCGAGATCCCTACGGCTTCCACAATCTCTCGCATTTTCAATCTTCGGTCGGCCAACACCAAATCGTGAATTTTTTCGATTGTTTCGGGTGTAGAGACCTCAACTGGGCGTCCAGGACGTTCGGCATCTTCAGTGCTTGTACGGCCACAACGAAATTCAGTAAACCACTTTTTTACCATTGAAATCGATGGTGCAGAGTCCCCACAGTATTTTTCAAGCTTAGCCTTGGTCTCGGTAATGGTTTTTTTTCGCAAGAAATAATGCTTAATAAGCACACGAAATTCACTTTTTTCCATTTTCTCCTCAAATTAGTGAGTAGTCTGATAAAAATAGCTGTCAAACACAAACTAACTGACGCAGCAAGTTTAAATTTTGACAGGAGTCAACTGACAGATGCCTGTTGACAGGAGCAGTGTTGCTGTTTCAGTAAAGAGGTCAGAAATTCAAAAAGTCACGGACTTATTGACCCGCCCTCGTATATTGTATTAAATACTATCCTTTGTTTGATGTTTAACCATTTAAGACAAGATACGAGTAGCATCCATGTTATTGGTGTGTAAAAATTACATTTGAAAATAGCTCTCATGGCTTTGTTTTACAGCACTTCGGGATCGGGAGATGTCATTATTACCTTTTTTTTTTATAATTTGCTTACGCTAAAGGGATTTTTTTTCTGTTAATATATATAACATATAATGCTAAGAACGCAGTGTAAGCTACTTGGTATTAGAAAGAATAGAGAGATAGGAAAGAAGTGTTTGGGTGCAGTTGTAGAGTTTTTCTCCACGGGTGGTGTGTCTAAGTTACTTAGGGAGATTACGATTTCATGTATTCGGTATAAAGTAATGGACTTGGCCGGGATTCGAACGCACGACCTTCCATTCCGTAAGCGAATACACTACTACTGCACCATTGAACAGAATTCGAAATGAGGTTTTATAATCGTATTGCAAATATTAATGGCACATTTGGTTATATTTTTTTTTTTTTTTTATTTATATCTTTATTTCGTGATAATGTACAAAACTTAAAACTAAAAAGTATTAACAAGCTTTATTAAAAATTGTAATTAACAAGAAATAGATACAAGCATTCTGTTGTCATAAGGACAAGTGGCAAATGCTCGATTACAAAAAATATTCAAAATAAACTAAAAATTCATTGGTGGGGACTACAATGGAAATCATTTATACAGGTAAATTTAATACAACTTACAAAAAAGAAGCAGATAGCATTTTGTCAATATTTTGAAGATGAAGATAGCAGATAAACAAAACCAAAAAGTAATAAGGGGAAATAAATAGTGAACCATAAAACACCAATTGCAGTTATAGAAAAATTTAAATTGCTTGACTCAAAATGGAAAGCATATTTTTGTGGTCTAGTGTGAAAAGCCAAGTTTTTGTTCTCTTTAAAAACGAAGTTTTTAATCTCTCACATCTAAGATCAACAGGCAATTTGTTAAATAAACGAGGTGCATTAGCTGTGTAAAAGTGAGAAAAATGTGCTTTCTGAACCCTAGGAATAGTGACTAAATTGCTGCTGTTAACTCATAGATTATGACTGGAATATAATCTAACAACATCATAGTCTGAGTTATCAAAAAATATTTTAAGTACTTTGTAAACATACAAATGCCTCAATGGAAGAATTTTAAGTTTCCTGAAAAGCTCAAAGCTAGGGGTACGACGATTAACTTTAAACATAATCCTAATCGCATGCTTTTGTTTAACAAGAAGAGGTTCTAATTTGTTAGAATGCGTCCCACCCCAGCAAGTAAGTCCATATTGCAGCTTGGAATTAATCAAACCATAGTAAACTGACTTTAGAATAGGTAACTGGCAGTATAGGCTCAGATGATAAAATTGCCTTACGACGTTATTCAAATAATGCTTTAAAGAAGAGGTATGGTCAATCCAACTGAGTTTGAGATCAAGAATAATACCCAAGTATTTGAAACTATCAACGCATTCGATTTCAAAGCAATTTTCAGAGCAATGTGTATTATCATTAAATACTTTAATGTTGGTATGTGGACATAGACTTCCCAAGCGAAATTTAGAGCAACAAGGTGAATGAAATAGCAAAGGCATATCTCTACAAATATTCCCGGTCAAGTTAAACAACATATATTTGGTTTTCTTACTTATAATAAGTTTGTGCAAATGGAACCATTTTCTTAAAATCTCCAGGTCATTGTTTATTGAGGAAAACAAATTAAGATAACTGCCATCTGAGTAGGATAAAGCTGTATCGTCCGCAAATGCTGTTAGCTTACCTTTGAAAGGTTGGATAAATAAAGAATTAATAAAGACAATAAACAGTAAAGGACCCAGCACCGAACCTTGCGGAACGCCCATGTTAATTAAATTTGTAGAACTGCAGCTATTTTTAATTTGTACTACTTGCTTACGGTTTCTTAGATAGGACTCAAGCCAGTCATATATGAAACCTCTAAAACCCGCTTTGTATAATTTTCTCAATAAGAGATCATGATCAACCATGTCAAAAGCCTTAGTTATATCAATAAATAACGTTGCAGGAATCATTGATTTGTTAAGACTGTTGTAGATTTCACTACATAGCTTTAACACCGCATCTTCTGTACATCTTCCATTGCGGAAGCCAAATTGCAACTCACTAAAGAACATGTTTTATCTAAAAAGGAAACCATTCTGGACTTTATGCCTTTTTCAAAAATCTTTGAAAATACGGAGAGAAGAGAAATTGGACGGTAGTTATATAGACATGAAGATTCGCTTTTTTTATATAGAATTACACGGGCAAGTTTTAGAGAATCAGGAAAAATACCTCTCTGAACACTAAAATTAAAGATGTAACTCAAAACATCAGAAATGTAAAAAGATATAACTTTTAGGGTTTGACTAGAAATCATATCCATCGAAGTAGAGTTTAAATTTTTCAATCGCATAATGATATTATAAATTTCAAGAGATGTGAAATGTTCGAAAACGAAACTTGATGATTGAAAAGCGCAATTTTTAATGTCACTTTTACAATTACAGAAATTATTTATAATAGAAGGAGTGTTACCTACAAAGTTTGAAATATGAGAAAAGTAATCATTAAATAAATTTGCAACTTCGAGTGGTTCTGAGATGTTTACTTCATTGGAATTAATAACGATGTCAACAGAAGGTTTAGTCACATTTAGTATGTCGTTTACCAACTCCCATTCTTTCCTTGAATTACCCAAGCTTTCGGCAAATTTATTACAATAATAAGTATCCCTGCAATGAGGAATTTCAATTTTAAGTTCATGGCATAAAGTGTTATAGCAATTTCTAAGCCTTAAGTTGTTAGGATGCTTAGTCAAAGTAGCACAGAGCATTTTTTTCTTTTTAATTTTTTTTAATAAGGACGGAGTCATCCACCTTTTTAGACATTTAAGATTTTTCTTTCTCCTTGTTTCTAAAAGAGAACATCTCGACAAATGTAGCTGAAGTGTATTAACAAAAAAATTGAAGGCAGACGATGGATCGTTAGCAGAATAAGTTTCATCCCAAAACTCATAAGTTAGAGCACTTTTAAGAGCATTAAAATCTATTTTCGAATGTGAAACAAAACTGTTAGACTCAGATCTGCACACATTAGAGCTCAGTTGGATGGAAGTTAGACAGTGATCCGTTATTCTTAGATCATACACCATGGTTTTATAGCTTATTTTATTAAATCTTTGTAACCTTATAAATATATGATCTAAGCACGAGCTACACGCAGGTGTTATACGTGTAGGTTGAATAACTAAGGAGTCAAAACCAAAAGCAGATAGGGCGGAAAGATAATAATCAACATCAGATGTATTAGAAAGCAAATCAATATTAAAATCACCTAAGAGAACCATGTTCTTGGACCTTAGACTTTCTAAAAAGATGGAAAACTCATCCACAAAAGCTTTTATAGTGAAGCTATGAAGCCGGTAAACACCAACAAAACAATAAGAAACACCAGAAACTTTGAAATTTAGGCAAATTAAATTAGCACTATTTAACTTTGGGTAAAGAAATTCACACACAATGTCACTTCTATAAAAAACGGCAACACCTCCTGCAGAATAAAAATCATTACATGCAGCAGCAAAGATAGTAATTAATAGAATAATTACTAACTTCAAAATCAAATATCCATGTTTCAGACAAGAAAATGAGATCAGGCAAATGATCACAAGATGCAAGAAGAGACAAAAAACAATCGAAATTTTTCCTAATGCTTCTAATATTTTGATGTATCACTGAAAATCCAGAAACTGAATCAGTGTGTGGATGATTCACACAAAGACAATTCGAAACATCTTCATCAACAGGTAACGGCAAATGACTATTTGTAGGTACATTATTACTTAAAGGAAAATGAAAACTATTATTAATATTATGCATATTCATGAAAGATTAAAGATAGAACAATCAAATAATTAAATTAAACCGTGTTTAGAGAAATCTTCAAAACAAACAATTTTAAAAACTTTGCCTCCTTCTTTCCTGACAAGTACATTCGAGCTATTAATCCAAACAAACTCGCATTTATTCTCAATTTTAAGCTTTTTGGCATGACGTGGAAGAGATCTAGTATAGGATGTTAAGGAATCGTTAATGTATATTTTGCTTCTGGTACCAAAAACTTCCTTAAAAGACTTCGATTTATTCTCCCGCACCTTGTCCATGATTATTTTTTTTGTTGTGAGCGAAGTAAATTTGACACAAACGATGTTGTTGGAAGAATTTCGTCCGTCTTTCCCGTTGATATTTTTCACGTAGCACAGCTCGATGTGATTTGCATTAATATTTGCTCCTACCCCTTCACTGATCAATTTAATAACTTTCTCCGGTGCATTCGAATTTTTAGCATCCGGAATACCAACGATGTCAATATTACATGCTCTTTCCTTTTGTTCCGAAATATTCAATTTGGTTTCCAATGAATTTATCTTCGAGACGAGTGCAGCATTGTGTTTCTCCAATGCACCAATCTTCGCAAGAGCATCACCATTCATCTGTTGCAGTTTCATAATTTCATTGTACAATGACTCGAGTGTTATTGTCTCACGACGGTTGTTGTTGCTGTTAGTAGCATGTAGCTCAGCCTCCAAAACAGAATTAGGTGCGGATGGAGTATTATGATTATGAGTCACAGCAGAAGGTGAATTAATAACTGGAGATGACAAGACATTACTTGGCTGCACATTTGGAGTGCAATCATAACGAAGAGACACTCCGCTGCGAAGTACAAGCAGAACATTTGAAGCTGTTATTGTTTCCCGCCATGAAATCGATTTCATTTTTTGTGAGATTGGTGCACTTTGCATGAAAAATTTGATTGCAAATTATACAATTGATTTTACTGACCAATCTATCCACTTTTAGGTTGCAAACACTGCACTTCATTTTTGAAAGATTTTAAGGAATACTTTAATAAAAATCAAACTATTTGACTATTACTGTATTTTGATTAACAAGAATGTGCCTGTCCCCAACAACACTCATGAGAGAACTGATGATTTTTCCGTATTCTTTTCAGGAACCCAATTTTCTTAGACACTTTTTTGGGTACATAGATCATATGGCTTTTAAAGTTCAAATGATTGTTCAATACTATCCCTAAATATTTGATTTCATTCACTTGTTCAATGGTTTTTCCATCAATTGACAAATTAATTATGTCACTACTATTTACCACCATGCATTTAGTTTTGTTTACAATAATTTTTAGTTTATTTAACTGTTACCATGAACATAGGTTGAGTAAATCCACTTTTACGTAATCAATAAGTTCACATACATTTTTACCGCTAACGAACATTAGCGCATCATCAGCAAACAGAGTTATTTCGGACGTTTTTAAAACTGCAGATATCATTAATGTAGATTAAGAATAATAAAAAGTTTTATACCAGGGGTATATGTGTTGTCACCACTCACGGATGAGTGTGAACTTATTTCCAATTCAAATGTTCCTTCAGATTTGAAGAATAACAAAAGAAATGTTAGTTCAGCCTATTGTATGGCTATGACTGAAAGTCAAAAATTAATATATATATAGTCAACTATTACTAGTATGACTATATATATTTTGTGGAGTTTCACCCAGATGTGGTGGTTTGGGATCATCAGTGGATTACCACAAACACATCAAATCCATACTCGATTTTAAAAAGTTTTATACCAGGGGTATATGTGTTGTCACCACTCACGGATGAGTGTGAACTTATTTCCAATTCAAATGTTCCTTCAGATTTGAAGAATAACAAAAGAAATGTTAGTTCAGCCTATTGTATGGCTATGACTGAAAGTCAAAAATTAATATATATATAGTCAACTATTACTAGTATGACTATATATATTTTGTGGAGTTTCACCCAGATGTGGTGGTTTGGGATCATCAGTGGATTACCACAAACACATCAAATCCATACTCGATTTTAAAAAGTTTTATACCAGGGGTATATGTGTGATTAAGAATAATAGTATAGTTCCTTGCGGTACACCAAAACATGTATTAATCACACTAGATGTTGAATTATTCACACAGGTCTTTTGAGTTCTATCAAACAAGTACGATCAGCTGAGTTCAATTCCGTTTATTCCATACATTGATACTTTATTAATAAGTCTATTGCGATCAATTGTTTCAAATGCTCTTTGAAAGCCCAAAAATAGTGCAATAATTTTATTGCCATTAAGTCTTTCTTCCTTCAGAGTCATTATCAGTCAGTTTAGGGCAGTTTCACAAGAGTGGTTATGTCGAAGCCCGATTGGTTATTTGCCATCACAGACATTATTTATAAAATTGATTGTACGTGCACTTTTCAACAATTTTTTCTTATATTGGCATCATATTAATAGGTCTAAACTTTTCACAGTCAATTGTTTTTAGGGAACTCTCCAAGGGAAAAAGACTCGTTTACTATTTTTAATATTGGTGGGCCTATTATATTGAAACAATCGAGAAAAATGTTTATATTTAAATTCAACGCATTTTTGGAATTCATAGTTTTACATACTGATCTTAGCTCAATTAAATTGATTTTCCGGAATTTGAATACGTTTTGTGTTTCGGGTATATCGAGGTTTGACTGATTATTGATCGCGCGTATGGAATTACCTATCGCGTTAATGCTTTCTATAAAATACGAATTAAACTTATTCGCAATAACGGAGCTCACAGATTCTAATTTGTCACCAAACCGAACTTCACCAATTTCAACTTTTTTCTCCATTAAAACCAATTTTTATACCCTATTCTAAGGGTATATTAATTTTGACGCATAGTTTGTAACATATCTTAATATTGGCCGTAGACCCCTAAAAGTTACTATATTTATGATCAGCATCGATAGTAATTGTGGATCTAGTCATGTCCGTCCGCCTGTCTGCCGCCAAAAATTAAGCCTTTTAAACTGGACCTAGAGAGCTGAAATTTTTAACCATATACTCTCTAGGGTCCCGAAATAATCAAGTTTAAGAATTTTTGAAATCGGACACAAACTCAAAAAACAAATTTATCGAAAAAATCGACTTTTGAGCTAGAAAGCTGAAATTTTTATATGATCTATGAATCCTAAAACTGGTCGGGAGATACAATTTCTAAAATTCGCCCACTGACACGCCCACAATTAAATAAAACAATTTTGTCGAAAACCCTAAGTTTGAGCTAGGGAGCTGAACTTAATAATATATACTCTCTAGGGGCCCTTTATGCTCATGTATAAATATTTTCAAAATCCGCCTGCTGACACGCCCACAATTTAAAAAAAAAAACTTTTTTGAAAATCCAAATTTTGATCTAGGGAGCTGAAATTTATAATACATATACAGTACACTCTCGATATGAACCAGGCCTGTTCATACGAGCGAGATTGTTCACATTACCGAACGTGAAAATTTGAAGCCATTCGATAGCACCTATAGCCAACCAGTGTAGGTATAGTTTGAAATATTGTTTATGATCTAATAATGTTTTTATTATTTTTTCTGAAAAGATACAAAAAAAACAAGATTCATGATCAGTTTTTTTTAAAATATATCTTTAATAAACAAAAACTTAACTCACTGCTCGTGAAAATAAAAAAGGAGACATTTCAATGCATTTTTTTTAAGATAAGGATATGTGTAGTACTAAAAAGGAAAAAGTAATTTATATTTTTAAAAAATAATTTGTAACTTTTGTTTGTTTCTTTCTTAAATTTAAGTCAATTTGCACTGCCTTTTCCTGCAACCGTTTTATGACTAAAACATCTTTGTAACCAACTGCGTTAAATCCTGGCCACTCAAGTACCTTGTCAAAAGAAAGTATGTCATCTCTCGAAGAAACCGAGCATGTCGGGCGGTCCGGAACTAGTTGGCATTCTTCTTCATCTTCATTTTCCGCTTCCTCAATTTCCGATGGTATCTGATCTTCGTTCCAGTCGTTTATATCAATAAATGTGTGAGGAACCTCTACATTGATATGATTAAGCACATCAGCCACAATACATCTTCGGCAACATTTGTGATTGGCTGACTATGAAGAATACTAAGGGGTATATCGTCTTCGTCCTCATAGCTTTCATCGGATCCAAGAATGTTATTCCAGCATTTTTCAATAACAGAAGCATTAACGCTATCCCAAGCTGCTCTTAAGTTAACACCGCATCCTTTATTGTTATAGATTTAACAGCTTCATAAATGTTGCCCGAAATAATTTCATGAAACTTACAAAACGCAACACCTTTATGATATGACAAACAAAATCTTACCTTTATCTGCAGCAACAAGCGATAACAGACATCTTTTTCCGTAGAAAAGTGTAGTCAGGCGAATAGCATTCTGGTCCATATGCTGAATTAGTGGGGTCACATGTGGGGCATATAAATTAGTGTAATGCTTCCATCTGAACTTCGAAGCTCGCTCTCCGGTGGATGACTTTATATATTATCCAATATAAGTAACGCTATGACTGGTAAACCATCTTTTTTGAGCAAATTTGTAACTTCGTTAACAAAAAAGTTACTGAACCAGTCTTTAAAAATTGATGCAGTCATCCAAGCTGATTTGCAGCCTTTGTAATGCACATGATATGTTGTTCACTCTACCGAGGTTTGCTTGTTCACTCTGTAGAGTCTGTAAACAATTTTGTGTGTTCACTCTATTGGATTGTTCACTGCACCGATGTTCACTCTACCGATAGTGTACTGTATACTCTCTAGGGGCCCTTTATGCATACATTTTTTTTGATGAAATCCTTTAAATGCTATATAACAAAATATGTCTTTTTCTCACGCCCACTTATGAGGGATAGGAATGGGAATAGGGTATCCAACAGTTCGTGCGGACTGTAGCCCGTCCCTATGATTTTCACATGATTCAATTAATTTACAAATATAATTCCTTTTGGTGAGGTATAGGTTATTTTTAAATTTATTGCGTATGTTCCTGTAAAGATTCCAATCTACGTGGCTATTGGAAATAGATAAAGTCGGTTCGAACAATTCCTTTATATTAAGTTTTCTTCCATGGCCACTTTTAAAGGGCATTTAAAAAAAAAACAACTTTAATTTTTTGATAAAATCATACTTAGATTTTTGCCAATGGCCTTTTATGTGGGATAGGAATAGGGTATCCAACAGTTCGCCCAAGCGGACTGTAGCCTTTCCCTATGTTTCCATATGGGTTCAACAAGTATTCCGAAGAGTTTTTATGGATTAGTGAATTCGAGTGAATCCCGAAATGAAATCGGGAAGAAAAAAGCCCTCCCAAAAGAGTGTTCCCATGGAACATTTTGAGAGTGCCTTTTCCTGTCCGAAAGACAAAAAAGAGTACTCCCATTGATCCAATAAAAAACGACATTAGTCTGTTCTGAATTTGTTGCACCTGCTCTTGAGCAATTATTGTGGAATAGTTAAAATGAGTCGAAATGTTCTTACATTTCAGCTGTTGATATAAACAAAACCTTTAGGGGAACCAACGCAACATATTTGTTGAAAAATTATATAGAACCGAATACGCACAAGTCATCGGTAAACAATTACACAAATTTGGCAATTTTGTGCTTTATTTGAGTACCGCACATAAGTATGTTCGATCACTAAAAGAGCGATTGATGATGTTGATACCAATCACAACATATATCTTATAAATCTGTCAAGAATATGAATGATTTGTCAACTCTTTTGGTAATTAAAATCGCTTCAGACCAGGCAAGACCTTGACTACAACACATGTTGCACCGAGTATTTATCCAAAACCTAGATGCCTTTGTTAATTGAAAACTTATTAATATTTTTCCAATTCTTGTGCATTTTATAATTTCAGAGCTTGGTCAACTTACAAAGCAGCACCGAAGCCGGTCAGGAAACTAGTCACTACGATGACATGACTTTTGGCAATAAGATTGGCCTCCTAACTGGCGACTATCTTTTGGGACATTCTTCTGCTGAACTGGCAAATCTGCGCAATCAAGAAATAAATGAACTAATTTCATCGGCGGTGCGAGATTTCAGTGAAGCTGAATTTATTGGCGATCGAGATCAGCAGAACAATCCACTACCATTCAAACCAGGCACTGTCTATCCTGAGAGTACGAAGCTCTTTGTTGAAGACTTCACCGGAACTGATCCACTGCTTCCCCTCAATGTGGGTGCGACTATTGGTAATCCCGAAAAGGAGTGGGAGGTTCGTCATATTCTCAACGCAGGCAGTTTGCTTGGCAAGAGCTGCCAAGCTTCCTTAAAGTTGGCGGGTAAAAGTGAAGATATGCAGAAGTTGGGATATCTATTTGGCAAGCACTTATCTTTGGCCTGGCAAGCTTGCCTAGACGCCGAGCCCTTCCACTGCAGTACGTTGCCTTTGGGTGAGCAAAACTAATAAAATGCTATCATAAAATGGTAATTGATGAACTGTCCTGCAGATTCTACATTCAGCTTAATAAGCGCGCCGGTACTATTTCACCTCGAAAATGACCCTTCGCTGTATGACGAAATCGAAAAAGGAAAGATTTCCATCGAAAATATTTCCTATCACAAAATTCACAAGGCAATCCTAGAGGGCCCAGGGTTGGAGAGAACTAAAGAGTTGCAGCACAAGCATACTACTGCGGCGATGCATGTGCTGGAGAAATTTCCACCATCCGACGCTAGGACAGCACTAGAGAATATTATTTTAGCCATGCGGGACATGTAGTGATAATTGTTTTTTTTTTATTTTTTGTTTGCTAGAAAATATGTTCGAAAACTTTTTTGTTAAAATTCCATTTGTACTTATATGCACATACAAACACACGTAAGACAAACAAGTTATTTCTTGTTTAAATATAATATACATACCTATATAAATGTTTCTGTAAATATGAAAAATGATTTAGTACGAGTGTCTTGTTTTGTCACATTAAAAGAAAAAGACGATAAGCGACGTGATTTTATGGAAAAGCTGAAGAGTTTTAATAGCAAGTCCGTCCAGAGTATATTAAAATCTTTTTGGGGGTTTCTGCACAATACAAACGACAACGGCTACCGTTGATTTTGTAATATGTAATTAGAAATCGAAACTATGGGCGCAGTGGCTCAATGGTTGACGCGTTGGACTACTGAATGAAGGGTTTCTTCACACGCACACTTCTCCCGAAAGTCTGACAAATGGCCAAGAGTACAAACTGTCATAAGAAGCTTCCCAAATTTGTATAAAATTGTATGCCTCTTTGATTCGTGACAAACAAACATTTAATTTTGTTTGGAGAAGCAAAAACGTTAACGCCAGAATACAGTGGTGCTGGGTAGAGTGAACCACTGAAACACCTCGCTCGCGTAATCACCCAGATTTTTAAACGGAGCACATGTGCACTATCGTGAACAACTAATAGGGCCCATACTCTACACATGCCTGCATGCGCATACAGTGCTTGCGCCTCAAGTTTAACCCGGCAATACGGTGTAGCTTAATTACAAAGCCGGCAATAATAAAAAATAAGGACAGAACCTTTAAAGTAGTGACTACAAGCTAAATCAGTTCGTTACAAAGAAAAAAATCTATCAGCTGGTGGTGAAATGCTGAAAGAGAAGGCAAAACGGTTGCATGGGCAACGTTAAGAGAAAGAAAGGAACTTAAATGCCAGTTCTGATTGGCTAAGCGAATTCGAATAACTTTATGGTGTACGGCTTCCTAAAATCTGTGGGGAGAAACTTCCATTCTGCACCGTTCAAAAATAATTTGGAGATAGCTATTCACAAGCTTCAGCTTTTTCAAAACCAAATTTATAATGCCGATTTTCTCTACTGTACGGATGTGCTATGAGTGAAACGGACGATTGTATTGCATATAATGCTTTATATGCACATAGCATAAAGAGGAAAAAGAAAAAAATGTCGAGAAAAAAGAGAATTTAGGTAAAGGAGTGGTGGAAAAAAAGGAATCAGTTCACACATGAAAATTTATTTATTTATTTATTTATCTACAAGCAACTTAAAGCTAACAGATATTTCAGGTATTTAAAATAAAATCAGAAGGGGAATGAGTACAATAGCATTTTCTTAAAACTATCTCTAGATAAACAAAAGTCTATATCCCTGCAAGCTTCATTGAAAGATCTAATAGTTCTAGATAAAGGCTCATTTACACCGTATTTAGTCGTGCATGCTCTGAAAAAGAAAAGCCCTTGATCTTAATGATCTAGCAGGTACATAGATAGGTACCATAGAGAGAAGAGTTGGGCATTTGATATGATCGCACAGTATATCTCTTACAAACATTACACCATGAACAGCTCGCCGCGATTTTAATGATTTAATTCCAAGCAATTGACATCTAGCTAAATACTCTGGACGGAAGTTCCATTCCATTTTTAAAAAGATAATTCTTGTAAATCGTCTCTGTATCTTTTCAAGGCGGTCGGAGTGGATTTTAAATACCGGGTTCCAAATGACGTCAGCATATTCAAGAATCGATCTTACTAAAGAAATATATAAAGATAAGAGAGCATAAGGGTCCCTAAATTCCTTACAATTTCGATTGATAAATCCGATGGTTGAGTTGGCCTTAATAACTGCATAGTCAATATGACTTCTTAAGGAAAATGTGGAATCAAGGATAACACCAAGATCTCTGACCTCTTCTACCCGGCACAGCGAATTACAATCAATGAAGTAATTATACAGCAAAGCTGAAGACATTCTTGAAAAAGAAATCATAAGACACTTTTTAATATTAAGTTTCAACTTATTTTTTACATTTACACCATTTCGAAACGGAATTAAGATCTGATTGTACTAGATTGCAGTCATCTGAAGTCTTTACTTTCAGAAACAATTTAAGGTCGTCGGCATATAATAGACGCTGGCATAGCTTTATAGCAGAAGTAATATCATCAATAAAAATTATGAACAGCAATGGGCCTAAATGGCTACCTTGGGGAACGCCAGAGGTGCATTTAATAGACTTCGATGACATATTGCCAATTCTAACTTTTTGTATTCTATCACTAAGATATGAGTTTATCCAACTTAGAATTTTCGAATGAAAACCAAAAAGTTCAAGCTTTTTCAGTAAGGCTGAGTGATTCAGAATCAAATGCTTTACTAAAGTCAGTATAGGCTGCATCAACCAGGCATTTATTCTCAATCGAGTTGAGGACATATGATGAAAAAAGTACCAAGTTTGAAGTAGTTGACCGACCAGATATAAAACCATGCTGAACCTCAGATAAGGACTCTTTGGTAAAAAAATGCAAGTTTGTCTTTAACAATGCTTTCGAAAAGCTTCGGAATTGCAGACAATTTACAAATACCCCTGTAGTTCTCAATATTTTTTTTTAAGCCAGACTTATGGATGGGGACAAGAAATGAAGACTTCCACTCTTGAAAAAAGATACCATCCGAAAGAGACTGGTTAAAAATAGCAAGTAAAGGGAAGCAAGTCGGGCGCAGTGGCTCAATGGTTAGTGTGTCTGCCTACTAATCGAAAGGTCCCCGGTTCAATTCCGGGGCCAAATAACATCTTGAGTTTTTTTCCACTGCCCCACCTCTTGCGAACGTCTGACAAACATCCAAGAGTATCAATTGTCATGAGAAGCTTCTCAAATTTGCCGTTCGGATTCGGCTTAAAATTGTAGGTCCCTTCCACTTCGCAAAGAAAAATGTTGGAGAAGCTAGGTTTTAGGCCCTCTATGGGCTGTTAATGCCTAATATCTATTTATTTATTTTAAAGGGAAGCAAAGGGAATTATGGCAGTATTTAAGAACTATAGCTGGAATGCCATGAGCCCCACTAATGAAATTAGGCTTTAGAGACTTAAGTGCCAAAAGAACTTTATCTAAACTTAACTGCAATGAGCCAACATCAACCTTACTTGTTATATTGTCAGTTGAATTACTATTAAAACCTGAGTCAGAGTAAACTGATTGAAAGAAATTAGCAAACAAATCTAGTGTTGAGTCCAAATCCGATAATTCAGTATTCTTGAAGAACATATCATTTGGAATCCCACCGATTTCCTTTTAGAGTTAATATAAGATACGATTTACTGTTATATTTCACGTTAGTTTCAATATTCATGAAGCCTTGTATAGAAATTTATTTAGAGTAGAGAAATCTTTACGTAATTTACTAAAAACATCATAGTCAAGTTGGTTTTTTGATTTTTTAAACTTATTAAAAGCTTTGCGTTTTGAATTCTTTAAATTAACGAGCTGTCTATTGTACCAAGGAGGCTTAGATAACTTTTTCTTTGAAAAAATGGGAATAAACTTTGAAAAACCATATTCTAATTGAATATTTCAATGAAGAGCTTATACATGTATTCAAGACCATGATTCATAAATTCACAATTCCAGTCAATGCTGCAGAATAAATTATTTAATTCCAAAAAATTAGCTTTAGTAAAGTTATAACATTTTTCGCTTAAGTTCACGTTGCTATTGTTTAAGTAAGTATATAAATTAATATCAATAAAGAGTTCTTTATGATGAAGAGACTCATTTAAAAGAGAAAAAGGAACATTAGCAACATTAACTTTAAGTTCTTCACAGCAGACGAAAACAAGGTCTAATAGTTTATTTAATGAATTTGCAATAAGATTTACTTAGTTTAAATTATGCGAGTAAAGAGAATCAATAAAAGAAAATTTGTAATCTTTTTTCATGTTGTGTGGGGTCAGCATTTTGTCGCTTTCCGACCAATTCCAAATAATATCGGACAAATTAAAATCTCCAAGGACACAAATCTTCTCAGAAATCGAGCATGCATTCGATACAAATTCAATATTACAAACATGTTAATCATAAATTTCAAGGCTACTTTTCGGAGGTACATAACTTACGATAATATAAATATGTACAATTATGATTTAGGTTACGCACTTTAACTGAGATGTACAGTTGTTCAACATCAGAGACGGGTAGATAAATTTGTTTGCAGCAAAAGGTAGATCGAACGGCTATTATTATTCCACCACCTCGTTCAAGAGCAGAGTTACAGCGATCAAGACGATAAACGTTATAAAAGTGGCAATCAAATATTTCAGTTGAAGATATTCCGCTGTATAACCAGGACTCCACTATGACAATAACATCATAGTCAAGATGACAAGAGTAAGTTGTTAAATAAATCCAGAACTTTAGTTCGAATGCCACTGGCATTATGGAAATAAATCTTTACAGCTGAATTAGGCATTTTTTTTAAATTATAATTTGGCGATGTTGCGTTATTGTTTATGTCAATAAATTCTTTGTCTCTCTCCCCCGAGAAGTTTTTTGATTTGTAAACAAAGGGACGAATGTTTACACCGTTCGGCCAAAAAGAATCAATGAAGACTTTATTGGCATGGTCAGCAGGGATTCCAAACTTGAAATTCACGAAGTTCAATTTGCAGTCAACATCGACAAGTTTTATTAACTTATGGCACGTAATCAAGCAGGGATTTATTCCAAGACCACTTGATAATGTACTTCACTATTTCTTCCGGTGAAGTAGCTGACGGAAAGCTTCCAATGTGGAACCATTTGATCTTCTGACCAACTTTTAAATCAACGCTAGGATTTTTTCCAACAATTACCGTAGATGAAATATGTAGTTGGTTGATTGTTAGCAACATTAGAGCCATTCATATCACCAACAGCGCTGATAGCATTAAGAGTCGTCGCAGCGTTCGCACCAACAGATCCAACAAAAATTTCGTCACCAGCAGCAGCAGCAATCGCGGCATAATTTCCTTTTCCAAGCGCAGCATCATTGTATATAAACCTTATAGTAGTGCAACCGTGCGTAAACGACGATACGCCACCAGTGCGCATTCGCCCGCAACAAATCATGATAGTCTAGTTCTACACCATTCTCGTGCTGGGAATATGAGTAGGAGGATGATGCAGGTAGTGGTGGTGTTTGGCAAAGCAGGTTTCGTGTAGATTTATGGTATATTTTTTGTTTGCTTTGATGGAAGGGATATGTTATGTTTTCTAGATTTTAACACAATTGGTATGTGTGTGTATGATCGTTGAAGGAGAGTCGCATTTCAGCTACTGTGAGGATTCTCAAATGATTTTCTTTGTAATTTATATTTGCAAGTGAAAAATGGATATTCATATTTAAAGGTAGGGGCGATGGTAGATAAAGAAAGGTGGGAGAATTGTCATCAAGTAGATTGATGGTATATTATTTGTTGGCTTTGATGGATGTTTGGGGTAGGTTATGGCATATTGCAATTAGACCATCACAGTCACCTGTAACTTGTTTTCTTTGTTTTTATTACAATTGGTGTGTATGTTCACATCGGTGAAGGAGATTCGCATTTCAGCACTGAGGATTCCCAAATGGTTTATAAACCATATTTGCATGTGAAAAAATATTAATTGAGGCAGAGATAAAAAAAGATAAGACAAGTTATAGGCCCCTATTGCGAGTGGCGATTACTGATAGATGAGCGACATTTATCTATTGTCAATCGTCGATTGTAGATTTTGGTATTGCGAATGGCAATCGTGATTGACATTTGTCGTTTGTCTATCGTCGATTGCAGATTTTGGTATTGTGAATGGCAATTGTGATTGACATTTGTCGATTTGACAATCGCTTGTTGTCGTTTAATTTTTTCTGATCGACTGTGTGAAAACGAAAACAAAAATATTGTTTGCAAACATGTAAGTTGGTTAAATACAATTAAAGTGCATATTCTTCTTAATAACACGAATAATTATAGGTCGAAGGTAGTCAGCAACAAAAAACAGCTCGAGCAATTGGTGAAATATATGGAAGAAAACCCAAATATTGCTAAAGGAATTTGTGCTAAGACTCCTGCCAAGAAAAGATGGGAGCGGTTTGCCGTACATCTAAATAGTTTAGGACCACCAACAATATGAGCTCCACTTGATTGTTCATCCTCATCAACGTTAATATCTTCAGGTGTATATTCATCGAGATCTGGGACATTATAAGATATGCAAATGTTATCCAATACTGCACAAACATTTGTAATCTGTGTAGCTTTTTTAGGACTATAATGCAGTTCTCGTGCTCTTAATAGACACCTAAATCTATTTTTTAAGATACCTATAGTGCGAATTTATTTGTTTTGAATTTTTGACGTTAGCTACTGTCAAGAAACTCTCAAAGCATTTCGTAATTCTCAGTAACCCAGATGTTATTCACAATAACTCAAACTTCTGTCGATTGTGTTACACAATACCAACACGAAAATTAATCGACACAATCGACAATTGTCGTGTCGATTGCCAATCGACACTCGCAATAGGGGCAGTGTATTCTCAGCTACATTGCGAACGATCCTTAAGGGTTTCCACTTTAAAAAGCAAATCGTGGATATTTTCGGACCCGTCGAATGCAATTTGCCACTTTTCAATTTTACAAACTGAACTTACCTACTGAAGAAGTTTGTTGACTTATTGGTGGTGCTTGTCTCCGTTGCACAGTGTGACGAATCGCTGATTTAGCTTGGTTTAATAAGGAAAATGACATGCACAAAATTAAACAAAACCCGCTTAAGCCTCCTACGTAATGACTGTGCAATTTTTTTGTTGTTGCTTATTGCAACAAAAAAAAAATCATTTCAAACTCCAAATTGTATATAATTTTTTTTATAAGAAGATCAATTTGAAGAGAAAGTGTTTATATCGGTTTTAATTGGTTCGCGTATATTTTATAGCTTTTTTTTATCTTTTATCAATAAGTTAAAAGTCAATTGATATAAAAGTAAGTTTTTCTTAAATAATTAAAGATTTTGTTTAATAGGTATAAGGGGTAAATGAAAGTAAAATTTATAGATAAAATATGTGTTTTTTTGTATTCATTAACCGAAAAGTATACCTAGTTGTTCAGTGTTGTCCAAGTTGGAGACCGTGTCTGTTCTAAAGCCTTGCATATGCACTGCTAAAATGTGTTTCAACAAAATTTTTCGTTTTTTAGGATGCCCATGGAAATCACGAAAAAGCAAATTTTTTATGTTTGGATTTCTTAATTTAAAATTAAGCGCTTAGATGCTGTTTCTGCTTTTGTTGTGGGTTACTTTAGCCATGTAATATTTTCTGAGGCTGCAACAAAGTCAATCAAATTAACCTTTAAAACTTTATGTTTAAGATTTGACGAGACATGGGCCAAAAGTGGTCGGCATAGACAGCGCTTCGAAAATTCAAATTCTCCGTGGCTAAATGGAAGTCTAACATTACCACAACATATTTTAGAGTGTATATACAATGGCAGCATCTACAGCAGCAGCAGCAGCAACAACGTTGTCTTCACCCGCAACAACAATCGATGAATCATCAAAAGCGACTTTATTTTTTTTTAGCAGCAGTAACAGACGAATCAATTAAATTAAGAACTCCCTTGTCCTCGATATCTACACACGTATACACAGGCAGAGGAGATACCACATCAGATACGAAAACCACCGCAGAACCAAGATCGTGACCAACATCACATTTATCTTGCAAAGAAATATTCTTACTCTTATCAGAGTCAGTATTACATGCAAGTAAAAGATTTGGAGATGCCGATATATTTTTTGCACAGTTTTTATTAACAGTAGCAGCAGCATTGACAACAAAACGCCCGGCCGTGGGAGAACTCTTGCTGTTCTTTGTAGTGAGGCGAATCTTTTGAATGAGTCGAAAATATCTGCACAGGACGTTTATAAAAAAATTATGAGAATGGATAACTCCACCTAGGTACCGGGAATAGCTTAAAATAATTTCTCCTTTGATTATGAATATACTTTTGCAGTAAAACTTCATATTGTTGCATTTTTTTGTTTCGGTCGCTATAATCTTTCCCTTTGACATCCCATAAACTCGGTAATGACCGATACGTTTCAATTAATTATGATACAAATGCTCGGTCTTCATTGTCCTTCAATTTTCCGCTGGCGCCAGACATGTTTTCGCTTCCGCGACACAAAACAGTAAACACAAACATAGGGACGGGCTACAGTCCGCTTGGGCGAACTGTTGGATACCCTATTCTTATTCCTATCCCTCATAAGTGGGCGTGACAAAAGTCTAAGTATGGTTGAATTGTTAAGAACGCTCTACATATTTTGTTATATAACATTTAAAGGATTTTATAAAAAAAAACGCTCCCTAGCTCAAACATGGGTGTTTCAATAAGTTTTGTTTATTTAATTGTGGGCGTGTCAGTAGGCGGATTTAAAACAAATTAACACATGAGAATAAAGGGCCCCTAGAGAGTATATATTATAAATCTCAGCTCCCTAGCTCAAACTTTGAATTTTCAAAAAAAAAAAAATAATAATAATAATTGTGGGCGTGTCAGTGGGCGGATTTTGAAAATATTTACACATGAGCATAAAGGGCCCATAGAGAGTATATATTATAAATTTCAGCTCCCTAGCTCAAACTTTGGATTTTAAAAAATTAATATACCCTTAGAATAGGGTATAAAAAAATTATTTTATTTATTTGTGGGCGTGTCAATGGGCGGATTTTGATTTTTTTTTATCCTGAGCAGTTTTAGGAGTCATAGATCATATATAAAAAATTTCAGCTTTCTAGCTCAAAATTCGATTTTTTTTAAAATTTTGTTTTTTTGAGTTTGTGGGCGTGTCTGTGGGCGGATTTCAAAAATTCGTAAACTTGATTATTTCGGGACCCTAGAGAGTATATGGTTAAAATTTCAGCTTTCTAGGTCCAGTTTAAAGGCCTAATTTTTGCCGACAGACGGACGGACGGACGGACGGACATGGCTAGATCGACATTACTATCGATGCTGATCATAAATATAGTAACTTTTAGGGGTCTACGGGCAATATTAAGGTATGTTACAAACTATGCGTCAAAATTAATATACCCTTAGAATAGGGTATAATGAAGTAATTACGTCAATCCAACCCTTACACATATCAACCCTTACACAACCAAATGTGTGCGACAGATACATTTTCACAAACACATGCTAGTGATTGATGTCATTCGATTGACCGTATAAGGGCCGCTTAACGATTGTATTTATGGTAGTGTATGTGCATTTTCTACACGTTATAGGGCCCATACACTACACATGCCTGCATGCACAAGCACAAAAATGCGCAAACACGATTTCCCCATACTACTTTTCACTACTGTCATTTATCGCTTAATGTTGGATGTGGTTTGATCGTAGGTTTTGTAGCTTTTTCAGCGAATCTATGTTGTTGCGTATTTAGAATGTGAGCAGTGGTTCTTTTGCTGCAGCTTTCGCTTAAGCAGTTTGCTTTCCAAGCGACGAAATGTATATTCGCCTTGTGAATCTCGTACTTTGTACTCGCTGCAGAAGTCCAGTAATTGACAGCATTTTCTATACAAAACCAAGTCTTTAGAACTGTGAGGCTGTGATCGTGCATCTTCTTCAATGAAAATGTTGGTTCCAGTCCTTGCGTAAAAATCTTCCGTTAAAAAGTTATTTGTTTGTTGTTGCAGATTGTTTATAACCTCCTTTAGCCTTTGCAGATCGACATCCCATTGCGATTCATGTGGTCTATTTAGATAAACAGGAATAATGTACTACTTACTTACTTACATAGTTACTACACACCCCGGATTAATAAAAGGGAATAATTGTGAATCCACCACTCAAATTAAATAGCGCCAAACTTAAGTAGGTACCTATATAACTTAAGTTATTTCTTATTAATTAAACATAAAAAAAATATTTTTTTCTATTTTATTTTTTATTATTCTATTCTTTATTTAATAAAACCCGAACTGGCAGCGATTCCGCCTCCTTAATAATACTAATTGACATTACTTAAAATCTAAACCTTAAATAGCTAATTACTGCAGACACAAGCACTTTTACTCGTTCCCACATTTCGTCACGTACGTGATGGAATGCAACTGGTAATTCTATGCTGCAGACGCGTTGTCAGCAGGAATCAATGGGATGAATGAACGAGTTATGTTTCTTCAACGTATTTGCAGTTAATTTCTATCTTCAGCGTATTTGTCGTTAACTCTTCCATGCAATATCTTCAATTCCAAATATACTAGGTCTTGTTCTTTCAGCTGGTATTGGTGCTGATATGACTCCATCCTCCTTGTTGCTGATTTTGTTTCTTAATTTACCAAATAGCTTGTAGGCAAATATTAATACTATTGATATTAGGCAGAAGGTTGTTATTGAGCTGGTTGTAATATGGATGAAATTTTCTTTTTCCAGTTGCTCTATTTTCGAAGTTCCGTTGGAATATAGGTTTTTTAGCCTTTTGAGTGATAAAAATTCTTCGTTTGCATCCAACAGTGATGCTGGTTGAAGAATTGCTGGCATCGGTTGATACTGGATTGATTCTTTGTTCATTATTTTCCTGTCTTCTATTGAAATTGAAGTGTTTACGTGGCGTATGATGAATGTTCCGTTGAGTTCTATCGTCTCGTTATTGATTACCGCAGGACCGTTGAATTGGTTTAGCAGAAGTATACCGGTTGATATCTCCTCTACCGATGGAATATGGTCGTTATTAATTGTTTTGCAGTTTGGTGTCATGCTTTTGAGTAGATTCGGAATGCAGTTAGAAGTGCTTATATCTATTAGACTATCTCTATTACATATTTCTAATTCGTTATATCTCTTACAATCTTTCTTTATTCCAAAAATATTTTCTTTACATTGTAGTATTTTTTCAAAAGGAATTTTATTAACAATATTATTTTTTTTTATAGATTTTAGTATGAAAACGCTACAAGATTCACTTTCGCTTGTAGGTAAAGTTACAATATAGATAATGTTTTTATTATTTGATGCTATTTTCACAGTTGCGAATTCAAGAGCTTCGTCAATATTTATATAAGGGATATTTTCGTTGTTCATGATTTTTTCTGTTATATGATTTCATTATTACTTAAAATATACGAGTTTACAATGTTGGCCTTGGCCCAATGTATCGCGTAAGCTATATTTATTATTTCTTCTTTTATTAGTTCTAGTTTATATTTAATTTTCGTAACAATATCAGTTCCTATATTTTCTTTAAGAGTTTTAAGTATATTGTTAGTAACATTAGTGATTTCATTTATTTTTTCGAGAGTGACTCTGTTAATTACAACTTGATTATTGTTGTTTACTAATACATTGTTCATTTTGTTTGTTAATATTTCGAAGTCGCTGTGGTCTGGATTTCCAGCGATCCATTTCCACGCGCTTCCTATAAAGTCTAATGATCTCTTAGATCTTACATTAATTTTAAGTCTTTTTAAATGATTTTTAATCCTGTCTATTTCGAAAGGAAGGATGGGAAATAAGGGATGATTAGGTTTGACGCTTGTGGAAACAAGTATTTCCAGTTGCGTGATGAAGTCTTCATACATTCCGATATCGATGATGTGAATTATTTTGAAATTGCCATTTTGTATTTTTGCGCTTCCTGTCATTATTTTTATAAGTTGGGAATTTGTGTAGTCCAATATTTGGACATTTGCATGTGTAGTACAAAGGTGTACGAATAACCTGAAGGGAAGGAGAGGAAATTAATTCTTAATTAAACTTTTGTGTATGGTCTTTCCTGATCTTGTAATGATAGTTGAATTTTTATTTTCTTTTACTATTTCTTTTCTATATTTGGGAGATAGTTTATTTCCTAATCTTTTGTTAATTTTAACGTAAATAATTTCTCCAACGGAAAAGTTTCTAACAGGGGTTTTCTTTTTATTATGGTATTCTAAATCGGAGTCTTGTTTATACCCTATTCTAGGGGTATATTAATTTTGACGCATAGTTTGTAACATACCTTAATATTGCCCGTAGACCCCTAAAAGTTACTATATTTATGATCAGCATCGATAGTAATGTCGATCTAGCCATGTCCGTCCGTCCGTCCGTCCGTCGGCAAAAATTAGGCCTTTAAACTGGACCTAGAGAGCTGCAATTTTAACCATATACTCTCTAGGGTCCCGAAATAATCAAGTTTACGAATTTTTGAAATCCGCCCACAGACACGCCCACAAACTCAAAAAAACAAAATTTTGGAAAAAATCGAATTTTGAGCTAGGAAGCTGAAATTTTTTATATATGATCTATGACTCCTAAAACTGCTCGGGATATAAAATTTTCAAAATCCGCCCTCTGCCACGCCCACAAAAAAATAAAACAATTTTATTGAAAAACCAAAATTTGAGCTAGGGAGCTGAAATTTTTAATATATACTCTCTAGGGGCCCTTTAAGCTCATGTATACATATTTTCAAAATCCGCCCACTGACACGCCCACAAATAAATAAAACAATTTTTTTGAAAATCCAAAGTTTGAGCTAGGGAGCTGAAATTTATAATATATACTCTCTAGGGGCCCTTTAAGCTCATGTATAAATATTTTCAAAATCCGCCCACTGACACGCCCACAAATAAATAAAACAATTTTTTTGAAAATCCAAAGTTTGAGCTAGGGAGCGTTTTTTTTGATAAAATCCTGTGTTAATTTTTTTTAAATCCACCTACTGACACGCCCACAATTAAATAAAACAATTTTATTGAAACACCCAAGTTTGAGCTAGGGAGCGTTTTTTTTGATAAAATCCTTTAAATGTTATATAACAAAATATGTAGAGCGTTCTTAACAATTTAACCATACTTAGACTTTTGTCACACCCACTTATGAGGGATAGGAATAAGAATAGGGTATCCAACAGTTCGCCCAAGCGGACTGTAGCCCGTCCCTATGTTTTTCTTTAATTTTGTGTGACGTTTTTCCTCTTTCTATTTCAAGCTGTTCAGGATTATTTGCTAGATTTCTTGCGAAGAATATCTCAATGGGTTTTCTGCCTGTAGTCGAGTGTATGGAATTATTATATTCGAATATTGACTTGTCAAGTAGTTCTGGGAACGTGAGGTGTGGATTTTGGGACTTCAAACATCGTATTACCTCGGAAAGTGTCGAGTGGACACGTTCAACTTGTCCGTTCGCGGCACTCGTGTATGGAGGTGTTTTAAATACTATTATGTTGAAAAAGTTTTCTATCATAAAGAGAACTGAATTCGAGTTTAGAGATTTTTCGTTATCTACGACTATAGTTTGTGGAACACCAAAAGAGAGTATTAGTTCCCTTAGAGGCTGTTTGATATCTTCAGCGGATCTTGATTTTAGGATCCTTACTAGAGCGTATTTTGAAAACTTATCGATGGTTGTCAGGATAACTCGTTTATTTGTGAAGTAGATGTCTATGTGTAATATTTGTCCAGGGTATGTAGGTATAGGGGTTGCTTGGATCATGGGTTTAGAAGGATGTCTGTCGTATTTATGTTCTTTACATATTGTACAGTCTTTTGCTACTTTTTCGACTTTACGACGCATTTGAGGGAAATAGAATTTGGTTAGAATCTGTAATTTGTTTTCTTTACTATTTCTATGGGCACGATTATGTTCTCTGATGATTTCAGATTCTTGTTGTTCTTCATCAACTAAGTCTGTGACCATTTTCCTAGCAAATCTAGTTCTATATTGTTTAAAATGAATGGGATAAATTTCCTGAATTTGTCCTAAGATTCTTTCGCTTGTTTGTAAGCCATTGATGACGGATGGATTTAAATAACGTTTAAGAATATCAATAATTTTTTCATTAGACAATTCCGGTTCTATTATTGTGTGTCGATGGTATGTGGGGAATATAATTTTGAATTCGTATGAAGCTTCAGTACCTTTTGATAGGATGATCTGATTTTTGAAGACATTTACAGGTTCGTCTGCAAATTGGATGAGGTTTTGTCCTGAACTTTCGTCACTGTGTTGTGTGACAGTTAAAGAGTTGATATTGCTATTAATCGGTGGTCTTGATAGAGCATCAGCCACAACGTTGGTTTTACCGGGTTTATATTTCAACTCATAGTTATACTCTTCGAGTATAGCTTTCCAACGCTTGAGTTTGTTGTTGGTGTTCTTGTTGCTTAATGCATATGTCAATGGTTGGTGGTCGGTGAAGATTTTTACAACGGCTGAACCGTAAAGGTAGTTTCTGAGAGTATTGAGTGACCATATGATGGCCAGCATCTCTTTTTCATTGGTTGCAAAATTTTCTTCTGATTTTGAAAGAGTTCGAGAGATAAACGTTATAGGTTTGCCATCTTGTTCCAGTACTGCGCCTATAGCGTAGTTAGAAGCATCTGTTGTGAGATGGAACTCTTTTTTGAAGTCTGGAAATTTGAGAATAACATCTTCGGAGATGAGGACATTTTTTATTTTTTGAAAAGCTTCGAGGGCTTCATTATCAAAGTTAATAATTTTTTTACTAGAGGATTGTTTGGACGTTCGTCCATCTTCCCCTCTGAGAAGGACTGTCAGGGGTTTTGCTAATTTAGCATAGTCCTTGATAAATCTTCGATAAAACCCTGATAGGCCTAGGAAAGATCGTAGGTCTTTAAGTGTTTTTGGACGTGGGAACTGGGTTATTTCTTCAATTTTAGTCGGGTTTGTCTTAATTCCTTTTGAAGATATGATGAATCCTAAGAATTCTACGCTGTCTTTAAGGAATTCGCATTTGTCCATCTGAACTTTAAGATTTGCCTTTTGAAGGGTTTCAAAAATTGTTGATAGGTTATGGAAGTGCGATTCTTCGTCCTTGCTAAAGACAACTATATCGTCTATATAGACGAAACATATCTTGCCTATATGTTCTCGCAGTATGTCATCTAGAGCTCGTTGAAAAATTGATGGTACATTTTTCAATCCAAATGGAAGTCTAACGAATTCGTACTTTCCATTGCTAATCGAGAATGCTGTCTTCTCGATATCATCTTCGTGAAGTTTAATTTGGTGAAAACCACTTTTCAGATCTAGTACCGAAAAAATTTTGTTCTATCCAAGTTGGGATAGAACTTCGTTTATTTCGGGGATCGGGTAGCGATCAGGAATTGTTATAGTATTAAGCTTCCTGTAATCGATTACTAATCGATATTTCTTTTCACCAGATGCATCAATTTTTTTGGGTACGACCCATATTGGTGCATTGTACGGGGACCGTGAAGGTCTAATTATACCATCTTTTAGCAGTTGGTTTATCTGTTTTTCAATTTCATCTTTTAAAGACATCGGATATGGATAGGATCTTGTATAGACCGGTTCATCAGTCAATGTTCTGATTCTACCTTTTACTGTTGTAGCGTATGTTAATTTTTCGTCTGGTTCGGCAAATAAATTAGAGTATGACTCTGTAAGTTTATGAAGTTCGGATTTTTGTAATTGTGACATGTGAGTGTCTCTAATGGTGACGGAGTTGATTGAATTAGAAATTTGTTGTTTGAGTCGAATTTTCAGTTTATTTTTAATGAGCATATAACTTTCTTTAGTAAAAATGACAGCTGACAAGTCTTTAAGGCTGTCGTTGCCTAGAATCCCGTGGAAGGATTTAAGTGTAGGGAGAATGAAAAATTGTATTTGAATGGTATTGATACCGAAAAGATTTATCATAGTATGTTGGCTTACTTCGACTTTACCGCCAACTGAATTTGCAAAAAAGTTTTGTTTGTTGGGAGTTGGATTCTTTACTAAGCTTGTCTGAATGTAATTCTTATTCGGTTCTGTATCGACTAAGAATTTTAAGATTTTGCCATCGCTCGTCTTACATTCAAAATACGGTAAGGACGAGCTTGTTAACCTAAAAAATGGATATCTGAATAGTCATTAAGTTGTTCACCGTAGTCGTTTTGATTTTCAACATAGTCTTCTAATGATTCGTCTCCAACATGCATTGTATTCATAGAATTTACAAGCGCATTGTAAGCGTTGATGTCGGATTGGTGAGGGTAGTCATATAGTTCAGTATTGTTTGGAACAGTGCTAATTTGTTCATTATTTTGCTCCAAATTTGGATTTTGTATTGATTCAGGACACTGATTAGGTGTCGTTGAGATATGGAAATTTCTTTGCACTTTAGGTGGGTGTGCTTGCATGGATTGGGATGGAATATTTTGCTCGTTCGGTCTTTTACCGAATAATGGGTTGTGGGGTTTTGGTCTATTTATATAGTTAACCCCTCTTGAGCGCATGCTTTGGTCAATATCCATTGGCACTGGTTGAGGAAATGGTTTTGGGGCACTTGGTCGAGGTGGGACATATTGTCTTTGTTGTAGAAAAGGGTTTTGTTGAGGGTATTGGTAACGTTGTTGAAATTGCTGGGGGTATTGAGGGTATTGGGTACGTTGTTGAAATTCCTGGGGGTATTGAGGGTATTGGGAATATTGTGGATAATGAGCCCGTCGTGGGGGATGTTGTGGAATATGTGCTAAATGTGGAAAAAATTGCTGTTGTTGCGTAATATGGGCTGGTTTGCGAGGTGGCAATTCGTTGATTGGTTTTTTGTTATGACCAGTTGGAATGTTGGCATGCTGTGAGCGGAAGCTTTGATTCTCGAGCTTTTGGCATAAATATAAAGCTTGTTGAAGGTCTACGGGTTCTCTGATACCTAATAATCTAGGAAGATCACCTCTAAGGCCTCTTACGAACGTGTCTCGATAGGTTTCCGTTAACAAATGCATGGCATCTGTAGAAATGTTCATACTAGAGATTTTGTTTAGTATCAATGACAGATGTTGGTATACCATTTGATAGTATTGCTCAACGCTATTATTACCCTGTGTAAGAGTTGTCATTTGGTACTCAAGAGTACCTAGGTCCCGTTTGTCAGCATAGTGGGTAGTGAGGCATTTAGACATGCACTCCCAATTTAACGGTGTGCAGTAAGATTCTAAAACTGCGTCTGCATTGCCTATAATTTTGTTTCTTATAGTACTGAGAATGCCGAAGTATTTTGGTGTACCTTTTAGATGGTTATAAATGTTGAGAATCCTCTCAACGCTTTTTCGCCATGAACTATATTCACCAGGGCTTCCTGAGAATTCCCTTAGTGTTCGTACCACATCAGGTACTTTGTCGAGGTCATTTAAATTTCCGGAGAATTGAACATCAATACTTTGTTCAGTGCCTTTATAAAAGTTGGCATGGGAATTTATTATGGATTGGACGATGTTTTTGCATTGAGTGTTGCAAACTCTTGCAACAATATTTGTAATGAACTCTTCTAATTCTGGTGTGGCATGTGGTATATTTTGATTTGAAGTGGATGCGTTTGTATTCGGAGGGGGTAGGGTAAAATTCGGAATTTGAATATTGGGTATAGGGTTAGAAACTGCGGTTTCCGGCATGTTTATTTTCCTGTATTTACTTTCTTTCTCGGTTTTGGGAATTTTGGAAGGATTTATTAAATCAGGATATTTAAATTTATGTGTTGGTATTATTTATATAGACTTTCAAAGTGTATAAAATAATGATTAATAATAGAGTAAGAAGAAATAAAAATGTTATTGATTACGTTTAAAAAAAAAATGCAATAAAAATTTAGTCAAATAACTTGAATCAAACAATTTTAAATTAAAACTTAAGTACTTTTAGTTAAATTTCACTTAATCTGATTCTTTTACTTAATTTAATTCTTACAGTAGATTTATTATCAGGTACATCCCACGCTGGTAAAGGTTTTTGGGTCCTCTTTGCTGTCCGCTACTGGGGAAAACACTTTCACACTCCCTCGTGGTTCAGTCTTTCTCTAGATCGACTGTTTTGTGAGTTTTTTTTTCTAAGTTTCACTCGCGGCGAACTATTTTAGGTCGGCTTACATTTATGAACACGTGGCGAACTTCTTGAGGTCGACTTATACACTTTTACTTAGCAAAACACGTTGGGCGCCACTTAAGTTATTTCTTATTAATTAAACATAAAAAAAATGTTTTTTTCTATTTTATTTTTTATTATTCTATTCTTTATTTAATAAAACCCGAACTGGCAGCGATTCCGCCTCCTTAATAATACTAATTGACATTACTTAAAATCTAAACCTTAAATAGCTAATTACTGCAGACACAAGCACTTTTACTCGTTCCCATATTTCGTCACGTACGTGATGGAATGCAACTGGTAATTCTATGCTGCAGACGCGTTGTCAGCAGGAATCAATGGGATGAATGAACGAGTTATGTTTCTTCAACGTATTTGCAGTTAATTTCTATCTTCAGCGTATTTGTCGTTAACTTATATAAAATCGATCGATTCGGGACAGAGTACCTATTGAGAAAACGGATTGGTGGGTTACTCGTATTACAAATTTAAAAGTCTTCCGAGATCTCTTCCGACTCGAGGTGGGAATAGCAAAAAGCACAGTAGTGCAAATAGTGTGTAACAGTTTTGTGCAAATTATTATAAAGTCCTTAAGAAAAAGGCAGTGAATTGATTACCTGGCTTGAAAAATAAAGTAGAAATAAAACAAAAGGGGGTAAGTTTCAAAGTTTGGTGTTGGTGTAAGGGAGGGTTGAGTAACATTCGTCCTTTTAATGGGACAGTTTGGTTCAAATTTTATGGCAATAAGTAGATGCATCCATTCTAATAAGCGGATATATTTTGAAGACAAAAAATGTAAAACCTTACGGGCATATCGAGAATCCCATTGAGACTCCCCGGGGCGCCGACATCCCGGTTGTGAAGCGCACTATAAAAGCACATACATTAAAGACTATAGATATAGAACAAATACCAGCACTACAGTGAAAAACTTAAATGTATAAATACCTCTATTGATATAGTTTTAAAACCAAAAAAGCTAGGGATAATAACTAAATTGAATCTACTTCCAAGAAGAACAGTACGTTTTTCTTTTTTGTTAAATACATGGTTCTTGTTTATTAGGCAAAAATATTAAACTATTTCTTTATAAAGGTGGCGCAAAAGTCATCATCCTATCGGAAGAAGCTATAATTTTTGCAAATGGCGGCAAATGTAAATTCTACTTTGACATTTGTGAAGTTAACTATACAGAAAAAACTTAAGACACCTATTAACATAATCCAAAAGCAGAACCAAAGTTTTTCATTCATAAAAAAAATTACAGCGAAAGAACATCGGGTGACAACTTTTGCGCCACCTGACAACTTTTGCGCCACCTTGTATAATCGTATATAGGTTAATCGTAAATTTATTTATACTTATGTTAATTTCAGTTTGTTTGATCAATCGGTTAAATTTGTAAAAGTATATATTATTTGGTAAAGTATTAGTTCAAAGAGTTACCGACCTTTTGTTTGCCTTATTTAGATGTTAAATGATATACCTATTCTGTAAGTTTTTTTTATTAATTAATTATATAGATGGTTGTGATTACGAATGTACTTAGAATTTTTTTTTATGAGGTCATAGATTTATATTTTCCGTCCTCGTCTGAGCGTTGCCAGTAGATAGATTTATTGAAGATTGCAGATACCTGAACAGAGCTCTCTATAGAAAGACTTTTAAATTAGAGTAGGAGGAGAGAACGCTTAAAGGGGCCCTTACACGGTCAATCGGTCGACATCATGCATTGTGTATGTGTGGATTGATGCTACCCCTTACACAGTTCAATCGATTGACTTGAAATTTTTAGTTTTTGTGAGTTTTCGTGGTGTACGGATGTGCGATTAGTGAAACGGACGATTGTATTGCATATATTGCTCTTGCAATATATTCTTGAATTGTACTGCGAGATGAACATGGAGATCCGCTGTCTTGATGATGAAACTAATTTCATTAAAATGCCAAAGAGTTGGTTCACTGAAATTATCAACACCGGATCCGCTTTTGTTTAATTTATTTTAATGTTTTAGCTCGCGCCGAAAGTTCGTTCTCAACGTATTTATTTTTCTGGTGACATCCGCTTTTTGTGCATCAGGATACTTTTCTTTATACTTTTGCAGTAAAACTTCATAATGTTGCATTTTTTTGTTTCGGTCGCAATAATCTTTTCCTTTGACATCCCATAAACTCTTTAATGTCCGATATGTTTCAATTAATTCCGATACAAATGCTCGGTCTTCATCGTCCTTCAATTTTCCGCTGCCGCCAGACATGTTTTCGCTTCCGTGACACGAGACACAATGAAGTAATTACGTCAATCCAACCCTTACACATATTAATCAGCATGACGTTCATCATGCAAAATCAAACTAGCTTTGATTTTCGTCAATCAGACGTCACCAAATGTGTGTGACTCATACAGATACATTTCCACAAACACATGCAAGTGATCGATGTCATTCGATTGACCGTGTAAGGGCCCCTTAAGACGCTATCAAGTTTGGAATAAGACGAAAAGGTGTAACAGAATTTCTAAGATAATTTAGTAACCCAAACGCTATTATTTTATTTTTGTACCCAATAAAATTATTACTTACGGCGTATATATACTTACGTCGTATATTTGAAATAAAACCATGGTAGGATTTTTAGATGTTTCTGGGGGTGCGTTAGAGTGTGCTAAAGACCATTCTTCAGGGTTGAGCAATACTCATCTGGCCTCTGGATTTCCAGGTTGGGAGGGTAATGGCAGTGCGTCCAATTTTGGTTAAAAAGTAAGTAATATATGGCATAATTATTGTTTTTGTGGTTGGTTTAGTTGAGTGGTGGGGCAAGAATAACCCCATTATTACTCTCTGTCCCTTTCCTGTCCATTCCTATCTCAAGGTACTGTTCAAATTCTAGTTTCCTGACCCCCTTACCAACTCAAAACTCCTTTTACATCCCCATATATAGGTTTATTACAAACTTAACTTTGATATCAGTTAAGCCTTTCTGAAATCCATTGAGACAGCCCCCGATGGTCTGTGTTCTTATATTATTTCTTACGACACATATTCATCATTTGCGTTTCAGAAAATTTGAGTTAAATGTTAACAACCATTTACTAGAAAAATTCCACCATAAATGTGGTATTCAAAATAAATTTATTTAAAGCATTTTCAAAAACAATCCAAAATAATTACAATAAATCCATTACAAAAAGGTATTTTTTTTGTTATATTCTCATATAAATCCTTGCAAAATTGTCTCATAAAAACTTATTAAATGTCCTGCGCAGGATCGCATAGGGTCAAATCTGTTCTCATGTTTCTCTGTATTAATAATACATTCTTCATCTATTTAATTAATTTATTAAATATGTCTTAAATTTAACAATTACAATCATGCACTTGAGTTGAATCCTTATCATTTTCATTGTATATAATTAATAAAATGGAAACGGGAACACAGATTTATTTGCTGTTTTCTTAATTCTCACGAGCCGAGTTGTACAACATATTAATACATTTTTTTCAAATCTTATTTATTTAATAAAAGAGGAAATAAACTCACTTTTGGCTTATGTAAAATAAAAACTTGATAAGGGAACAAAATAGAGTTTTTTGGAATAATGTAATTACTCGTAATTCAAATGGAAAACGCATTTTTTTTAAATGCCTTTTAATTGAGCAAATCAACCTAACGTATTTTTTTTTTTAAGTTCATTATAGAGATAGGATTATGTTACATAGCTACTAGTTTTAACTGATGGTTACGGTTAATTTACATTTTTGCAGCAGAATGTTGCTGTCAAAAAGTTTACGAAGTCATCTTTCGAAATTGAAAAATAATAAAATAAATTATTTAAATTAGATTTGTAGCAATTGTCGTTATTTTGAAAGAACGCAACCATTGATTTCCAGCTGACGACAGAATATGGAAATGGATTTTTACTTATGTTGATTTCGATTGGTAACTTTTCTCTACCCCGAGTAAACTGCTGCGAACAGCAATAAATTATCGTTTTCGTTTCGACATAAAAGTCACCCTTAGTGCAGTCTGAGAGCACTCCATTTTTACCCCAGAGAGTAAACACGTACTTGCACCCACACTACCATCTTTGACATTTCTGCCGTCATTTTGAAGTTAGCAAGCTTACAGATTCTTCTCCCTGGATTTTCGCCACCTGAAAAAGTAGAGAACTTTTTTTAACCTCAAGAAACACGTCGGGGTCTTGGAAGGTTTGGATTTTTGTGACACGCCAACAACCAAATATTTTTAAACATTTTGGGTGACTTTTTCGGTCAAAGCGGCAAGTTTAGAGAGGTAATTTTTGACACTGAAAAGAATCAAAACTTAACACTTGAAAATATACGGAGGATATCACTGACAATAAAAAAAACTGATTTTAGCTGTTATAATTGCTATTTTAATAACAGAAATATAAATACGTTTGTATTAAATTACAAAATTGTTATGTCCCAACGGTTGTTTTCAATACGAACATAATTGGGTAATTTTTGCATGGATTTTTTCTACTCGCCAACGATTCCTAATAGTGGTTTAAAGTGCCAAATAGTTTTGCGGATAAACATATATATTTTTATGAAAGTCGGATAATATGTCCTGACTCCAGATTTACCATACAGACTCTGGAAAAAGTAGTAAAATGTGTTTTCCGAGATATGAATAACTCCATATTGTGAAATCAAGAAATGCAATACAACTCTATTTTATTGGGATATTATGTTTTATTGAAGAGAATTTGATGAATTGATGATTAAAATGCATTTTATGTACACGAACATCTTTCCGAACGCTTCAGCCACAGTTTTAACTGTCCTCTCAACTGCTTAGGTGTGACAAGGTAATCTCCAAAACTTAATTTAGATTTGTTCGGTAATAAGGTAGGTACTCGTACCATCATTTTGCCAGTCAATAAGGCTGTAATAAACGTTTGCAGACATTTTTAATGTTTGGAATCTGAAAAACTCTTAACAGGTTAGATTTTTCTGTAGGGGATTTTAAAACACAACACAGAGCCAATTCTCTGATGTGTTTTTAGGAGTGGGGAAAGAAACGGTTGCGTTTTATCACGAGACAATCAACAGTCCTCAATTCCGATGAAAGGTAACACGATTTTGAGATTAATTTCTATACATGTCCAGCTGGTGGGAGACATTTGACCAGGTAATGTTTTAGTTATGACTGAAACACAATCACGCTTTGGAGCCTCGTGTTGACTAACGCGTCAAGTTGAACCATAGGAAATCAATGAAACCTATCACAAAGCTGCGTTGCATTTCAACTTCAAAATGAGACTCGTAAAAACAGAACGTTATTTTTCGTATCGTTACGCAAAAGCACCGCGTGTCAACGCGAAGGTAGGGAAATGTATTGACTGGCAAGCTTTTTTTTGGTAAAGGATACACGTCTTAGGTAATACTTGAATTTTTGGTTAGTGTCAAAGGTCAAACCACACGTAAAGTCCTTGGACGTAACGAAAGCAACGCAGGGGCCAAAGTTTGATTTTGCTTTAGGCATTAATGCCTGAAATACAATTACGCTTTTGAGCTTCGCGTTGACAAATGCATCCAGTTGAACCATAAGAAATCAATGAAATCTACTACGAAGCTGCGTTGCGTTTCAGCTTCAAAATGAGACTCGTAAAAAGAGAACGTCATGTTTCGACACGTTGCTGTAAAGCTCCGTGTGTTAATGAGAAGGTAGGGAGAAGTGCAGACAGCAAGCTTTTGTTAGGTATAGGATATAAATCCTCGGCAATATTTGATTTTTTGGTTTGTGTCAAATGTCAAAGCGCACGTAAAGACGTTGGACATTACGAAAGCTGAGAACGCGCCAAAGCGTGATTGGAGTTAAGGCATAAGTCCTTAGGACAAATAACGCTCATGACTGCTGATACAATCCTTAGGGAACTCAACATTAATGTGTTCTTTCAGAAACGTGTTTCAAACAAGCGACATTCTTTCATTTCCAAATTTAGAAAGCTGACTAGGTAAGTTTTTAATGCCCCGCAAGGCAGTTCATCTGTACTTTTAAAAGTAGGTACAGATAAACTTTTTTTTCAGTTTTGAATTATGTAGGTAATAATTTTATAAATGTAACGTAAGGTCTTCTGTGTACTATTTTAATGAAATATATACGAATGTATATATATGTAATATTGTTGTTGTAAATCACTACAAGCGCTTTTAAAATTCTCATACACATGAACATTAAATATATAGGTAATTAATTTTATTAAGTTGATTATTTACAAAAGGTTTATTACTTTTTTTAATTTTGTATAATAGGTTTTTTATTCTTTTCAGAAAAGGCTCATCGTCTTAAAGCTACAAAATATGTCTTATGTATTCATTATTCAATATATATTGAGTTTGAGTGTGTATTGATTCAATTATTTGCTTTTCTTTCGTTTAAATAGACATCGATAGGATTATTCTAAAATATATAAGTAAAAAATCATTCGTCTTTATATTTTGTTCTTTTCGTTTGCGTCTTATTCTCAAGAAACCAAAATAAAATCACATAGGGAATATTAATAATAAGAATAACACTTTCTTTGAAATAGGATCTACGGATCGGAGAGGAGTTTTACTATTTTGGGAGCGAATCGCTCTATCTATATCAATCTTTAGACTTGGTCTTTTCTTCCTTTTTTGATTTTTGGACGTGTGTGTGGCATAGAAATCATATTTGTCATGTTCTTTTAAATATTATCATATGTATATGATGTACCTATATAATATTATACATATATATTTTTTGGTTTACTAATGGGTTATGTATAGTAGTAGTAGTATAGTAGGTATATTATATACTTAATAATTACAAGACACAGTTAATACAAAACAATGTTTTATTTTTATTTCTTTGATTAATTTTTGTTTCTTTTAGGTTTGTTTTGTACCATTCTAATCAAAAACTAATTTTAAAAAAAATAAAGAGTTTCTTCTTCGCTGTGATAGATGATCGTTTGTGTTTGATAGTAGAGAAAACACGTTTATTTCCAGAGAGAATTACAAAAGGAAACGGAATACTATTATAATTGATTTTTTTATAACAATTAAGAAGGAAGACTTTGGTGTTCCTTAATTTTGTTTTTTTTTCTTTACTTATAATTTTTTTTAATTTGCCTATGTTTTAATTGTTTTGCTTTCTCTTTATTTAATTAAGAAAAGAGCGCGCCAGATGTTCCTGTTGTGCGTGTTTCACGCTTATACCATATTTTTTTTCTGCAGTTTTTGTATTTGCAAAAATTAAAAAAAAATCTAATTGGACCATCGTTTTAGTAGATTTGATTTTTTTTAGTGTTTAAGTGCATTTCGTGATTGAATAGCGACAGTGACGTTGGGTAGGGGATCTTGAGAGTTTAATTTTTTAAATAAAGATCATGCGATGACCGGCATTTTTTGTGAGGAGGATGAATCTGATGCCAGCAAGTCGAATTTAACAAATCGATCCAAATCGCTGGATAATAATATCGATGTTAGAACGAAGAAGTGATTTATAAAGTTATTTAATTCGCCTCCCACCTTATCGGCAAACTAGTTTCCATTTGAAAATCTTACAATTCATGAACAGTTGAAAGGGTTCCGTGGCCAATGTAAGTTTCGCCAATATATGCCAAACAAGCCTGCCAAATATAAATGGAAGTTCTGTGTCTCAATGCGAACACGTTGGGGTATCCATTAAAGTTTTCGACATACACTCGCAGCTCTGATAAAACTACTGAATTGGCCGTAGATAAGCATTAAACTATAATTTTATACATTTCAAAAAAAGTAAAATGTTCGATTGAAGCTGGATCGTTGGATTTTCCCAGCGTTGAGTGGAGGAACATTTTTATCTGTTTTTCTCTCTGTACCTTTTGTGCATGTGCTTTTTATACCCTATTCTAGGGGTATATTAATTTTGACGCATAGTTTGTAACATACTTTAATATTGCCCGTATACCCCTAAAAGTTACTATCTTTATGATCAGCATCGATAGTAATGTCGATCTAGCCATGTCCGTCCGCCCGCCCGTCCGTCTGTCGGCAAAAATTAGGCCTTTAAACTGGACCTAGAGAGCTGAAATTTTAACCATATACTCTCTAGGGTCCCGAAATAATCAAGTTTACGAATTTTTGAAATCCGCCCACAGACACGCCCACAAACTCAAAAAAACAAAATTTTGGAAAAAATCGAATTTTGAGCTAGAAAGCTGAAATTTTTTATATATGAACTTTGACTCCTAAAACTGCTCGGGATAAAAAAAATGTCAAAATCCGCCCACAAATAAATAAAACAATTTTTTTGAAAATCCAAAGTTTGAGCTAGGGAGCTGAAATTTATAATATATACTCTCTATGGGCCCTTTATGCTCATGTGTAAATATTTTCAAAATCCGCCCACTGACACGCCCACAATTATTATTATTTTTTTTTTTTTTTGAAAATTCAAAGTTTGAGCTAGGGAGCTGAAATTTATAATATTTATTATATACTCTCTAGGGGCCCTTTATTCTCATGTGTTAATTTTTTTTAAATCCGCCTACTGACACGCCCACAATTAAATAAAACTGTTTTATTGAAACACCCAAGTTTGAGCTAGGGAGCGTTTTTTTTTTGATAAAATCCTTTAAATGTTATATAACAAAATATGTAGAGCGTTCTTAACAATTCAACCATACTTAGACTTTTGTCGCGCACAATTATGAGGGATAGGAATAAGAATAGGGTATCCAACAGTTCGCCCAAGCGGACTGTAGCCCGTCCCTATGTTTCTTTCTTTTTTTATGCACCTTTTGTAGTTTGTGTTGTTTTTATTTTGTGGCTCATGGGATAGAGAAAGA
Organism: Portevinia maculata; assembly: GCA_949715645.1. NCBI lineage: Eukaryota > Metazoa > Arthropoda > Insecta > Diptera > Syrphidae > Portevinia > Portevinia maculata. The sequence goes on from OX454527.1 coordinate 76,579,236, forward strand.
TAGGGTGTGAAATGTAATTGAGATTGAGAGGGAGTCACACTGAGAGTATATCCATATAATGAGAAGGGACACTCTCGACGTTTTCTTTATCAGTTCTTATCAGCAAGTTTTTTGTTTTAAATTTGAGAAGTGGCGGACTGGCGAAGCAAGGCGAGCATGGGTCAGCTAGTTCGTAATATAAATAAGTCATAGGTATCGTTAAGGCAAAATCGTTAGTGGTGACGTCTCTTAGTTCGTAAAGAAGAGAGAAGACAAAGTTCAGCAACAAGTCTTAATATTGAAGTGTTTTCAGATTGGATGTCCAATTAAGCGAACTAATCGGTTTTAAATACTGTCGAGTAATTTTAAAGAATTTTCGGAAGAAAAACTCCAACTGAGAAGCTGCTTCGGTGCAAAAAACATTTTAACTCTGAAAAGGCAGCTCAATTTTACGGAAGCAGACTTTGGAGTATTATATAAGTGACACCAAGATCCATAGGTTGACATGAATCAAAACCACAGATGTCCTAAAAGGACGATCCAGGGAACATACACGTGTCGAAAACATAAGAGGCAACTTCCATGAAGTGGAAGTTAGTCCCGGTCATAACCTCGCCGTTAAGGAAGATCATTGAATTGAAAGGAAGGCCAGCTTTTTGAATCAGAGGAACAGTTGAATGCATAAAACCGCTAGGCGATGTATGAAATAATAATTTAACAAAAGCCTACAAAAACAAAACATTACATGTTCAATTAAAACAGTTGAAGAAATAGCCCCGCAGGGACTGGCTACTTCTTCCTGATTATCAGTCGAAGATCTGTCATTAATATTTTTTTTAATTCGCATGCAGCGTCACCTACCAGACTGAGTTAAGATAAAGAAGAGATAACAGCTGCATTAAGAAAAAGTATCATACCTATAGAAGGAGAGCTAGTGGACCCTCCGAGTAACGGACTTAGCTTGCTAAGTACAATAACCATCACCTGGCACGCCTCAGCCCTGCACATCATCAACCCCTATATTTTTGAAAGTGTAGGAAACATTTGAAAAAAACGTGTTCCTGTAAGCTTGAAATTTTTATACCATTTTGTTTATTCGTTATAAAGTTTGAAAAAAAAAATTGACAGGCGTTTTCGATAAGCACAAGTACCTGACAGGTGAACCTAAAGGTGTATTATGTATAAATTAAAATAAACTTCATTCTGTAAATTTTAAATTTATAGACATGTTTCTAAGCTATTTAAAGTAAGTTGGTACAATGACAGGCGGTTCTGAGTAGCATAAGTCCTTGACAGGCGAGGGGAAAGATGATATGGGAGTGCGAGTAAGAGGCGTAGCATGAACGCAGTGGTGCGAATGAGACAGTTTATCTAACGGTAAAATTGGATGGTCGTATACCTGCTTTTGTAGGAAGATTTGAAACGAAAAATTTTAAAGTTTAAAATTTCAATTATATATTAATCTTAACTATAGGTACCTACATTAATAGTGATTGTGCAGTTATCTTTGTGTATTGGCACTTTATATTCATATTTTAGTAAATAGTGAGCCAGATGGAATCGGAGCACGTGGTTTGTGTGATTTGCAACCAAGATATTGATGAACAAAGTTTACGAAATCCGTTTCCAGCGTGATTTATTTGGTCGCCTATTTGCTCTGTCAATGGAATTTAATATCAATGTGGAAAAAACATTATCATACCCTATTACAATCGTTCCGATGTCACTTTGTCACGAAGATGGAACTATTCATAAAACTGCAAAATCAGCAATGATTGAAGGCTTTACAAGCAAATACTCCTAATGACGAGAACCAAATAATAATAAATACCAGAACGGTTCGATGCTGTTATTTTTGATGAGTTTTATTTACTCCATACAATGAAAAACATTCCAAAAACATTTGGTAATATTTCTAACAAAATCATGTCCATTTTAACGGCAACACATGCTCCGCGAGTTGATATAATTTTCGATCAGTATTTTTCGCCGTCTATTAAAGATTATGAACGAAGCCAACGCCACGAAGTAGGTACGTAACAACCAATATTCGATTACTGGTCCAGAATTAGTCAGACCTGTTGATTTTATTAAAGAACTCCGTAATTCAAAAAAGCGTGTGTAGATTTTTTGATTACGCACTGGAGGACAATTGGAAGGGCTAAATTTATTGGAATACCATCAATTTAGATTATAGAGAATGTCATTATTTACAGTATCCATAACAACTGTGTGATCTCCAATATTAATGATAACTAATCGTGCCAGCATCATGAAGAAGCTGATACGAAAATAGTACATCACATATACCAAATGGACAACGATATACCCAATGTTATAATAAAAGCATCCGACACAGACATTTTAATAATAATGCTTGGAAATATGGACCACCTCTGCAACAATAATATAAAAATCTTTATGGAATATGACAAGATCAATTTAAAAAATGGATTAATATTTCACAATAATATATAAAATTGGACCCCTTTTATGCCAAAGTTTACCTGGTTTTCACGCATGTTTTGTGAGAAGAGGCAAAAAGAAACCGTATCGATTATTACAAAAAAGAATTCGATTTCAGAAGGCATTTGCAGCATTAGGAAATGCTGAAATAATAAGGAAAAAAATGAGGTTTTTCAAATACTGGAAAAGTTTGTCTGAAATCTGCCAATTTAAATATGAAAAGAATTAGATATGAAAAGTTTATTGCCACATATAAAACAAGTGGTACTGAGGTGTTGAAGAAAAAACTGATTAGTTATGATTCCTCAAATTTACCTCCATGCCAACGGGAACTGCAACAACAATTATTGCGGTCCGTATACATTACAAACCTCTGGAGAAATAGTCACTTAAAGATCTGAGATTTAATGTCATTATTAATGTATTAAAACTTTGTTTCTTTTTAGATGATGAAATCAGCAATGAAGAATCATATGATGACGAGGAAAGTAATGATGCCATATCAGATGATGATGAAAATTAATTTAAAAGTCTTATCTACAATTTGTTACAACTAATAAAATACGAGTACATTTTACTCATCATTTATATTTTTATTTAATGTAATTTGCATCAACGTTATGAGTTTTCATGCTACACCTCTTACTCGACTCCCAAAGCATCTTTCCCCTCGCCTGGCACGGACTTATGATAGCCAGAACCGCCTGTCATTGTACCAACTTACTTTAAATCGCTTAAAGAAACACGTCTATAAATTCAACTTTACAGAATAAAGTTTATTTTAATTTATACATAATACACCTTTAGGTTCACCTGTCAGGTACTTGTGCTTATCGAAAACGCCTGCCAATTTTTTTTCAAACTTTATAGCGAATAAACAAAATCGTATAAAAATTTCAAGCTTACAGGAACAAGTTTTTTTCAAATGTTTCCTACACTTTCAAAAATATAGGCGTTGATGACGTGCAGGGCTGAGGCGTGCCAGGTGATGGTTATTGTACTTAGCAAGCTATGACTCATCACCATAAGAATTTCTAGCCTTACAGACATACCGTTACTCGGAGGGTCCACTAGGTCTTGGTCTACTACCTTAATTCAGTTGGGTTGGTGATGAAAATCGCCATAATGCATGTCGATTTACACGACAAAAAAAAAGCCTATAAAACGACATTTTTGTCTGTAATTTTGCTCCCGACAGGCAGTCGAGTGGTTCAATAAGGCTGTATTTGTGCGTTTGTAATTGTTCTAAATGCAACAGTACGCAGACAACCGCTCGCGTTTGTTTTTGGTGGATATTTTTTTTTTCAAAATATTCAGTTCGTTTATCCAGTTTAACGTTTAAGAAAATGGAAAAAATATTAAAAGTAAGTTATTAACAGTCGGAAGTTCTTACTTCATTAATGAAGAAGAATAAACATCTGGCGAAAGAATTCAGCAAGGGCTTTAATAAGATCCATTTTTAATTTTCTCGGAATTGTATTGTTTAAAAAAAAAAAAAAAAAAAAACAGCTTCAACAAGAGATGGCAAGGGTTGGCAAAATGCAGTGCTTATATTTAAAAAAAAAAGTTTGTAATTTATTTACAGCGTTTTTCATACATGTATACTTTGGAGTGCATAAAGTTACGCAGACTCTAAGTGCATCTGAACGCCAAAACCTTATTCATAAAACTTACTCAACGTTGATAAGAGCCTGCATAAGCTGAACGCGTTCGGAGGTTGATTAGTGCCTGCATTAGGATGCTTTTGCATCGAACTGTCGTTTTCTCCTTTTTCTTTTTGCTTTGCGAAATCACAATATATTATTTATTTTGTATTTTAATGATGTTTGTTTATTGATTCGATCATTATAGAAAGGGGTCATTCAATCATGTTTGCTACTAAAAATCCGATTAATTCGTTTGCATATGTTACGCAATCGAATTTCCTAATATCAGCAGAATATTGTTTTTTTTTTTTCACAAACAGCCGAGTTGTGTTTATCAATTTGGGCAGCTAAATGAAATGTATTTCTTCTACTTGGTACTTAATGTGACACAAACCCTGTGTAACTAACATGGGTTGGAAAATGTTTTACGAATGAGGATTTATGCAACGTTGCATAAATACTTAAACACTGCGCAACTATGCAACTGTTCAGAGGTGTATTAGCGAATTCTAATGATTAAGGCTGTTAATTTTTATCTACTTTTTTCACAGACGTTGGCAAAATAAATCTACAATCTTTTTTATTCAATAAATTCATCAATATAAAGTTATCTCAACTCGATGTAGTCAAAAATCCAACCAAAACCGAGCGATCATCTTATTACTAAATTTTCTCGCCAAATTACTTTCATTGTTTTCCCCCTCCTTAGTTTCTTTCTCAATTGTGTACAATTTAGACGTGTATAAATCACAGATTATTGAATAATCGGTGGTACAAATCTATAACGAAGTCGGCGTAACGAGAATTAAAAACCGACACGACTCAGGAAACGACAAATGACAACGGTAATCGAGGTGATTATTTAATACATTGCCTGAAATAAGCCAGGGCCCTAATTACGAATTGCGATTCTCGTGGCCTGACTATAGTTACTGCCAAAAACCAATTGCACGTTACGAGATCGGTCGCAGGTATCGTTAGCCTAACCACAACATTTCAGCTGTCGTTCTGTAAAAAGTAAGGCGAGTGAGAGTGAAGGAAACATTCTTGTTGAATACTTTTAGTTACCTCGATTTTTAAAATTGTTTTATTTTCAAATATTCGGAAGTACAAACATTTTTTTTTGTAAAAATAAAAAGAAATATTCACTTTTTTTAATGTAAATGTGGCGTTTTTGCATTTAGAATTGCAATTTCATGTCGTTTTTCTCAAAACTTATAATATGCATAGGTCATAGGTATCGTTACGGCAAAACCGTTAATCATGTCTCTCGTCCCGTAATTCGTAATCAGGGCCCAGCATTAATGGAATGTCGTCTGAATAAGTAAATGCATGAGTATCAAGCAATAACAAGTGAATAATGAACTTATATAGATGCCTACTATCTGTTTTGTCATAATGGCAACCTATGCAGACCCCATAATACTGCATGAACAAGAAACGCAGGACGACTTTGTTGATGAAATCCCACATCACAGCTCTTAGGTATATGGTCATGCTTATTTTGAGATTCGAATGAATAGTCAAGTCGTTTCTATTTTCTCTTCTATTTTCGTTCGAATTATACCGGTTTTCCTCAAATAAATTTTCTATTCGATCGAATCTCAAAATACAAATTCTTCTAATTCGACAAACTTTCGTTCGAATTCGAATGTCAAAATCAGCATGGGTGGGTCAGCTTTCCTGTGGAGTTATCGTAAACATGCGAGTAGAGCTAAACATGTATTACAACTTTAGTTTTTTTACCTATACTTTTCTGCTGCAAATCAAATTGAATACAAGATGTTCTGCAAAATATTCACATATCATATGTTTAATTTATCGTGGTTGAAGAGAAACGTGATATCCGTTAAGGACATCCGTATCTTCTCAGATTCTCAGACAGTCAAACTGATAAAATCCCTAGATTCAGTCTACAAATTGCATTGTAGCCCTAGACCGCCGCTAATCTCTCGCTGAAATCGCGAAGCAGTTCAACATTCACCTACGTTGTGTGCCGAGTCGGGCATATGTATACATTTCAGTGAATTATAGGGCTGATGAACTCGACAAACATGTGAACTATACTGCCCCTCCTACCTGATAAAAGGTTCCTAAGACATTCCAATCGCTACATGCAATTTCATGACTAAGCTGCATGCCATCAAGGAAACTAACCTGAAATTGAGAATTGGTACAATTTGTCTACCGCAAAACAGATTTATCCAACGCTGGATCTGAAACGTTCTAACTGGTTCAATGAGTCGGGTGGAGAGAAGATTAATCCACGTGGTATCACAATAGACCTTTTATTGGTCGACTGACACTTCAACCTAACCTAACTTAACCTATATGTTTAACCTTCATCCCACCCTTGTGTAGAAAACTACACATAAGCTACCTCTTTTCTTGTTTTTTTCAAAAACTACTAATTACTAATTTCCGGAATTTTCTGACTTTATTATAACCCTTATTTTACATAAAAGAAACGGATTTCCCAATAAAATAAAAGCTTATGACGGTTGTTATTTGTATACTTACGTTAATTACCTACTTGTGTAGATTTCTACACATATAAATAATTAGTGCATTTCATACAAAATGCCAGTTTCATTGAGTCTTTTCGGAAGTGAACATTGTGCGTAAATATTGTGAATTTAATAGTAATAGTAAAAAAAAACTATGTCGAGACCAAAATACCTTACGGTTGAAGAAATGGAAGCATTTGTGAATGAAAATGATGGTGATGATAGTGATATTTCTGGAGACAGTGATGACGAATTTGTGCCAGAGGAAAATGTTGGTGGTGACGATGACGATGACTTGTATTCAGACAATAGTGATTCAGACGTCGAAGACGAAGTGAGTGATTCAAATGAAACAAACGAATCAGTTCAAGGTGAAAATATGGATCCATTGCTTGTTTCAAATGATGGTATTGTTTGGCAGCCACAACCATTTCAGCATCAAAGTGGTAGATCTCGGAATGAAAATGTGATTTCTCTTCGTCCAGGAACTACAAGATACGCACAAGTTCGTGTTAGTGATATCAAAGATGCTTTTTTACTTTTTTTCCCATCACATATTGAAAGTATTATTTTGAAACATTCAAATGCGTATTCAAAATCTAAAAACGGTAAAGATTTCAAACAAATCGATTCGAATATGTTGCAAGCGTATATTGGTGTTTTGATTTTAGCTGGTGTTTATAGGTTAGTGGTATTGCTTTCTATTTGATTTGGAATGATTTTTGACATACACTTGTTTTTAGATCGAAAAACGAAACTACCGTTGATTTATTTGATGGTGAAAGAGGTCGTCCAGTGTTTAGAGCAAAAATGTCAAAGAAAACGTTTGAATACATGAATCAAGTTATTCGTTTTGATGATGTCATAAGTAGAAGACAGCAGAGATCTTCCGATAAATTTGCACCAATTCGAGAAATATTCGATAAATGGTCCAATTTATTGGCAGATTACTATAATCCAGATGAAAATCTTACAATTGACGAGCAATTACTTGGTTTTCGTGGACGGTGTAAATTTCATCAATACATGTCGTCGAAACCAGTAAAATATGGATTGAAGTTCTGGTTGCTGGTGTGTTCGTCCTCATGTTATGTTTGGAAAATTCAACCATATTTGGGAAAAGCAATTGGTGCCAGTTCATGTGAAAAAAGACAAGGCGAACGTGTTGTTTTGGATCTCGTTGATGGTTTGAATATACATATATACATTTTAAAAATAGTCTGTGGAGTGAGTGTTACAAATTGCAACTAACAATAAGAGAATAATTATTTATAAGAATTACTTATTCATGATATTTCTGTGAAGATTTAACTTCTTTTAAAGTTTCCTTTTTCTCTTTAATAAAGATGAAGGACTCTTTACAGGATAGCTGTAGATTAAACTGGATGAGTAATTCTGCTTTCATTAAATTTACGGAGCATTTATTTCTGGCATCCGACCATTTTAAATTCATCTGGGAAAAAACGCCTCCGTTACCGAATATCAAAGACACTAGTTTAAATATATTCCTGGTATCTTTTTTGGAAACTGTTGAAAGAGCCGGTGCCATTTCTGTGCGGTGGTGGCAGAGGTGTCTTTTCAATTCCCTTCAAATACGTCCAAGGATAATTTGAACAAGTTAAAATCTTCATATAAGTTATCTACCGAAATATTGCCTGTCAATTTTATTAAAGATACAGCATTTTCAATCATGTCAAAACTAACTTCACTTTCCAGGTTTATGAATTTAAGTCTAGAAAAAATATTTTCATCTGAAAAATTATAACGTTTGTATATTGTTGGCAATTTGTGTAAACAATTTTGAAGTCTTCAGATTCAACCAATTTATTTAAAATCTGTTTTGTCTAGTAGCCGAAAAACCCATCCTTTAGCCTTTGAGTCAACCTTGAGCGGAAGAGGCACAATGACTCATGCATTTCTGTTATCGCAATATCATTTCTCTGAGACTCTTTTATTAATGTACCAAAAGCACTCATCACATTATGAACAAAATGCAAGTAGGCTAGAGTTTTCGTTTCCTCTGCTTCAGAGTAAAAAATCTTTTCAATGGCTTTCGCACATGATTCCTGCTTATCAAAGTAGCTTTTCAAAGCAGGTCAAACCTTGATTACTCTCTCAACAGCAGGACAGAGCGACAAAAATCTTGTTTTTACGTGACGTAATAATTCAACAAACTCCATTTCCGTAGTTTTAAATATCTTCTTCAATTCCGCATTAGCTGAATGTGAGAAATGGCCGTATATTTTTAAGATGATAGCTTCTAATCGATGTCTAATCTATCACATGCAAATTTGCTCATGTTATGCAAGATGTCAACTGAACAGTTAGCTTTTAATATTTTTTCGTTTTTGATTCATGAAAACAGAATTATTTTACCGAAAAGCGGGACTGAGGCTGTCCCGCCCGGGACATTTAATTTTGATTTAACCCGCCAAAAGCGGGACGTCTGGCAACGCTGGTTACAAACTATGAGTCAAAATTAATATGCAAGGCAACTGCAAGTTCCTTACTAGTAAAAACAATGTCACTTGCTAAACAATTGTCACGTGAGTTATTCAATCAATATTAGGAAGGGTAACTCACCCAATGTGTCATTTTACATACAAAATCATCTTGTTGCACATCTGTTTCAGCCATTAGACCAACAATACCTGCCAACGATCTCTTAACTTGTAGTTGCTTTTTGGGAGTAACGATAGTCAGGCAAACAGAATCGTAATTCGTTATCAAGGCCCTGGATCTTCGAAGCTCAAGTAAGTAAGTAAGGAAAATTAATTGATTGAAAATATAAATGTATTCACCCTTGTGCTAACCGACTTTTTATACTCAATGGGTGGACCTTTTTTTTTATAAAAAAAGGAAATCTAAATCCTAGAGCACGCAGAGTCGGTAATGGTCCATTGTACTGCCAGGCAGAAATCCTCTTTTTCTTGGTGTAGACTTTGGAGAAAACAATGTGTTATTCGTTTCTCCCCATTAATGAGTAGCGTATGTTATTGTTCCTCATCTTTCTCTCCACAAACATCAATCCAACATTCACCACCCACGACTCCATAAAAAACAGCAACCCTTTCATCAGGCCTCATTAACCTGTACGAGAATCCCATTGTCGCCCACATCACCTGGATTTCTTTCCACATCTGCAAAGACCGCAAGCATGACCGCTCGTGAAACTAGATGTCGGGTCTTCATTTATGAATTTTCAGATTTTGGAAAACAAACAGAACTATAACGACACTTAAATTAACTCGACTCAAAAAACGCCACCTGTCGTTTAATACGCCACACATAGGTGTATTTGCATACAAAAAGTGCCCGAAAATACATTTTTGAAAATGTAGGGTTAAGAAGTAATTTGTTTCCTAGCTGATGTTAAATACGCATAAAGCAATGAAAGAAAGCTTGCCTCCTAGGTAGGTGCATTTTAAGGAAAAATCTCACTATTAAGTAACTGAATTTCTATTCATTTTTTTATATTAGTTCGAAGTTTTTTACTATGCTGCAGGTGTGTACTTTATTTTAAAGCTTCATGTAAATGGGCAATTTTTTCTATTTGGTTTTTTTTTTTTAATTTTGGACCCTTTGTATGTTATATAATTCGGTGTTAATCGGTAACCATTTTAGAATAAATATTAATTAAAAAAAAATGCTTCCCCAATCTCCCCCTCAAAATTGTATCATCCGTTGTGTGTCTAGTTTATTGAAAATTATAAGGCTTTTTATAAAAAGCATTTTTTTTATTTGAAGGATCGTTCGGCTTGCATTCTAACTAAAAACATATGGAAATACTGTTATAACTGTTTTTTACGTTTTTAAAGGAGTTTATCCGAAACAATGTTTTTATCTAAAACGCCCCAAAAAGTGGGTGTGGCAAAAAATTTTGCAAGGTCGAATTGTTAAGAACCAATTAAAAATACATATTCTGCGAAGAGCACGACATTAATTTTCACCAACTTATTCTTTAATACGGTTTATTTTAGAACGTGGGCGTGTCAGTGGGCGGATTTGAGAAATCGTTGCACTTGCTCTTTTCTGGTAAGTGCAGAGTAAATGTTACTAATAATAACACCTTCTTGTTGGAAATACCCCTATGTAAGCCAGTAAGACTAAGGGTGATTATAAGGTTTCACAATGAGCCAACTTGCCAGTAACATACTTATATGGTAAATCTGGCCGTATACAAGAATGCTTTCTGTTCAAATACATTTACTGTCAACATTTTTATGCTCTTGTTGAACTACTGCTTAATGTTGGTGCAAAAGATATCTATGTCGACTCGAAATCCGGTTACTTGCCATTACAGAGCACACAGATAACTGCGTGAGATTTGATCCCTACATTTCAATGGTCGAATTTCAAGGATCTTTAACCCCGGCGGATTGAGGTGCACCATGCATCGCGGTATCATACTACTACTTGAGGTGGCATTAAGCTAGCTAAATATACACAACACTGCGGCTGGTTTATATGATTTTGTCAATGAATGTGTTTGGGGTATAGTTAACTATGTATCTCATTGGGTTCCTTCGATATATCACCCTTAATACGACTGACGTTTAAGTTGATCGACTGTTGTCCTTTTTTGAGTTGTGGCGGTTTTGCGTAGTTTTATGGACTTTTTACAGGAGCGCGACTTGCGCGAACGAACGACGAGAGAAACTGCGGAGAAGACTACATTCAATGCATTTATAAAGAAAAACTGCAAATATTACTGCTCCAAGAGCGGGATATGTGACGAGTTCATCAAAATATATTTAAAAAATGAGGGTACAGCACGGTGTAACTAACCGAATGTCGAATTCCAAACTTTTTGCGGCGAACAACAACACACTTGCCCCGATTTGTCAGAGTTTAGTCACAACCCTTCAAGCAAAATCGCTGACCCAACTTTCCCGTCATTTTTTGATCCGCGATATAAGAGGCGTTCCATGCACATATTTGTCAGTTGATTAGAACAATACATTACCAATAGAAAGAAGAGCGAGAGTCGAGAGTATTTATTTGTAATGGCGGATTAGTTAATCATCTTTGCCTGTCAGTACCATTTCCCTTTGAATGATAAAGGTAAACTACAATTTAACTTGTTATTACACAGACATGATTCATTGATAATCAAACTTCTTTCGTAGTAAGATCCCGAAACTATGGTACCATGATGAAGGCGAAACTCCAAATCGTGCACTGCGATTCAAGGACTTTGTTGCTACTGCCGTATTACGGGAGCAAAACGGCTTGAGTGTTGTTTTATTTATACAAACGATCCACAGAAACAAATTACAAATGACACAGACTCATATTTGTCTCTATGAAGTTTCCTGCTTAAATCTTTTATCATTATTTTTTACACTTTGCTCTACTTGTCGCTTCATTTGCTTATTATTTGTTAATTTAACTCTTAACAAAACGAATTTAACTCCATATGTATCGAAACATTTAACAAAACTTACATTTTAAACCAATTTTTAATGCCTGGCATTAACTTATTCCGTATCGACAAAAACGGGCGGTTTGACACACGACAGCCAGAATAACGGTTAGGAAAGTTATGTCATTTTCCATTTTTTTTTTAAATTATCGTGCGCTAAAGGGATTTATTTCTTCTGTAATTGATACAGATACCCTTATAACGAAACCACAGCACAGGCATTTTGTTTGTTGCTGCAAGCAGCACCCAGGAAATGATTCATTGCCTGTGTTTAGGTGCTACTTACTGCATGAACGAATAGAAGGATAGGAAAGAAGTTTGGTGCGATGTTGTTTTTTCTCCACAGGTGGCGCCTAAATTGCTTTAGGGAGATCTGTTTTGTTTTGTGCATTGAATTTTATAAATCATGCCCCTGGTCGGGATTCGAACGCACGACCTGCCAATCACTTAGTGAATACACTACCAATCGCACCATTGTCACCCGCAATGGTAATGCGGAAGAACTCTACGAGGGATCCCAATGGAAAAAGCAAACGCATCTTATTTGAGTTAAAAGCTCATATGCCATATGTATTGGTGAGACGTCAAAGCCAGATACCTCCTCTCCTGGACATCATCAATACTTGTTTTTTTTCTTCAAATTCTTTCAATCAATATAAGCCAAGGGAATATCAATTATAAAATAACTTGTTTGTTTGTTTTATTAAACTTGCTCATTTTTTCAGCGTAACTCTTCAAAATTATTAAATGTAGCACATCAAAAATGGCATTTGACGATTTTGATGTTTACAGTGTTTCATTATGAGTCTGCTTTTGTGTTATCCAGGTGCCAAGTAAACGCTCTCAGAAGAGACCGCAAGCGTTTTCGGATAACGAATGGAATACGATATTAAATGCCAACTATGCAGAAGCATAACCTTGCACAAAACATTAAATGACAATTGTTGGAAATGAAGTAAAAATACTGGCTATAATGCCGAGGTTACATTGTCGTTTTTTGAATAAACGTTTAACGCCAGCCGCAATCAGGGTGATTACGATTGTTTCTTAAGAACTTTCTTTCTGTCATATAAAATAGTCAGATCCGCGCCCTTACAACAAGAACCCCGGTCGATGAACACGTTTACAACAAACTATTTTTATTGGAAGTAGAAGTGACTATAACCTTATGTCAATTAACTTATATGCCGATAAAGGAAAAAGCTCAAGTTTTCTTTTAAAGATGTTTTTCTGCGAAGTACGGCAAAATAAGCTCTTAAAAAACCCCCCAAATTTCAAGCAACTCTGCAAGTAAACGGGAATTGTCTGCTCTCTTCATAATTCTGACAACGACGACTGTCTTCTGTCAGAGGTAGAAAAAAACTTGAGAAATTGTAGTATTAAGTAAAGACAAAATAAAAGCAATATTTTAATTCCGAACTGGAAAGTTTTTTGAATCAAAAGATCTTCTAATTATTCAAGGACCCAATGAACTCGTATATCGGTATACCTCACTTGCTGTACATTGTTTTTATAAACTTCTAATGAACTCCCTCAAGCATATATCTGCCACTGCCACCAATATCGTAACCTCGCTTAAACCCTGCCTCAATCCTTAATGAATCAGCATAATGACATGTTGGTTAAGATAATGAAACATCGAATTTAATAGAAGTGAAAGGAATGATGTTTAGTTCGTTTTTCGGCTTAGTAAAAGAAAAAAAAATGGAATAGAGAATGAGAATGAGGATATATTAATTTGCGTTTAAAAAAATCGTCGTCATTTCTACAAGAGAATATAATATATATATTTCTATATAATATGTTTTTTTGTTTGTTATATGTACACAGTAATTTTTTTTTTTGTTCTTCCTCACCGCGGGGGAGAAACCTTAAAATATTTTGTATTTTTTTTTTACTTGAGTTGCTTTTAGTTTTCTTTTTCGTTTTTTTTTATAATTGCTGGGGGATACATTGTTTGTTCATTGTTATTATAATATTGCTTGTCTGTGGTTTGTCTGCAGCGTTTTCTTTTAGTTATTTTTGATTGATTTTTTTCAATGAAAATAATATTGGTTTATGTTTTTGTGTGCAATAAAGCAAATTTAACATCTATCTTTGTTATGTTTTTATTTTAAAAATGTTTTTTGTTTTGTTTTTTTTTCTTCTTTATACCCTGCAACTTCATTTAATATCACAGATATTTCAGAGATAGATAAGATACTTAAAAAACTTGTGCCGTTTTAGTGTGTATATACTTGTATTGCTATAATATATAAAAAGAAATAAAAACAAAGATGCATTTAGCTATTTTGCACTAAAAAATTATGATCACTTAAAAAAAAGTTTTAAAAACTTAAACTCGTGCTTGTTGGCAATGAGTTTTGTTGTTTTTTTCTGAAAACGTTTAAATGGGCGGGATTGTGTTTTTTAAAGGTTGATTTATAGAAGGAAGGTTTGTGTTTTATTTGTGATTTAATTCTTTACCTTACAAATGGAGAATAAAAAATAAAGCAAACTAAAAGAAAACAAAAGCAAACACAAAACAATTGGTATAATGCGAAGAAAGTTTGTTAAACAAAATATGATGCATAATTAAAGGTTTTTTTTTCTTTAAATTTACGTGCTATTTAAAAAATCCTACAACTGATATCTGTATGTATATGTGTTATTATTATTCATATTATTGTTTAGGCAATTTTTTTTTTATTTGGAGGGGATGTTTTGTATGTTTTGATTTAAATTAAATTATAAAGCTGGTGTGATCTCTTCGGCGGCGGTAGCAGCAGGTGAGCTATTCGTTTTTGTATCCTGATTTATAATGACGGTGTTGGAGCTGTCCTGCTCCTGGCACAATGATTCGTTGGTGGATGATGGTGGGTTGTTCTTTGAAGTGATGTTGTCTGATGAAGCATTCAGTTGCTTGTCGTCGCCATCGGCGTCTTTGTTGGATGGCGATAGTAATGGTGGTTTGGTTGCAGGACTTTCGGTGATGGAGGTTGTTTTAAGTTGGTTGGAACTGAAATTTAATTAAGGAAAGTGTCATGTAAAATATCTAAACAGTTCTGAGCCCTCAACTTGGGAATATTCATTTAAATGTTAAAACTATGGCAAAACCAATACTCTCTCGTAGTTGAGGCATCTCGAGGAACTATAGCACCGTGCACCCAACAATTTTGTTCAGCGGAAAGTTCTTGTGTGCGAAGAGCCTCAATGGGGAAGAATGTATAACAGCGGACTCCATATCCTATAAGGAGATGTGGATGTAGTCCAAAAAGCTTAAGCACGCCGACTACATTAGCTGGGCCATATCGTGTGAATGTAGAATAATGCTCCAGCCAAGATGATCTTCAACTCTCGCCCCCAGTTTGAAGAATGAAAGGAAGACCGAATCGCCGTTTTGAGAACCCAGCCATCCCCGATGCCAAGGCGCTTGGTCTGCAAAACTGGAAGCGCCGTGCCAGGAATCGTAAGTTTGCAGTGTCTCAGGCAAAGCCACTTTACGGCTCGGGAGCCCGTTAAGTAAGTTAAGTAGTCGAAAGGCATTCATGCATATTTTGACATTCGATTTCAAATCAAAATTTGTCGAATTTGAAGAATCTGTACTTTGAGATCCGATCGAATAGAAAGTTTATTCGCAATAGGACCTGCTCCAGCAGCTTTTAACGATGCGATGCGTTGGATTTCAGATCGGGGGGTCGCCTAAAGTTTTTTTTTAATTTCGAAAATCTGACAAACATCCAAGAGTACCAATTGACATCAGAAGCTTCTCAAATTTCCAGTTCGGATGGGGGTTAAATTTTTAGATACCTTCCACTTCGCAGAAGCGAATAATTGGAGAAGCTTGGTATAATGCTTTGTTTGAGCCGTTATTTCCTAATATTTAGAGTTATTTTCATTTTATCTCACCAATAAAGCGCTGAATATTGTCTTTAAAGGCCTAAATAGTTGCGGCTTATCAGCATACACCAAAAATTGTACATAAACCGTAAAGAGATAATTAAGTGACATCAAATCGCACGTTTTCGGTGGCTAATTTACTGGTGCACTGTTCTCATAAAGTCAGTGGTTTCATGGGCAGCGTGATACTTACTGGTATACTGCTGGAACTACATATCGTACGAATCGATTTTGTCCATATTTTCGAGGAAAAAAACAGTGATCATTATCTGGTGACGTTGACCGTTGACTTCAACGCAATCTCCGGCCTAATATTTTTTTTTTAATTTAGAACGAGGTTGACGCCAGCGTGAGTATTACAATAAACAGTACACTGTCGTGAGCCAAGAATTTTGTACACTCCAGAAAGGGCAATTTGAGCCAGTCAATATGATTTTTGGATAAAAATTAGGGTCGACTTCAAACTTTTGTTTCAAAGGAAATCAATATCCCAGACCACGCCGACTCGGTTATGGTCCATTGAACATCTCTCCATAAATGGGTGGCTTGTGTTGTTGTTCTCCGTGGTGATGAAACCCGCACAGCACAAGTCCCAAACCAACACACTGACCTCAACACCGTCGCCACCTCTTTGTAAAAGCATAGTTTATGTTCCCAAGCTTTCGGAATTCAAGAAATCATTTCGATATCATCATGGCCTACAAATCGCATAACAGTCAGTCACCATAACATAAAACCAAACAAATAATAATATAGGAAAGCAGGACGCTCCAAACATTTCAGATGTGTGCTGCCCTGAACGTAATCACTGGACACTGTGCAATAGGAAGACATGCTCAGAGACTGGGCATTCCCCACAACGACTTCCTGCATCTCCTATGCACGTGTCCCGCACTACCCAACATCAGGATGGCTACCTTAGGCAAATACTTCTTCCGGGATCTAAATGATCTTAGCAATGCCTGCCCCTTCCCAAATGGCATCACAATGGACCTTCTCTGGTCTAAGTGTACCTCATCGAGGGCCTACCTAACCAACCAACCTTGTCATGACAACTGTACCCTTACATGTTTGTCGGAACATCAGTGAAACAGCTTTTAAGTGGGGTTCCAAATTTAAACGAAACAATGAAAAGCTAGACATCGCATAAGGACCATAATTACTGGACAAAAGAAGCAGCCTCACATCTCAGTGGTTCCTAGATCGATCTTAAAAGCAATTGGTGCCTAGATCACAATAACTCAATCGGGTAGCAACCGTTTTAATTAAATACATTACACCCAATTACTGGAAGGTATTTTGACGTGACAATGAGAGTGTTGCTTGCTATTCGATTGATTGATTGCAAATAAAATATTATGAACCTTTGAGTAACTATAAATTTTTTGCCTCAAATGATGGATTGAACCCGTGCTCGTAGTTGTTGTCACATAATGGATGCATAAACTATCCGCGAATTATTTTGAATCAAGGTTCATACAAAATCCATAAAAAAAAAAAACAATTAAAAATTGCAATAATTCCATCACCAAGAGAAACCCAGACAATTGCCAACCTTTTTTTTTGTGAACACATTTTACAAATAAAGACATTTAATAGAAAATAAAAAAAAATGCAAACTTACAGTTCTTCAATGTCTGTTGTGTCCTGTATAGATGTTGGGCCATTAGATATTACAGTCGCATTTTTAGCATTCTCCTCTCCTTTTTGCCTCGCCCAGGCTTCATCACCATCTGCTACGTTTCCTTGTTCCCTTGTCGTACTGCCAAAGTTACCGTCATCGTCATCATCCTCATCAAACGGATCAATCGTTAATGTATTCGCTGTCTTCTCAACATTTGCATTGTTATCAAACTCCGATTTGACGCCATCACTTTTGGTCGATGAAGACGATGACGATGAGGACGAAGACAAAGAATTTACTGTGGGTGCACCTACATCCAAGAATTTAAGTGGATCTTCCATATCATTGAACAAACTAAAGTGAGCATCGAAATCAGCAAAGTTATCGGCCGAGAAGTCAGCCCAACCACTGACTGGCGGTGCATTTGATTCCTGTGTCTCCTGTCCGATTAGCGACAAATCATTAAATGGATCCACTCCGCCCCCACCGGATGATGATCCATCATCCCAATGGCTGTACAACGATGACTGATTCTTGATTACAGAAGCATTCCATAAATGATCAAAAAACGCATCAAAATACACATCCTCCGTCTATAGAGACGGAGAATCTTTTAGAATTGTATAGAAATACGGAAAAAAGCCAATGAGATGGGGAACGATCAATCTGTGCTATGTGAAAGGACGATAACTTACCTCAAATATTTCAGTCACTGCATCCTCATCCATGTTGATGTACATGTTGTTCCTTTGCAGAAAGACAATGTGTTTTATCATTATTAGAGAGCAGAAATTGCAACCGAATACTTACAGTGTCGTTGTAAAGTCATTAAGTATCTCTGTTGTGAAATTTGTTGTGAAATTATCATTCAAAAACTCCTTGGGCAAGTGATTACTATAGTCGACCGACTGTTGAGCATTGCAATTGGCTAACATGTGATTTTGTACGGCAAGTGCCATGGTGAATTCACCATCGTTTGGCCTAATTATAGTTTGCCAGTGTTCCAGTTCAGTTTCGCTTAAACTAGTTTCAATTAAGGCACCGATATGTTCTGATTCTGATATACATGCGGTAATATGTTTAAAAATTTTCATTAAATGGCCCATATAGCCGAGACGACGTCCATTTTCAGATTTTCTACAAACAAAAACGAAAATAACATAAAATTAGTAAAACACTTGATATTTCCTGCGACATCTACATAAACATAATATATCGTTGCCCTAAAAAGAAACAACGATTTTTTGGAAGACTTTTGCTGTCTGATGCAGATTTTAGCAAACAGAATCTTGAGGTTCCAACAATCATGTGAGTCTAAAACAAGCCTTATTTGTACAACATGCAAGGTCGGGTGGCGACTGTGTAGAGGTTAGTGTGTTGGCTTATGACCCGTGAGGTGCAGGATGGGGAAGAGCAACATAAGCCACCCATTAATGGAGAGAAACGAATGGCACCTTGTTTTCTCCAACGTCTACACCAAAAAGAGGCTTTCTGCCTGATAGTACAATGGATTGTTACCGAGTCGGAGTGCTCTGAAATTTGGATTTCATTTAAAAAACATAGGGGCGGGCTACAGTCCGCTTGGGCGAACTGTTGGATACCCTATTCTTATTCCTATATCTCATAAGTGGGCGTGACAAAAATTAAAAGGATTTTATCGAAAAAACTAAGCTTTTGTAAATAAAAACGCTCCCTAGCTCAAACTTTGGTTTTTCAATAAAATTGTTTTATTTAATTGTGGGCGTGTCAGTAGGCGGATTTAAAAAAAATTTAAGTATGAGCATAAAGGGCACCTAGAGAGTATATACTATAAATTTCAGCTCCCTAGCTCAAACTTTGGACTTTCAAAAAAAAAAAAAAAAAAATTGTGCGCGTGTCAGTAGGCGGATTTTGAAAATATTTACACAAGAGCATAAAGGGCCCCTAGAGAGTATATATTAAAAATTTCAGCTCCCTAGCTCAAATTTTGGTTTTTCAAAAAAAGTATTTTATTTAATTGTGGGCGTGCCAGTGGGCGGATTTTGAAAATTTTATGTCCCAAGCAGTTTTAAGGGCCAAAGATCATATATAAAAAATTTCAGCTTTCTAGCTCAAAATTCAATTTTTCCCAAAATTTGTTTTATTTAATTGTGGGCGTGTCAGTGGGCGGATTTTGAAAATTTTATGTCCCAATCAGTTTTATGGGCCATAGATCATATATAAAAAATTTCAGCACTCTAGCTCAAAATTCGATTTTTTCCAAAATTTTGTTTTTTTGAGTTTGTGGGCGTGTCTGTGGGCGGATTTCAAAAATTCTTAAACTTGATTATTTCGGGACCCTAGAGAGTATATGGTTAAAATTTCAGCTCTCTAGGTCCAGTTTAAAGGCCTAATTTTTGCCGACGGACGGACGGACGGACGGACATGGCTAGATCGACATTACTATCGATGCTGATCATAAATATAGTAACTTTTAGGGGTCTACGGGCAATATTAAGGTATGTTACAAACTATGCGTCAAAATTAATATACCCCTAGAATAGGGTATAAAAAATGTGCGACCGGTTATGAATAACAAAAACACCGCATACACCGCTCTAGAGAGAGTAAGCGATGTACCATGCTCGTGTGTAGGGTCACCGTAAGATAAACTGTTTTTCTGGGAGAGGAAAGTAACGGGATGTCAATAAGATAAGAATGGGAAGTGGAAGGCAACTGCATGTTCCATAGTAGTTTAACCTCTATCACTTGCCAAACGATGGCCACGTGAGTTATACGATCAATGAGGAAGGGTAAAATAGTAGGAATTGGCAGTTACCTTGCAAATTGAACGTGCGAAATGGCTGTATCTGTATTATGTAGTCTGTTGCAATGAGCTGGGTAAAGGCATTGTATATAGAGTTTATAGTAGTCTCATCAACACGAATTTGAAAACGGCAAACTCAACAGAGGCGGGAGCAAAAGTGGTGGCGTTTGAAGGTTTGTGTCTTAAATTTTGTTGTCTCTCTTTATTGAATCATTCTGATATTATGTAAGTATTTATTTTTCTGTGTAACAGCCGAATACTTTTGATGATTTGTATTGTTGCGTCGCTTCGGCAAATAGTATGTAGGATGAGAGGGATATGATGGAAAAATTAGAAATCTGGCTTTGTCGTCCGCGAGTAGAATGTATGATGAAAGAGGCGATTCGTTTGAAAGGAAAAATTGAATAAAAGCTAATTTCGGTATTTTCCATCTGAGAAGGAATTATGAATTTATGGATTTCTAGACTTTTGCTATTTTCGCTGTATCTCGTTCAAAAATGTACCGATTTATATCATTTCTTCAGTATTTGATTCGGAAATATTCAATTTCTGTTGTATCAGCCGTTATTCAAAGAAATAGTTGTTGGATAGGTATATTTATCTATTAGCGAATTGATGACCTACATTAATATGGAGGCAGGTCACCTGTCGTTTTGCAGTTTTTTGTAATATATTCGTGGTCAGCATCGATAGTAATGTGTATCTACTATGTCCGTCCTTCCGTCCGTCAACCCGTCGATAAAAATTAATTCATTTACACTGGAGCTAGAAAGCTGAAATTTAAAACCATATACTCTCTATAGGCCCGAAATAATACATTTTAAGAATTTTTTAAATCCGCCCACTGACACGCCCACAATTTCAAAAGAACAAATTTGTGAGCTAGAAAGCTGAAATGTTGAATATATTGTTTTAAGGCGCCCAAAATGCTGTGGCGGTTAACATTGCATCGTCGCCTCGGCAAGTAGCATGTATGATGAGAGGGCGATGATGGAAGTGATGAAAAGCTTTGAAATGAAAAATTTAATAAAATCTGATTTGAGTCTTTTCCCTGAATATGTGGTTATCGCTTTTTAGACTGTTACTATTTTGGCTATATCTTGTCGAAAAACGTTCCGATTTGTATCATTTCTTTTGTAATTCATTCAAAAATATTCAATCTAATTTATAAAAAATGTCATGTTACTTTGTGTCAGCATTGCGCCATGCTGCACCACCACTTAGGGGTTAATAGTTAATAGTTTTCTACCTATACGATCAATATTTATTTTATTCAAATTTTATTATTTATTTATTTTCTTCTTAAGACAATTTGAGTTGGGCTTTTCGATTTTTGAAGTCTTTGACCGCCTTCCTAACTTCTTCGACAGTAATGTCGTGTACTTCTTCAGTGTTAGAAACGGCTCTCGGAAAATATATCCTAGGAAATAAATTGTTCAATTAGAAGTTTTACGTCATCCACAAGAAGCAGCCCTTGAGCATTGTTGATGAACTTTGGCGAACGGATTTCCTTCTCTCAGCGGCAAATTTTGAAAATTGTTGTGTTCCTTTATGGATGCGAAGTGAATCAGTTTTGGAGACTAATTATTCAAATACTGTAAAAGGTTTTCTGGATGTTCTAAAGTGAAAAAAAACCTCCAAGGTCATTCCTATAACAGGTTGCAGAAGTATCTTCAGATGGAAAACAATATTTCGCCGGAACAATAAATGTTTTGCATTATTTACCTTAGTCTTTGTATATAGACCTATTCCCGTTCAAGCTGCTTTGTAGGAGTTCGTGGACAGCCTGGTTTCTATCAGCAGCCGAGGAAGAATTTTCTTCTAACTACCGATACAGACTCACCACAAACTTCATCTTTTGAGCGCACTTTCTCTTTGCGAGCCTCTTGTAAAGTCTGTATTCCGATTGACCTTTTTCATCTCCATAATTAGTGGAGTACTTTGACTAAGCTTTGAAAGACACTTTTTTGTCACTAATTAGTAATTACTGCTTTATCTTCATCTGCCGACCAAAATATTTCTTTGCCGTATTGACAGCTTTGTTGATGCAGATAATTTTGCATAATTTGCAATAAATGCTTGACTTTTTTTTGTCCAGATAGTACCATTTGATTCTCACAAACACTTTTGTTTGTTTAGTTCTGTTCGTCCCCGCCGCCATAAAAATTTCTGGCAGGAGGAGGCGGTTTTGTTGGGCGATTGCCTCTTCCAGGATCACTTTGCAATCTTAAACGCAAACGTGCTACCAAATGGCAATCAATCTGGGTTTCGTTTCCGCCACTGCTGTAAGTGACTAGGTGACGGCTTTGTTTGTTTTGCACATGCTTAGGATACCTTCACCCGGAGAGTTCCTGGTGCCGTATCCCAGTCCTCCATGGCAGTTCTCATAGTCTTCGCTTGACTAACCGACATTACCGTTCAAATCTCCGCCAAAGAACAAAAGTCCCGTAGTAGAACATCTTGAAAGCTTTTGTCCTAACGTCCAAGAAACGTGCCCGATTTCTGGTATTTTGAGGGATGATATTTTCCTGGGATAGACTGAAAAAGTTAAAACTCTGGACACCTCTTCGACTCACAAAAAAGGATATTCTGAAGGAGGGATATTTCAACCGTGGAAATTATAAAAAGGAATATAAACTACAGTAATTATTACTAATTTTTGGAGTTTAAGTGGTCAACCGCTAGTGCCTACCTACTCCACACACCCATCAACGCAAACAACTTAGAGCATTCTTCAATAGAATTCGCTTAAACATCTCAAAATGATTGCACATCTTCCTATGCAGTGTTTAAATATTTCTCCAGCCTTTATGCATAAATCCTTATTCATAAAACAGTGTAAAAAACATATAAGTTATGCACAGTTTGTGTCGATTAAAGTATCAAAAAGAATACATTAATCAATTACATTTAGCTGTCCAAACTGTGGAAATCAATTGTTTGTGGAAAACCAAATGAAAAAATTCAGCTTATACATAATATTCGGAAATTTATTTTTGCAAGATAACGCAATCGCAATATGCACGTAATATGATTTTTGATACCGATTATGAATGAATGAATACCTACCCCTGACCTACCGCAAACTTTCATCAAAACCAACAAGTAATATCCCATCCATATACTGCACCCCTCTCACCTACACATCATATCCCCATCATGAGAAGTAAAAAAAAAAAAAAATTCGATAAATAAACGACAAGTCACACAATTATGAAAAACTTCCATTAAAAACAACAAATAATTTACCAACCATATCCCACACCCCTCTCACTAACACATCATATCCCCATCATGAGAAGTAAACAAAATAAATTCGATAAATGAGGAGAATGGAAGACAACAAAAATAACTACGAATATGCATATTCAAAGGCATACTAGCATTTTGTAGAAAAGGTTCTACAATATGGTTGTATAAATGTAGTTTTTTTTAATGACATACTTAAGTCGTAAGATGGTGTGTAAGTCGAATACTCAAAGTGAGACTACTGTAGAACTCTATATACAAAGGTAAAGGCTTGCTTACTTTATTTCATGATGCTATGCATGTATTCTTGCTTCAACAATTTTGTTTTGTTATTGCATTTTGGAATGATTGTATTTTGGGTTCATGCTGGGAGGAGTGTTTTCGTGCAGTGAATAATGCAATGATTGGATTGGGTTTAGTAAACAATAGTTACCAAAAGGCGCCTAAGGAGTTAAATAATGTCTAAGGTTAGGTTAGGTTAGGTTTATGTGGCTGTCGGCAGAAGCCGACACACTTAGACCAATTTAGGTCCATTGTGATACCACGTATATTATCTACCTCAACTCTGTAGATGGGACTGGCCAACGACACGCGGTTGTTCTCAAACGGTCCCCCATCTACGTACTAACCGCGCCCAACGTCGTTTAATTACGGTGATCTGACGAGAACCGATTAACTCGACGTGGTATGGTCGTTGGTTAAAAAAAAAGAACAAGCAAGAGCTTCAGTAACGGTGCATCAGCATTATAAAATAATACGTTAAGTAACGAATTGAATATTTCATTCAGCGGTCGTCTTGACCATGGGTCACAAACTCTTGCTAAATTTCAATTTATGCAACAATACGTCTGCATATTGATGATGGAAAGAAGCAGTATACTGTATATACATACAGCTACAAATTAAACTCATAGAAAACTTTGAGGACACAGATGACGCTATTCAATTTTTATATAAAACCAAACAGGTCGAGAAGCTTGAGTATGGCCAACAGCCAGGCAATGTCTCAAAGTTTCTCGAAAAAAGTCAACGGTTACAATTTGCTTTCCTACCAAGGATATTGAAGATTTGTAATTGACTGGTCGCGCGACTGCAAACTATAGATACTCTTGGCATATATATTAATTGATTCTGAACGCAGGAGAGTTGTAATTTTAATGGGATACAATTATATTCGATGTTTAACATGGTTCAGAGCAACTCAGAGCCGCTGGGAAGAAGCTCACATAACAAACAATTCTAGGATAAACATTGTGACTGTTTCACACATCGAAATACTTTAAATATAGATGCCCGAAATTATGTGGTGCAGTGGCTCAGTGGTTAGTGCATTGGACTACTGAGCGAGGGGTTCGAGGTTTCAATTCCACCCAGAAACACCAGTGTTTTCACGGCTAAATCTCTTGCGAATGTGTGAAAAACCTCCATGAGTATATTGGTTGTTACGTTTAAATAATTAAAATAGTAGTAGATTGATTACACTAGTGGATCACCAATTAAGATATCGAGAACGCACAGAAGACTCAACTAATTCTATACTATGCGACGCAGGATTGGGGACAATAACAACTTAATCCAACAGATGATACGTACATGTAAAGGACGGTTCAAATACAAGTTACTTTCCGAATTATGTTATTTTGACCCCGACAGCACTTTCTTATTCAGTCAGTACATACCTCCTCAGAACGAAATTTATCGCTTTACGCTTGAACAATGTTGGGAAATATTGCAACATTATTGCAAGTGACTGCTGTGTTGTGCAAACAGTGCGTTTATTGAAAAGAAATTGTGACTGAAATGAAGCAGCCACCGCTCCTGCTGAACGCAAGATTGTGCAAAAAGTTCGTGAGACTGGCTGGCTTGTGGACAACACTCCCCGTCGTCGAACGGTGCGTACTTATAAGAATATAGCTGATGTGGCCGAGAGTGTTGCACCCAATCCCTTACTTACCTTCTTACTTAACGGGCTCCCGACCCGTGAAGTCTCTGCTATGACATCACCGCGTTCCATCTTCTGCGATCCCGGGCTTCCAGTTGCCCAGACCAAGCGCTCTGGCATCCGTGATGATTTGGTCGTTAAAACAGAAGTTCCGGTCTTCCTTGCCTTCTCGAAATTGTGGGCTGAGGGTCGAAGATCCTCTTGACTGGAGCATTATTGTCCGTTCGCTCAATGTGGCCGAACCAATGTAGACGACTTGATTTAGCTTTTTGGACTACATGCATATCTTGGTACTGCTCATAGAGTTCGCGGTTATATCTTTTCCTCCATTCGCCCCCTCGCACAGAGGACAAAATATTAAGCAGAGCATTTTTCGTTCAAAAAAACTCAATATAAGCCCCCCTACTTATCGGCCAGAATTAAAATTCGATAAGGCATGTATTTTGTCCTTCCAGTGAGTTTCCCATAGTTTAGTCAAACCGAAGTAGCAGCGGATTCCTGAGGTAATTCTCCGCCGGATCTCCACTAAGGTGTCGTTCGTCGAGTTGATGTTAACTCAAAGGTAGTTGAACTCCTTAACTACTTCGAAGTTTTTGCTATCAACAGTGACGTTTCGTCCCACGCGGTGGATACATCTTTATTTGTTGATAGCATGTATTTGGTCTTGTCGTCATTAACTTCAAGACCAACCAGTTTCGCCTGTTATTCAATCGCCGGTAAAGCCTCTAACACGGCACGCTGGGAACGGCCGATTATGTCGATATCGTGCGCATACCCCAGTAGTTGGACGGATCTATTGAAAATAGTGCCTATCGTGGTTCCCCTCGACGAAATCTGGTGCAAGTTTAAAATAATTCGGAAGAGCTGCTTCCATACTGAACATTTTACCGCGTGTTTTCAAATGTCAGGATGCCATACGCGGCCATCGCCATGCTCCTGACGATGAATGTTATCATATGCGGCTTTAAAGTCAATGAAAAGATGGTGAGGGTCGATCTGCCGGGACGAAAGCCACACTGGTACGTACCGATTAGTGTGCCGCAGAACGGCTTTCGTTGGATATTATCTATTATGCGACTTTTAGCAGGGGTATGCCTCGATAGTTCTTGCAAGACATATGATCGCTTTTCTTGTAGAAGGGACATATGGAGCTGATAGTCCAGTCATCGGCCTTGCTTTCTTCTAACCATCACCTTCGTATGTGAGCTGGTAAGCCATCAGAGCCAGCGGCCTTTTTGTTCTTAAGCTTTCTCAGAGCGCCTTCACATTAGGTCGCAAGTAATACGGCAGCAGCGCGGCAGCCATTCGTCAGCAGCGGATGCCTTCTCATTACAAATACGGCCGCGAGACTTGCTTAGATTAGGGTAGCCAGTTCATTTCAATAATGGACTCCAACCAGGAAACATCATTGTTATCAATGATAAATTGTTCTGTGTCAAATTCGCTTATTATGCAATTTGTTCGAACGTGCGTTTGCAACACTGGCTCGAAACCGACTGATCACACGCGGCTGCCGCGCTGCCGTCCGCTATGACAATTACGTGTCGCGCTGCTTTTTTAGTATAGCAGTTTGTCGCCTGTGAACAGCGCGACTGTCGAGCTTCTGCCGCACTCTTGCGACCTAAATTGAAGGCGCTCTTATAGCTAAGCCAACCTCTTACATACTGGGTGGTGAAATCTGTTCTTCTTTGATGCTGTTCTTTCATGATGCCCATCTAGCAGCTGTTGGAAATACTGCTTAAATACATCTTCTATTTCCTGCGCTTCGGTAACTTGGTTTCCGTCGCGGTTTCGAAGAGCTTGCGACTCGGTCTTAAAGCCAGTTGCTTCGCTTTCTTGTAACATCTCGGGATATTGTTTCGATCGCGAGACTCTGCAATTTCCTGGAGCTGGGCGGCTGCGTACGCAGTCTACGCAGGATCTTCTTCTCTTCCTTTCTTTTGGCACTATATCGTTTTTAAATGTGCCTCTTCTGTCAACTTCTTCTGGTAAACACATACATCAACGTACCACGGGCTTTTTCTCTGGGGTGGCTGGTAACCTACGGTAGTCTCGGCTACCTCCTTGATGATGTCGCGATATCGGTTCCATATATTGTTGACGCTTGTGGGTGTAGAGTGCACAGAGGTGTCTCTCGCTCAACAGCTCTCTGGCTACTCCAGGTATCCTAAGGTGTCCAGGGTCGAGTTTCTTCTTTTGGGCAGTTCGGAGCTTCTTTTTGTTGGACAGACGAGCACGTTAAGATGTTGGATGCGTGCCTAGCTTCGATTAGCACATGTTCGATTTGGTTGGCTCTCCATCTGGGGAGCGGAAGGTTGCTGTGTGGATCCTGAGCCTTGGAAACCTAGTGCTACTTCTTACCGTATTACGAGCTGCTGCAAATTATTCCTTACAATGTATTTATTCTCTTTGTACAGCAATGCAATTAAATAAAATAAATACTAAATGTTCAATTGACTCAGCAATTGAAGGCAAGCGACCATCCCCGACGTATGGCTTCTCAGTTTGGGCCTTACAGCAGTTAGAATTGGACGTCGAATTTGGCTGAACATTTATTTTTCTGGTGAGGCGCATTTTCATCTCGGCTACTTTGTTAACGAACAAAATTTGTTCATCTGACTATCGGGAAACCTGCACGTGATTGTCGAGAACCCAATGCATCCGCAGAGAGTGACAGTTTGGTGCGCATTTTTGAGTGATGGCAACCTTGGCCCATTATTATTATTTAGTTTTTCTAAAAATGCTGCTGGAAACGCCATTTCGGTCAACGGTTAGTGCTACAGAGCCATGATTATAGAATTTGTAATGGCTAAAATTGTATATATATACTGGGCGATCTTTGGTAGGGTAGGATCGGCTATCATTGGTGCAACTTCCGTTGACCTAAATATTTCTCGCCTTCATAAACAAAAAAGTAACGCTTTTCAAAGTGTCGTAGTGTAGGACTTGTCTCAGGAGGAATGGTCAAGATTCCACGAGTCAGCGACATAAATTTATCACGGTGGAAGCAGTGAAAACAACGAGAAATAAGCTGACTAAGAAGTAACTTTGAAGTCCAGTGAAAAGACGAATATGTATAAAATTATTGGACAGATTCACAGAGAAAACACAGAAAGTTATACTTACTGCATTTCATTATTATGCATCCAGCAATCGATGAGTTTCGATATTATGTTGCTGTTAACTATCGCCTGCAATAAAAACACAAATACAAATTCACAATTAACAATCATTTACATCAATGGTTAAACACTTACAAATTCCTGCAAAGTGGACGGACTTTTTTTTGCTTTAGCATTTAAGTCGTCATCACCGTCTATGTTTTCGGCGTCAGCATCATCTTCGTCAACAACACCGCCACCACTACCACCGTCCTCCAGCTTCGAGCTACTTTTGTTCTCAACCGTTGCTTCATCATCTTCATTTTGAAAGGAACCATCTTTTGTGGTCTGAGTGCTAATGTTGTTGTTGTTATTGTTAGTGTTATTATTATCCTTGCCCTTTGATGAAAATACAAGGTGCATGCATTTTTCCACTTCACTGTGCAGAAAATTATTCCAGCAGTAGTCCTTAAATAATGCGAGTATTGTGTTGAAATAGTCAGTTTCACAAATTCTGTTTGGAAAACACAAAATTGAATACTCAATTATCAATGCCAATAAAAATAAGTAAACAAAACTAACGCATTCGTGATGTCTTCGTTTCCAGTTTTAAGTAATACTGTAAAAAGGCGGCATATTTCTAGGCGTGTACTGCCAAAGGGAGGCAGATTTTTGGTTCCGTTTATCAACATATCAGGCTTCTGCAATATCAAATCAAATCATGTTCAAAAAAGAAACGGATAAAAAAGCGGTTTAAGAAAAACTTACAGCAGGCGGATTTCGAAGAATTGCAATGAATTCTTTGAGGCGTGGTCCAACCACACGAATCACAGTCGAAATAATGTTTTCATGGTTCTCTTTTTCTTTTTCTTGCATAGTTCTTGCACGATCTGTTGCAGGATCATCCCTTAATAGAGTGCAAAAAATAAGTAATCAATTTGTAAAAATTAATTCTAATACTTACCCAAACACTACTGGCTTAACAAGAGTAAGTACAACCAAAATTCCTGATATAATTGCCTTTTCATTGGCGATTGGTTTCAAGATTACATCCAACAGACTGCTGATGGTGGTCTCACTTTCGATGACTTGCAGTATTGGGTTGCTGCCGACAAATGCCGGCTCAAAGGAATCATTTTCCTGTTCAGTTTGTCGCATGGAACGGCCTTGTGTTATTAGCTCACACAAGAATTCCGATGCGTTGGCGTGTTTGTCGGATTCTTTGGCATCCCCTAAAATCGTAATCAGTCTCTCCACTAGTTTCTCTGCGGTGAGCCACTATAAAAAAAAAAAAAAAAAAAAAAAACGTAGAACGAAAAGTTCTCGCTTTCAAAATATACTCACCTCGTATAAAATTTTCTTTAGGGCACCTCCTTCGACGTCATTCAACATTTGCATCAGCAAATCAGGTATGACTGGCGTGGAGAAGTGTCTGACGACCAAATCTAGGAAGTTTCCCTGTGATTTAATGTATTCAATTAATTCTAGGCACATTTTCTGATACAAAAACCAATCCTGATAGAAGTTCTTTGTGAATAGCATATTAAAGGACTTGCTAAAAAACGACGAAAGTAACGGATTCAGCGGTGGTTCGTTTTCAAGATATGAATACAGTGTACGTAGGATATCATTATCTGACAGAAGTTTTTCACTTAAGGACGGTAAGCCACTTGGGAAAATGAAATAAAATATAAATCATAATAGTATTGGATTGAATCGGTAATTTGCACTCACAGCGTCAGAATCTCACAAGCCATGTTAGCATGTCTGAAACGTTGAGCGAGCGGTAGATCTTCTGATGGTTCTGTGGTTATTAATTCAACAAGTCGCTTGATTACATCTGGACGTGTGAAGCTGAAAAATAAGAAAAGTAAATGAGTCAGACATATTTAAAAAAAAAAAGGAAAAACACTTTGGCAAAAAAAACCATTGAAAAGTAGGCATTAAACACAAGACATTAAGCGTGTTTGGAAACGAATTTACCCTATATAACCCCAAAGAGCGTAACCCATGTTTTCATTTAGTTGCTTTTTTGTCAGCAAAAAGAATGGTCGGCGTGTAAAACTGATCCAGCTGTGTCGCTTTACAATGTGCTGTTTTCTTCCATGTCTGCACCGTGTGCAACGCAGCTGTCAAAATGGGAGCAGAATTAGGGTTCGATTGTAACAGTCACATCATTCTGTTCTTCTCGGTATGAGTATTACTGGATGTAATACACTATGCATTCGCCGAATATATAATAAGAAACATTCTCACAGAATGCATTAATTATAGATCCACAAGCCTAATGTTCCAGACATTGTCTGAAGATATTTTCAAAGACTATAGACAACAGAGCGTTCAAGAAGCTGGAGTGCGAAATAAGCGACACAAAGTTTGGTTTTAGAAACAAAATGGAAACAAGAGAAGCGTTGTTTATGGTAAATACTCTTACCACAAAGATGCAATGAAAATAACCTTCTTCAACCTTGTTATGGGGAAAATAGTCCACAAAACAGGCGTTAACGCGGAAGTTACTATCTTCAGAAGATCCGCCCAGCTTTTGGGGTATGCGGACAATATCGACCTCATCGGTCGTGCAGCAGCGTGCCCGGGACTGCAGAAATTGGGAGGGTGTTTCAGGCAGAGGCGCATTCATTTTGGATAAGAGGGATAGTCACATACAAAAGAGTATCAACAGGTCTCTCAGTTTCAAATTACTTTGTCACTGAGGCCAATCAAATACCTGTATTTTTTTTATGCCAGCTTTTTCTGTGTAAAGTCAACTTTAAAATTACAAGGCAGTTAAAGTTGCAGTGATGTCAAAGGATTAGAAATAACAAAGGTTTAGAGATTCATCAGGGCAGGCAAAGCAGAGTCGGGCGATCTAGGGAAGGCAGCCGA
Organism: Portevinia maculata; assembly: GCA_949715645.1. NCBI lineage: Eukaryota > Metazoa > Arthropoda > Insecta > Diptera > Syrphidae > Portevinia > Portevinia maculata. The sequence goes on from OX454527.1 coordinate 76,610,722, forward strand.
GACATGCCATTATTTGGAGATAACTACGATAAGACGCCCCTAACTGCTCGTTGAAATATATCGGTTACCTTACTCTTTCTCTTAAAGAGACAAACTCCACATTTGTTGTTCGAGTTCTTTATAAAATTGTGTAGGTACCTCCTTTAGCTGCTGCCATTTGGTCTGCTGAAATACATTACCACCTCAAAAAATTATAGTAAACAATCCACAGGTAATACCATTCACGTTATAAGGTCAGTTACCGTTCCAAACGACTGATTTCCACCAACGGATAACAAAATAAAACATTTATTAAGGCATACTTACTACATATTAATACGCTTTTGAGATTTGCATTCCTGTAGAATATCATCGTCTTCCAAAAATTCTTCAACAGTTACATTCTGCAAACAGAAAAATAAACACATGTTCACACCCAAGTACACATTTTTCTCTTGCATTTCTTAAATTCGTTTTTTTTTTTCATAAGTAGGAGTAATTGTAGCCTTACCTCCTTGTTCAAGAGCGCTTCAATATTCTGTGACGGTGTGTAGCCCTTGTCCCAAAACATTTTTCGTTCGGTTATTCACTTTATCTTCACGATTTTTCGTTTTGTTATAGTTTTTATGTTTACCAAAATGGTTATCTGGTGTCGCACTGAAATTCAAGAGGCCACTTTAGTTTATTTAATAATTTTATTAACAAATGTAACTTATTAGATCAGCGAATGTTTATTTCCAGTTCATTTTGTTTGATATTCTAAAAATTTCCCACAACACACACCTACTTTATAAAATGCATCCAATCGCACCAGCAAATTCAGGACACTACATTTTCTTTCAAATTCAGCAGATTTATTCTTATTTTTGTATTATATTTCACTATTTATGAAAAGAAAAAAAAAACCATGCTAAAAAATCGTCGTAGTCGGAAGAAAACTCACTTGACAAATTTGTAAGAAAAAAAACACGCACACACACCACAGCTCCTATCCTATGTAAGTACTTCTCGTTCTGGCACTCTAAAGAGTTCGTAAAGGGGCAGTCTGACAACACACGTCTACTTTTTTTTTGCTGAAACGTCACACCGATGACATTTACAAAAATGCGTGAAAAATAACTTAAATTTTCATTGAAGAATATTTCTAATTACTTAATTTTTTTAAAATTTAACATCAGCCACACACACACACACAAGAAAGACAAAATTAAAATTTACCTGTGCTCTGCTTTCTTCGTGAAAATTTAATCCCAAATAACAAACATTGAATTTAGCAAATAAATTATCTTGTTTTTAATGAACCAGCAACCACTCGTAAATGTTTAAAAATAACAAAAATTGTTTTAAAAAAAAACTGAAAAGAAAAACCACCAACACACTTCTTCGTAGAGCAAGAGAATTTTGAATTGACAGCTTATTGGTACAGAGCAAAGACGATGACGATATACGCTACGCAGGTCGTGGCAGGTGATATGGGCGAGAGAATGAGACGGCTACAAGTTAAGGCAAAGTGTTTTTTGCTCTTGGTTCTTGTACTATTATTTTTTTTCGTGATTTTCTTGAACAAACACGTTTTGCACAAGTATTTTATTTAGTTTTAAGGATTATTTGAAGTGCAAGCGATTTGAAATAATACAATTTGAAAGCAACAACACACATGGAATTGTAGACATCAATCAGAGTGGAAATTGATCGCTTTATGTTATTTTCTTCGAAGTTTTGTAGGACTTTACACTTGCACTGGGTGTTTTCATTTTTTCACTTCCTTTCCTACTAGGTTAACTCTTAATTGGCAAGAGTTAGGAATTGCCAGATAGGTGGAAAAGAGTAGTGTATGTGGTTTGATGGTGGAGTAGATACTGCTTTGGGGATATTGGATGAAATGCTGAAATCAGAGATGGCAGGGTAATCTTGATTAATTTATGTCGTTTTCCATTGGGTACTAGAGATTTCGTATTTCGTTCATAGATTTGGGGTTTTCGTGCCCAATAGACGTTTTCACCAAGCTATCTCTTCCTGAAGTGCCGAATCCCCTTCTTAAACGTCAAAAGCAAATTGAATGATACTCGTAAAATTGCAGAAATTTGCACAAATCGTATGGAATAATTATTGTTATTGTCAATGAAGTGAATATTTAAGTAAAAACAGCAGCTATTGAAGGTTAAAAAGTAGCAAATTATAGAGAAAAAACGTGAACATGAAAAAGTCAAAATGTACGTTCAGAAAACTTTTCAACTTATTTGCTTCCAAACAAAAATATTTTTTTGCTACAACGCGATTCTCACTTTTTCAGTTTTATTTTTTGTACGCAATCATATTATAATGCTTACTTTTTAATATTCCAAAGCGTGGTTTGGATACTCCTTTTTAGTTCCGGAACTTTTTTTTTGTTAAAATTGGCTTTGTTATAAACTTTTTAGGAAATATCCGCGAAGAACGTATTTCCCGCCATGCAAATACGCCATTGTTTTCCTTCATTTTATTCAGCTGGTTTTTTTTGTGTTAATTTGACACTGACGTTGTCGTGAGGAGGTCTATGGAACTAAACTGATTTTTGTGTGTGTGACATATATGTTATATTTCTTAAGTTGGTAGAGAAACGATTTTTTTTAAATTTTAATTGTTGAATGAACAACCTTATCTTGAAATTGCTACGACGTGAAGTGGACGGCTGGAATTACAGCGCATGGTTCGCGACAACAGATCATCAGACTCCTTATTTCTGTTCATTATTTCCGAAAACCACTTTTCCTTCAAGTTTATGTGTTATCCTTATCTTACAAAAAATCATTTAAATTTTTTTCGCCCACAGAAAAAAAAAATCGGTAAATAGATTTATTTACCGCATAATAATCAGTTCCAAGATCCGAGAAAGCCTTAAGGTCAAAACCCTTCCTCGAGACAAATGGAGCGCATTCGGCTCAGTTGGTACTTTCTTCTTCAAAGGAGAGGTCATACGATCCCTTTCAAAAACGCAATGTCGGTCATGTAATCGAAAAAATGAGTCGGGCCTTAAAACTCCTGGATCACACAAATGCAGCAACAGGAGCATTTGGTTAGACTCAGTGACGAAGTGATTCAAAATCGGGAGGCATGCCTTTATTTTGTGAGGTAGAACCGTCGAACAGTCGAACCGGCGAACGCTACAGGCGGACCAGTAGGGATGCAGTTAAGTGGGAGGGTTATGATCCCTTTAATCCTGATCATAGCCTCACTGCCATTAAGAAAGAAGAATTTTGTTTTCCATATCAGACACCCACTATTTATTTTCCACAAGAGCAAGCCAGAAAGAAATAAGTATTTAATTGTAAAACAGTTTTCTTTTCTCAGAAGCAAACACACGTGCTAATGTAATGCCTGAAACACAAATGTTGGAGTGACGCGTTGACAGAAGCAGCATGTTGAACAATCAGTGAAACCTATCAGAAAGATACGTTCTCCTCAACTTCAAAATGGCATTCGCAAAACCACATGCTTCCATTATGTCCCCACAAATGGCTATTCAATATGGACTGAATTCATTTCGACAAAACAATAATTCGATTTAAATTCAAAATTTAAATGTTTTTTTTAACTAGTAAAAAATTCAAATTGCTTTTCTGAAAAGTATGATTAATGACTTACGGCAGTTTGCTTTCCAAATGACGAAATGTCGCAGACCGACTGTGCAGTGTACTGTCGTTTGTCGGTTAAAGTAGCAGATGCTCTTCGCTTTAGTAGGTACTGCAATAGCGGAAAGAATAAATTCGATACGGAAAAGCAATTTGCCAGATTGTGGTGGCTTGTTGAGGGAGAGGGGTCAACATGCCCTCACTGGGCGGCAGCGTTGCCGCAAAAAAAATCGTGCTACATTTGTAAAAAAAACATGCCATATGAAAAAAACACACATTATTTTTCGTGCCCCGTGCCATGAGGAAATTTCCGTATCAAAAAAGCACTAACGTGCCGCATCGGCAACGCTACTTTGCGGTGCTATACGTAACATACTCTTAGTTGATAAGTTAGTTTACGTTAGCTAAGGCTAAGTGCTCCCCAACTTATGGTCGTGCCTCGTGCTTCAGTAACCTAATCATAGTTAGAATACGTTAAGTAAGTATAATCGGTAGTTTGTAGTTTGTTTTATCTATATATATAAAATTTAAATAATGATGCCAAGTTTTATAAGGATTAGTTAATTTTAAGTTAGATTTAATCATCTTTTTCTAGTATGTAACTTACTTATTTAACGGGCACCCGACCCGTGAAGAGTCTCTGCATGAGAGACTGCAGCCTTCCATCCTCTGCGATCCCTATGGCAAGCTGCTTCCAGCTCTCCACACCAATCGATTTCTTGGTCTTTAAATCATCACTTATCGGCTTGAAGTCTATTACTTTTGTTGTAAGCCGACTTCCCACGACGATTGCGCAACCTAACATATGCAATCTTTTATGGCAGCTGTAATATATGTCGCAATTTTTTCTTTCATCATACCTGATCCTATCCATCGTATCTCCTGGATCGCGGTAATATCGGTCTTGTACCACTAGAGAACAGACTCGAGGTTTTGAGTAGCACCTGGGGTGAACAGTGTACGCACGTTCCGGGTGCATACTCTGTAGGGGACGTAATATACCAGAAATAACTAATATAAACAGAATTGCATAACCTGTACCACCAATCGAATTGACCGACATGTCCGAAAATAGAAATATGTGAACCACACCTTTGGCAGGTAGTACCAAAGCGTAGAAACTAAACAATTTGCAAACTGAACGAATCCAATCAGAAAACACGTTCCGACTTCATTTAATTCGTCAACCACATTGAAACTTTCTTTTCAACGGTGGTCGTCGTCGACATATTGGACGCGTTTTCTTAAAACCCTCGTTTGGAATTAACACAAAGAGGTATTAATATACAACAGTGAAGTTTTCGGCTATTCAAAGCCAACCCATCTGAGGAAAGCCGTAAAAAGTTTAAATGAGCCAGAAATGACTGCAATGTCCACATTAATCGTGTCAAATTCTCCTATGACCAAAAGTTGAGGCAAAATATACTACAAAGTCCCACTGGTAGTAAAAACTTTTGGTCATTTGTTAAAAACATCAAGAATTCGGCCTCATCATCTATACTCATTTACAATGACATTCCAGCTGTCAGTTCTATAGATAAGGCCAATCTGCTTGCTGCTCACTTTGCAGTCAGCTCAACACTCCCAGATTATGCTTTGTCTCCCCCTGTACTCGAGCGCGTAGAATACTCCATGGGACCAATCCACTTCCGCACTCGTACAGTGGCTAGAGTACTTCAAGATCTTGACATACACAAATCCGCTGGTCCAGATGGTATTTCCCCCATCGTTCTGAAGAGGTGTTCTTCCTCGCTGGCAAAACCATTGCGTAGCTTTTCCATCTGTCCTATTCTTCAGGACACTTCCCGGGAAGATGGAAAACAGCGTTTGTCCAGCCTGTACCAAAAAAAGGCGAATCTTCTTCTCCCTCCTCCTACCGACCAATTGCACTTACGTCCCTTCTTTCTAAGGTCATGGAAACGCTGATAAACCGTCAGCTAATGAAATATCTTGAATCGCGAAAACTTCTTAATGACCGGCAGTATGGTTTTCGCAGCAACAGGTCCACTGGTGATTTGATGACATATCTACCTGAAAAGTGGAACCAATCTCTTAATCAAGGTGGTAAAAGTAAGATTGTTGCGCTTGATATTTCAAAGGCATTTGACAGAGTTTGGCATCAAGCTCTCGATGACACTCTTCTTCAATTGATTAGAAATTACCTTTCGGACCGTTCAATTCAAGTTGTTTTGGACTGTTTCAAGTCTGCAACTCACCAAATAAATGCTGGTGTCCCCCAAGGCTCTGTTCTATCCCCGACTCTCTTTCTCATTTTTATAAATGATCTCCTGTCTGTTGCTTCTAATCCAATCCATTCCTTTGCTGATGACAGCACCCTTAGCTTCTCATATTCGTTTCTTGGGTCACGCCCCTCATCTTCGGGTGTGGAACTGGAACGGCAACGTATGTTAAGCTCATTAAATTCCGATCTTAACAGCATAACTCAGTGAGGTAAAACCAATAGAGTGGAATTTAATGCTTCCAAAACACAAATTGTGTTACACAATGCTGTCTCCTGTCATTAAAGCAAAACCCACATTATCTATGAATGGCACTTGCATCGCTGAAACCGAAAGACTTTCCATTCTCGGTCGTTGTTGGAATGACCACATATTCGATGTCGCCAAGAACGCCGCGAAATGTCTAGGCTTCCTTAAGCGTTGTAAGAAATATTTCACCCCTTCTGATCTGGCTACAATTTATAAGACGTTTATTCGCCCGAAACTGGAGTACAATGCTCATATCTGGTCCGGTGCACCAATAACTTATTTGGAGCTACTTGACAGGATCCAAAACCGCGCGATAAAACTCATTGGCGACCGAGACATTGCGAGATCGATTGACTCTCTTAGTCATCGTCGTAATGTCTCCTGCCTTTCGTTATTTTATCGTTATTTCCACCATAAGTGCTCAAACGAAATAGCCAGTTGCATTCCACCCCTAGAACATTTCAACCGCAATACCCTCCATGCCAGGAATGCGCATCAGTTTACCCTTAAGCCTGTATTCGGACGTACAGTGAAATACAAGGAATCTTTCCTTAGTCGTACAACACGAATGTGGAATGCTCTTCCCCGCTCCATTTTTCCTACACATTGTGATTTACAAACATTTAAAACCAACGTGCATCGGCATCTCTCCCTATCTTCTAACCCTTATTTCCTTACCGCCCGCGCTGTGTAGCTAAAACATTATAAGGGTATCAAAAAATCCCTTAGTGCGTGTCCATTATAAAAAAAAAAAAAAAAAAAAAAAAAACAGCAGCGTCGTTGACGACCACCCACGAAAGCATTATCTAGGAAAACATAATCCAGGAAAACATATTTCCAGGAAACCATATGCCTAAAACATAATCCAGGAAAACATATGTCTAAAACACATGTCCAAAACATATTCCCGGGGAAAAATATTCTATATGGCGATCATCTAACGAAAACATAACACATTTAAAACATATAAAACATATGTCCAAAACATATTTCCTAACCAACATCAAGGAATACATATATCCTGAAACATAAAATACATACATATCTCGAACTACAGATGACCGTTTATTAAATGATCATTTCCTAACCAACAACAACTAGGAAAAAACCATTCCTAGACCTACCACAAGGAAAATGTTTTCCTGAAAAGCAACAACCAAAGGGAGAATCCAACCCCCCTAGGAAAATATCAAATTTATATCTGGGAACACACCAAAGAAATTCCACAACCACCAGGGAGATAAACCACACGGGAAACTTTACATTCCCAAAAGGAAGAGCAACAGATTCCATCAAGGAATATTCCCCGGACTAGCAGGGAAACGAAACATCCAACCAACCAGAACATCAGAAACCAGCAAGTTCACACCGCCACAATCAGCACGTAACCAGCCAACAATCCTCCAAGATAGAAGAACCATCAGACACCTTTACCATTAACTCATAAAGGAAACCGAAAGCTAGATAAAGTTTAGGTATTAACAAAATTTCATGGTAGTGTTTAAATATTTCAACAGGTTCATAGTTCTATTAAAAGTGTGGAGATCGTTCTCTAAAGTTGATTTTGTCTTAATCCATAATTTTTCACCCCAGTGTTTAGCAAAAGCCATCTTACTGTGCACATTATTATGGAGAGATCCGGCAAAAGAATTCAAATAAAGTGAGTCAAACAATTAACTTTGCTTGAAGATAACTTAATTGAAGTGAACGTGTGTAGTAATTGTGTTTAATTATATTGTGGGTGAGCAAGAAAGCTAAAATTAATTTCCATATTAGAAGAACGCCACCTAGGAAAAATAATCTGAAAGTGTCATTATATTAATCATAGAATTTACTTAGCAAGAACACGAACCAGAAAAATATGATAATATTATCTCGTATATTTCCGGTGCCTATTCAAATAGAACACATACCATTTGAGTTGTGTCCTTGCATATATACTTATAGCTTTGTATATATATCTACTTTATAGTATTCTCACTTCGTGTATACGACGATACACCATCTGACGACGTGAGTACGTCTAGTAAAGTAAAGTATATTATACAAAGGTGGGAGTAAAGAGTTAAAGGCAGGCTTCTTGAAGATAAAGGTAATCCAAATACCAAAATAAAGAAAAAAATCTCATAATTTTTCAAACGGCGGGTCATTGAACTTGACAAAGACCTATATGGACCCGATAATGATCTCGTAGAGTGGCATCGAACGTATATTACTCAAAAAACTGATGCCGTCCAAGAGAAACGACCTGGTGATATAAATGTTGATTGTACCTGTTTGACTATCTGCCATTGCATTTTAATTTGGACTCAAGTTTGGCGCGTTTCCTGGGAGTGCATACTCAGACTCGTCCTCCAAAATACTTAGCCTCGTTTCCAAACGGAATTCGAACCGAGTTTGAAAAGACCGGTAAATTATTTATTTTCTTGTAAGTAAAATTTATATGAACAGATTTAGTCTCGCTGAGTGCGATTCTCCAAACGCGTTTCGTTTACTTATTCATTTACTCTATTCAGAGCTTCTTGCAGTTTTTGCATAGTCTCTTCGACCGTTTTATCTACTGCTGATAGCAGTGTCGTCAGCAACTGTAGCTAGCTCAGTGCCTTCTACGTGTGGTATATCATGAATTTATAATAAGTATAATACTGCACCAGGGACGCTTCTTTGCGGAACCCCAGCCATTATTTCCTTAAAATCTGAATATTCGTTTCCACATTTGAATCGGAATAATCTATCAGTTAGGTAATTCTCCAAAATATTATATAGATGCTCCGGCAGAACTTGTCGTAATTTAAACTTTAAGCATTCATGGTAGACCTTGTCAAAGGCTTGAGAGACTTCAAGGAATATCCTTTTTTCTTCAAGAAATTTTTCGATTACATGACGTTATTCTATGCACTTGTTCAACTGTAGGATGCTTTGTTCTGAAACCGAATTGATGATCCGGAATGAGATGCCATTCTTCTATTATCGGCTGCATTCACATAATCAATATTTTGTATAATATTTGGAATTTTATTGGCAGAGGCGAAGACGTATATAAGACGTTTTTTCATTCGGCGGTTTTCCGAGCTTAACCATTATGACTTCGGCGAGTTTCCATTGCCTGGGAACATATTCTAGTCTAAGCGCGGCAAATTGAACGCGCCCAATCTGTATGGAAAATTATGTAATTTTCAATCGCATTTGGACTGCGCACTGAGCGCCAAAAAACAATGGGTGCTTCTTTTTTTGTTTTCTTTTTTTTGGAGCTCAGAGTGGTCTTAGCGCTCAACTTGTATTTCTTTTTTTACTTGGGGCAAGCTTATAGTGACCAGAATTTGTTGAAGCCAATGCGGGAAATTTTTTTTGCTCTAATCCATAAGAAAAATTTGATAAATTCGCCCCTCTTGGGCGACTTGTTGGATACTCTATTTCTATCACCCAAAAAGTGGGCGTGACAAAAACTCTGTTATAGGTGAATTGTAAAGAGAGATAGTGTCTATATTTTTTTGTTATACATAACTGTTTGTGCCAAGTTTTTGAAAAAAAAAAAACGCTTGGCAAAAACACCTTAAGAATAGGATATAAAAGAAAAAGTACGTTCTGTGGATGCATTTGTACCAGGAAGACTATGTGTATTGAACCGATATAAGTATATCAACGTTACATTTTGTGATACATTATTTAACGACAGCAGGCAGGTCTAATGCTGGAGGGTCACGGAAAATTCGGTCACGGAAAATTCGTCTATAGTGCACATACCATGCTCGAATCGCGTTCTGTGTGCTATGAATAAAAATATATCTAACAAGCAGTGGTATTTGTGTCAACTTCACTCAAAAATATCGGTTTTTTTTTAGTAGTAGTCTGAGCTACAAGAGAAAGACGAACTTTATTCTTGACAACTAGTTTGTCGGGCTCTGCACTGAGATAAAAAGAGAAAAGAATTAACGCCTCATTTAAACTGTTTGTAGGTGTGTTTTTTAATCAAGCATATACACTCCGTTCCAACTGAATAGGTACAAGCTTTTTCAAATCTATATGGCTCATTATTTTCACATAATGTACATGAATCTATAATTTGATGCTGCTAACTATTTGTCTATAATGTTATGGTGTGGGGAGCAGTTACCTACTACGGATACAACGCATACACTTCCGCTGATGGTTTAACGGTGTTTTTTTCTGAATTTTAAGACGTTTTAAATGATTGGCACTGTTGATCACTCTACTAACCATCGAAACACTAGCACTAACGCCCGCTTTTTGCTTTATTTTCGCAGCTGAGTCGCAGGAATTGGACGCACCTCGCAAAATTGCTCGTCTATCAGCAGCTGTTGTGGCCGTTTTATAACCTCCTTTCATATTTTTCCCGTACGACTCTTTATTTCTCAAGTACGAATAGATCAAGTTAAAGCTTCGTCCAATTTTGGTAGCTATAGCACGCCCGGTTAATCCTTGTTCCTTAAGTAAATCGAACTTAGCCTTCTCAACACTGCTAAGTGATTTTTTTCTACCATCGTTCTCCAAATTTACAAACAAATGACAATTAAATAAATTAATTCACTCAGAAAACTTTAAAAATTGTTTAAACTTGTTAATCTTCTCGGAACACACATGAACAATGAAGATAATGACTATGTACCTATTCAGTTGACGCAAAAAAAAACTGAATTTTTCCGTATGAAATGCTTTGCGAGAGAGCCAGAGAAAAAGTAACAGTACTTTTTGAATTATTCTTTCTCATTTCTTTTGGCAACATTATAGACAAATAGTTAGCAGCATCAAATTATGGATTCATGTACATTATGTGGAAATAATGAGCCATATAGATTTGAAAAAGCATGTACCTATTCAGTTGGAACGGAGTGTAGAGGCTTAGATAAAAAGAGTTAAAAACGCTCGACTCTGACTTGGTAGCCCTATGCTGACTGTTATTTGGCAGCACTATTCTGGCTGTCATTTGACATTTTAAACTAGAGTAAGTATATCGAACCTGGAAATTAAATTCCAAAATACTACTCAGATTAAAAATCTGATTATACCACCGTGTAGGTCGAGCAAATTGCAACTTTACAATGAATTAAATGAGAAATTAATGCGAAATCTTTATAACAAACTTTTTTTTGAAGTTTATTGACGTTGATAGAAATGCAATCAACTAATTCACCGAAGTAGTTGAATTAACGAGAAATTAAGTTAAAATATATGATGAACTTGAAAAAAAACCACAATGACTCTTTTACCTGACAAGGGCTCTCTGGGTATACCAATCGCTACTTGCAAACTTTTATTCAAGCTATTCGCAATCGGGAGAACCAACCTTAGGTGGACAAGTAGTAATACGCGACGCTCTAAGAGTCTAATCTCACTAAACCGACTGTATATTTGCTCCACTATAGATGCCATTATAGAGCACAGTCTGATAGGCAGGTACGCATCGAGGCTTGGCGTTTATTCAAACGACTACTACCGAAGCTGTATGGACGAGGAGGAGGAGGAGATACAGTTCATCTTCTTTGTACATATCCTGCTCTCTCCCATAAAAAAAATCTCCATCTGGGAGATTTCTTGCTTAATGATTTAAGTGACTTGGTTAACACTGAAGTAAATATCGCGATTTATAAAAACCTCCAAATGGTTTAACAAGTAGTGAAAGAAACCCGTTGATCCGTGTGGTATCGCAATGGACCTAACATTGGTCTAAGTGTGTTGGCCTCAGGCTCACAGCCACCAACCTAACCTAACCTGAGTTAAAATATAACTGACAGCAGTTATGACAACTGACAGCGAATCTCTGAACCAAATGAGATGTTGCATAAGGTCTGTTCGCGAACTAATATACAAACGTATATTTATATAAACTTTCGTGCAAAACTACATAAACGCGTTCGCGTACTGAGAAAATGGTAACAAGATGAACGAAAGAAAAATGTACTTTCGTTTATTTTTCTTCACACAGAATTTCAGTTGGTCAAAAAATGAAAACTGCCAAATGATGAAATCCTATGAGTTTGCCAGCAAAAAAAAAACAGCGGTTGCTTCTTTTCAAGTCAAACTTTGACGTTTTTCATCTTTTTACACAAAAGCGTTCGCGTACTTTTCTTTGAAATGAGAGGATTCTCTCTCGATTTTGGAGATTTGACAGTTTTCATTTTTCTACACATAAAGTACGCGAACGGATAGTTGTCTCCATACCATTTATTACTTAACGACAACAAGCTGCATTGTCTGGATTTTTAATTAATGAACCGCGAATTAACTTTTAATCCACATTGGAGTTAATTTGTGAATTAGAGGCAAATTAAGTAATTTGTATTAACTCGGCTGTTAAAGTATAAATTTGACCTCTATGGTAGTTAGGTAGGTAGAAGTGGCGGTTCGGCTTGAACCCGATTAGTATATGTTGTGCCTTTTTGTTACCACGACTCGTGTGACCTATTTGTAGTGGTTCTAGAGGGTTTTGATGTGTGACTTTATCCGATGAAAAACAATTCCGTTTAAATGCGAATCGTATGTACGCTCAAGCTAGAAATAGTTGACCTCTATAGGACAACTGGTTTGGAAATGGCATCGGTTCAATATTTTTTGTGGTAAAAATAAAACTTCATACGCAAGTAAATTCCGGGGTATGTGTAAATTCATAAGGCGAGATATGTCTCAGTTTTGACATTTGATAAAAATGTTATCGGAATGCGTAAAAATGGTGTGATCTACATTCGCTTTAGGACTGTCGTATATAGGCTTGCTATCCCCGCTAAATTTAGCGTATATACGGTAAGTTGTTGTTATATTTAACATGCAAATGTGAATAAGCGTATATATGCTTGAGTAAAAAAACACACATTTTGTTAAAGATTGTTACGGGGTCCTAGTTCCTGGGCGATACCTATCCATTGTATTGTACCTAAAACAGAAACAAAATTGATATCTTAATATAGAGCCACTGTCTAAATTCCAAAACGAAATCACTTACATGTGAAGAAGTCCAAGGTCGATGAACCCTTGTATTTGACTATGTTGCACCACCTTAAAACAAACAAACAAAAAAAGAATATTGAAAACAATATACATAATAATAAACAACAGAATATGAAAATTTCAATGACGAAACACATACAAACACTTACTGATCGCTGTAAAACGCAACCAAACCACACGAGTTTACCTTGCCAAGAAAACAACAGAATTCATTGTTTTGGTTTGGTAAATCTCAGGTACATGCGATTGATATTATATTGGCAATAAGTGTAGTAAACTCTATGTACCTACCTGTGGATGAAGTTGATTCCTCCAAAGAAGAATTCCGTGAATTTTCGATGCCTTTTCACCACCACGTGAAGGGTTGGTATTGGTTTCGCCGAATTTGGTTTTTTTCCATATCTCCATCGGTGGTACAGCAACATAATACCACCAAAAAGAAAACAAAAGAACGTTAAATGTTTGGACAAAATGAATAATAGACAATGAATAAAACAATTAAACTTACCTGACGACCGAATCCAAAAACGCGAAACAAAACAAAAATAGATTTCACATTTTCTCAAATTAAAATGACAGTTCACCATATACTTATACATAATACACTAGTCATTGCACTTGCTTGGCTGCTCGCACCTCGCAGATGATTTCAATTGCAAGGGTTATCGATTAAGTGGAATCGTTGAATGGGATCTTGCAATATAGGTATGATAAGGTAGTGTTAAGTTTAAGAAGTTACATATTTTTAAAATATATACGAACTGTGATAGGATTTTAAATCCATTAGGATTAGTGCAATATTAGGATTAGGAAAAAGCAATATAGATTAAGGTTACGCATGATGTATTTTAGTGATAAGAATATGTAGCTGTTTGTGTTATGCTTATGTAAAGTAAGAAGTGGTCAACATGTTGCGAGAGATATGGTTGATAAGGAGTCTATACCAGCGGATAGAGACAAGTATAGCTGATGATGTATGTAGGTAGCTTATACCTAGAAATTTAAATTTTGTTATGAAAGGTCGGTTAAGGGTCATTGTCCGATTTCAATCCAACTGTGCTAGTGACTAGTAAAGCAAAGTAAGAGTTTTATCGGTTAACAAAGTTTGTTCGCGAAGAATATCCGCTAAAATAAAAGAAATCACAACGAAAAAAATACAAAGTGATTGTGAATATAAGTTTCATCAAAGAAAAAAAGATAAAATAAAATATAGGTGAATTAGAAATAATTACAGAAACACAATAGAGATAAAACATACTAACTGCCGTAAAACATCCTAGGTACAGACCCACATAAGTAAGCTGGGAAACCCTAGGCACCGAAACCGAATCGGGAACATAAAAAAATAAATAAAAAAAAACCATAGCAGAGGTAGGCTATTTAAGATATATTTGTGAGCCGGCGATTAAACTAATATTTCCAACAGGTATTGGGTTGAGGCGTCAAGTCAGAAGGCAACCCTCACCTCTGCTGAATTTTTTTGTCCGGGGTTCGGTAAATCCGGTAAATCGCCCACAGACTCCACAATTGGGCGTATATTTAGCTGTGTCAGATTGCCCACGGCACAATACCGGCGTTGAGGACAATAGCCAAGGACGAAACAAAGAGAAAAACACTTCGCCCTTGAAAGGTCAACGCAGTATAGGCGCTCCGCTTGCAGTCAGCCACACCGCACTAGTTGGGTATAGCCCCTGCTAATCAATTAAATTATAAGTGAATTGGAAGAAACAATAAGTGAATTAGTGAACAAACTAAAAGATAGTATTAGCATAGTAGTTTAATTTTTTTTTTTGAAGTTTTTTTGATTAGTTTTATTGATTTTTTTTCACTTAAACTCATTAAGTAAAGTAAATTGTCAGGATATAGAGTTTAGTGCAAGTGGATACGCGAAAAGAGGCGGTGAAGCCCAAATTAAATTAAATTTACAGGCATCTTCGCTCCAAGTGCTGCCGGCAGGACGACGAGGGACGACACGTAAGTTTTTTTCATTTTTATTAGTTCTTTTGTTTTTAGGCAGGAATTCTGCCAAAGTAAATTTATTTAGATTAAGGTTAGGATATTCACTTCCGAGAACTCCGGTATCCATTCGATTTTGAACTTAGTTTTAACGTAGTTTTAGTATCTACATATGAATTATATTGGATTTTACCAGTGAATTTAATTTGTGTGTTTCAATGGAGTAGAAACAGAAGTGTTTTGGTGTGTGGAGATTTGGGAAGGCCGTCCTTCCGCTAGTGCAATGACGTAGACGACACGTAGACGACCAACGAACATGAGGACGTGTCGTGACGACGGACGTACTCTCCACTACTAGGACATGTAACTGACAAGTGGCTGGATTCTGGACAAGGGGCTGTCTCTCACTATTACCGGCCAGAGAGATAGCCAATGGAGTGTCGAACGACACATAGGGTGGGTAGGCCGAGCCAGAGCCGTCATCATCTGGCAAGTCTCAGGAACGAGACGAACCTTATCAGGGAGCGACATCAGGAAGCAGTGGATGCAAAGGAGATTAGAATTAGGTTAGATATAAGTTAGATTAGGGATTTATATTAAGGTTTAGCTTACGTTTTAGCTTAGAATAGGATTAGTTAGCATAGTTAGGGTAGTTAAGATGCATCTGACTTCCTGTACTCTCTCCTTGGTAGGGCAAAGGTAATTGAGATTTTCTTTTCATCTATCCTATCTTTCTCTTCTCTTCTCTTTCCTTTCTTTTTTCGTCCGTCCGATTAGTTCTCTGCCTATCTTCTTATTCTTTTTTTTTCTGGCACGAATATTTTTGTTTGTGAGCAGGTGGTTTAGTGTGAGGGGTGACAAGAACTACCCCCGTCCGACGAGCGATAGCCGTGCAACCGCGAGCGTGCCACCGTCCTCCTCCACTACTCCGAAGATGCCCCTGTGGCCAAGCCTCGACTCATAACAATGGCGCCTAACGTTAAAGACAGTCAAGTTGCGCTTCCAAGGGAACGATTTTTAGTTGCAAAGGTCGTTACCTTGGACCCACAACAGATTTGTTCATTTTTTTCAACTTTTTCAATTTTTTTCGCGATTTTTAGTTTATTTTCCTCTTTTATTTTTTTTTTATTTTTACTTTTCTGTCTTTCTTCTACTCGCAATAACCGCATAAGCTCTGAGTTCCTTATATGAACGGAAGACGGCTGTCCAATCTGAAGGCCTAGAGCCAAAAGATCAGGTGAGGTAATTGGAAGTTCATATTAGAACGCAGAGCGGATCGGGGTGGACAGACCCGTGTTCTCATTGCTATCCAATGAGCAAGTGCCAAGAGTACGGCTCACCGTGAGGTAAGAACATTGGTCTGAAAGCCTTGATCGTGTTGAGAGTATGCCTGGAGCTAATGACCAGCCTTCAATCAGGTTATTCACTAGATGCCAAGTAGTGGTAAGGAGCAGAACGGCATACTGTCAACACTCGTCGAGTTCCTGAGACCCAGTCACGACTAGACAAGACTAGGACAAACAGACGTACCAGGACAAACAGAAACGCGAACGACAAAACGAATGCACCGGTGGAATGGTACAGGAGAACCGACCCAAAACTTTATTTTTTTTTTGAAATACACAATATTTTTGCACAATTCTTTTAATGTCGGAATATTAAATTTTTTGAGTTTTGAATTTATTAGCTAGTTTTTACAAGATTTTTTTTTACTTTTACTTTTTACTTCTTAGTTTTTTTTGAATTTATTTATCATTTACATATTTATAATTTTTTTAGTTTTCTTCATTTTTTTTATACAGTTTATTTACCACTTTTATTATTTACCACCAAAAAAAAAAAAAAAAAAATTTTTTTTCTCATTTAACATTTCCTTTTGAATTTACTTTGCATTTTTTTCATATTTATATTTTTTTTTATTTTATTTCTCTTATTTTTTTTGCATACAGACATTTTATAAGCCATTATTTTATTTTATATTTTTTTTTTGCCTTTTTTCAACCTTTTTTTTTGGAAAAAAAAATAAAATAAATAAGAGTTTCAAACAACGTTCCCTTTTTAGAATTTGCTTCATTTTTTTTCGTTTAATTTTTTTTTGGCCTTTTATTAATTTTTTTACATATTATTAACTTTTATTTATTATTCAGTTTGGATTTTTTTAATTTTTTTAATTTTCTTTGAAAATCTTCCCTAAGACCTTTTGGTAGGATTTTCGTTTACACCTTTTGTAGGGTTTTTGAGTTTTGATTTGTCTGAATTAGAAAAGATATGGAAGGTAAAGGGGCAGTTGCTAAGGCAACACTGGCTCAGCAAGCGGAGCCGCCAGCTGGGCGAGTAACGCGTAAAATGACGCAGGAGTTGGGCATTTCGCCTGTCCCGGGGTCAGCAGCGGGCGAGTCGTCCCATTCAAGGGCTCAGGTCAAGACCAATGTGACAATGGTTGATTTTGCGGATGATCTGAACCGCACAGCCCGAGAGCTCGAAGCGTGGGATCGAGAACTGCGGCAAGATGGGGAGCGACTGCTCCAAGAGAAAGAACGAGAGGGCATACCAGGTAATCGATCGCTAGAAGACCGAATCTCAGCCCAAGTTCAAAGGGAGGTCTCGTTAGCGATCAGAGAGAATAAGGCCGAATTGCTGACAATATTCGCGGGAGGCTTGAAGGGGGTTCAAAACACCCTCATCGAGGAGATGAAAGCTCTCCATGAAAGCGTAGCACAGCTAACTGTTGCTCAAACGTCGACCAATCGCAGGTCATCAATTCCCCAAGCCTCCCGCAATGTTGAGGGCGAAAGACAATCGTCAGCCCAGCAGCACCTAATGACCGGATCGCCACATAGTTTTGGTCGGGGAGAGTCCCGTAGGGAGGAGTCTTCCCGACAGGAGTTTTCACGCTCCGAGGTAGGGAGAAAGATAGACGTCCACAAATGGGGCATCAAGTTCGATGGGAACCCAAAAAGTATGTCCGTGGAGAGCTTTATCTTTAGGATAGAGACTCTCCAACGCCAGAGCGGCCTGTCAAGCGACCAAGTTTTCGCAAACTTCCACCATTTGGTAACGGGGCCGGCCGAGGTTTGGTATTGGCAGTACATGGAGGAGAACGCAGAAGACGCTCTTATAAATTATTTCGACCTCAAAGCCGAACTGCTCCACCATTTCAAAAATAACCGAGGGGACCATGAGATACTTCGGCAAATCATGGATAGGAGGCAGTTGCCCCACGAAACATTTGACGACTTCCACAGCGACATACGGACATTGACATTACAAATGCGACAAAGACCAAACGAGAGGGATTTGCTGGCCATTCTTCGCCAGAACTTGAAGGATAGGGTAGCAAACCTTATCTTTGGATGCAACATTTTGACGATCCGGGAGCTACGCGATGAGTGCAGAAGAGCTGAAAGTCATATCGCTGCACGAGATAGTAGGGCTCGGAGAAATGTGAGCGAAGTCAGTAAGGCAGGGCTCGAGGAAGGTAAAGATACCGAGCCAGAAGATGATGAATTTGAAATAGCGGCGCTCCAACAGAAACGACCGAACAGACCTACTAACTATACTAACATGGACAGAACGACCAAATTGACAAAAGACATTAGGCAGGAAAGCAGAGCTATTAATACACCCAAATCTGAAGGGAATTGCACCTCACCTTTTCACACCCTAACGTGCTTCAGTTGTGGGCAAGGAAGTCTGGCCTTCAACTGTGAGAAGTGCCAAGGAAACTCGAAGATCGGCGGTACATCCGGGAGCAAACCGTCGACGACAAACTCGATCCCGGGGATACACATGGACGCGGGCCAGTCCGAATCCTAAGAAGGGACCCCAACTTCACACCAATAAAAATGACGTTCCGTCCAGAAAGAGTTTACATAGACGATTGCAAGAATACGAAGAAGCTAGAAAGAGAATTTTCGGAGAAGAATTGACGCGGCCTAAGACAGAAAGAAATTTTAAGAAAATTTCAAGGCTGAGGGAGAAATGTGCAATATTTAGACGACGAAAGAGTAGAATTGAATCGACAATCCTAAACACAACAGACGATAATAGACCATACGCCAAAGTGAAGATAGGTGGAGAAGAACTTTTAGGCCTCTTAGACAGTGGTGCGTCGATTAGTTGCCTGGGAAAAGGGGCGGACGAATTTCTAAAGAAGCACAACTTTACCATGACTAAGATGGCAACTGACCTTAGGACAGCAGACGGAAACCCACAACGAATACAGGGACGGTTTACGACACAAGTTTCGTGGGGTAACAAAACTCAAGAGATCGAACTCTTTGTTGTTCCAAACCTACAACAGCAACTCTATCTGGGTGTAGATTTCTGGAGTGCGTTTAGGGTCGCTCCGAATGTGATAAGCGAGATCGATACTCCATCACCGACAACAGAAGCTCCTCCAGTCCAGGCACTCTCACCAGCACAGGCTCAGCGGCTAGAGCAAATCAAACAGCTCTTTCCATCATTTGCGGTGCAGGGTTTGGGTAAAACAAGTCTCGAAGAACATGTGATAGAGGTGGATGACGACAAGATTCCCATCAAACAGAGACACTACCCGATCTCGCCCGCGATACAGAAACTGCTGTTTGAAGAGCTCGACCGTATGCTGTCATTAGGCGTGATCGAGGAGAGCAATAGCGCCTGGAGCTCACCTGTTGTGTTGGTGAGGAAGCCAGGCAAAAACAGATTGTGCCTGGACTCACGAAAAGTAAATGCAGTAACTAAGAAAGATGCATATCCGCTTCCCCACATTGAGGGTTTGCTTAGTCGACTACAGGAAACTAGGTTTATTTCAGGGATAGACCTCAAAGACGCTTTCTGGCAGATTCCTCTGGAGAAGGAATCAAGAGAGAAGACGGCCTTTACAGTCCCAGGGCGGCCGTTGTACCAATTCACGGTTATGCCGTTCGGATTGTGCAATGCTGCCCAGAGAATGTGTAGGCTTATGGACAAAGTCATACCCTCCAAGTTAAAGGAGCATGTCTTTGTCTACCTCGATGACCTCTTGGTTTGTTCTCCAGACTTCGAGTCACATGCCCGATCGCTAGAGGAGGTCTCTAAATGTTTACGAGATGCGGGGCTTACCATCAATGTGGAGAAAAGTAAGTTCTGCTACAAGGAGATTAAGTACTTAGGGTATATTGTCGGTGATGGTTGTCTACGAACCGACAAAGACAAAGTGTCGGCAGTCGAGAACTTTCCGGTTCCAAAGACTCCCAAGCAACTTCGTCGTTTCCTAGGGATGACAGGGTGGTATAGGCGCTTCATACCTAACTTTGCTACTCTAGCAAGCCCCATGACAGACTGCTTGAAAAAGGGACAAACATTTAACATGACTGACGAGGCGCTTAGAGCTTTCAATCAGCTCAAAATGTCACTGGTTACCGCGCCTATACTGACCAACCCCGACTTCACAAAACACTTCTATATACAATGCGACGCTTCGACAACTGGTGTAGGAAGTGTTCTCTTCCAGAAGGATGCGGAGAATAACGAGCGACCGATAGCATTCATGTCCCAGAAGCTTAATTCCGCACAACGGAACTATAGCGTTACGGAACTTGAATGCTACGCGGCCGTCCTGTCAGTGAAGAAGTTCCGAGCCTATGTGGAAGGATTACCTTTCACTATTATCACGGATCACGCTAGCCTTAAGTGGCTTATGACCCAGAAAGATTTGTCAGGCCGCTTGGCTAGATGGAGCCTCAAGCTCCAAGTGTTTGATTTCGTGATAGAACACAGGAAGGGCATTCAAAACGTAGTCCCGGATACTCTCTCACGCGTCCACATGGAGGGGCTCAAGCCTGACACTGTTCTCTTGGAAGTCGATCTCAAGTCGCCATACTTCTCTTCGGAAGAGTACGACGAGTTGAGGAAGGTGATCGAGAAGAACCAAGACAGACTACCTGACTTATGTATATCTGACGGCTACGTATACAAACGGACAGACATACGAACTGGTGACGAACTACAGGAAGATAGGGCCTGGAAACTTTGGGTACCGAAGGAGTTGCGTGGGAGCCTTTTGGTAACAGCCCACGACTCCCCATCGGCCGGACATGGCGGGGTGAACAAAACTGTAGCCAAGCTAAAGCAAAAATATTTCTGGCCAGGAATGGCATCCGATGTCCAAAAACACGTACAATCCTGTGAAATTTGCAAGTGCAATAAGCCACTTAACGTGGTATCCCGACCGCCGATGGGGCAACAAACGATCACTGAGCGACCCTTTCAGCGACTCTATATCGACTTTTTAGGACCCTACCCACGAACTAAAACAGGACATACCCATATCTTCATCGTGTTAGACCACTTCAGTAAATATGTATTATTGCGGCCTATCCGTAAAGCAACGGCAGCTGAGGTAGTGAAATATTTAGAAGATAGTGTTTTCCATGTGTTTGGTGTCCCAGAATATGTCCATTCAGACAACGGAAAGCAATTCGTTTCAGAATTGTTCTCCAGCTTTCTTAAAAAGTATGGAGTCAGACACGTCCGGACCGCGTTCTACTCTCCTCAAGCGAATGCTTCCGAGAGGGTGAACCGTTCTCTGTTGACCAAAATCCGGTCATACATAGACGGCGACCAAAGTAATTGGGACCTGCATGTAAGCAATGCTGCATTTGCCTTGAGGAGCGTAGTGCACGACGCCACCGGACTAGAACCATATTACGCTGTATTTGGCGTACCCATGATCCAGCACGCAAGCGCGTATGAAATTCTACGCCGACTGGACATGCTTAAGGACACTGGAATACGAATCACTAATAAGACTGATAGGCTAGGTTTAATCAGGACGAAAATATATGACAACTTGAGGCTAGCGCACAACAAGGCTACAAAAGTATATAATACGAGAAGTAGGGATGTAAAGTACACGGTAGGACAAGTCGTTTACCGACGAAACTTCAAGCAGAGTAGCCAACCCGATGGCTATAATGCAAAACTAGGGCCAAAATTCCTGAAAGCCATTGTCCTTAAAGCCATTGGAAACTCTCTTTACGAGATAGGGAATCAGAGAGGCGAGAAGGTCCGAGTGTTCCATGCGAAGGACCTCCACGCATAACAACGCCAAAGAAAGATGACGCACTCATGCTGCCGTTGTGAAGTTAGTGTCTATTTTCATGTTATTTGTTAAATTATTTACAGTATCATCCTGAGATATATTTTATTTTATTTATATTATTTATTCAACTAGTTTTAGGTATAAAAAAGAGTTTATTTATCTAGTTTAAGTATTTATTGATTTATTTATTTGTATTTTCTAGTCACACTAAGTATAAAGTTAGAATAAGTATAGAGGCTAAGACTGATTAGGGTTAAGTATGTATAGTTATTTAGGTATTATTTTTTTTTACGTGCAATACCGGATAGTTTGAAAACAACTCACCAAAGATGCCCGGCTTGTAGACATCTCAAGGCGTAGGCCCTTGCCACACGTTCGGCACAGAGTTGACACCACGCTCGCGGTTCAATAAGCAGGACTACAGCAGAATACTTTTACAACGGATATTCGCCCGTGACCCGCTTTTTTACGAGGTCGTTAGTCTCGCGACCACTCGCCAACCGCCGTCGATCCTGTTACGGGGTCCTAGTTCCTGGGCGATACCTATCCATTGTATTGTACCTAAAACAGAAACAAAATTGATATCTTAATATAGGGCCACTGTCTAAATTCCAAAACGAAATCACTTACATGTGAAGAAGTCCAAGGTCGATGAACCCTTGTATTTGACTATGTTGCACCACCTTAAAACAAACAAACAAAAAAAGAATATTGAAAACAATATACATAATAATAAACAACAGAATATGAAAATTTCAATGACGAAACACATACAAACACTTACTGATCGCTGTAAAACGCAACCAAACCACACGAGTTTACCTTGCCAAGAAAACAACAGAATTCATTGTTTTGGTTTGGTAAATCTCAGGTACATGCGATTGATATTATATTGGCAATAAGTGTAGTAAACTCTATGTACCTACCTGTGGATGAAGTTGATTCCTCCAAAGAAGAATTCCGTGAATTTTCGATGCCTTTTCACCACCACGTGAAGGGTTGGTATTGGTTTCGCCGAATTTGGTTTCTTTCCATATCTCCATCGGTGGTACAGCAACATAATACCACCAAAAAGAAAACAAAAGAACGTTAAATGTTTGGACAAAATGAATAATAGACAATGAATAAAACAATTAAACTTACCTGACGACCGAATCCAAAAACGCGAAACAAAACAAAAATAGATTTCACATTTTCTCAAATTAAAATGACAGTTCACCATATACTTATACATAATACACTAGTCATTGCACTTGCTTGGCTGCTCGCACCTCGCAGATGATTTCAATTGCAAGGGTTATCGATTAAGTGGAATCGTTGAATGGGATCTTGCAATATAGGTATGATAAGGTAGTGTTAAGTTTAAGAAGTTACATATTTTTAAAATATATACGAACTGTGATAGGATTTTAAATCCATTAGGATTAGTGCAATATTAGGATTAGGAAAAAGCAATATAGATTAAGGTTACGCATGATGTATTTTAGTGATAAGAATATGTAGCTGTTTGTGTTATGCTTATGTAAAGTAAGAAGTGGTCAACATGTTGCGAGAGATATGGTTGATAAGGAGTCTATACCAGCGGATAGAGACAAGTATAGCTGATGATGTATGTAGGTAGCTTATACCTAGAAATTTAAATTTTGTTATGAAAGGTCGGTTAAGGGTCATTGTCCGATTTCAATCCAACTGTGCTAGTGACTAGTAAAGCAAAGTAAGAGTTTTATCGGTTAACAAAGTTTGTTCGCGAAGAATATCCGCTAAAATAAAAGAAATCACAACGAAAAAAATACAAAGTGATTGTGAATATAAGTTTCATCAAAGAAAAAAAAAGATAAAATAAAATATAGGTGAATTAGAAATAATTACAGAAACACAATAGAGATAAAACATACTAACTGCCGTAAAACATCCTAGGTACAGACCCACATAAGTAAGCTGGGAAACCCTAGGCACCGAAACCGAATCGGGAACATAAAAAAATAAATAAAAAAAAACCATAGCAGAGGTAGGCTATTTAAGATATATTTGTGAGCCGGCGATTAAACTAATATTTCCAACAGGTATTGGGTTGAGGCGTCAAGTCAGAAGGCGACCCTCACCTCTGCTGAATTTTTTTGTCCGGGGTTCGGTAAATCCGGTAAATCGCCCACAGACTCCACAATTGGGCGTATATTTAGCTGTGTCAGATTGCCCACGGCACAATACCGGCGTTGAGGACAATAGCCAAGGACGAAACAAAGAGAAAAACACTTCGCCCTTGAAAGGTCAACGCAGTATAGGCGCTCCGCTTGCAGTCAGCCACACCGCACTAGTTGGGTATAGCCCCTGCTAATCAATTAAATTATAAGTGAATTGGAAGAAACAATAAGTGAATTAGTGAACAAACTAAAAGATAGTATTAGCATAGTAGTTTAATTTTTTTTTTTTAAGTTTTTTTGATTAGTTTTATTGATTTTTTTTCACTTAAACTCATTAAGTAAAGTAAATTGTCAGGATATAGAGTTTAGTGCAAGTGGATACGCGAAAAGAGGCGGTGAAACCCAAATTAAATTAAATTTACAGGCATCTTCGCTCCAAGTGCTGCCGGCAGGACGACGAGGGACGACACGTAAGTTTTTTTCATTTTTATTAGTTCTTTTGTTTTTAGGCAGGAATTCTGCCAAAGTAAATTTATTTAGATTAAGGTTAGGATATTCACTTCCGAGAACTCCGGTATCCATTCGATTTTGAACTTAGTTTTAACGTAGTTTTAGTATCTACATATGAATTATATTGGATTTTACCAGTGAATTTAATTTGTGTGTTTCAATGGAGTAGAAACAGAAGTGTTTTGGTGTGTGGAGATTTGGGAAGGCCGTCCTTCCGCTAGTGCAATGACGTAGACGACACGTAGACGACCAACGAACATGAGGACGTGTCGTGACGACGGACGTACTCTCCACTACTAGGACATGTAACTGACAAGTGGCTGGATTCTGGACAAGGGGCTGTCTCTCACTATTACCGGCCAGAGAGATAGCCAATGGAGTGTCGAACGACACATAGGGTGGGTAGGCCGAGCCAGAGCCGTCATCATCTGGCAAGTCTCAGGAACGAGACGAACCTTATCAGGGAGCGACATCAGGAAGCAGTGGATGCAAAGGAGATTAGAATTAGGTTAGATATAAGTTAGATTAGGGATTTATATTAAGGTTTAGCTTACGTTTTAGCTTAGAATAGGATTAGTTAGCATAGTTAGGGTAGTTAAGATGCATCTGACTTCCTGTACTCTCTCCTTGGTAGGGCAAAGGTAATTGAGATTTTCTTTTCATCTATCCTATCTTTCTCTTCTCTTCTCTTTCCTTTCTTTTTTCGTCCGTCCGATTAGTTCTCTGCCTATCTTCTTATTCTTTTTTTTTCTGGCACGAATATTTTTGTTTGTGAGCAGGTGGTTTAGTGTGAGGGGTGACAAGAACTACCCCCGTCCGACGAGCGATAGCCGTGCAACCGCGAGCGTGCCACCGTCCTCCTCCACTACTCCGAAGATGCCCCTGTGGCCAAGCCTCGACTCATAACAAGATGCCACTGAAGCCCATACGCAGTAGATCAATACAAAAGACCAAATGAAAGCAGCACTTAGTACCCTCCTGTGTTAAGTTCCCTCCTGGGTCATCAAACACATACGACTGGTGCATTAAGTACCTACCATGGAGACTATCAATTTTAGCTAACAATATTCCGATGCTATTAAAAAACTAACTATATACATATTTTGTAAACTAAACCAACAAAAGGCTGCCAAAATAACAAACAAAAAGAATTAATTTAAAAAATGTTATCATCCTTCAAAAAATGGTGCTGCATTTACACCCGCGTCACCCAACTTGACTTGCTTAAGCTATGGTCTGCTCAGTGCTCTGTTCGACCTAAAAATTAAAGAGTTAAACGTAACGGACCTAGGAACTCGGGTTTGACTATTGAAACTTCCCATATTCCTTCGACTTCTAAAGGCTAAAGAAAAACATAGGGGCGGGCTACAGTCCGCTTGGGCGTATTTTTAAAATATTTTCACATGAGCTTAAAGGGCCCCTAGAGAGTATATATTATAAATTTCAGCTCCATAGCTCAAATTTTGGTTTTTCAAAAAAATTGTTTTAGTTTTTTGTGGGCGTGTCAGTGGGCGGATTTTGAAAATTTTATCTCCCGAGCAGTTTTAGGAGTCATAGATCATATATAAAAAATTTCAGCTTCCTAGCTCAAAATTCGATTTTTTTCAAAATTTTGTTTTTTTTTGAGTTTGTGGGCGTGTCTATGGGACTTGATTATTTCGGGACCCTAGAGAGTATTTGGTTAAAATTTCAGCTCTCTAGGCCCAGTTTAAAGGCCTAATTTTTGCCGACGGACGAACGGACGGACGGACGGACATGGCTAGATCGACATTACTATCGAGGCTGATCATAAATATAGTAACTTTTAGGGGTCTACGGGCAATATTAAGGTATGTTACAAACTATGCGTCAAAATTAATATACCCTTAGAATAGGGTATACAAAAAGTTTTGTATTTTTTCAGCTGATTTCAAATATGTGTACTTAATTTTCAGGTAAATTTCAATAAAAGTTTAAAAAATAAAAGACAATTAACTGGGAAAGTTAGTTAAGTTAAGATGAGTTTTATATGAAAAAATCCTCAGAATTTTGGTTCTCAAAAAAAAAAGGTTCTTATGCGGGTTAGGCACTTCAGCGAGATGCACTTATCCGGGGTTTACTGTATTAATTAAATATAATTTTGTTCCTGTACCAATAAGTTTAAACTTTTCAATAGTACATACAGTAAAGATATTATTGTCCTTATGATAACATTTTGGAAATATTAATAATAATTATGGAAGAAGAAGAAAATAAGAAATAGACGTGAATAGTTTACAAAAGAAATCCCAACAATCAGCTGGACATAGAAGCAACGAACAATCAGCATATCAAGGATTCTCTGATTCGGTTTTCTAACGTACATCTTTATGTAAAAGTGACGTTTCGAAGAGGTATCAATAAACCGATGATACTAATATTGCCGTCATTCCGTCCTACGAATGGTCGCACCTTTCGCGCTTCTCTTCGTCAACCACTGCTGAAGTGCTGACTCTATCAAAAATGACTGCTCTCAGAGACTAAAAATTCCATTTGATCAACTAATGTGCTTGCCCCTCCCCTCATTACGAAAGGTGCTGATCACACCACTATTAAATGCATCAACTTTAAGCTTGCTGCACCTGCCACTTCTCTACAAAATGCTCTTAACGCTGATATTTGGCCGCTTAATGTTCATGTCAGCCTAGCTAGTTATTTGCCTCAGCTGAACACATCGTTACTCCATACTCCATTTCCATGCCTCTCGTCGTCATCATCGTGATTGTCAGCATACTGTCAAAACGCCAGTGCGGTATACGTACAGAATCTAAGAAGCTCTACATTGTGATGTAATCGGTTTCACAGAGCCCTGGCTAAATGACAATTTCTTGTCGCACTATAGGCGTTTTTCTTTTTTAGCCCCGAGCGGGGAACAGATCGGAGCCCGAGCGATCAGAGCTCGCTCCGAGCTGAACGTAACCTGAGCGCTCCGAGCTAATTAAGAAACAGAATTGAGCACTGAACTGTCATTAGATAATTTTTTATACCCTATTCTAGGGGTATATTAATTTTGACGCATAGTTTGTAACATACCTTAATATTGCCCGTAGACCCCTAAAAGTTACTATATTTATGATCAGCATCGATAGTAATGTCGATCTAGCCATGTCCGTCCGTCCGTCCGTCCGTCCGTCCGTCCGTCGGCAAAAATTAGGCCTTTAAACTGGACCTAGAGAGCTGAAATTTTAACCATATACTCTCTAGGGTCCCGAAATAATCAAGTTTACGAATTTTTGAAATCCGCCCACAGACACGCCCACAAACTCAAAAAAACAAAATTTTGGAAAAAATCGAATTTTGAGCTAGGAAGCTGAAATTTTTTATATATGATCTATGACTCCTAAAACTGCTCGGGATATAAAATTTTCAAAATCCGCCCACTGCCACGCCCACAAAAAAATAAAACAATTTTATTGAAAAACCAAAATTTGAGCTAGGGAGCTGAAATTTATAATATATACTCTCTATGGGCCCTTTAAGCTCATGTATATATATTTTCAAAATCCGCCCACTGACACGCCCACAAATAAATAAAGCATTTATAATATATACTCTCTATGGGCCCTTTATGCTTATGTGTAAATATTTTCAAAATCCGCCCACTGGCACGCCCACAATTATTATTTTTTTTTTTTTGAAAATTCAAAGTGAGCTAGGGAGCTGAAATTTATAATATATACTCTCTAGGGGCGCTTTATGCTCATGTGTTAATTTTTTTAAATCCGCCTACTGACACGCCCACAATTAAATAAAACAATTTTATTGAAACACCCAAGTTTGAGCTAGGGAGCGTTTTTTTGATAAAATCCTTTAAATGTTATATAACAAAATATGTAAAGCGTTCTTAACAATTCAACCATACTTAGGCTTTTGTCACGCCCACTTATGAGGGATAGGAATAAGAATAGGGTATCCAACAGTTCGCCCAAGCGGACTGTAGCCCGTCCCTATGTTTATACCCTATTCTAGGGGTATATTAATTTTGACGCATAGTTTGTAACATACCTTAATATTGCCCGTAGACCCCTAAAAGTTACTATATTTATGATCAGCATCGATAGTAATGTCGATCTAGCCATGTCCGTCCGTCCGTCCGTCCGTCCGTCCGTCCGTCCGTCCGTCCGTCCGTCCGTCCGTCGGCAAAAATTAGGCCTTTAAACTGGACCTAGAGAGCTGAAATTTTAACCATATACTCTCTAGGGTCCCGAAATAATCAAGTTTACGAATTTTTGAAATCCGCCCACAGACACGCCCACAAACTCAAAAAAACAAAATTTTGGAAAAAATCGAATTTTGAGCTAGGAAGCTGAAATTTTTTATATATGATCTATGACTCCTAAAACTGCTCGGGATATAAAATTTTCAAAATCCGCCCACTGCCACGCCCACAAAAAAATAAAACAATTTTATTGAAAAACCAAAATTTGAGCTAGGGAGCTGAAATTTATAATATATACTCTCTATGGGCCCTTTAAGCTCATGTATATATATTTTCAAAATCCGCCCACTGACACGCCCACAAATAAATAAAGCAATTTTTTTGAAAATCCAAAGTTTGAGCTAGGGAGCTGAAATTTATAATATATACTCTCTATGGGCCCTTTATGCTTATGTGTAAATATTTTCAAAATCCGCCCACTGGCACGCCCACAATTATTATTTTTTTTTTTTTGAAAATTCAAAGTGAGCTAGGGAGCTGAAATTTATAATATATACTCTCTAGGGGCGCTTTATGCTCATGTGTTAATTTTTTTAAATCCGCCTACTGACACGCCCACAATTAAATAAAACAATTTTATTGAAACACCCAAGTTTGAGCTAGGGAGCGTTTTTTTGATAAAATCCTTTAAATGTTATATAACAAAATATGTAAAGCGTTCTTAACAATTCAACCATACTTAGGCTTTTGTCACGCCCACTTATGAGGGATAGGAATAAGAATAGGGTATCCAACAGTTCGCCCAAGCGGACTGTAGCCCGTCCCTATGTTTTTTATTAATTTTCAAAATAGTCAGGTTTGCTTCTGAAATTGGTGTTTGTCAAGGATTGTTCCATTTAAATTATAATTTCTAGTAAATAAACTATGGAAAAAGCACAAATAATGAATGAAGTCAGCCGCGCTCAGCTTTTCGCTCGATGTGCTCGGTCATTTTCAATCGAGCTCATCGAGCGAGCCCTGAGCTTGCTCAGAGATAAAAAAGAAATACAAATTTTGTGCTCAGAGCGCTCCGAGTTAAAAAAGTAACACAGTTCTTTTTTTGACAGCTCAGTGCCCCGCTCGGAGCTAAAAAAGAAAAACGCCTTATGTAGTCTTCAGGCGTGATCGCTCTATTTCGACTGGTTTTTCAAGAGTTGGAGGAGTTCTCTTGGCTGTGCGTGCATCTCTTTCAGCTAAACAAATTTGTCTGCTGTGATGCTGTGACAACATCGAACAACTCTTCGTCTGTGTTGCTCTTGCTGATTTTAAATTTGATTTTTATTTTGTTCTAAGTTACATTCCCCCATGTAGTTATTTTATTATTTATGATGCTCATATCTCAAAGATCACTCATGTTTGTAATTTATTAAATTCAAATCAGTCTCCTGTTATCTTTGATGCAAGCGTTTGAAATTTATGTGCCCATTGGTAAAAAGAAATTGGTATCTACGAGTAAGCTTCCATGATTTAATGCTCGGCTAAGTCGAGAATTTAGTTATAAACTAAATTCTTTAAAAAGATGAAAAGATGATTATAATTCAAAATAAAAATCATCTGGTTTGAAATGATTTTTCAGGATGTGGTATCGAACGGATACGAATCTATGAGCTAGCTTTTTGCTAAATTCTTCGCTTCTAACTTTTTACCCGCTAATAATGCAGTAAATTCTTGTTTTAGCCTTATTAGTACGATCACTGATGTTGGCAACTTTTAGCTCTATGATGACGATCTTCTTCTTGCCCTTAATAGTATTGATACTAACAAAGGTGCTGGCCCCGACTTGCTTCATCCCGTTCTTTTGCAGAACTGTTTGTCTTCTCTCCTTCTGCAGTTAAAATTGATTGCGGGCAAAAACATTTAGTTGAAAACTATAGGACTATAAGCAAGCGTTCAGTTATCCCAAAGCTCTTCGAAAAAATCGTTAATGAAAAATTATATTTCAATGTAAAGGAACATTTATCTCCTATGCAACATGGTTTTGTTTTCGGCCGCTCCACCTCGACAAACTTAGCCCTATTTTCTACATTGTGTCTTAATTCGATCGAAGGCGGTGTGCAGGTTGATGTGTTGTATACCGATTTCGTTACAGCCTTCGACAGAATCAGTAACTCAATATTGATAGGAAAGTTAGCCAAGCTTGGGTTTCATTCTAACATCTTGAAGTGGCTTTCTTCTTATCTTTTCAATGGGAAATGTATCGTCAAAGTTGATGGTTTTTTCTCGAACGTGGTAACCGCAACTTCTGGTGTCCCACATGGAAGCCATTTAGGGCCGCTGCTATTTGTACTCTTTGTAAATGAAATTCCTCAGCTTTTCACAAAGTGCGAATGTCTGTTATTTGCAGATGATTTCAAAATGTTTTGTAAAGTCTCCAACTTCTTGGATTAGTTAACATTCCAGCTTGAGATGAATCTATTTTTATAATGGTGTTCCGCAAACGATTTGGAGCTTAGTTTGCCTAAATATAAAGTTTGCACGATTTCTCGTTCTCACAGTCCCATGCTTCACTCATACGAAACTGGAAGTGTTGCTTTTAGTAGAGTATCTCAAGTTAAGGATCGTGGGGTAATTTTCGATAGTAAGTTAACCTTAAATTTGCATATCGACTACATTGTCTCTAAATCTTTTTCCCTTCTGGCTTTCATTAGAAGAAATTGTGAAGACTTTCGTGATCCATTCGTACTAAAAACTCTTTACTGCTCTTTAATAAGATCCAGATTAGAGTACTGCTGTGTAATTTGGGATCCTTTTTATGGTGTCCACTCCTCTTGAGTAGAACGGGCTCAGAAATGCTTCACTTGCCTTGCTCTGAAGAGATTTAATAGGGTCCTTGAGCTTCCATCTTATAAAAGTCGCTGCTTATTGTTATGCCTTAATACTCTTGTAGTTAGGAGGAAGATGCAGTATCTGCTGTTCCCGAAATATATTATCTCTAACAGAATTAATTGTAGTGAACTAGTCTACCATTCTATGCACCAAGCAGAGTACTAACAGACAGACATTTGTTTTTACCTCCGGCACAGAGAGCAAACTATGGTTTGTCTGAACCGATAACTCTATGCATCTATTTGTTTAATTCGGTCGGTAATAACCTGGATTTAACCTCAAATCGGGATTTATGTAAATGCAACGCTCCTACTCCTCTAACTTCAAACTTTCTTAATTAATGCCAATTTTTTGGCTTATTCACTTAAGTTATTTTTATGTTTTTGTAATTTTATATTTACTGTATGTACCTTTATTATTTGTGTGCGAAATCTGTTAAGGTATTCTACCTGGTAGATGAATATATAAATAAATAAATAAAAATATTAAACCCTAATGGTAGAAACAGATCAACACTTCGGCTTCAACTTTGACAAGAGCGAGAACTTCAGCGTTTAAGGTAGAGTCGAACACAACACATTGAAAAATGTAACTTCGAGAGCGAAACAAAAAATGGTTGCGAATGGTTGCCATTGTTATGAGTCGAGGCTTGTCCACAGGGGCATCTTCGGAGTAGTGGAGGAGGACGGTGGCATGCTCGCTGTTGCACGGCTATCGCTCGTCGGACGGGGTAGTTCTTGTCCCCCTCGCACTAAACCACCTGCTCATAAACAAAAAATATTCGTGCCGGAAAAAAAGGAGAAGATAGGCAGAGAACTAATCGGACGGACAAAAAAAGAAAGGAAAGAGAAGAGAAAGATAGGATAGACGAAAAGAAAATCTCAATACCTTTGCCCTACCAAGGAGAGAGTACAGGAAGTCAGATGCATCTTAACTACCCTAACTATGCTAACTAATCCTATTCTAATCTAAAACGTAAACTAAACTTTAATATAAATCCCTAATCTAACTTATATCTAACCTAATTCTAATCTCCTTTGCATCCACTGCTTCCTGATGTCGCTCCCCGGTAAGGTTCGTCTCGTTCCTGAGACTTGCCAGATGATGTTGGCTCTGGCTCGGCCTGTCCACCCTATGTGTCGGATGATACTCCGTTGGCTATCTCTCTGGCCGAAAACAACGAGAGATAGCCCCTTGACCAAAATCCAGCCACTTGTTCGTTACGTGTCCTTGTAGTGGAGAGTACGTACGTCGTCACGTCCCGTCCTCATGTCCGTCGGTCGTCTACGTATCGTCTACGTCATGGCACAAGCGGAAGGATGGCCTTCCCAATTACTCCACACACCAAATCACACTTGCTTCTACTCCATTGAAATAAACAGACCAAATTCACTTGTAAAATCCACTATAATTCATTCTTAAATCCTAAAATACTTTAAAACTAAAAATTAATCCAATGGATACCGAAGTTCGCGGTAGTGAATGTCTTATCTTTACACCTAATTAAACGTAGTTTGGCTTAATTTTTGCCTCCGTATATAGGAAAAAAAAAAAGGAAAACAAAAGAAAATAATATGAAAATAAAAACATAGGGACGGGCTACAGTCCGCTTGGGCGAACTGTTGGATACCCTATTCTTATTCCTATCCCTCATAAGTGGGCGTGACAAAAGTCTAAGTATGGTTGAATTGTTAAGAACGCTCTACATATTTTGTTATATAACATTTAAAGGATTTTATCAAAAAAAAAACGCTCCCTAGCTCAAACTTGGGTGTTTCAATAAAATTGTTTTATTTAATTGTGGGCGTGTCAGTAGTCGGATTTAAAAAAAATTAACACATGAGAATAAAGGGCCCCTAGAGAGTATATATTATAAATTTCAGCTCCCTAGCTGAAACTTTCAAAAAAAAAAAAAATTAATTGTGGGCGTGTCAGTGGGCGGATTTTGAAAATATTTACACATGAGCATAAAGGGCCCATAGAGAGTATATACTATAAATTTCAGCTCCCTAGCTGAAACTTTGGATTTTCAAAAATTAATATACCCTTAGAATAGGGTATAAAAAAATTATTTTATGTATTTGTGGGCGTGTCAGTGGGCGGATTTTGAAAATTTTTTATCCTGAGCAGTTTTAGGAGTCATAGATCATATATAAAAAATTTCAGCTTTCTATCTCAAAATTCGATTTTTTCCAAAATTTTGTTTTTTTGATTTTGTGGGCGTGTCTGTGGGCGGATTTCAAAAATTCGTAAACTTGATTATTTCGGGACCCTAGAGAGTATATGGTTAAAATTTCAGCTCTCTAGGTCCAGTTTAAAGGCCTAATTTTTGGCTACAGACGGACGGACGGACATGGCTAGATCGACATTACTATCGATGCTGATCATAAATATAGTAACTTTTAGGGGTCTACGGGCAATATTAAGGTATGTTACAAACTATGCATCAAAATTAATATACCCTTTGAATAGGGTATAAAAACTTACGTTTCGTCCCTCGTCGTCCTGCCGGCAGCACTTGGAGCGATGATTTCTGCAAATTCAATTTAGGTTGGGCTTTACCGCCTCTTTTCCGCGTATTCATTCACTACTAGAAAACTTTATCCTTACAAATTACTTTACTGTAATATCAAAAAAAATTCAATTAAACTAAATTAAACTATTCAATAAATCTTCTATTAACACTAATTCTCTATATTGTCTGTCTTTAAACTGTCTTTCTGTTGCACTAAATTAAGGAGCATTAAGGGGGATATAACCCTGCTGGAGCACAATGGCTGATGGCAAGCGGGGCGCCTTTTGACAGCGTTGACCTTTTTTGAAGGTCGAAGTTGCTGGGGTCTTTGTCTGGTCCTTTTCTTGCGTTCGTTGCTTGCAGTTGTGCTGGAATCAAGCGCAGCTAAGCCGATTCGACGTTTGCTGGATTGTCTATTGGCGACAATGTCAGATTTCCTGATCCCTGGACAAAAAAAATCTGCAGAGGTGAGGGTCGTCTTTCGACTTAATGCCCCAACCCAATACCTCTGCTATGGTCTTTAATATTTTTTCTTTCAATTTGGGCTCGGTGCTTCTTTGCCTTGGATAGATGTAAGTATCCGTATGTGAGTACCGATCTGTGTTTTGTTTTTCTTTTCTAATTTTGTTTTTGTTGAATACTACAACTTCTTTTATTCTCTGCGGAAATCTATTTTGTTTCGTGGATAGTCGTCACAAAAACTTTTGTTAACCGAAGAAAACCTCTTACTTTCAGTAAAAAATTCTGTCAAAATACAAGCAAGGGAGAAAATTCGATCAAATTAATAAGCATGTTGGAAAAACTGAAAACATCGCCTCAAGGTTGGTGGAATTTGCACTTCAACTTTGAATTTAGGATTTAAGTCTAACGTTGAAGTCGAAGTTGAGGTTGAAATGCTATAATGAATTCCAATCCATTAAAAAGCGTTGAAGTCCAAGTGGAGGTGTTGATGTGTTTCTACCATAATAGACAAGAATGAGGGTTGTCCAAGAAATACACATGAAACAAAACTGTGGAAGAAGATTCTAAAGACGGCATGCGACCAACAATTGAAACAGGAATCGAGCCTTCAATTATGTATTTCATAAACAATATTTTATTTGCGTTACAAATCTTAAACTAATATCACAGTTTTTCTACCGCAGCACGCTTTTCAATTTGTGTTATCCTTGACATGGCCACTGGAATGCCTACTTTCCATGTGCCGCTGCAGGTCCCTCCGTCGGGCCAATGTCTTATTGCACAGGTGACACTTATACGCCGATGTACCCGGTTGCAAGTGCAGCCTTACATGCTTATTCAGGTTACTCGGATCTCCAAACGGTCTAAGGCAGAACTTACACTTGAGAGGCTTAAATCCAGTATGCGTGCGGATGTGGATTTTCAGGCCATATTTACGGGAGTACACTTTGCCGCAATAAATACACAGGTGACCTTGTTTAGAGGTTCCCATATTACTGACAATCGCTTCGATTTGAGCAGCTGCATCCATTGGATTGAGGGGCTGACCTGCCGAATGCGTCAGTGGCGATTGCGATGAAAACGACTGAGGCGGACTACCTTGTGGTGGAATAAACGTTCTCGGAGGCGATCGGAAGTCCATTCGTATCGAAGAAGGAGATGATGACGACGACATCGATGGGTTTATTGGCGTAAAAGCAGATAATCGGGCGGGTGCACTACTGGCAAATGATGTAGGGGGTGGACTCGGAGAACCTGCAGAGTATTGCGTAAATATTGTTGCTTTCATCGCGTAATGCAGGCGAATCCACAAAATGTCCAACGAGTGTCTACCACACGATAAGGCGAGGTGAATTTTAAGTGGATTTGGTGTTTCAAACGCCACTCGACAATTGTGGCACGTGTACCGTTTGTTTCCTATAAAAAATAGAGAAGAAAATGTTACGAATAAATTAAAAGAAAAAAGACGCAGCCGGTAGGATTCGAACCTACGCTCCCAGAGGGAATCTGATTTCGAGTCAGACGCCTTAACCACTCGGCCACGACTGCCGTTAGATTTTTGTGTCAAAGTTTCAATTTCATAACGGTACTCACCTTCAATGTTACTCGGAGTTAGGAACGGAATCGACATAAGGATTGCCAATTCCTCGGAGAACCAGGCCACTAGCTCTTCGCCTTTTTGGATGTTGTTTACGGCTCGAAGGCGAACTGAACTGCCAGTGCCACTTTCTTTGGCCACTTCAAAGAGCACGTTGTAACTGTGAACATCCTCTGATAATTTAATTCTTCTCAACCAGGAGATATCCTGCTCTATCACACTGACCAATCGTCCTTGGATGATTTTGCAGAAATCCGTACCATTTGGAATGATTCCATTGAAAGACAACAGTGTGATGGTTGATATATGCTGCGTTGTGGTATCCTTTTGTATCGCTTGCGAGGCAATTACTCCCGAATCCTTCCCAATTCGGGACATCGATGGTGAAGGTGTCGATCTAGTGTCCTGACTTCCAGCGTTCGGCAGCAAATGCTCAATTCGGAATATCATGCTGGGCATCTTGCGCTCCACTCGGACCGAAGTTCCAATCAGCGTATTATTTGACGGCAGCACGGGCAACATCGCGCGTAATCGTAATACCGTTCAAGTTGAGGTCTAACTTGATTATGAGTTCTTATTGGGACGAAGGATTCTCTTTTATACTGCGAATACGATTCACCCTTGAGGCAATTGAACACAGTGCAACCCCGGTACCAAACATGTTTGAATCAAGTGAATCCTCGCAGCGACAAGTGCGAAAAGTCTCACGACCTTACCCAGCATCCGCTACAGGAATAGGACATAAAAATGCGAAAATCAGCAGCCGGTGTCAGTCAGTTAACTCCGCAGCAAGTGTAGATGATTCGGCCTTTTGGCTTTTGCCTGGCACAGGAGGGTTGGAATCGGGTTTTAATTACAATTAAACGATCGGCGGCGGTATGTACTCGTACCACCAACCCTAGGTTTAGCAAATCATCCCGACCGACGGGGATGGAAGATTAGGGAGATTCTTATGATTGTTCGGGTGTTTACATAGAAAATAATTTCTTATTCCGATCAACAGGATGATGTGGTAGATGTGCGATGTAAGGGTACAAAAACATGTGTTTCGGATCTCAGCGGTGTTGGATTGTTTTTGTCCGGATCGGCTTAGGGGTTGAGATAGAGGCATATCCAAGGTTTTTTTTTTTTTTGCAATTTCTGAAGGGAGGTGTTGGTTGTATATTTTAAATTATTTAAAAACATTTGAATCAGGTACGTACAGGTCGGCCACCACTTGGGCTTCGGTCAATTTGATGCGCAATCACATTTAATTGGGAAATTTAATTGTAGTCGTTTGGGGAGGAATTGGTTGGCTATTGGTTCTGTTCAAGTATGGTGTTGAAGGGTTTTGTTAATTTTGCAAGTAGGTATAAAGTTCAACATATAATGAAAACTTTAAAAAATTGAAATACTTAAGGAATGCTTCGATGCGATACAACAAGGATACAGATACATACAATAAATACCAAATGACTAGCATATATGTGTTGCTACGTTTAACATTAACAGGTTACTGTAAGTTTATTGGGCGGAAAAAACAGAAAACTATTAATTCAAAAATCCATAAAATATCTTTGGTAAAAAAGACGAATAAAGAGTATGGATTATGTTTTGTGTATAAACAGTATGGATTGACTTTCTCTTCAAATATGAATTTATTCAAACTCATTCAAGAACCAATACAACTGCGAAGGGTAATTTAAGTTATTACCTTAAACGGTAATTTAAAGTATTATTTTAATTAGTTTGAAAACGACTTTAAGTTAAAAAAAAATTATAGTTAATAACTTTCAGTTACACCTTTACTGAATTTCTATTAAAAGATTATGAAAAAAAACTACGTGCATTTTGCATAGAAAATTGCAACTGTTCGGTGCGGTGGCACGTGTTAATTTTAACCGATTTTAATAAAATTTAACACAAAATACTTTTAGTGCATTTTGATCTCTTTTGGAGTGGGACAAAAAAGAAATCCAAACAATGCCAAAACAAACGACATCTACAAAAAAATTAGAGAAAGTCGAAGAAGTTTAGCTTTTCAAATAATTTTTAAATTACAGTCGACTCCGTTAAATTGGAACAACAATTCGCCACAATTTATTTTTCACTTATGCGAACTTCAGATAGCTGAAATAAACGTTCACGTTCCAAGAGTTCCTTAGTGCAACAGAAAAAAATCTTCAATTAGCCAAACGAGGAATACCAATCACTATATATGCAGTGATTTTTATTCCTTGTATATAAAAACAAATAAAATGTTTTATTTCAAAAACTTCAACAACAAAACGAAATAATAACATCGTGAAATAAAGTAATGGGTGTTATCTGTTATTATATTTCAGTTACGCGGAGCTGTTTAAGTATAAACATTTTTTTTTTTTTTTTTTATAATTTGCGTGCGCTAAAGGGATTTCTTTTTTCTGTAGGGACACAGTACCCTTATAATGGTAAAACCACAACGCAGGCATTTAGTTTGTTGCGCAAGTAGCTCCCAATTCATTGCCTATTTTCTGGTGCCAGTTACTGAAAGAATAGAAGGATAGGAAAGAAGTTTGGTGCGATGGGATGTTTTTTTTTTCTCAATAGGTGGCCCCTAAATTGCTTTAGGGAGATCAGTTTTTGTTGTTTGTATTCAATTTATAAAAATCATGGCCCTGGTCGGGATTCGAACGCACGACCTGCCAATCACTTTTTTTTTTTTTTTTTTTTGTCGGGATGTGTGAAACTTTCTGCACTGGAGCACTCAGACTCAATACTGGTCCATTGTACTGCCAGGCAGACACACCACATTTTACTGTGGGAATTTACTCGTTTTTCTAAGAAAAACGAGAAGGCGCTTCAATGATAAGGAGCTTAGGTTTACAGCACTCACCATATCCGCACCAAATACCTGCCACCTGATACGAGCAAAAGCAGGACAATCACAGACGAAATGTTCCGCAGTGTCGTCGCTTTCTCCACAGGCTTCGCAGTTGGTGGTGTCGCTTAGGCCTAGCACCTTAAGGTGTTTGGCAAAAGCGTAGTGTCCCGTAAGAACGCCAGTAGTCTGTCTGCAGTCTTTTCTGTTGAGAGACAACAAGAATGCCGCGGATTTCCCACAGACGTCGGGGAGCATTTGCTTAGTCTGTCTGCACCCTGGAGAGTCATGCCAACGGCGATTGTGTTCATAGGAAACCCAACCGTCAATGGAAGCCCTGACCGAGGACGCAGGCAGACAGATCGCTGGTTCAGGTCCTGAGAGGTCCCCCTCTGAGCCTTGTCTAGCAAGTTCATCGGAGATCTCATTTCCCGTGATCCCGTTATGACCCGGGACCCAGACAAGTTTAAGTGAATTCAGCCTTCCGACCGAATTCAGAGATATCTTGCATTCACGTACTATTTTGGAGGTAGTTAAGGGTTTGAGTAAGGCCTTAAGCGCAGCCTGACTGTCGCTACAGACGCAGATACTTCGCCCCCTCCACCTGTTCCTCGTAACATAGTCCATGGCCATTAGGATAGCATAAGTCTCTGTTTGGAAGACTGACGCATGTTTGCCTAACGGAAAGAAAAGTCTAACGCTATCGCTCTCCACGAAGACACCAGCACCAGATCCTTGATCGGTTTTGGAGCCATCCGTAAAGATTCGACTGCATTCCCTTCCAGGTTCAGAGTCCGGCCAGAGCCAGTCCTGGACGCGAGGAAAGTCGACCTCGTATTTGCGCTTTAGCCGAAGTTCCGGTGTCATCGCATCAGACGGCATATCCATAAGACAGGAGTCGAAGGACAACCGTTGCGCAAGTTCATCAAAACTCCAGTGCGAGTTATACCAAAAGCCACCTCTTGTAAGACGTGAGATAGCCTTGATTGTACAGCCCATGATGTAAACATCAAGGGGCGGAAGGTTCAATAGTGCATCTAGGCCGGAGCCAGGCGTGCTGGGGAAGGCCCCCGTGCAGCCGAGACATACCTGCCTTTGGAGTTTGGCAAAAGCAGCAGTGACGTATTTACGTGAAAGCTTATTCCACCAAACAACCGATGCGTATGCTATAAATGGTCTTATCATAGCCGTATAAATCCATAGGACTCTTTTCGGTGATAAGCCCCATGTCTTGCCGAAAATGCCTTTGCACTGCCAGAAAATAGACAGCGCCTTGGCAGTCTTCAGCTCAACATGTTTGGACCAAAGAAGTTTGCTATCCAGGATGACTCCCAGATACTTTGCTTCATTGGAGAGTTGGATTGTGACGCCTTTTAGCACTGGCTGAGTCAACCCGACCAGCTTCCTCCTTCTCGTAAAGAGAACAACCTCAGTTTTAAGAGGATTGACCGAGAGCCCATTCCTAGTGCACCATTCGTCGATCACGTCAAGGGCCGCCTGCGCCTTGGCGCATACAGTCGCTAGGCATGATCCAACAGAAAGCACGGCAACATCATCCGCGTACGCCTGAGCGTAAATATTAGAACTGTTGAGTGCGTTCAACAGAGAGTCGACCAGCATACACCACAGCAGTGGAGACATGACGCCGCCTTGCGGGCAGCCTCTGTTTACCCCCGCCATAACATAGCGGCCACAATCCGCATCCGCAACCAACGTTCTATTCATTAGCATTGCTTTAATCCACAACACCAATGGTTCGTCTACTCCGTGTTGTCTGGCGGAGCTGCACATGCTATCAAAAGTCGCATTGTCAAAAGCACCCTCAATATCGATGAAAATGCCCATCGCGTATTCTTTTCTGTCAAGCGCGCCTTCAATTCTACCAACTAGATTTTGGAGCGCAGTCTCGCAGGATTTTCCGCGTTGATAGGCATGTTGCATCGGAGATA
Organism: Portevinia maculata; assembly: GCA_949715645.1. Taxonomy (NCBI): domain Eukaryota; kingdom Metazoa; phylum Arthropoda; class Insecta; order Diptera; family Syrphidae; genus Portevinia; species Portevinia maculata. The sequence continues at coordinate 76,651,841 of OX454527.1, forward strand.
GTGGGTGCAATCGCAAAGCACCTTTGCGCACGTGAAGCTCGACCAGCCTTTCCAAGCTTTTCAGCAAGAAAGAAGTCAGACTGATTGGTCTGAAGCTCTTGGCGAGCGAGTAGTCACTTCTGCCAATTTTTGGTATGAATGCCACTCTAACTGTACGCCAGGGTGTTGGAATGTATGCCAGTGCTAGGACAGCGGTGAAGATTTTCTTCATAGTCGGTAGCAGCTGGTTTGTACATTGTTGCAGCATGGCTGGGTATATTCCGTCCGTACCAGGCGACTTGAAGCCGTCAAAAGACGCAAATGCGTATTGAATGGCCTCGTCCGTCACCACGGCCTTCGCAATATACCAGCTACGCCGAGTTGTTTGTCTTGGCTCACTCATAGTCTCGGTAATCGGGGCTGGTTGTGAACCAATTGTAATCTGGTTACCCGGAAAGTGAGACTCCAGCAGATAACTAAGAGTTTCCGCTTTCGTCTCAGTGAAGGTGCCATCAAGTTTTCTAAGTGAGTCCAGTTTGGCTGGTTTGCCCTTTTTCAGAACTTTAACCAACCTACTAGTTTCACCCAGCTTTTCAATCTTTTCGCAGAAATTCTTATAAGAAGCACTTTTCGATACCCGAATTAGCCTCTTATATTCCTTCTGCTTCGATCGGTAGAGATTCCAGTCTGTCTCCAAATCAGTCTTGAGTGACCTATTTAGAAGCTTTCTAGCTTCTCTACGAATTCTTTGCAGTTCCGAGCTCCACCAGGGAACCGGTGTTCTGCCAGGGGGTTTGCTTACTGGGCACGTCAGTTCAAAACAGCTAGTAATGGCACTATTCAGGTCTTGAACAGCTTCCTCTACCTTTTGTCTCGTCCTGAGTTTGGTTGGAGTTTTGAGAGTTTTCCCTAATTCCTCCCTGAAGCGTATCCAGTTGGTTTTTCTCGGATTCCTCCTCTCCTGCAAAGTTATGGCTTCGCATTCGATTTGGAATTCGATATATCTATGGTCTGAGAGGGACACCTCCGAAGAGACCCTCCAGTTAGTAACCGCCTTAAAGTATCTATTTGATAAAGTTAGGTCGATCACTTCCTGTCTTCTTGACGTCACAAAAGTTGGTTGCGAGCCAACATTGTTGATAGTAAGATCAGATGATAGAATGAAATCCAGGAGATGGTTTCCTCGCATGTTGCATTTGCTGCTGCCCCAAACAGTGTTTTGAGCATTGGCATCACAGCATATAACTAGGCCCATCTTCCTGGTGTCGCAATAGTCAATGAGTTCAGCAATTGCCCTCGGTGGTGGAGGCACTACCGAATCATAGGGGAGATAAGCTGACGCCACGATGAAGGTCTTCCAATTTCCATTCGTTTCGTAGCTAATGGCTGCAGCAACCAAATCTTGGCCACAAAATTGTCCAAGCTTAGTCGCTGAGAAAAGGTTCGACACAGCAAGACAAGCCCTTGGTCTCTCGGACCGCTCGTCACAGAGTATCGTAGTGCCACGGACACCTCCAAGGCCACAGATGCGATTTTTCCACACCCATGGCTCCTGTATGGATATTATGTGGGCTTTTGTATTCAACACAGAAAGCTTCTTACTGATGACTGCAGTAGCAGCCTTGGAGTGTTGAAGGTTAATCTGAGTAAATCCAATCATTGGAAATACATCAGTCATACTAGTGGAAGGGCACGCAGAAGGTGCGCGCGCAGTTCCACCGACAGGAGTGCTTGAGGTCTTCTTCCTCCGTTTGTTCCTGTTCGAGCTATTGGAAGGGGAGGCAGCGTTGGTTTCAGTCAGCTGGCTGGTTTCGGTTGGGGTAACCTCTGCCGACCTGCATCTCTTTTCCGTCGCCGCCGGGGAAGGGCAGTTCTCAGCGCTTGCGCCTTCAACTGGCGGTGCAGTTTCTTCGCGCCGCACGATAGCCGCCTTTCTCCTTTTCCTCTTTCGCTGGCTCTTAGATGGACGCTGACCAGTGGACGCCGCCTCTGTGGCCCGTTTCACCTGTTCGGTTTCGCAGGCCTCGTCGGCAGCATCACACCTATCGGCTGTCTGTCTATTGGTCTGAAGATTAAGCGTATCAGGTTGAACCTCTCCGCCACTTTCTTCATGTTTCCAGCCCAGTCTACCGAACGTGTCGGAGATAGAGCTGCAGGAATCTTCGGAAGCAAACCTTTTCGCAACTCGAAGGTCAACGCCTGTACAGGCGGGGGGTATATGTATGTCGGTTGGGGCCTCCAGAATCCGTGCCCCGACCGTGGTCGAAAAGACCACGGGTGGATTTTCGCCCATGCGAGTACCACCTGGAGTATTTGAATCATTAAGTTGTTCCTGCATACTTGTTTTTTGGTTTGGTTCGCGATAGAGCTTTGACGGTGTATAAAACGCCGCTATGACTCTAAAACCTCGGATCACGAACGTATCGTACCGAGGTCCCCCTATCCACCACCTGGGGACGCGCCTGGTGGGTAACCAACCCGACAGGTGCCAATCACTTAGTGAATACACTACCATCGCACCATTGCCACCTGCGTTTATTATTATAGAAATAATTCTTTCAGTTAACCAGTTTTTTCATTTAAGCGGGTTTCAAATAACCGGAGTTGACTGTATCGATTCTATTTTTCTTCAACATAAATAACACTTGTTGATAAGATTTTTTTTTACCGGAACAACCAAGCATAAAAGTGAAATTGAAATTTGGTGGAGATCTCGGCTTTATGAATTAGCTGCAAAGCCCATATTTATTTGTCTTAATTATATTTGTGAATCGGTAAGTTAAACAACATCTTGAAATCTAATTTTATAATAATATTATAGTCGCATTTTATACAGTATGAGTATGACATGCGTAATGATGTTTAATATATTTAAATATTTTTACGAAAGATATGTGCATTGATCCAAATCTCATGACTGCAATCTAAGCCTGATGGTATTCTTTTTTCAATCTGTTTGCACATAATAGATGTTACATTTTTAATTTTGTAACATGGCGGCATAGATTTTTCTATTAAACTTAAACATAACGGTTAAATGGAATACAATTCAATTCATTTATTTATTATAAGAGAAACCTTGAGATGGGAATCTCTTTAATGATTCTATAAATTCCCAAATTTATAACAGATTTTCATTTTTGTTTTGAAATGTCAGGGCATTCATAAATTTAGGTAACAAGTAGCAAGTGTAAAATAAATAAAAAAATCAATACAGATATAGTTAATAAAAATGAATACAATAAAATCAATTAACAAATAAAGGGTGAAAGTGCACAGCAACGTAAGGATCGCGGAAATGGTTCTTTAGAGAGCGGTTTGAATCATTAACGTTAGATATGTTTTTTATTTGGGCAGGTAAACTGTTCCAGATGTTGGCAAGAGAGAAGAAGTAAGATCTAAGAGCTTGCAGAGTTGAATTCATATAGGAAAGGTGATGTTATTGTCGTAATATCATCCCTCAGAATCACCCCCCCCCCACGCACACAATGCTCAGCAAGTATTTAAAACTGTTTACCGAATGCTTCGGAAAGACACAATCGGATCAAGATCAATTTATCAGATGCTCTGTATGCAGATCGATGCTAGTTGCCATCATCCAAGTGTATAAATCGGAACTATGTAAAGAGGTTTCATTAAATAAATACAAATTTTGTTTTCCTCCACTTTACTACTTTTTTCATATTTTCTTATTAGGAATTAATTCATGATGAATTAACCCCAAAATGTTTGGACTTACTTCCACTTTGGATTGAGATATATTAATTTTGCACAAGGGCTCTCATCAAAAAAGTTTGGAGTTATTGCATTAATTTCTAGAAGTTCGTAGAGCCAGCCGGCGCTGCACTCTCATATAAATAGTTTAAGGCTTTCAAAAATCTCAATTTAGAAAGAAAACATAGGGACGGTCTACAGTCCGCTTGGGCGAATTGTTGGATACCCTATTCTTAATCCTATCCCTCATAAGTTGGGCGTGACAAAAGTCTAAGTATGGTTGAATTGTTAAGAATGCTTTACATATTTTGTTATAGATCATTTAAGGGATTTAATCGAAAAAAATTAAGCTTTTGTAAAAAAATACGCTCCATCTTTGGTTTTTCAATAAAATTGTTTTATTTATTTGTGGGCGTGTCAATAAGTGGAATTAAAAAATATTTAAACATAAGCATAACGAGCCCCTGGAGAGTCTATATAATAAATTTCAGTTTCCTAGCTCAAACTTTGACTTTTAAATAAAATTGTTTTATTTAATTCTGGGTGTCAGTGGGCGGATTTTAGAAATTTTATCTCCCGAGCAGTTTTAGGAGTCAAAGATCATTATACAAGATGGAGCAAAAATAACCTTCCGATGTTTTTTGGTCACCGACCGATTATTGCTCAAATAAATAGTCACCAATATTCCGCGTTCTGGAGAAGTATAGCGTAACATTGTTTATTAACGTGTATTTCACATGTGTTTACTACACAAATGTCAAAACAGAACTGACATTAGGGGCAAATCGTAAAATTTATAGCATTTTCTGATAGGAGGATTACTTTTGCGCCACCTTGTATAAAAAATTTCAGCTTTCTATACCTTATCCAACAAAAATTGTCAGTACAGACCTTATGGAGGAGCTTTTTTCTACTAGTAGATACTCTCACGGCACTCAAACGCAAGAATTGCCACTGAAATAAAAACAAAACCGCTGTCATACCAAGGAATTGTTGTTGTAATTTTCCTAAAATTCGCATACATCCCACCACAACCAGTCTCCCACACAGCCGAATGGGGAATGAGCATGATCGTCTTGTGTTGGCTTGCTATTATCATCCACCAAAATAAGCAGTGTGTGTGACTGAAGCACATCAGAAGAGTATTACCATCTCTACAATGAAGCATATCATTAAGGGTTTTTCTATGCATTTTGTCAAAGAACTTTCGGTTTTGGAGCTTTTGAGAACGAATTATTACGTGGGGTGTTGCCATTCGCTTTTAATTTGATTGTATTTATATTCTACAGCTGCACAAGTGCAGTTTTTTTTTACCATCTGTTTAGGTATATGACATTGCGTCGTGGTTATATAATTTTGTATTCTGATTGCCTGATTGTGACTACCTTTCACAATATACATATAGCGGAAAGGACTGGGAAATGTTTTTAGAAAATCTTGCTGATTGAGTTTATGTCGCAAACTGTTTAAATAAAAAAAACCATAAATACATCCTTTCATCTCATTATGTACCTGTTTGTATGATGTCTTTGTTTGTCCGATGAATGACGCCTGTTTTGCCAATGAATACGGGAATTCCTAAAAGGAAGATCTCAAGTTAGGTAGGGATGCAATCATACAATGGGTTGCTTGAAATCGTTAAACGTTACAAAGCCAACTATGAAACAAACGTCGTGGATGAAATGGCTCAAAATGCGGGACATAAAGTGCTTCGCTTGCCGCCTTATCACTGTGACCTTAATCCAATAGAATTGGTTGGGATCAAGTGAAAGGGTTTGTAGCAAGCCAAAACAAGTCATTTAAAATGGCTGAAATAAGAGACTTACTAACGACTGCACTTACAAGAGTTGACAAGGAAACATGTTGAACAGGTTGTTGAGCCAAATATGTGGGAAATGGACGTTTTTGCCGAGGAAAATAAATAACGAGAGCAGTAGCAGTAATTACTGATCGGATTAGTTGAGTAGTGATATTAGAAATTAGTATTTTATGTTTTACAATATTTATAATGAATAAATTGGATTACAGTGATATATTTTTCGTTTAGATTTGTTTTTGTGTTACGAAATTTATATATTTTGTTGATCTACTGGAGATACCCTTAAAAAAACGCGCCTATTATTATCTTATCAGAAAAGGAAAAAGATAAACGGAATTTATTTCGTTCCGCAATATTTTTATTTTAAACTGGCAGATGGTAACCCTAATAGAATTGCTCTCTGAGTTATGGCGAATTATCATACACACTACGGCAACCCTGTGAGAGCTTTAACCGATTTATGTAAGTCATTGCAACCAGACTGAGACACAAAGATCCTATCATCTCTGTACTGACAATTTTTCTTGGACAAAGTATAGCTCAAAATTCGATTTTTTTTATAAATTTGTTTTTTTTTTGAGCTTGCGGGCGTGTCTGTGGGCGGATTTCAAAAACTATTACACTTGATTATTGCGGGCCCCTAGAGAGTATATGGTTAAAATTTCAGCTCTCTAGGTCCAGTTTAAAGGCCTAATTTTTTACAACAGACGGACGGACGGACATGGCTAGATCGACATATCGATGCTGATCATAAATATAGTAACTTTTAGGGGTCTAGGGGCAATATTAAGGTATGTTACAAACTTCGCGTCAAAATGAATATACCCTTAGTGTTGCCGTGGCAATAAAAGGCTTCAAGTTCCAAATTTTTAAACACAAAGCTTTAATGAAATATAAAATTCAATACTTAATATCTATATCTATAAATTTTACAAGGATGAAATACTACTAAAAATTTCGTTTTTTCTCCTGCTTCTTTGTTCACGGCAACTTCTTAAATGTCATCTGTCAACTGTCACACTCTTTATTCCTTCTTGTTAAGCCAAGCTAAGCATTGCCAGGTTTGGTAACACTCCCCCCTGGTAAGCAGGTTGCTTTGTCCTGGTTACCATTATGGCCAAACCGGTGTATATCCAAGACGGCAAGTTTGGTAGCGGGTCGGGTATAAACTCCCGTGGCTGTTTGTACTACAGCGGACCTCGTTTGTCCATCTTTACTTATTTTAGCCTGTAGAACTCTTCCTTTAGGCCAATCGTTTCGCGTGCTGTTTGGGTCAACAACAATAACTACATCTCCCTCTACTATTGGCCTCACCGGGTGGAACCATTTTGCCCTTCTTGTTAAGCAGGGAAGGTACTCCTGTACCCAACGTCTCCAAAACCTATTTGCATATCTTTCACAGGTTATCCAGTTTTTTCGGATAGCTAACCCATCATCAAGTTGGCCGGTAAGCCTCACGCCGTTCGATGAACCAACTAAAAAATGGTTCGGCGTTAACGCTTCGTCACTGACATCTTCTACAGGTACGTAGGTCAACGGCCTCGAATTGATTATGCACTCCACCTCCGCCATCATTGTCAACAAAACTTCATCCTTTGGATTTCTATCGAGATGCATTTGTGCTAACGTTTCTTTTACAGAGCGAATAAGTCGTTCCCAACTCCCCCCCATATGTGGCGACGCTGGAGGAATAAAGTTCCATTTAATTCCTGTTTTAATAAACTTCTCCGCAACCTTGTCGCCTTCTAACTGTGCCAAACTCTCCTTTAGCTTTTGACTTGCTCCTCTAAAGTTCGTGCCATTATCACTCCATATCTCGATCGGCATTCCCCTCCTCGAACAAAATCGCTGCACTGCCATAATACACGAGTCGCTAGATAGGCTGTGCGCGAGTTCGATATGAATCGCCCTGACGGTTAAACAGGTAAAGAGGACTCCCCATCTTTTCTCTGAGTGTCTCCCAACTGCTACGTGCAATGGCCCGAAGTAGTCTAGTCCGACAAAGGAAAATGCTCGGGTGAAAGACATTAGCCGCGCTGGAGGCAAATCTGCCATTACCGGCGGCACTGGTACTGCTCTTCTGTTTTTGCATACCTGGCATATTTTCTGTACATATTTTAACACCATTCGTAGCTTGGGAATAACGTAGACTTGCCGAACTTCATTTACCACAGTTTCAAAATAGAGGTGCCTATACCTCTGGTGAAAATCGTCGACTATTAGGTGGGTAAGGTAGTGAGTTCTTGGTAAGATTATAGGTCTTTTACAATCAAATGATGCATCTTTAGAGGCGTCAATGCGTCCCTTGACGCGCATTACACCACTTGGATCCAGATATGGGCTCAATTTCCACAATGGATGGGACCTCTCTAACGTCGGGCTGTCTGAATTGTCTGCCCTTTGCCATAAATTTTTAACAATCTCCGGATAAACTTCGAACTGGCAGAGTCTATACAAATAGTTCTGAGCTCGCCTTATGTCGTCTAGAGACAAAATGCCCCCTAACTTTCTCTGCCCTTTCTTGTTGAGCGTATCATGGAAACGATAAACCCACGCCATAGTTCCGCGCAATTTTTTCCAAGTTGAAAATTTGGTATAGTCTACTATACTTAGAAACGGAACTGCAGTGTGAGTAAACACATCGAATTCCCTTGCTGTTAGTCGTGTTGGATCCATTGAGGGCCACTCATCTTTTGTTTTGTAGAGAAATTTAGGTCCTTGGTACCATCGGCTTTCTGAGGACAGATCGATCTTTGTGTTCCACTTAGTGGCATCATCTGCTACGTTCTCGTCGCTAGGTATCCACCTCCACTCAGCTTCGCATGAACCTTCTAAGATCTCGCTTACCCTGAACATTACGACCTGTTTCACCTTTTTACAATCGTTTTTTATCCAACAGAGTACTGATTGGGAGTCAGACCAGAAGTATTGTCGATCAATCTTTACTGAATGCCCTTTTACTACCGTTTTCGCCACTCTGACACCTAACAGAGCTGCCTCCAATTCCATTCGTGGTACTGATAGCTGTTTTAGAGGACCAACCTTTGTCCTCGAGCATACTAGCGCACATTCTACCACAGTTCCTTTTTGCACCCGCAGGTATGCTGCCGCTGCATATGCTGATAAACTAGCATCTACGAAAACATGTAGTTCCACAGAACATCCAGCTTCAAACTTTAATGCTTTCAGATAAGGTCTTCTTATTTTAATTGCCTTTACCTTAGGCAACAACATTACCCATTCGCGCCACAATTCAAATTCGGTAGGATGTACTTCTTCATCCCATTCAGTGCGCTGGCGCCAAATTTCTCGTAAAACAATTTTTAACAATACGAGGAAATGAGCGATTAGCCCGAGTGGATCGAATATGCTCATAAGAATCCTAAGAACTTGCCGTTTTGTCGGAGGGCGATCTCCATTTATGACATCCTCAACCAACATTTTAGTACTGTTTAAAAATGAAAATTGATCAGTCCCAGGTGACCACCACATCCCTAAAACCTTTTCGGATTCGTACAATACGGACTGATTTTTAAAACTCTTCTCGCAGTTGGCTGCCTTTTCCCCGAGTGCCCTTGTAACCATTTGAGAGTTGCTTACGAAATTTCTAATTTCAAATCCCCCTTGCAGATGAATAAAAATAACTTCGTTTGCTAAACGCAGCGCCTCTTCTTCAGTATCTACACTATCCAGATAATCATCAACGTAATGATTATTGATTATAGCCCACACGGCTCTAGGGAATTTTATTATATATTCCAGCGCATTCTTATTTTTAACAAATTCCGCAGAGCTCGGGGAACTCGTAGATCCAAATGTTAAAACTTGCATGACATATTCCTCTATCTCCCCGTTTTCTTCATTTCTCCATAGAAATCTTTGCGCGTCTTGATCCTCCTTGTTAACCAATATTTGGTGAAACATTTCTCGAATGTCTTCCCATATCGCTATGCATCTTTGCCGAAATCGGAATAGAACCTCAGGCAGCGCCGGTAATTCATCTGGGCCAGATAACAACATCGAATTCAAGGAAATCCCACTAACACGGGCCGCTGCATCCCACACAATTCGTACTTTAGATGGTTTATTTGGGTTTATAACAGGGAAAATAGGTAAATATCAAGTTATTTTGTTTCGTGTCTCTTTTGATTCACCATTCGCTAGCTTTCTCACGTATTCTTGAATTTGCATGCGAAGATTTTCTGCTAGGACGGGGTCTCTCTTGAGTCTTTTCTCAAGACAAGTAAGTCTACGCACCGCTGCGGGTCTGCTATCAGGCAGCTCGATTTGTTCACTTCTCCATAAAAACGGCACACTAAATCGATCTCCAACACGTTTGGTTGAGTTCTCTAAGAGAGCCTTTGCTCTTACATCCTCTGCATTCATAAGTCGCTTTAACTCTTTCACGCCAACATTTTCAATTGCAAAAAAACTTCGAACTTGCTCATGAAGGCTTTCATCTAATTTGTCTTGGCATTCACATATATGATACGCATAGAAGTCTGCCTGCCTTTTTACAGACCCAACGCATGGACCGAACACAGTCCATCCCAACCGTGTTTTTACTACCGTTGGTTCATACATATGCCCTTCGCGGTGTTTTAGCGAATTGGATAACTTTGCATGATCAAGACCAATTAATATTTTTGGCTTAGCCTCGTCATACGAATCAATTGGAACTCCCTTTAAGTACGTGTACCTGGATTTCAGCACTTGGAAATTCATAGATTGTGCCGGTAGGTTGAGCGATTTTACAGTGCGTACGTTTGAGAGGGTATATTTATCTGTACGATTTGATCCAGAAATTTGCAAGTTTACCTTTCTCGAGTTCTTTTCTGTTCGATGAGCGTTTGATGTCCATTTTAAACACAGCTGTTCTGGTATACCTCCCAGTTGAAGGGTGTTAGCCAGCTCCTCGTCCATTAATGTTATGGACGAACCGTCATCGAGTAATGCATAAGTCTCTACCTTCATGTTTTTGTTGTAAAGAGTAACTGGTAAGATTTTGAAGAGTAAGGTTTGCTTGGGCTCATTGTGGAAATTAGTATGCGCGTGACTTTCACTACTTGCGGCCCCACTCGGTGCACCAGCTTCTTCATCATGAGTGCGTGTGTTATTATCACTTTCCCCAGCTGGTGGCGTCGGAGTTTCTTCATACTTGTGTAGAAGTTTATGGTATCTATAGATGCAGCCATTTATGCCGCATCGTTTGTTTGATGTGCACCTTCGATTGTAATGCCGTATTAAACATGTACGGCAAAGGGAATGTCTATTCATTGCGTCTCGCCTTTGCTTGAGACTAAAACTAATGAATTTACCACATTGCTCTATGGACTTACAATTGTTTTTGCCGCAGATTACACAGCACCGTTGCTCTCGCTCATTGTTTGACAATTCTTGGTGATGCCCGTTCAAAAACTGTGTGTTTCTCGTGCGTCTTTCTTCGGGCTTGGCCCTCATTGGCCGTACTGACGTCATATCTGTCACTTCGCACGCTGCTTGAGCAACCTGACCGAGCCAAGTGCTAAATGTTATGAGGTCAACGGCATCGGTCTGAATTCCCATCCTGAATACTCCCCAATTTAATAGGGTTTGAGCTGGTAGCTTTTCTGACAAATGTCGTATCAACCAGGGGTTGTTGAGATGTGATCTCATACCAGTGGACTCAATCGTAGCGACTATATTCTGCACCGAAAGCGCAAAGGTCACTAGTGAATCCAATTTGTCGGCCTTAGGTGGTGGCTCGCTTTTTAACTTCCTAATTAAATTGTTGATGATGGTTTCTGGACGGCCATATAGCATGCGCAGTGTGGCTATAATAGATGGTACTTGAATTGGATCTCTGAGTTTGCACTTAACCATTGTCTTCGCTGGATCTTTCATACACTTATTCAAACGAATGAGGTTTTCATCATTTGAAAGCCCGCAGGATCGTGTTGTGTTTTCGAAACAGCTTATGAAGAGTGGCCAATCTTCAGGATCGCCAGAAAATATCGGTAACTCTGTAGGCACTATACGCCTAGTGGCTAACTGACGACTACTGAGGTTAGATTCATCGTTATCATGTAAGTGTTGGTAATAGTTGCGTTGGTTAAGCGCATTAGGATTTCCGCGAAGTAGCTTTCTTGAGGATAGTGGTTGCGATGCGGATTGCTTGTGTGGGTACGTACGTCCTGTGTTAATGGGCGTTGGTGAAAATTTGCACCAACCCAGGATTGATTTAAATTTACGTTCGGTTTGTACGACTGATCGACGTGGTTTTCGATCCACGTATCGTTTAGGATTGGGGTCGGTTTAGGATATTGGCGAGCATTTCGAAGGTAATTTTGGATGGCAACTGGAACTTGCCTGAGGAAATGGATTAACATTTACTCTCAGCTGATGATCTTCGTTGTCTTTTAACTGTTCGTTAACCCAATGTTCCAGTCGATCTTTCTTTGTGAACGACTCCACTACGCTTTCGTCCTCCGAAATCTGTTCCAATAGGTTATATTTCGCGTTAAGATACTCGTTATCCCTTTTTTCTTTGAGAAGCCTTTCTTCCTCCAACCTTTTTAAGCCAAGCTTAAGCGATCTCCTACTGTCTGTGGATTTAGATTTCTTACTGGATTCTGCTCTTGATGAATTTGGTGATTGAGACCGGACTGTTCGTGTTGAGATGGCCTTCGACAGGGGTGTGGCGCCTTCTGTGGCCATGATATTTTGACCAGGATTAGTATTGGCGGAAGCCAGTCGATTATCCGTAAGAGCGATTTCACTACGCTGAGCTGCCGAACCTTGATCTAGACCAGCAGTAGCAACAGGTGTACCACCAGTAAAATGTTCAGCCATAGAAGAGACCATAGCATGTCGACCGACGTCAGGTGGTTTCTTGTGGCATTTGGAGCATATCCAATCTCCATTCTCGACGGCAGACGTTACGCCGACACACTGAAAATGGTACCAGTCTTCGCATTCGTCGCAGGATACCATGTCTATTGTGTCGGGTTTGTTGCAAGATCTACAATTGTACTCATTGGGATTGAAAAAACCTGTTTTTGTTTGAACTCGTTTATTGGGCTGTTTCTTAGTTTTCTTCTTTTGTTGTGCATGTGCTGGTGGTGGCAGCGACGGAGGCGGAGGTGAGCGTAGGGTTCTGCCTGACTTATTGAAAATGTCTATGTTTTCTTGAGGCATTGCTTACCTGTGAGTGACGGCGTGGATGTGAGAGCGTTTACCTATGTGAACTGATAACCTAGATATTTTATGGATATGTGGTACTAACCTCTGTGTGCTTGATGCTTCGTATGGTTAATGCCTCTTTACGTAGCAATGTTCGTTGCAATAAGCAACTGGTCGCGGCAATGTGACGCACTCCTGGTCATGCGGGTCTCTAACCTCGCTTTTGCTACACTAGTTTTGCAGTTTTCCTCTTAAAGGTTTTAGTGGGATGACCTTTGCTGCCAAATGTATTTGGGCTATAGCTGGTTAATCTCCTTCCTGCAGTACTATTGCTTGTAGTAATTGACTCGACTTGCGAGTTTCTTTGTCATCGGCTAGTCTTTACCACTTTTCGTGGTTCGAACGAAATTTTTAGAATGTTGCCGTGGCAATAAAAGGCTTCAAGTTCCAAATTTTTAAACACAAAGCTTTAATGAAATATAAAATTCAATACTTAATATCTATATCTATAAATTTTACAAGGATGAAATACTTGTACCTAAAAATTTCGTTTTTTCTCCTGCTTCTTTGTTCACGGCAACTTCTTAAATGTCATCTGTCAACTGTCACACTCTTTATTCCTTCTTGTTAAGCCAAGCTAAGCATTGCCAGGTTTGGTAACACTTAGAATAGGGTATACAAATCGGTGGATTCATGCAATAAATGTGTTAAGTTTTATTAGACTTCGTACTGCCTCCGGTTTGTTGAATCACTTGAAGTAGCCTGTTTTGTTAAGATTCATAAAGTGTCTCTAAAAATTTGAGGCAAATTTCGGACCGGGTTCGTTTTATGGTTTCATTTATCTCGTATGTACTATTAGGTATATTACCTTTTTTTTTTTTTCTTTTTTTTGATTTCCTTCCTTGAAAGCCACCCCTAAAGTAAAGGGATGGCGGTTTTTGGAAAATAGCAGGGTTTTTTTTACTTCAGGTTTAACTGGTCGATTTTAACCAGTTCTTAGAACAACAAAGTTTTTTTTTATTACGTTATAAATTGAAAATAAATTTATTAAGTTATATATTAATCTAAAAAAAAATTAAAGAGGTTTTTTTAATCAGCAAGACAGAATTTTTCTTCAATCTGACATTAATAGCTTCGCCAATTGGTGTGATAAAAACGGTTTATCCCTGAACCCTACTAAATGTCAACATATTGCATTCTCTAGAAAGAATATCCCTTCCACCTTTCGATATTCTTTGTCTCAACATATTCTTTGCAATGCTGATAATTTTAAGGATCTTGGGGTTTATTTCTATCCCAAACTGGTTTTTGCTAAGTATATCAATTCTATTGTTAATAAATCTAATTCTATGCTGGGCTTCGTAAAAAGGTGGGCGAACGAATTTAATGACCCATATGTACATTTCTATGTCATTGTACAATTGTTTTGTGCGTCCGATTCTAGAGTATGCCTCACAAGTTTGGATACCGTTCTACAACATTCATTCAAATCGAATAGAGGTCATTCAACGTAGATTTATTCGATTTGAACTTAGAGGACTCGAATGGGATGATCCATTTTACCTCCCTCCTTACAGTCAATGTATCAAGCTTCTCCAAATGTTACCCCTTTCTCAACGAAGGCTTAATAGCGATATCATTTTTTACAGCAGTTTATATCCGGTCAAATAGATGCACCTGACTTGCTATCGTCTATTGGCTTTAATTTTCGTGGTGGTGCCCATAATTTACGCGGAGTTGAATTATTGCTTAGCCCCCTTCATAGAACGAATTTTGGGAGACACCTATTAGTCGCATGTGTAGAATCTATAATCTAAATGATCATGTGATTGACTTGCATGCTAATATAATTAAGCTTGTCTTAAATTATTTGCATGATTTGTGTCTGTGTTAGTATTTTATAGGTAGGGTAAACTGTCCAGCAGTGGACCAATTTGCGTTTGACTTGATATATTTCTTAAAATATTGGTTTAATCTTTAAAAGGTTTGAAGGTAATTATTATTTGCTTTATTAGCTTTGTATTTCGCCACATGTAGCTTTAGAAAGATCGTAGAAAATAGTAAATTTTGAGTTTTTTTAAAATGCACATCAATTGGTTCCCTGTGCACTAGGGGGTGGACACAGTGAACCACCGGGTAGTTCACAGTGAACCTATAGTGTTTATTTATTATTTCATAAGAAAAATAAAGAGCAAAAACAAGTAATTGATAAAAATCAATTTTTATTTAACATTAACATTAAAAAAAGTAAAACATAAGTAATAATAACAATTAAAAAACAACAAAACATTAACAAAAGGACTTTCAAGGACTTCAACAATATCACAAAACTTATAACTAACGAAAAATAATAGTAAAAAAAAAACACAAAACCATTAACGAATGTTAAATGCTGATAGGTCGTTGCTAAATGAAAATACGGAATTCTGTAGCCTGGAAGTGCTACCATGTTCACGCGGCTCTGTTAATATCATTTTTATATCCCATTTGAACACAGAAGCCAGATCTGGAACGTCCGGCAAAGAAAAGATGCAACTTTTTTCAGACTTCTTTCTCAAATAGCCAACTTGATACTCGTTCCCTTCGGCTTTTAAAACCTTTGCGACGTAGTATACCAAATTCTTCTTTCCCTTAAACTCAACTAAAATAAATTCACCTTCGACGGGATCTCTGGTAATCTCTTCCAAGTTATCAACATTATTTTGCATATTTTCCTCTGAATCTTCATCCGTCATAACATCATCACTTTCAAGGACAACAGATATATCTGATTCGGATGTAGAACTGTCCTGCAAAACTTGTCGCACTGGTTTTTTGCCCTTTTTACCAGCATTTTTTTTGTTCGAAAGTAGTTTTTTTACTAGCTTCTGTGCGCAAAGTCCTTCCTTTTCAGGCGTATCCGTGGCAATCAGACTCCTTCCCTTTTTCCTGCCTTTTCCGCTAGGTTTTCTTGGTGGCGCTTTTAAAGGCGGTCTGAACTCTGCTGGCCCTGTAAAATGTCCTTCAAGATTTTTTTGCGGAATAGCTGGGGAAGCCTTTTCATTTGGATCAACATTTTCTTCGTCTTCGGGGATCGGACGGTCGGTGACAGTACTTGGTAGAAAGTCAATCTCAGTAAAAACCGACCGGTCGAAAGGGAAAATGCCGGTTTTTTTAAAAGCGTTGCTGATCGTTATAGGAGTCAACGATTTTTGATAGGCTTCCCAGACAAATTCACCTACTTCGTATATAGTCACAGCTGTACCAGGATGCCTCATCATCCAGGAGTCCATTGACGCATTGTAAAAAGTTTTAAAAGGTTTGAATGCACAAACGTCAAGCGGCTGTGTTTTATGCGACGAGTGTGGCGGCAAAGTAAGTATCGTTACTCCATTTGACTTTGCCAATTCTAATGATTCAATAGAGAGGTGTGATTCATGATTATCCAGAATAAGCAGCGAAGGATTTGTCATAGATGAGGAAGTGTGTTGAATAAAGTGCTTCATTACGTTAGGAAATAACTCTGAATTCATCCATCCACTGGGTGTAGCTAGGCCTAAACTGCCTGGAGGTGTACCTTTAAAAAAATAAATAAAATATAAATTATCGAAGAGAAGTTTTTGCTTAAGTCTAACCTTTAAGCATATAACTTTTAAAGTTCTTTCTTGGAAAAACAATGGCAGGAGGAAGAGCTTGTCCACTCGCACAGATTATGGCACATGTTGTTGATAAAGTCCCTCTCTCACCACTGGTAACTTTGCAAATACATCTTATGCCTTTAGGTGCTAAAATTTTTGGTGGTTTCTGCACCGTCGTTGTTGCCGTTTCATCCAGATTATATATTCTCGTGCCATTTAAAAAAATTGGATGGCGCTTAATGACTATTTCTAAGTTGTCAAAATATTTTCCGATGTTGAAGCTGTTAAACGCTGTTGCTCGAGCCAAGCTACAGCTTTCTGGAGCTCTCAGAGTCAAGCTAAGGTGTCTTTTACGAAACGATCGCAACCATTCAATGCCTGCCATTTTCTCCTTCTTCCAGCATTCGGGAATTTTTAATTTGTTGATTTTTGCAGTTTCGTATGCCAACTTCCGGCAATCCACATTGGTCAAACCATAAAATAAGTATGCTGAGTCCTTGAGATACTTTATTAAAGTAGCTTCCTGCTCCTCTGTGAATATTAGGTTCAATGTATAGTTTGGTGTGAGCCTCATTACTTCTAATTCCTGGTCGTTCAGATTTTTTGTTTTCACAAAATATCTTCTCAATGTTGCGTATGGAATTTGTTTTTCTTTAGCAGCTTGCCTTATTTTCCTTCCATCCTTAATCAGTTGAAGTGCAGATTTCATCTGCTCCTTTGTGTGGGTTCCTATTTTTCTGTGTTTCTGTGTTCGTGCCATTTTAACTGAAACAAAATTGTGAACTTATTGTTTAAATATTGTACCTATATAGTTGTGTCTGGCGTATGGCTAGTACACAGTGAACCATGCATGGTACACAGTGAACCATGCATGGTACACAGTGAATCATGGTTCACTGTGTACGACTATATTCTGGTTCACTGTTGCACATAGTGACTTTTTGGAGAAAATTATTTTTATAAAAAAAAATATTTCACAAATTGTATTGACATACTAATTTTAATTAATAATAATAATCAACATTTGAATCTGTATCCAACAAATCTCACTAAGCACATTACTTTTTTAAATGGAACAAAAATAAAAAGCACGATTTCTAATTTACTTACCAGTAATATTCCCTTTTTCTTCAGCACAACCGACACTGACAAGCGCACTACTTCAACTGCCAGGTAAATTTATAGAGGATCAAAACGAGGTTCATTTTCTCTTTAATTCGTTTTTCTCTTATAAGTAGAGATTCTGTAAATTTAAAAGATTCACTGTGGGATACATAATTATTGAATTTTTAATTGTTTTCTTCTTACTAACACCTGCACTAAATGATGAGCCTGTGAGAGCACTTTTAGTGCCGGCAAATTTCTGCTCGTGCTAGTTGCTTGCTTGAAGCACTCCACGACACAGATAGTGTATTTCAAAAAAACTTAGCAAACGTCGAAAACGAAAACAACAGCGAAAAGAAAAGTATAGAAAAAAGTAACAAAGAACATGAAGCTAATTAGTGAAGGAATGAATTTCAAAAGTAACATTTTTTAAGAAACTGTGCAGTGTTTGTAATTTTCTAGAAGGTTTACAGAGAAGGTGCAAGCGGTCAAAAATGTCTCGAATTAACGTGAAGCGAGCTAGAAGAGAATGTGTAGGTCGTGTCATAGAACGAATATTTTTATAGGGAGGAGTTTTCAGTGTTTTCTGCATTTTTCGCTGGTGTGAAAAACCCAGCTGTTACATTAAAAAGAAAAAAAAAAACGTTTTAACCGAGATAAAAAATAAGCGAAAAAAAACTGCCTAATTCAAAAAAAAATAACCGGTTTCGGTTTTTCATATCCATAGCACACTTTTGTAGTGTACCCACAAGACTACAACCCAAGATCATATTACCCCAACAGTGACCTAATGGCCACACAGAATACACAAACCCATAATCGAATTACCATTAGCAAAACACATAATGAGTGATCTAGGTGACAATGCATTGCACACTGCACTGGCATTGACCCACTCGAGTGAATGTTATGTAAACAAAGCGATAATGCGATAATTCATTATGACACAAGTGCCATTCGTTCATTCACTGCTTCCAAATTGCCAGATGTTAGTTGAAGGAGTAATCCGACTCTTTCTTTTATTTTAGGTCATAAGTCGATACTGATTTGAGAATGCTAAGAGGGAATAAAATTAGTATATAAGTAGAACATTTTGTAAATAAAAAACATAGGGGCGGGCTACAGTCCGCTTGGGCGAACTGTTGGATACCCTATTCTTATTCCTATATCTCATAAGTGGGCGTGACAAAAATTTAAAGGATTTTATCGAAAAAACTAAGCTTTTGTAAATAAAAACGCTCCCTAGCTCAAACTTTGGTTTTTCAATAAAATTGTTTTATTTAATTGTGGGCGTGTCAGTAGGCGGATTTAAAAAAAATTTAAGTATGAGCATAAAGGGCACCTAGAGAGTATATACTATAAATTTCAGCTCCCTAGCTCAAACTTTGGACTTTCAAAAATAAAATAAAAATAATTGTGGGCGTGTCAGTAGGCGGATTTTGAAAATATTTACACATGAGCATAAAGGGCCCCTAGAGAGTATATATTAAAAATTTCAGCTCCCTAGCTCAAATTTTGGTTTTTCAAAAAAAATATTTTATTTAATTGTGGGCGTGTCAGTGGGCGGATTTTGAAAATTTTATGTCCCAAGCAGTTTTATGGGCCAAAGATCATATATAAAAAATTTCAGCTTTCTAGCTCAAAATTCAATTTTTCCCAAAATTTGTTTTATTTAATTGTGGGCGTGTCAGTGGGCGGATTTTGAAAATTTTATGTCCCAATCAGTTTTATGGGCCATAGATCATATATAAAAAATTTCAGCTCTCTAGCTCAAAATTCGATTTTTTCCAAAATTTTGTTTTTTTGAGTTTGTGGGCGTGTCTGTGGGCGGATTTCAAAAATTCTTAAACTTGATTATTTCGGGACCCTAGAGAGTATATGGTTAAAATTTCAGATCTCTAGGTCTAGTTTAAAGGCCTAATTTTTGCCGACGGACGGACGGACGGACGGACGGACGGACGGACGGACGGACGGACGGACGGACGGACGGACGGACGGACGGACATGGCTAGATCGACATTACTATCGATGCTGATCATAAATATAGTAACTTTTAGGGGTCTACGGGCAATATTAAGGTATGTTACAAACTATGCGTCAAAATTAATATACCCCTAGAATAGGGTATAATTAGATTCAATTAGACTAAAGATCGATTTGTTTCTCACTTCTATGGCACTTTATGGCGTATTGAGCCTGCCTTACTCTCAGCCTTTTTTCCACTGACTTAACACTTTTTTTTTTTTTTTTTTTTTTAATTTAAAAACGAAATCCAAATCCCAGAGCACTCAGACTCGGTGTAATGGTCCATTGTACGACATAACACTACTAACGGAGTACCGTACGTAGTATACAGGTTCTACTAGTACAGTTTCCGACGTACCTTACATGACGATCCTGCACTACGATCCTGCCAGACTGTTGCTGAATTTCTAAGAAATCCAACAGGGAGGAGACCAAATGAAGTTTCAACAATTCAAGACTCATTGGATTCATAACACCAAACTTTACCGAACAGATTTAACTTATTGCCTATATGCAATCCGATTCGATACAACGATTTAACGCAGATGAACTGGAAGACTAAAATGGGCAACAACAGCGCGAAAGAAGAGGTTGTGGTGAACACAAATAACGACCAGCACGTTACAGTAACCTCATCAGCAGCAACACCCGTAGTTATATTTGTAGTATTATATATACTCTATAAATTTAATATACAGTAGTGAACCCCTGATTGCGTGAACACTCCGCTAGCGTGAACACCCATTTTTTTATACAAAGTATAATATATATGAACTTGTTAAGTCGTTCTTTGGGTTGTTTGTTAGTTTTCGTATACATTTGAACAGTGGAGTTTGTAGTAAGGTGTTTTCGTGCGTAGCTGCATGCACATTGCACAAGTTTAAACACGTTAATTCGTTCGTTTGCTGGGTTGTTATTTTTATACCCTATTCTAGGGGTATATTAATTTTGACGCATAGTTTGTAACATACCTTAATATTGCCCGTAGACCCCTAAAAGTTACTATATTTATGATCAGCATCGATAGTAATGTCGATCTAGCCATGTCCGTCCGTCCGTCCGTCCGTCCGTCCGTCCGTCCGTCGGCAAAAATTAGGCCTTTAAACTGGACCTAGAGAGCTGAAATTTTAACCATATACTCTCTAGGGTCCCGAAATAATCAAGTTTAAGAATTTTTGAAATCCGCCCACAGACACGCCCACAAATTAAAAAAAACAAAATGTTGGAAAAAATCGAATTTTGAGCTAGAGAGCTGAAATTTTTTATATATGATCTATGGCCCATAAAACTGATTGGGACATAAAATTTTCAAAATCCGCCCACTGACACGCCCACAATTAAATAAAACAAATTTTGGGAAAAATTGAATTTTGAGCTAGAAAGCTGAAATTTTTTATATATGATCTTTGGCCCATAAAACTGCTTGGGACATAAAATTTTCAAAATCCGCCCACTGACACGCCCACAATTAAATAAAATATTTTTTTTTAAAAACTAAAATTTGAGCTAGGGAGCTGAAATTTTTAATATATACTCTCTAGGGGCCCTTTATGCTCATGTGTAAATATTTTCAAAATCCGCCCACTGACACGCCCACAATTTTTTATTTTTTATTTTTGAAAGTCCAAAGTTTGAGCTAGGGAGCTGAAATTTATAATATATACTCTCTAGGTGCCCTTTATGCTCATACTTAATTTTTTTTTAAATCCGCCTACTGACACGCCCACAATTAAATAAAAAAATTTTATTGAAAAACCAAAGTTTGAGCTAGGGAGCGTTTTTATTTACAAAAGCTTAGTTTTTTCGATAAAATCCTTTAAATTTTTGTCACGCCCACTTATGAGATATAGGAATAAGAATAGGGTATCCAACAGTTCGCCCAAGCGGACTGTAGCCCGCCCCTATGTTTTTGTATACAATTTGAACACTGCGCACTGTAGATAAGTGTTTCTTTGCAAAAATGTCTTTTAAAAATCCGACATTCTTATCATTGAAAGAAAAAAGTGAAATTATTGAGGAATTGGAAGAGGTGTAGCCAAATCCACAATTTCAGCGATAGTCAAAAATAAGGACAAAATCTTTAAAGAAGTGATCCCTACCCAAATCAGCTCGTTTAAAAGAAAAACCTTAAAGCAAGGCGAGTATCCCCGTATGGAACGAGCGTTATATAAATGGTTCTTGAAGCAGCCTTGTTAAAAATCTACCGGTTGGTGGAGAAATGCTGAAAGAAAAAGCGAAACCAATGCATACTCAACTAAAAGAAAAAGAAGGGGCCTTTAATGCCAGTTCTGGTTGGGTAAGTGGGTTCAAGTCACGTTATGGTGTTCGGCTTTTAAAAATCTGTGGGGAAAAACTTTCATCCGATCATGGCGCTATTGCGCCATTCAAAAATAATTTGGAGAAAATAATTCATGTGCTTCACCTGTCTAAGAACCAAATTTATAATGCCGATGAGTCGGGTTTATTTTGGAAGATGGTGCCTGAAAAAACATACGTTGCCGGTGGGGAAAAAATAGCTCCAGGCCGAAAGTAGAGAAGGCCAGGATTACGTTCATAGCGTGTACAAACGCTACTGGACTTCACAAACTAAAGCCACTGATTATTGGCAAGGCAAAAAAAACTCGTTCTTTCAAAAACTTTGATATTCCGGTTGATTATCGTAGCTCGAAGAACGCTTGGATGACTGCAGATATTTTCAAGGAATGGTTCCACGAGCTGTTTGTTCTGCAGGTAGAAATAGAATAAGAAATTCTTGATGATGGCAAGCTCATACATTTGTTTCAGGTACACGATTTCTTACGAAAGGAAGGTTTGCCAATAAGAGCTGTTCTACTCCTGGATAACGCTCCATGTCATATGTCCGAGCTTTTATTAAATACCCATGATGGTTCTATCTTCACAGTATACATGCCACCAAACGTGACACCATTGATTCAGCCAATGGATCCGAACGCGATCCGTATTACAAACCTCTATTACAGAAAAAGTCTGTTAAGATTAGCTGTTGGAAAAAGAAATGTTTTGGATTTCTTAAAGTCTTTAACAATAAAAGACGCAGTTTCTTTATTCGCAATAGCCTGGAGTCAGTTAAAACCCGACATTATAGACAAATGTTGGCGTAACAATTTGCCTCAGACTTGCGCAGTCGAAGGGGATAGTTCAGATGAAGAGGAAAATATTATCTTAATAGGGGATAAATTGAGGCAGCAGCGATTTGAAGACACTAATGAATTGCAAGATTTGCTACAAATTATTATACCAGAAGTAAGTCTTATGTGATTTCGAATATCATGCAAACCATAGCTAGATACCACTTGATTTTCGATGAACTTCGATCAACGATAATAGCGGCTGAAGCTATTACAATTTTTGATATGGCAATAGAATGGGCTGAAGATAATACCACGGAGTATTCCGACATACTTGTTTTGAAAAAAAAAATCGTGAAAAAACAGTGCAGAAAGTACTGGAGAACAAAAAAAACAGACTAGTATTAAGGATTATTTTAACTTAATAAGAGAATTAAAATTAAATCTCAATAAATATCAAAAAAAACTACTGTCCAAGTGTATTAAATGGGTGAAAAACCAGATTGGATAACGTGAACAATGTTGTTTGCGTGAACGGCCTGTGCAGTAATTAGTTCACGCTATCCAGACAGCACTGTATGTATATTACAAAAATTATGTTAAGAGCAGAATAGCTGGAAATAGCATTAACAATGTATACATTTTTTTTCATATTTTAGAGTATAAGATAGTTAATTCATTAGACAAATAAAAATATAAAATTGCGAACAGAAACTTATCTATGGCTAGGTCAAAATAGTAATGGAAGAGTATCTCAAAGAAAGAAAAGTACCAACAGAGGGTATTCACAGGCAACGTGGGGTGCAAAGCAAAAACAAATCCAAGATATCAAAGAAGAAGTTAAGGGACTATTGAAAACCAAGGATATCTCTGCACAGTTTATAGAGGAATTCATAGAAAAGTGCAAAACTATTGAGAAAATAATAAAAGAAAAACTGAGTAAGATGGCTGATTTCAGCATTGATAGCTCGATGAAGATCTTCCCAATCTTCACGGGTTCATATCGGGAATTAGACTCATTCCTAAAGATAACGGAAATAATATACAACAGCTTAAAGGACTCAGACAAACAACAGCTACTAGACTTTGTATTTCATGTGAAGCTCAGTCCAAGCGTAAAAACTGCGTTGGGATTTGCGACAAAATTCCCAGACTTTAATACATTAGAGAACAGTCTTAAAGAAAAATACAGAAGCAGAACAACAGTAGCACAGATCCACACACAGTTATCACAATTAACGCAAAGAAATCTAGCAATAATACCATACAAGGACAAGATTTTGTCACTGATAGCAGACCTTAACAATCTGCAAAGCGAGAATTTACCTAGCGGTGCAACCAATGCAGAAAAAGCAGTATTGGCAAGATGAATGATACATACGCCCTTACAATATTCAAAAATGGTTTAAACGAATACATAAAACCAACGATATTTGCCGCACAACCGAAAACACTGACAGAGGCTATCAACCTAGCAATTGATCTAGAGAGAGATTCAAGCCAAGGCAATGACCAAATGCTGCATCTGAGAAGAGGAGGCTACAACCAAAACAACAACAAGCGAGGCTGTACAACTAGGCCCAATAACTACAACAACAACCACAACAACAACAACCCGAGATACAACCACCAAACAAATCAGAGGTATATGAACAACCAACAGCCAAACCAAAGGTATACAAACAACCACCAACAAGTTCACAATAATCACCACTCGTATAACTCACCCAATCAACGAAACAATTATAACAACAACAACAATTACAGAAACAACCCTCAAGTAAGACAAAACAATGGACAGACAAGAAACAATTTTAATAGACACACCAACAATAGAAGAATTAACGTCATCGACAATCAGGGAAACGTAAATGGTCCAGAGAACAGTAATTAACATCTCCAACAAACCCATAAACCATATAGCAATACAGGTAGAAACACTCAAGAGAAACCTGACATACCTTATAGACACATCAGGCGCGGACATATCCATATCCAAAGAAGAAAATATGGACATAGACGTAAACGAAAGATGCAGACTGACAGGGATAACAAGAGAAGAAATCCACTCACTAGGAACAGCAAATTTAGAACTAAGATTAAACGACACAATAATACCGCACAAGTTTCACATAGTAGACAGATATTTCCCAATCGTAACAGATGGTATCCTAGGTAGAGACTTTCTTGCACGGTACATGTGTAAAATAGATTATAAAATTTACACACTTACAACAATAGTAAACGAACAAGAAATAATCACACCAATGTTAGCAATAATACAAAGAAAAATTACGATACCACCTAGAATGGAAGGAATATTTCCAATAGACATAAAATTAACTAGAGACAGCATAATTTTGAATGAGGAAGTTGAAAAAGGAGTATTTATAGCCAACTCCATAATACCAGCCAAAGGAAGATGTCACACAAATGATTTCGAGGTAAACATAGAGAATATCAAGCCAAAGCTAGAAAATCTAGAGAATTACAGCATAATGAGGATAAACGAGACAACATATGACGAACGAAGAGTACAAAAACTACTAGCAGAACTAAAAGTAGACCAAACTGACACAGAAACAGAAAAATCACTTAAACAGATATTCCGACACTATCAAGACATTTTTCACCTTGAAAATGAACCACTCACGACAAATAACTTCTATTCACAAAGACTCAATACAACAGACAATAGCCCAGTATACGTAAAAAATTATAGACTCCCGCAAACACAAAATTGTGCAATAAGAGAACAAGTCAGAAGCCTACTAGAAAATGACATAATAG
This sequence comes from Portevinia maculata, assembly GCA_949715645.1. Lineage (NCBI taxonomy): Eukaryota > Metazoa > Arthropoda > Insecta > Diptera > Syrphidae > Portevinia > Portevinia maculata. The sequence continues at coordinate 76,677,139 of OX454527.1, forward strand.
AACATTCAGTTAGTCCATACAATGCACCACTACTTCTAGTACCAAAGAAAAGAGAAGACAATACAAAGAAATGGCGTTCGGTAGTAGATTTTAGAAAATTAAACAACAAGATAGTTAACGATAAATTTCCACTAACCAGAATCGAAGATGTACTCGACAAACTAGGTAGAGCAAAGTACTTCTCTACTCTCGACATGACGAGCTCATTTCATCAAATACCACTAGAACAAGAATCAAGACCACTAACAGCATTTTCCACACAAGACGGACATTACCAATTCAAAAGATTACCGTTCGGATTGAAAATATCGTCCAATAGCTTCCAACGAATGCTCACTATAGCTCTAAGCGGATTAGAATCCGACGCTTTTTTATATGTTGACGACATCATAATTTTTGGTTGCAGTCTAAAGCACCACAATAGAAACCTAATTAATGTATTTGAGAGACTAAGACAGTACAATTTAAAACTAAATGCTAGCAAGTGCCATTTCCTTAAATCAGAAGTTGTATACTTAGGACAGCTAATAACAAGTAATGGTATAAAGACAGACCCCGCCAAATACAAGACCATAGAAAACTACCCAACACCTAAAAACGCTGATGAAGTCAGAAGATTCGTTGCATTTTGCAATTACTATAGAAGGTTTATTCCAAATTTTGCCGAAATTGCAAAAAGCTTAAATTCACTCCTCAAGAAGAACCAACCTTTTATCAAAACGAATGCGAGACAGCATTCACCGAGTTGAGGCAGAAGCTAATAAACCCACCAATATTGCAATATCCGAATTTTGACAAACCGTTCATACTGACAACAGACGCATCAGTATACAGGTTCTACTAGTACAGTTTTCGACGTACCGTACACTTTTTCCACGATGTTCATGTCAAGCGAAAATGGTGGCCTCATCAATGGTGCACATTTTGGGTTGGAGCTTGGAATCCATGCTTTTAATGATGGCGAGCTTTAAAAAATCTCTTGATGAATACATATGTAAGATTAGTCCGTTAATAGGTCAAAAGGCAATAATTATAATCTTATAGTTAAGTTTAAAGCGTCCGCATACGGACCATTCATCTATATATTAATACGGCGTTGCCTATAACGTGTTTCCACTCATTTTTGCTATTATACGCCACATAGATATGCCAACACTATATATATTTGGGTAGGGGACAATACATAGAAGTGCACAATACAAAAATTATCCACATAATATAACACACATTATGAATTACAGCAGCTAAAATGAAGCGAATTGGATGAAATTACAACAACAACAACATTGCTGTGAGGCAATAATCTGCCAATCGGAACTGAAAAATTTTATATTAAGAAGTTACTTGAAAATGCTTGAAGTTACTTAAAAATGCTTGAAAATACTTGAAGTTACTTGAAGTTACCAACAACAACATTGCTGTGCATGTTATGCATTTGATAATTCATGAACATACCTGAAGTTACTTGGACATGCTTGAAGTTACTTGAAAATGCTTGAATGTACTTTAAAATGCGTAAAGTTACTTGAAGTTACTTGAAAATGCTTGAAAATACTTGAACTTGAAAATGTTTGAAGTTACTTGAAGTTTTCCGAAAATGCTTGAAGTTACTTGAAAATGCTTGAAAACTTGAAGTTACTTGATAATGCTTGAACATACTTGAAGTTACTTGAAAATGCTTGAAGTTACTTGAAATGCTTGAAGTTACTTGAAAATGCTTGAAGTTACTTCAAAATGCTTGAAAATACTTGAAGTTACTTGAAGTTACCAACAACAACATAGCTGTACATGTTATGCATTTGATAATGCTTGAACATACTTGAAGTTACTTGGACATGCTTCAAGTTACTTGAAAGACCTTGAAGTTACTTGAAAATGCTTGAAAATACTTGAAGTTACTTGAAGTTACCTGAAAATGCTTGAAGTTACTTTAAGTTACTTGAAAATGCTTGAAGTTACTTGAAAATGCTTGAAAACTTGAAGTTACTTGATAATGCTTGAACATACTTGAAGTTACTTGGACATGCTTGAAGTTACTTGAAAATGCTTGAATGTACTTTAAAATGCGTGAAGTTACTTGAAGTTACTTGAAAATGCTTGAAAACTTGAAGTTACTTGAAAATACCGGACAAAAATTTATATCATGTGAAATCAGAGAATGTAATGTCGAAAAATTTCATTTTCCGATTAATATGTACAACAGTCGACTTTGTTTTTTTCAACTTATATTATAAATCGGTCGAATTTCGACCATGGGGCGACCCCTAGTTTAGAATAAATATGCTGTTAGTTTTCAGTTGGATTTAATAATTTTTCTCTAGGAGGTAAGTTGATACAAGTAATACAAAATAAAAGATCAATTTAATTGTCAAATCCATGCTGTTGTTGTCATTGCGGTATGTATAGGGGCTCCATTCTGCTAAAAAGTTCATCGCTTTCCACCAAACATTTTGGAAAAAGCTCTATCCAGAACAGATAGGTGTTCGCGGTCATTTTCGAGCTTTGAAAATCCAGTTCTATACTGTGCCATAAAAAAAATTTGCTCTCCATACCTCCCTTGCTGTGTATTCTATCTTCTATCCAAGGTTATTTCACCCTTTTTCAAATCATGGAATTATAAAATTTTCCCCATAAGTTTCGTCCAAATTAAACTTTTTTTCGTCGGAAAAGTGGACAAATCGCCACTCCCGACTCTACCGATGTGTTTTATTTCATAGCTAAGTCGCTGACTCCTACGTGTTGCATTCAGTTTTGGCTTCATCTACATCTTATCTGTGCTGAATATGCGTGGCGGTAAACAGTCATTCTACTAACCTTAATCCCATTTTTAGCCTTGATTTTTCCTGGAGAGTGAAGAGAGCATTTCATCGGAAGCAGTTTTAAGTACTGCTCGCCGTTCTTGAGATGTTTTTGCCTTGGTTACACGTCTTTAGCAATTTCTTTTCCTAGTTTTTAGGGTCTTTAAGGAAGTTATGTACAACTGTATGGCCTCTTTCAATCGTTTGCACTATGAAGCGGATACTTTGATCCTATACTCTGCACGCCCTTTTATAATAATATTTTACGAATGTCATAACAGGTAGGTTTTGCATGTAAGATTAAAATTTTAAAACCCAATTTACGAGATTTTGATGGCCCAGTTTTACCGGATGAGCGTTCCTCTAGCTCTAACCTATACTTTCGTAAATAAATATTTATTTATTTTTTGTCATGAGCTGTGCATTGAAGCCACGGTATTGAATTAAATTTATACTGAGGCACCTCCTACCAGCACACACATTCATATAAAGATTTCTGGTAAAATTACTAACTATGGTGTGGATATGGGGTTAATCGGCCCATTGGTATACAAATTATATTGTGGCGCCACCGAATGCCACATCTAACTAAGAAGCATTATCACAACCTAACAAGTATGAATATGTGATATGAAGTCAGTTGTTCGAGGGCTTGGCGTGATGCCTACCACATACGCAAAATGATTTTATAGTTACTACTTACTGAACGGGCTACCGACCCTTGGAGAGTCTTTGCCCGAAACAATGCGATGGCTTTGTCTTTACAACGGAGGTTTAGTCTTTCATTTCGTATCGAACCTGAATGCTGAAAGTAAAAGATCGTCTTCACTGGCGCATTATATCCCATTCGCTCCATTAAACCGGTTTGTTTTAGCTATTTGAACCACATCCATTCTACGTATCCGTTTGATATTTACTCCAATTGGTGCGTTGCGGACGGGTTGAGAGGTTGAGACTTTTCACACAATACGATCGATAGTGAACAATTTCTGCGGGGGCATAAGGTTGCCTTTAATGCAGCAAGCGGAGCATGTTTTCTTGCATCAATGCTTGGTTGATGATTTGCTGTATGCACCCTACCAAAAAACAACCTCCATATCTAAAGAGCTCCGCTGGCAAAACATCACTGCCAGCAACCTTGTTTTTCTTAAGCTTCTTTTTTTGTAAATACCTAGGCCAACTTCTTCAAATCTGCGTTGTGAAACTGGTTCTTCATTGGCTGTACGTGGGTTATCACTCTATCTATACATGATGCCCATTGAGTAGCTTGTGATGAAAATGCTGCCTAAATCAATCTACTTTTCCATGCGCTTTGATGACAAGGTTTCCTTCGCTATTTTGAAGAGCCAGCGCAGTTGTTTGAAATTCTTATAAAACCTCCGGATGTTGTTTCGATCGCGGAACTCCTTGATTTTCTTGGCTCAATACTCTTCCATTGCTACCCTTGTATTACGATGCAGCGTTTTCACTTGTGCATCTACTATCATCCTTTTTCGGTATACGTTTATGTTGTCATACCACAGTTTTATTCTCTGGAATGACTATTGACCTACGGTGGTTTTGGCTCCAGTTTGCATCTTACCTCGTTGGACCGATACTTTTAAGTTTCTCTTCGATATTTGGAAACATTTTGCATTAGAAAGTGTAGGGAAATACAAGCTATGTTAAGAAGATGGCGGTACCGAAATCTGAAAAACCTTGGCAACCCCCGCCAGTATAAACTTCCCACACTCTTGTCTCTTAAATTGTGCCTGACTTTTCTATGAGAATAAAAACGTGTTTCTAGCCCAAGGGTTTGGTGTCTCTAATTTTTCTTTTTTCTTTTAAAGTTTCTTACTTGCTTTCCATGCGATACTCCTTATAACATTTGGCATCCCTCGATTCCTAATTATTAAATTGGATGATCTATGAAACTATGTCTAAAGAAGAAACCATCGCAAAATACACCATGAATTTCGCATCAAATACCCTCAAAACAACCAAGCAACCGAAACATCAAACAACCATCAAACGAAAAGGTATTTTGAAGGCAATGAAAATTGCTTGAAGGTTATTGGACCAAATTGACAGTAGAGCATGAGGAAATCCTTAAACTATGGTACACGACAATAACCGCGGGGACTTGAAAAGGTTATTTTGCGAAGAGCGATTTGTGAAAATCGAAGCTCAGTACTGCGAAGCCCTAGGTGAGCGCAATGACTTTATCGACGAGTTCCATATTACTGCAGTAATATGGAACAGTACGACGGCGGATACATCCTGTAGCTCGACTGCTGGCCACGGTTACTCAGCGGAATCAATTTTGTCACTTATTCCGTTGCCCACATTCGATGCATCCTTTTTACAGTAGTTGACGTTTAAGGATATGATTACCTGCAGTGGAATTTATAACTCTCGGATATGCAGCGTCTGCATTTCTAAAAGAGCAGTCTGGTAGGTAATGCGGTCGAGGTTTTGGGCAAAATGCCAACCATCGAGATGAGCTTTCAAATTGCCTGCGAATTGGTGCAGAGCGCTACGATAATAAGCGAAGGCTTCTCAAAACATGAGCATTGCATCACAGACGTTACTACGAACTAGGTTGGATGGAAAGACTGTACCATTTGGGCGCTCAAGCTGGTTTTTTTGGTAATACATAGAAAAACTGGATGCTGTTACTGTTAAAGAATGGAAGACATCGCTCGCGTCTCCTAATCATATTCCAGCGTTTGCGGACTTAACCAAATTTCTGGAGAATCGGCCACAAGTCCTCGAGGCGGTTTCTACGCCTGCCATCTAAAAGAAGGAATCAACTCCAAGGGCGTCGAGTTCAAACCCAGGTCGCAGTCATCATACGAACGTCGGTCGCTGTCCATGCTGCTCCTTCTGCACATTCTGGTGTTGTTGAAGGGATTTCGAAAGAAGGCACCATCTGAGAAGCTAAAATCTGTGAACAAGGCCAAACTCTGCCCAAATTTTATGAAAGCTGATCATCATGGCTCCATTGATTGCCTCTCAACTTATTCTTGTCAAACATTTCGACAACAGCATCACACAATGCTCAATGCTAGCTTTCCGATACACTCCAGCAACGTAAATGCCCATCAGACTTGCAGACAATATTGAGTTTGAAGGTGACAGCAATGGATCTCCGGCACGATTGCCATCTGTGTTGCGGGCCACTGCTCAGATTGAACTTCGGTCAACTACAGCCCACTTTCTCCAACTTCGAGCTCTTCTGGACAGTGACTTGCAAGCATCATTTATCAGTGAGTTTGCCGTGCAACAGCTTCATCTTCGTAGAATTCGACTATATGTTCCTGTAACTGGTTTGGATTTGGAACGGGTCTGGTGAGAAGCGGATTTACCATCAACTGTTCAGCCCTTCGATGAATTTTTGAGTCTTGAACTAGCTGACCCAAAATTCAACGAGCCTGGGAATATCGATGTCATTTTGGGAGCTAATGTGTATGGCTCTTTACTTTGTGGCGAGATAAAGCGAATTAAGCTGTAGCACAAAACACTCATCTACACTGGTTCATTTTCGGGCGCTTGCGCGCATCAACTGCTCTGCAGTTGTGCAACTACATTAACCGGCCTAGATGGGTTGGTTCAGAATCCGTGGAGATTGAATGACCATGAAGACGTGGGTTGAACCTGGGCAAGACGAGCTTTATTGCCAAGAAGATTTTGAAGGAACAGTGCGAAGAACCAGGTTTGGGCGCTACGTTATTTAGTAACCGTTCGAAAATTCTATCGACTTGGCGGATACCCAGCTAGACGCCTACAAGCTCTTCCACTTTCAACAAACTCACTTAGAAAATGATCCCAAAATGAAACCGTTTTATGAGGAGTTCATGTCCGAGTACTTGGATTTTGGAAACAAGGCGGCCGTATCACTGGAGGAAGCTGAGCCGCCTCGTGCTTGCTACATTCCACATCACGGTGTATACAAAGAATCCACCACAACAACAAAGCTGAGAACCGTCTTCAATGCATGAAGAAAATGCAGACGTTTCAATTCATTAAATGATTAGGGCCCAAACTTCAGAGTGATTTATCAGCCACCATCTTGAATTTCAATGTTGCCTGGCACTTACATATTAATCAGTGCATAATTCTCTAAAATTTGTGTATATATATAAGTGGTTATAAACTTGACACAAAAATCCAAAAAATCAATGTTTTCAAACCACTGCCCTCAGCAACGATGAAAAAAAAACCCCAGCCAGACTCTGCATTTCATGCTAATACCTTCACATACTCCAACCTTAATAGGCTAATTGTCTTCGACTTTGAAATTCATTTTTTATTCATTATTTGATATTTACTTACAAAAATGATTAAATCTAACTTAAAATTAACAGGATATTTATTCTTAATTATTGGTCCTTATGCGGACGCTATAAACTTAACTATCACATTACAATTATTGCCTGCCTTTCGGCCTTAAAACTATTTTACGAACTAATCTTACATATATATTCATCGAGAACATTTTTAAAACTCGGCATCAATATTTAAATTTTATATATTATATAAAATAACTACCTATTTTACTTACTTAAACTATTAAACGTATTATGACGAACCAACCCCCCCCCCCCCCCCCCGCTCAAAAAGCAGCCAAAATTCGACAAATTGCTTTTCCGTGTCGCTATTGCGGTACTTAACCGAAGGAGCTCATGAACATTGGCGACGTCTCCGGCGCGGATGAGCCACTCATCTCTCACGCTGCATTAATATAGACAATTGCCTCCGGCGGATAAAGCCAGCGCGGAGCGTACTCTCTGTGGGCATTTCATTTGGGTAGAAAGCCCAAAAGATCAGGCTATTGTCGCTGGCCATCGCCCTTGCAACGTGCCTTCGAGTCACCTTAATAAGGAAATTGTCAATCCTATTCAACTGAGCCCCATCGTATAGGACCTTGTTATGATAGTATTTTATATAGTTGCGTTAATATAAATTACATATAACAAAGGTTTGTGCATCCCCCGCCAGGTCAACTTGTAGAAAAGTCCCTCTTTCCCTTTTTCGGGATAAGGTGTACAGCTACCTTTCAATGCGCCGGATAATGTGCATTATTCAGCGCAATGTTAAACAGGGTGGTAATACTATCTACAGCCTCCAGGAGCAGGTGTCTCAATACGACGTTTGGGACACCATCCATCCCCGCCGACTTTTTATTCTGTAATGACTCGAAGATGCACAGAAGATCATCCTTCTACACAAACAAGTGCGATGCATTTCGACCATTGACGACAACTGCATTAGCATGGTTTTCATCATTGAATACGGTGAATCCGTTATTCTCAGAACGCCAATTCTCAAGTTCGGTGCGCAGATAGAAGTGGCTCACCAGAGCCCTATTCTCAATGTCTTGGTTACGGCCAACAGGACTGTTCACCGTATACACGGCCCCGAAACAAGCGCCCAGCAAATCCACTTTCTCCTGTGGGTCCTCGATCATGGGTCCTCATCCTGAACAACTTATTTGTCTGTCGGAACATATTCGGACTAAAACAGGCAAATTGTTGTCAGTGCATTGTGGTTTGTTGCGATTAAGCTTAAAAGGCCTAATGATACTGCCCTGCGATTTTGGATAATGTACGTTGTCCATTTTTTCAAAACCTTGTGCCGGAATATATCATTTGATGATGCAAACTGTTTGCGTATGATGTTGACAAAATAAATCGAAAAAGAATAATTCAAAAAGTACGGCTATTTTTTCCCTGGTTCCCTTGCAAAGCATTCAATATGGAAAAATGCAGTTTTATTTTGCGTCAGCTGAATAGACACAAGGTCATTATTTTCACTGCTTATGAGTTTTCTGCGGAAATTGGCACATTAGATCAACAGTTGAAGTGCTTTAAGTGAATTTTATTTGATTAATTGTATTTCAAAGAAAAACAGGTAGATCAAAATCTCTGAACAGTGTTGAAAGAGCTCAAATCGATTTACTAAAAGAACAAGGACTAACCGGGCGTTCTATAGCTAACAAAATTGGACGAAGTTTTAGTGTGGTCTATACTTATAAGAAGCAAAGATTCGAACGGAAAAAAGTGAAAGGAGGTCAAAAAACGGCAACAATAGCAGTTGATCGAAGAGCAATTTTAAGATGTGCTTCCAATTCCCGCGGCTCTGCGGCAAAAATAAAGCATAAAGCCGGTGTTACTGCAAGCGTTTCAACAGTGCGAAGGGTTATCAATAGTGCCAAACATCTAAAACGGTTAAAAATTCAAAAGAAACCACCACTTAACGAAAAACGGAAGTGTATGCGCTTAGAGTTCTCTAGACTCCATATGAGTTTTGAAAATGAATGGCGTCACGTAGATTTTTCGGATGAGAAGAAGTTTAATTTTGATGGCCCTGATGGATTTAATTATTACTTCCACGATGTGAGGAAACAAGAACGATTTTTAGCGCGGCATCATAGTCGAGAAGGTGGTATTATGGTATGGGGAGCAGTTAGCTACTATGGCACTGTTGAGATTGAGTTAAAAACCTCAAAAATTACTGCATTAAGTTATAAAGGAAATTTGAAAAGAAATTTTCCTAAATTTTCAGGCATTTTTGGACCCATAAACTGAACTTTTGAGTAGGGCAACGCCCCCATCCACACGGCGCCCATAGTAAAAAATTGGATAGAGGAGCAAAATGTGGAATTGCTTCAATGGCCGCCGTACTCACCGGACCTGAACCTTATATAAAACGTTTGGGGATGGTTAGTACGAAAAGTTTATGAGTCTGGCCGTCAGTTTGAGGACAGAGAATCCCTTATTGCAGCCATTAAATTGGCCTAGAGGGAAATTTCGCTGGACTACATAAAGAGCCTGTACGATTCCATGCCGGATCGAATTTACGAAACTATTACGAATAATGACGGCAGTACCCACTACTAAAATTAACCAATAAAAAACTATTTTAAGAAAAACTTGTTTCATTTAATCCCAATAACTTTTATTATCAATTTCAATATTTGTGTCTATTCAGTTGATACAAAATAAAACTCCATTTTTCCATATTGAATGCTTTGCAAGGGAACCAGGAAAAAAATAGCGGTACTTTTTGAAATATTCTTTCCGATTTATTTTGTCAACATCATACACAAACAGTTTGCATCATCAAATGATATATTATGGCACAAGGTTTTGAAAAAATGGACAACGTAGCTTAAAAAATGTTTGTGCTTATTCAGTTGAAGCTAAGTGTATATATAAGGCACTTTATGGATTGGTGCAAACAAAATTGGGTGGATGGTGGATGGGCCGATTTGCAAACTTGGTTCGTACTGTTTATTTAGTAGTCTCACACTAGACGTTGTTGAAATTGGAATTTTAGCTCTAAAACAATGGTATATATAAGGGTTTGTTAAAACTTAATTTTTCTAAAAACGGCCTTAACGATTTAGATAAAAGAGTCTATCTTTTGGTAAGAATAGATTTTGCGAGATTTATCTTAAAACGGTACCTCCTATAGAACCGATTTTTTTACATCAGAATTTCTCGCTAACAACAAAACCGATTTCAATTAAATTTAAAATTTAGGAAGGCTTTTATGATCAAATTCATATATATAACTTTTTCGGTTTTTTGAATATGCTGGAAACGGGTATATTGAATTTTTACAGATTTTTTTCCAGATGAAAACTACAGATTTCCTTGTATTGAAATATGTATGTACTCAAAACATTACAAAATATTTTTCAAAAATTAAAAAAAAACCAGTCTAAAAAAAACTGATTTAACGATTTTCAATATTTTTTTTACTATTGCTAATAAAATACTATTGCATACTTAGTTTTTGCAAGAAAACTCTCAAACAAATTTGAAAAACTAAAAGACTTTTCAAATATGTTTTTAAATAATTTGAAGTTATTATTTATTAGATGATGACGAATGATTATCATTCGTTAAGATTTTATTACCACAAAAAGTATTACATAACATGTAGGTAGGAATTATTTTATAAAATTAAATTTAATCTTCTGGCTTTCTGCGCTGCAAATATATCTATTTATTTATTATTATATCATCAATGGATTTACAATCTGTTGATTACAAACGTTTACATATACTAATTAATATTTTTTAGCTCAACTTAGGAGTTAAATAAATTTTGAACAATGTTTTTAAAACTATTCCTACTCATAGAAAGATCGACTTCACATGAAATAGAGTTGTATAACGTAAGAGAACGAGTTACTGGGTTATTAAGACCATAATTTGTTCGGTGATTTGGAACATAGAAGATGTCATTTCTATTTCGTAGGTTTCTTTCCGGAACGTAAAAAGAAACTAACACTAGAAGTTCTTCAGATTTAATATTAGAACATAAAATATCTTTGATAAAAAGAACGCATTGAGCTTGTCTGCGGCTCTCTAGAGTCTTCAAATCTATTAATGCACATTTTGAAAAGTAATTAGGTAATTCGGCGGACCATCTCAGATTTCTTAAGGCAAAACGCGTGAACCTTCTTTGTATTTTTTCTATTCTATTAATAGCATTTTCATAAAATGGTGACCAGACGACACATCAATAATCTAAAATGGGTACTACCAGTGACATGAAAATTGCCTTTAAAGTATACACATCCTTAAATACACCCGAAGTTCGTTTAAGGAAACCCAATATAGAATTTGCCTTTGATGCAATAAAATCAATGTGAGCTGAAAAAGAAAGTTTGGAGTCAAATATAACTCCAAGATCCTTAACTTCGCTGACTCTTGTGAGTGGTTCATTTTCGAATTTATACATAAAAGTTACCGGCGACAAAGTTCTGTGGGCACTAAAAATCTTTCATTTGGCAAAATTGAGTTCCAGGTGGTTGTATTTGCACCAGTTCAAACAAATCCATATCGTTTTGAAAGTTTAAACAGTCACGATCCGAAGATATTTCACTGTATAATTTAACATCGTCCGCATACATTAAACAATCCGAAAAATTAAGAACTTGAGGAATGTCATTTATGAATAAATTGAACAAAAGTGGTCCAAGGTGACTACCTTGGGGAAGACCTGAATCAACCTGGATAAAGTTTGATGTAAAACCATCTATCTGAACGACCTGTTTCCGGTTCGACAAGTAGGAACTCAACCAATTCAAAAAATTTGCATTCAGACCCAGTTTTCGAAGTTTTTGGAGTAATAGTCCATGGTGAACTCTGTCAAAAGCTTTAACAAAATCTGTGTACAGAACATCAACTTGCTTTCTGTTTTCCATAGATCTTAAACAGAAATGAGAAAATAGGCACAAGTTAGTTGAGGTTGAGCGACCACTAAAAAACCCATGTTGTTTTGGCGTTATTGATTCCTTGACTGAAAAAAATAGCCTCTGAGTAACCAACTTTTCGAATAACTTTGGTACAGCAGAGAGTTTTGATATTGGTCTATAATTTTAACCAGGTGTTTAAGGCCACTTTTAAAAATTGGATTTACATAAGAAATTTTCCAATCTTCAATAAAAACACCAGTTGATATGGATTTATTAAAAATGATTTGTAACGCATAACAAAGTGATGGGCCACAATTCGATAGTAAAGCTGGCGGGATTTTGTCCACTTCCGCTTTTTTAGTTGGATCGAGTTCAATTAAACAATCAAGAACATCTTGGACTGAAAAACATTTTAAATCAAAATCTGTAATGGGAGAAATAGATGGATATAAATCGACAATGTCTGAAATAACGTCTTTATTATAGTTAGATTGAAAGAATTTTGCAAATAGATTGCAAGATGATTTTATATCGCAGGACTTATCATTGTGAAGTTCCATTGCTAACGGCAAAAAATAACTATTTCGTTTGGAGTTTAAAAAGACCCAAAATGATTTGCTGTTCCTTTTAATATTGCTTTCAACCGTTTTTATATGTTGATAATACAAATTTTTTTTTTTAAAAAAACAAATTCTCTCTGAAGCTGAAGAAAGCGAGCATGGTCCTCAGATTTACCTGAATTCCTCGAGCGTTTAAATGCCTTATATTTAACATTTTTTAAATTTTTTAATCTTTTATTAAACCATGGGAGCTTAAAACAAGATCTTTTTCTTAAAACCGGAACAAACTGTTCAATACCATAAAATATTATGTCTTTAAAAAATGTCATACATATCATTAACAGATTTATTGCAAAGTCTAGATTCCCAATCAATTGAACTATAGAAATTGTTTAGTCCTGTGAAGTCGGCCTTTTTGAAATTAAAGTTAACGCTATTAACAGTTGCACATTCCTGGTTAAATTCATAAAATTCAAAAATTTCATAAACTGCTTTGTGATGAAGTTGATTATTAACCAAAGGAAAAACTGATTCATATAGATAGTATTTAATATCATTATTGCAAAAAATAAGATCTAATGATCTACCTAATATATTTTTGGAATAATTTATTTGAAATAAACCTAGCGAGGCAACAGAGTCAACAACCTCAGTTTCTATGTCTGATGTAACATTAAATGGGACCAAAATTTGTTCATCAGGCACAAAGCACCAGTCTATGTCACCAACGTTAAAGTCACCCAACACGCATGGAAACTGGTCAATTGTTAATTCTTTTACCACTACGTTTATATTTGACATAAGTTGAGCATATAATTGAAAACTGCTATGCGGTCTAATATAACTTACAATAAAGCAAAATTCATGGCTTTTATTAATGACATGCACACAAAGTTACTCGAAGAATGGTGAATATGTAGGTAAATCGCACTGCCGGCTATCTAATGTAGAACGTATATCGATTAAAACTCCACCTCCTCGTTCCATACCAGATTCAATCGGACGATCTACGCGATAAACAACGTAAGATGCATCAAACATTTCAGATATTAGAAAGCTTTTATTTAACAAAGTCTCTGTAATTATTATCACGTCATGTTCATGCAATGAAGAGTTTATGAAAAGCTCGTTTGTTTTAGTGCGTAAGCCTCCCGCATTTTGATAATAAACACTCAACTTAGACGGAGAAGGTGACGATGAAGAAGCACATTTTAAGTTTGCGCTACCTCCTTCCCACTGGGAAAGTCTACGTTTTTTGTAATGTTTACAAATTTTTTAATTTGAACCCCAATAGGCCAAATTGCTGGATTAAGTGCATCCTTAAAAGCATGGGCTGGAATTCCAACTTGGAAATTAATAAAATGCATCTTAGAGACATCGGCATCAATTTTAGTCAATTTATTACACTGAAGCACATTTTCAGGTAGATTTAGCACTCTTGCGGCATACAATTTGATGTTATTTTCGCTGACACACTTGTCTAAACGAGAGAGATGTAGGTAGCGGAGTTTGGGGACTGCTGATAAGGTTGTGTCAGCAGAAATATGACTTGCCGTACCAAACAATTTCGTAGTTCGTCGAACTTCTCGATTCTTCTTCTGTACCCGTCCATCCTCAGTCATGGCAATTTTTAAAACACCATCGTCGGTGGTTTTATTGGCACCTTCTTCAATAAGAGATTGCTGTTGAAATGCAGTTGGAACAATAGGCATATTTATATCCTTTTCTTTGTTTTGATGATGACTCTCTGGCTCGAAAGCAGGTTGCTCTTTTGATGACGTCGAAACAGTAAGAACGTTTGAAGCATTTAAGCTTTGATGGGCGCTTTCTGTTTCAATTTCAGGTTGTTGTAGGGATGGGGATGATGCAAACACAATAGGTTCACTTTGCGGCATATTTGATGTACCATTTAATTTATTTGTTGTAATGAAATTACTATTTAAATCAGTTTGTATATACGAGTAGTTATTGCTTTTGTTTTTGGGTTTGGATTTAGAAAGAGGGCCATTTAAAGACTCAGTGTCATTGAACAATTTAGATTTAATTTTTTAGATTTAACAAACTGTGCAGTTTTCCATCCTTAACAGGCAACGCAATTTATAGAAAATAAGAAAATATTATTTAAGAACGCAACAAAGTTGGGGAGCGATTTAGAAATACGTCCGACTCCGAGAGCGAAGCTTTTACAACTACATATATCTAAAACTTCCTCAGTGTCAATCTCAATTTGTTGATGAATTCACATTACCGCAGATCCTGTTAATCTTTTTTCACCGGAAGAATTTTTTAGATACGTTTTTAGACGTTTCATTGTCGAAAATGTTCTTTCCGGTGAACATGTTGAAACCGGTAGTGACGTCCAAAATTTTAAGAAGCTTGTGGATGTCAGGAAACAGATCCTTATTGCATTCCCCAAGAGCTGTTATTGCACTCTTTGAACGCTCTATATCATACACAAATGGCATTTTGTCTTCCATTGCGTAAATTTAGCTTTTAAAGTATCCCAATCCAAAAAACATTTATAAAATTTTTTGTTCGTTATTGCCAAGGATCGACGGAATCAAAATGCACAAAGAGGAAAGTATGGACTTATGGTTTTCAAATCTCATTTTAAGCTGACTTAAAAAGTCATCTAAAAGAGGAATCATTATACTTATCCTAAAATAGGTTTCAGGATCTATTGTGCTCATGTTTTGTCTGTGCTGCTGCGTTCGTGAAATATTAAGTTTTTCATCCACAACATTTACTAAGTTTTGTGCAGTCTCAAAAATTGTTTTGAATTCCGGAATGATATTCCTTGGAATGTGTTTGTTATTAATTCCACATGTTCCAATCCAGACACTAAGTCGCATGAAGGGGATTGTAAGATCTTTAAAAGTGGCAATGTATATGTAAACAAAACACCCATACAACACAAACTTACTGCAAAATCACTAGCTGAAATAGATCTTAAAAAGCAACTCGCCTTCGATGACGTATCAGAGTCCTTATCACTACACAACTCTTCTAAAGCATCAATTATCGCTTCAAAAATGTCCTTAAACCTCATTAACCCATTATGGTTTTCCACCCAGCGTGTTTCACACATTGCAGAAAATTTTAACATAATCAATAATTATTTTGGTACAAATTTCATACTGATGCGGAAAAGTATGATTTACAGATGCATTTTTAAAAAATGGGGGGTTGGGGGTCAAACCCCTGTGACCCCCCCCTGGCTATGGCCTTGTGTATGTTCAAAATGATTACTTTAATAATGACATTTCTAATTCTTGTCGCATTCAAAGCCAACCCATTCCCTCAAAGAGGGAATATGGTTCGAACAAAGGTTAGCTATTTCCAACAACTTATGGGAAAGCTTCCCACTCACCGCTATACAGCTGCACCAGCATTCAAACACTGTGGATAGTGGTCCGTATCAGATTCGTACAACAAAAGGACGTGGTCATCGCAGTTACAAGGGATATGTTGCTCTTTCGTTTGTCTCAGTACCCGGGCTATCCATCTGGAGGTCGTGAGCAATATGACATCCGACACATATCTTGCGGCGCTTCGTCGTTTCTTCGCGCCACTAGGGTACATCTACGATATTAACATCGACTGTGGGACGACCTTTGTTGGTGCCAACATAGTTTTAAGAGCAGATTTTAAGGCATATCGTCAACAGTAAGGGGGCGGGTGCACGCATAGTCGCAATTCATGGAGTATCATGGCATTTTATCCCACCAGGGTCTCCCAAATTGGGGGGCATATGGGAGACCGGAATTAAAAGCATGAAACATCACCTAATATGCATACCATCCTCAAACAAATCGAAGTCGTGCCTAATTAGACGCCACTTTCAGCGTTATTTGAAGTTCCCACTGACTAGGCCGCTCGCACCCCCGGCCACTTATTGGTGGGCGGTCCCATCACTGCTGTTCCTGAACCAACTCTGCGTGACCAAGACTGGCAGATTGACGAAGTGGAGACGGTTACTGCAAATGGAGCAGAACTTTTGGAGGCATTGGAGCTGCGAATATTTGCGGGAACTCCAGGTGATGCATTAACGGGTGATGGCAAATCTGAATGTTGGAGACCTAGTGCCTGTACGAGTTGAGCGCTCTCCACCCACCCAGTGAGCATTTGGTCGGCTGCTGGAAGTTCATGCTGGTGACTACGACCATGTTCGAGTTGCATCTCCTCGAACGAAGAACTGTGGTGAGAGCCACGGTGGGTGCCAGGAGGAGAAATCATTGGTTTCATCGCATAAGATGGACGAGGTGGGCGGAAATGTAAAGAAGATGGTAGTATCGAAATCTGACAAGAGCTGGCAACCCCTGCCATTATAAACTGTCCAAACTCACGTCTGTCAAATTCTTCCTGATTTTTCTATGAGAAGAAAAACGTGTGTCTAGCCGAAAGGTTTGGTGTCTCTAATCTTTCTTTTTCCTTTCAAAGTATGTCATTTGCATTCCGTGCGATACTTCTTCTAACATCTTTTGTATGGATCAATCGCAGACAAACTGAACTATGTACTGAAAATAATGAACATACCCTTCCGTCTCATTCATTTAATTTTGCTAAATAATAATCAAAAACATGGCATTCTTACTTATAAATATAGCCATTTCCTCCTCCCCCATTGCCATTTCCATTGCCTCCTCCACCACCCCCATTGCCATCATCAGGGTGCCCACCCTCAGCAGCGATTTTCTCCAAGGCTTCCTGGATTTCTGGTGGAATCGGAGGCGGAGTTGGCAAATGATCACCCTGTGGTTGAAAACCATTTTCATCGGCTATGTATGTCAACGAAATCGTTTGACCTTCCGGGCTCGTGTAGGAGAATGAACCTTCAGCATTTAGCGCCTCTGCACCTTCTACTCCCACGTTCTTCACATAGCCAGACTCCTCCACTTGGATACCATTACCAGTCTCATATTCGTACTGAAATATAGAAATTCACTACCACGTCGCACTTGCATATTAAGGCTGTATATACGTATTTACCTTGTAGGATCCATCAACACTGATAGTCGAATCCATCTTTATAATTGGGATTGGTGGATCGCCTCCACCACCAGCTCCACCACCGCCACCATCTCCATTGCCGTCTCCATTACCACCAAATCCACCGCCTCCTTTGCCGCCACCAATACCACCGAATCCACCACCTCCGTCTGGTGGTAAATAGGAGTAACCTCCACCACCTCCACCATTTCCTCCGCTTCCGCCGCCACCATTTTTATTACCTCCATTGCGGCCACTTCCACCATTTTTACCATTTCCATTACCTCCGCGCGGATATCCAGCTGCATAGACAATTGTCAAGTAGCACATAAAGACCAATATCTGCAAGGAATGACTATAATCCTTGCGAATCTTTTGACTAAATTTCTTACTAACCACTCGCATTGCTTTGGTGTACCGTCAGATATTTGGGGGCACTAAGAACACGCTATAAACTGAACCTGGTCTATGTTTGGTTTCACTTTTATTGGATCTGAAGCGCACTCTCGATGCGGATGGAAATTAAATTTGCAACAAAAGATGCGAATGCATAATTGAAAAAAAAAAATCATTTTCCCACCGAAGATGTAGAAAACTGCAGCGAGTGCCGTGCATGGACAAAACCGAGGCAAAATGTGTGCAACTATTGTGTAAGAATAATTGTTACTCACGTAGAGTAACGGCTTCCATATAGATGCGATGCGTATTACGAAATGATCTAAAATAGGAATGCTTGGACGAAGCAGTCTTGACCTGTGCCTCGATCTCTTCGTAACGGAAGCGAAATGCAAGTAAACAAATTCTTTTTGATCACCTCCTTAATTGAATCGCCATATCGCTTTAAATCTAAATTGCCCACCTACAGGGGACCCAAGGACTCACACAATAGCTCTCAATCAGCGAACATTAAGTCGATAAGAAATCTCCATTACGTCGCAGAATTTAATTCAATATCCGTCAACAAAGAAACGCCTAACCGACTTGCACCATCATCGCCCATCGAATCAAAAATCTAACCCTAACCCATGCGGTGTCTTTAATGCAAAAACAAATCCACGCACTTGTCATAATTCCCATTCGATGTCGAATTTGATCCTAATCTTTCGCCACGCTAATTTATCATTCCACTCCGATGGACGATTGATGTATTTGCTCAGCGCATCAGCGCATCGAGCTGTGCGTATGGCTGTCAAATAGTTGTTAATGCACATTAACTTCCTTTTTTCTGCGTAGGCAAAGCGAGAATGGTCCACTTGAGGGACCGTTCGCGCTAAACACATAGATGTAGGTCTGCAGCCGGTTCTGATTGAATTCAGCACCATCGTCATGTGGCGAAATTCTCAAAGCTCTTAGCCAAGTACAAGCATTAACTAGTAGAGCTACCCTCCAGAAGACCGACATAGCAAAACATGATAGTGCCAGGCGATGGGAATTTGTCATGTGGCATTTCGGCAAAGGATAGGTCATAATCCTGCAGAAACCACCCTGGCCTGAATCTGAATGTCAGCCCTTGTATACGGCGATTTGACATCCGTGACCAGATTTTGGTACATACACCAACAAAGTTCTACAGGCAAGAAGTTATAAAATCAATGGAAGCGGGGTTGTTATGGTTCATGGTCATGGTGGTGGTAATGTCGAAGGATAAAGGGTGTTTTCTACTTTTAGCTACCATGCGCGCAGGTGTTACCGCTACGTCATTTAAAAATGCGTGTTCGAGTATTTTATTATTTTCGATTGTGTGAACTTGGATTGGCGGTGAAGTAGTTTATTAAATTCGGGATGTGCTGGATTATGGTGCAGTAAATATGGAATTTTCTGATAAAAATTTGTGGTTGTCTTTCGAGTACATGCTAATTATTGTTCTTCTTCTGGGGCATCAAGATTTTGACATTTTGTACAACAGGTATGTTCGTTGGAAAGAATTAGTTATTATAACCCATAGGTTGGGTAATGGGAACTTTTTTCCCACTGACTGCAAATTGCGAGAGGATTTGGAGACCGGCAAATAAACTGAGCATGGGAGGTAAAGGTTAGGTAAGTTAGGTTGAAATGGCTTTTTTTTATAATTACGATTTTTAGTGCCGTTATAATCTGGACACGTTTATAGTCACATAAGGAAATGGGGATAAGGATGACAGAGAAGAGTAACCGATGCACGTTAGCTTTAAATGTTTGCAGAATATAATGGGCAGGAAAAACAGAGCATGGAAGAGCATTCGTTGTACGTCCGAAAAAAGGCTTGAAGTTGAACTGATGTGCATTCATGGCATGGCGGGTATTGCGGTTAAAATGTTTAAGCGGTGGAATGCAGCTGTCTATTCAGTGGCGTAGCGAGGAGGATGGCAAGGGGGGCACAGGCTCCGGGCGGCAGGTTATTTTTTTTTAATATCTATATAAAATTTACAAAACGGAACGGAAAACTCTAATTCTTCATCTTATGATTTTGACATGATTTCGACATGATTTCAACTAAAACTTTGAAAATAATTTCACACTATGTCTCTGATGTCTTGATGTATATTTTCAACCTTAGTATACTAACAGCCGTTTTTCCAGATGGCCTCAAGGTAGGAATTGTCATTCCGCTACACAAAAAAGGAGATACTGCTAACCCTAACAATTATCGTCCCATATCGCTTTTATCCGTTTTTCTAAAGTTTTTGAAAAAGGTATAAAATCTAGAATGTTAACTATTTTGAATAGATATAATTTCTTTAGTGATGCTCAATTTGGTTTTAGAAAACAGAACAAGTAGTTTTAAGTCTGTGTAGCGTTTTATATAATAGCATGAATGTATCGGATATTGCCGCTTCCTTGTTTGTTGACATAACTAAGGCTTTGTATAATAGAGTTCTGTAGTAGTCTCATCAACACGAATTTGAAAACGTTTAACTCGACAGAGGCGGGAGCAAAAGTGGTGGCGTTTGAAGGTTTGTGTCTTAAATTTTGCTCTCTCTCTTTATCGAATCATTCTGATATTATGTAAGTATTTATTTTTCTGTGTAACAACCGAATACTTTTGATGATTTGTATTGTTGCGTCGCTTCGGCAAGTAGTATGTAGGATGAGAGGGATATGATGGAAAAATTAGAAATCTGGCTTTGTCGTGTGCGAGTAGAATGTATGATGAAAGGTATGTATGTTTGAAAGGAAAAATTGAATAAAAGCTAATTTTGGTATTTTCCATCAAATAAGGAATTATGAATTTATGGATTTTTAGACGTTTGCTATTTTCGCTGTATCTCGTTCGAAAATGTACCGATTTATATCATTTCTTCAGTATTTGATTCGGAAATATTCAATTTGTGTTATATCAGCCGTTATTCAAAGAAATAGTTGTTGGATAGGTATATTTATCTATTAGCGAATTGATGACCTACATTAATATTGAGGCAGGTCACCTGTCGTTTTGCAGTTTTTTGTAATATATTCGTGGTCAGCATCGATTGTAATGTGCATCTACTATGTCCGTCCGTCCGTCCGTGCACACGTCGGCAAAAATTAAGGCCTTCACACTGGAGCTAGAAAGCGGAAATTTACACCATATACTCTCTAGGGGCCCGAAATAATAAATTTTAAGATTTTTTAAAATTTGTGAGCTAGAAAGCTGAAATGTTGAATATATTGTTCTAAAATGCTGTGCGGGTTAACATCGCATCGCCGCCTCGGCAAGTAGCATGTATGATGAGACGGGGATGATAGAAGCGACGAATAGTTTTGAAATGAAAAATTTAATAAAATTTGATTTCAGTCTTTTTCCTCAAATAAGAAATTATGAGTTTATCGCTTTTTAGACTGTTACTATGGCTATATCTTGTCGAAAAATGTTCCGATTTGTATCATTTCTTTTGTAATTGATTAAGAAATATTCAATAAATTATAAAGAAATGACATGTTACTTTGTGTCAGTATTGTACCATGCTGCACCACCACTTAGGGTTAATAGTTAATAGGCTTCTACCTATACGATCAATATTTATTTTATTCAAATTTTATTATTTATTTATTTTCTTCTTAAGACAATTGGAGTTTGGCTTTTCGATTTTTGAAGTTTTTGACCGCCTTCCTAACTTCTTCGACAGTAATGTCGTGTCCTTCTTCAGTGTTAGAAACTGCTCTCGGAAAATATATCCTAGGAAATTGTTCAATTAGAAGTTTTTCGTCATCCACAAGAAGCAGCCATTGAGCATTGTTGTGAACTTTGGCGAACGGATTTCGTGGGCATTCCTCCTTCTCTCAGCGGCAAATTTTAAAAATGGTTGTGTTCCTGTTCAAGTTGCTTTGTCGGAGTTCGTGGACAGGCTGGTTTCTATCAGCAGCCGAAGAAGAATTTTCTTCTCACTACCGATACAGACCCTCCACAAAATTTACCTTTTGAGCGCACTTTCTCTTTGCGAGCCTCTTGCAAAGTCTGTATTCCAATTCGAGGCGACCTTTTTCATCTCCATTATTAGTGGAGTACTTTGACTAAGCTTTGAATGACACTTTTTCGTCACTAATCACTGCTTTAGCTTCATCTGCCCACCACCATGTTTCTTTGCCGTATTGACAACTTTGTTGATGATACGATGGAGATAATTTTGCATATTTGCAATAGATGCTTGACTTTTTTTGTCCAGGTTGTACCATTTGATTCTCACAAACACTTTTCTGTCAGTGGGAGACGTTTTTTTTGGGCGATTTCCTCTTCCAGGATCACTTTGCAATCTTTAACCCGAGGCTTCATGAAACGTGCTACCATATGGCAATCAATCTGGGTTTCGTTTCCGCCACCGCTGTAAGGTACCAGTGACGGCTTTGTTTCAGAACGATAAGACCTTATGACTTGCACATGCTCAGGATATCTTCACCCGGAGAGTTCCTGGTGCCGTATCCCAGTCCTCCATGGCAGTTCTCATAGTCTTCGCTTGACTAACCGACATTACCGTTCAAATCTCCGCCAAAGAACAAAAGTCCCGTAGTAGAACATCTTGAAAGCTTTTGTCCTAACGTCCAAGAAACGCGCCCGATTTCTGGTGTTTTGCGGAATTATATTTTCGTGGGATAGACTCAGAAAAATTAAAACTCTGGACACCTCTTCGACTCACAAAAAAGGATATTCTGAAGGTTTGATATTTCAACCGTGGATATTATAAAAAAGAACATAAATTACAGTAGGTAATTATTACTAATTTTTGGATTTGAAGTTGCCAGCCGCTAGTGCCGGTTCCCTGCCTACTCCACACACCCATCAAGGCAAACAACTTAAAGCATTCTTCAATAGAATTCGCGTTAACATCTCGAAATGATTGCATATCTTCTTATGCAGTGTTTAAATATTTCTCCAGCCTTTATGCATAAATCCTTATTCATAAAACAGTGTACAAAACATATAAGTTATGCACAGTTTGTTTCGATTAAAGTATTAAAAAGAATAGTTACATTAATCAATTATGTTTAGCTGTCCAAACTGTCGAAATCAATTGTTTGTGGAAAACCAAATGAAAAAATTCTACTTATACATAATAGGTATTCGGAAATTTAATTGTGCAACATAATGCAATCGCAATATGTACATAATATGATTTTTGATACCGATTATGAATGAATACCCCTTTTCTTTGATGAATGCTACGGCCTCCTTGCAATATGGCATGACCTACCCCAAACTTTCATCAAAACCAACAACTAATATATCCATCCATATACCGCACCCCTCTCACTAACACATCATATCCCAATCATGAGAAATAAAAAAAATAAATTCGACAAATGAGGAGAATGGAAGACACCAAAAATAACTACGAATACGCATATTCAAAGGCATACTAGCATTTTGAAAAAAAGGTTCTACAATATGCTAATTTATATATAGCTTTTATTAATGGCTCACTTACGTCGTATGGTGGCGTAGTCGTCGTATACTCGAAGTGAGACTACTATAAAGTGTATATACAAAGACTAAGGCCTTCGATACGGTCGATCATATGTTGCTACCTACTTCCGTGGTTTTGTTTATGATTGGTTTGCATCGTATCTAAGGGACCGCAAACAAAAAGTTAAATTTAGGGATAAATTAAGCTCGGCAATAGTTGTCTATAGTAGGCGTTCCTCAAGGTTCCGTTTTGGGTCTGATCCTTTTCTTAATTTTTATAAATTCTCTTTTCGTTTAGCAGTTTAAAGGCAAATTAACATCATTTGCAGATGATACTGCATTAGAGTATTCGGAGAAGAATTATTTTAATTTATTTATTGCTTTCAATAGTGACTTAGTTATTCTTCGTAAATGGTTTTTCGTGCATAAATTAATCATTAGCGAAAAAATAAAATTCATGATATTTAGTTCTAGCGATTCGGTCTGTGAGGATATAATGTTGTGGTATCACTCACCAAGATGCCCTAAATACAATTCATCAGTTATCAATCTTGCGATTCCACTTACAAACCACATGAAAGCTGCTCTGATGGTTGTTTTAATATTGAGCGTGTAAACAACTTCAAATGCTTGTGTTTGTACAGTAGATTAAGCTGGAAATCTCACACTGCCAGGCTGACGCAATACTTTAATAGTGTTTTAAGACAGTTATATCACCTCAGTCTTTATTGCAGTCATAATATTCTGAAATTGGTCTTCAACGGTTTGTTTAAATCTAAGCTTCAGTATGGATTAACTTTTTGGGGTGGTACTCACGCTAATAAAACTAAGCCTTTATTTGTCAAGCAAAAGCATGCGATTCGTATCTTATGTAAAGTTAACCTCAGAACCCGTAGCTTTGAACTATTCAGAGGACTTGTTTTTTATTGGTTAATTGTAGTAGTGGCGTACAGCCTCTTTATGTAGTGCACGAAATTTCCCTCCAGGACAATTTGATGACTGCAATAAGAGATTCTCTCTCCTCAAACTGACGGCCAGACTCATAAACTTTTTGTACTAACCACCCCCAAACGTTTTCTATAAGGTAGCTAACTGCTCCCCATACCACAACACCACCTTCTCGACTATGATGCCGCGCTAAAAATCGTTCTTCTTTCCTCACATCGTGGAAGTAATAATTAAACCCATCAGGGCCATCAAAATTAAACTTCTTCTCATCCCAAAAAACTACGTGGCGCAATTAATTTGTCCAACTCATATGGAGTCTATAGAATTCTAAGCGCATACACTTCCGTTTCTCGTTAAGTGGTGGTTTCTTTTGAGTTTTCATCCGTTTTAGATGTTTGGCACTATTGACAACCATTCGCACTGTTAAAACGCTTGCAGTAACACCGGCTTTATGCTTTATTTTTGCCGCCGCGGGAATTGGAAGCACATCTTAATATTGCTCTTCGATCAACTGCTGTTGTTGCCGTTTTTTGACCTCCTTTCACGTTTTTCCGTACGAATCTTTGCTTCTTAAATAAGAATAGACCACACTAAAACTTTTGTTAGCTATAGAACGCCCGGTTAGTCCTTGTTCTTTTAGTAAATCGATTTAAGCTCTTTCAACACTATTTGGATATTTAAATCTACCCATTTTTCTTTGAAATACGATCAATCAAATAAAATTCACTTAAAGCACTTCAACTGTTGATCTAATGTGCCAATCTCCACAGAATACTCATAGGCAGTGAAAATAATGACCTTGTGTCTATTCAGTTGACGCAAAATAAAACTGCATTTTTCCATATTCAATGCTTTGCAAGGGAACCAGGGGAAAAATTGCGGTACTTTTTGAATTAGACTTTCCGATTTATTTTGTCAACATCATACGCAAATAAAGGGTCCGCCAAATAACTTTTTTTTTTTTGAAAATGCTATAAAAAAAACTACTGTAGTATCAAAAAAAAATATTATAAGATTAATGTGATTGCCAAGTCAAGCCTTTTGTAAAAAGTGTACCAATTAACTATAACATAAAACTGTAACATGAGCCCATAGATGGCGTAAGTAAGAGATACGACTGCGGTAAAAAGTATTTCGAGCAGTTGAGGTTTATGGTTGATTAAGTACAAGGAAAACGTGGAAAAGAAGAGATCTTGTAAATGAATATATTAAAAACCAAAAATAAAGCTGTAAATAACTAAAAATAAAGTGTCTATTAAAGAAAATAAAGTGTCTATTAAAGAGAATAAAGTGTCTATAACGTCAGATGTGGGGTAACACACAAAAATAAAATAAAAACTTTGTGTGGATGACCCTGACGCAATAAGATTCAATACGATTAGATATGAGCAATAAGAAACTGACAAAGGCGCAATTGCACGAGGCACTTCAGGCTGCGCAAATCAATGTGTCACCTTCTGCGACTGTGGTGCAACTAAGGTCATTATATGAACAAGTATTGGGTGCAAATATGCTTCAGGTGGAATTAAGTGAGTGCAAAGACACTGAAAAAGTTTTCGAGACTGGGACTCCTGCTTTGTCCACTTCTGGAACTTCTGCGATTACTTCTGTTGCTTCTGCTACTTCCGCAAACACTTCTGGAACTTCTGCGATTGTTTCTGTTACTTCCGCAAACACTTCTGGAACTTCTGCGATTGTTTCTGTTACTTCCGCAAACACTTCTGGAACTGTTGCAACCACTTCTGGAACTCGCACCGGTTTAAAACAAACGGTGGATCCTAAGGCAAACCTAAATAGTGGGACTGCGGGCGCTACCAAAAGCTCAAATTTGCCTTTGCCTCCAGCGGCAACTTCGACTAGCAAAAATTCAACAACGGTGGCTAGTGGACAGATCAGATGTTTCAACTGTTCGGCCTATGGCCACATTGCTGTGAATTGTCCGAAGGAAAAGCGGGCCGCCGGATCCTGCTTCAGCTGCGGAGACTTAAGACACACCTACAAGAACTGTCCGGTTGCACCGAAACGAGTTGGAGTCATCAAAAAGGATAACTTTGCCGAGGAATACTCTAGCGATGATGAAATAGTAGAGGGCTTGGACGCCGTACAATTGGTAAGCGTTGCTTTTCCGTTAAGTGGTGATAAGTGCTCAGATTTAATAAATTGTTTTTCTCTTCTGGACACCGGTAGTCCCGTTAGCTTCATACATAGGTCTTATTTGCCTGAAGATATTTCTGTTAGAATACCAACTTATTCGAATTACAAAGGATTAGGAGGAATTAAGATTTACACTTACGGTACGATATATTGTTTTATCAAAATATGTGGACAAATAAAAAAAGTTTCCCTTATGGTAATTTCAGACAAGGTCATCCCGCTGCCGCTGCTAATTGGCCGCGATATACTTAAGTTATTTAATATATGTTTACGAATGAATTACTGTAAAAAAGAAATATCTTCAGAGCAAATATGTGTACCTTCTTCTTACGTTAATAAAAAATTAATTTCAAACCAATTGCACCTGTGCACTTATGAATCAACTGGTGTGGTGAGTGGGACAAGCGTATCTTCAAATGGTGTTAGTAGTGAAATAGATAAATCGTTCGATGGTGACATAGATGCGAGTTCCGAGGCTGATTGTAGGGAGGAAGATGTGTTCAAGGATGATTGTGCTTCTGGGATTGATGTGGGTACTTGTGAAATCTTTAATATAGAAACTGAGGCGAACGAGGAGATTGATGTGTGCCCAAACATCGATTTAGTGACATTAAAACAAATTAAATATATTATTGCTGAAAGTTATACATGTTTTGATCAATCTATGATAAGGCCTGTTGATTTCGAAATGCACATTCACCTTACGACAGATACCCCTTTCTTCTTCCGACCGCGGAGATTGTCCTTTTCAGAAAAACAGGAGGTGAACGAAATTATTAGAGACCTTTTAGAAAGGCATATTATTAAGCCAAGTGACTCTCCTTATGCTTCGCCGATCGTTTTGGTGAAAAAGAAATCGGGAGAAACTCGTATGTGTGTGGACTATCGCGCCCTTAATAACTTTACAGTTCGTGATAACTACCCACTTCCATTGATCGAGGACTGCATAGAGTATTTAGAAGGAAAGAAAATATTTACCGTGCTCGATCTTAGGAGTGGTTTCCATCAAGTTAAAGTTGCTCCCGCATCGACTCATTTTACCTCCTTCGTTACACCAAATGGGCAATACGAGTTTTTAAGGATGCCTTTCGGACTGAAGAATGCACCAAGTGTATTTCAACGATTTATTCACAAAATATTTCGGAAATTTTTAGATGACAATCAGATTATGGTCTATATGGAGGACATAATTATCGCAAGTGATGATATGACTAAACATCTTGAGTTACTTGCCTCAATACTGCAATGTCTTTCAGAAAACGGATTAGAGCTAAAACTATCTAAGTGTCGAATTGCGTATTCCACGATAGAATACCTAGGGTATAGAGTAACCCAGAAGGGTATCCAACCAAGTGATTCACACCTCCGTGCTATTGCCACTTATCCTATCCCTGATAATAGCAAGAAATTACACTCATTCCTTGGGTTGTGTTCATATTTTAGACGATTTGTCGAATCTTTTTCACGAGTAGCGAAACCTTTGTACGATTTGTTAAAAAAGGATGTCCCCTTTAATTTTACTCAGGAATGTTTAGACGCTTTCTGTCAACTTCAGAAACGCCTGATGTCCTCCCCAGTGCTTGCGATCTACAATCCTGGACGAGAAACCGAGCTGCACTGTGATGCTAGCTCTATAGGTTACGGAGCGATTCTTCTTCAGAGACAAGATGATAGGAAACTGCATCCAGTAGCTTACTTCTCTAAAAGTACGACGGCTCAAGAATCAAGGTATCACAGCTTTGAACTTGAAACCTTAGCAATAATCTCAGCGCTCCGCCGTTTCAGAGTGTATTTGCAGGGAATACCGTTTACGGTCATTACCGACTGTAGCTCCCTTACAATGACTTTACATAAGAAAAACGTGAACCCAAGAATAGCGCGATGGGCCCTAGAACTCGAGAACTTCAACTACAAGGTAAAGCATCGTAGTGGATCGAATATGAACCACGCTGATGCACTTAGCCGATGTCATGTGGTTTCCGTTGTTAGCTCGGAAGATATCGATTTTCAGCTAAGAGCAGCTCAGGGTCGTGACCCTCAGATCTTAAAGTTGAGAAAAAGGTTGTGTTCTGAAAACCTGAAGAGGTTCGCCTTGCAGGATGGCATTGTCTTCCGGAAAACTCGGGCCGGCGAATTAAGGTTTTACGTCCCTCCGGATATGGAAGTTAACCTTATCAGAGATATTCATGAGAAAATTGGACACTTAGGGGTTACAAAATGTGCCGGCCAAATACGTATGCACTATTGGTTCCCAAATATCCAGAAAAAGGTGGAGAGCTTCACCAGGAATTGTATCCGTTGTATAATGTATTCGGCACCCGCACGTTCGAACGAGCGTAACTTATTCAACATTCCTAAAGAACCCGTCCCGTTTCATACCATCCATCTGGACCATTTCGGCCCTCTTCCGGCCATCCAATCAAAACGTAAACACATCCTTCTGGTAGTTGACGCATTTACGAAGTTCGTCAAATTGTATCCAGTATTATCAACAAGCACAAAAGAAGTGTGCGCCTCACTTAGCAAATATTTTGACTATTATAGCCGACCATCTAGGGTAGTGACCGACAGAGGCTCTTGTTTTACCTCCTTAGAGTTCAGTTCGTTTCTATTAGACCGCAACATAACTCACGTTAAAGTAGCCGTTCACTCACCGCAAGCCAACGGTCAGGTCGAAAGAGTAAATCGAATTTTGACTGGTATGATCGGAAAATTCAGTGAGTCATTAGAACATTCCGATTGGGTTCGAATGCTGCCTCAAGTTGAATTTGCGTTAAATAACACAATACATAGGTCAATTGCTACTACCCCAAGTAAAATTTTATTTGGAGTTAATCAGCGAGGTGCGGTCGTCGACAAGCTTACTGAGTTTCTGAGCGAAAAGGAATTGAATGTTACTAAAAGAGACTTAAGTGAACTCAGGAAAACTGCCTCTGAGGCAATCGTAAAGGTTGGGGAAGACAACAGTAGACATTTTGAGAAGCACAATCACCCGGCAAACACTTATGAAAGAGGGGACTACGTGGTTATTAAAAATGTTGACACGACGCCCGGTACTAGCAAGAAGCTGCTCCCCAAGTTCAAGGGGCCTTATGTTATTTACAAAGTATTGCCTCACGACAGATATGTCATCCGTGATATTGAGAATTGCCAAATCACACAGCTCCCATATGATGGAGTAGTTGAATCAAAAAATATTCGCCTGTGGAAAATAAACATTGAAAATTGAAGATATAATTGTCCTAAGTAACGCTTATCATTATAGTTTTTAAGCTAAACCATTTGTGGTATATTTTTAAGTTATCAAGCCTTATAGTATAAGACCTAGCTATATGTTTTGTTAAGAAAGATTGAGCGTGCGGTGTCCATGGGTTGACGGGTAGATTGTTGATCGAGGTCGATCAAATTGTCAGATTGACCGAGATGTAGTATCAAAAAAAAATATTATAAGATTAATGTGATTGCCAAGTCAAGCCTTTTGTAAAAAGTGTACCAATTAACTATAACATAAAACTGTAACATGAGCCCATAGATGGCGTAAGTAAGAGATACGACTGCGGTAAAAAGTATTTCGAGCAGTTGAGGTGTATGGTTGATTAAGTACAAGGAAAACGTGGAAAAGAAGAGATCTTGTAAATGAATATATTAAAAACCAAAAATAAAGCTGTAAATAACTAAAAATAAAGTGTCTATTAAAGAAAATAAAGTGTCTATTAAAGAGAATAAAGTGTCTATACTACTGAATATTTTCTCAAATTTCTTTTTTTATTTGAAAGTACAATCCTTCCGGTTAATAATGGAAAATAATTTCATTCAAATGGCTGCCTCGACTGGCCATACAGTAGCCTACACGATCGGTCCATACCAAGGTCTTTATGCAAAATTCGTCTCAATGATGTCTCCGAAATGTTCAATTGTTGAGAACGACGGTGAATTGATGTTGATGGCGCTTCACGCACACTTTCTGCCACAGCAGCAATATTCTCGGGTGTACGCACTGTTCTTGGCTTTTCGCGCTTTGGTTTATCGATGAGGATGCCAGTTTCTTTCACTTTTTTCACAAGATAAAGAACATACGGAGCTGACGGTGCTTCTCTTCTTGCAAAATCCGTACGCAATTTTCGCACACATTCTGCAATATTACCATGATTTTCAAAGTAATGTCGCAATATTTCCCAGCGTTGTTCAAGCGTATACATAACCATATTCGTTCAGCGGAAGGATAAAACTAATTATCTGTCAAATCAGACATGAGCTAAGTGTTACCATTCACGAAATAAGCACTAGTTGAAAAAAAAACGTTATATGGCGGAACCTTTAGTTTGCATCATCAAATGATGCTCAAGGTTTTGAAAATATGGAAAACGTAGCTTAGAAAATGTTTGTGCTTATTCAGTTGAAGCGGAGTGTATGTCACCACAAATTCAAAACGAGTTCATTAATATTTTAGGAGATAACGTTCGTCAACGAATTTTCTGTCAAGTTAAATAGGCCAAATATTCTGCAAGAAACAAGATGGAGCGCCAGATGCAGTCGAGATGCAGTCGAGAATACCTGGAACCATTATGAGGGAATTTTTAAAACCTTGGAAAAACTGGCGGAGGCAGACGAAACACTTAACACACGGACGAATGCAGGAACATTGCTAATAGCATTGCAGTCGTTATCATTTCTGTCCTTTTTGGGCTTTTGGAAACCAGTACTACACGAAGTTAATGATGCCCAAATATACTTGCAAACAGAAGGGCTCAAATTTCATCAATATGCTCAAAAACTAAATGCATTAAAGATCTTTCTTACAGAAAAACCAGATAAATTCGTGGACGGTGCTTTTACTTATGCTAAAAATGTATGTCAAAAACTTGGAATTCTAATTGAAAGTCCCAGGAAAATAAAAAAACACATATTTTTGGCGACGGAAATACAGATGTTGCTTTATCATATGAAAATAAACTGCGACAACTTATATTTTCTTCCTTAGAGAGGGTCAGTACTGAAATACAGCAAAGATTCCAACAGCTGTATTTTAAACAATATAATTTATTAAAATTAAAAAATAATAAAATTAAAAAAATTTAAAAGCTAAAGAAAAAAATAAATGAATGGAAAATAAATTACAAAAATTAATCGAATCCAGTTTTTCTGAAGAATTTTAATTTAGATAATTTAAGTTTTATGGGAATAAACGTTGTTTATCTGATATCCTAAGGTAAGTAATTTTTATCCATGTAGAGATTGGGATATCGGAAAGTAACCAATATGGGAACATTTTAAATTTGCGGCTTCATTTTTGCTTGACTTACTAGAAAATAGAACGAACAACAGTTGACAAATGTATGTGTACGTATAACAGGTTGAAACCGTAGACAAAAATTTCCTTTTAGTGTGTGAAAAAAAAATACTTGGGCGGCATAAATTGGCTCTGTCCCGGGCGACCCCGGGCGGCCCCAACCCACGCTACGCCACTGTGTCTATTTCGTTTGGGCACTTATAGTGCAAATATCGATAAAACATACAAACGATAGGCAGGAGACATTGTGACGATGACTAAGAGTGTCAAGCGATTTTGCCTTATCTCGCTTTTAAGTTTTATCGCGCGTTTTTGAATTCTATCAAGTAGCTCCAAATATGTGATTGGGGCACAAACCCAGATATGAGCGCTGTACTCAAATTTGGGGCTAATAAACACCTTATAAATTGCAGCCAGATGAGAAGGGGTGAAATATTGCTTGCATCGCTTAAGGAATTTCGTTTTCTTGTCGACATCGAACAAATGGTCATTCCAACGAAGGTTGGCAATAACACACATACCGAGAGTGGCAAGTCTTTCGGTTTCAGCGATGCAAGTGTCATTCATGGATAATGGCAGACTGTCAAGGTTTCTCTTTAATGACAGAAGACAGCATTGTGTTTTGGAAGCATTAAATTCAACACTATTGGTTGATTTGAACTATGCTGTCAAAATCCGAATTTAATGAGTTTAACATACATTGCCGTTCCAGTTCTACACCCGAAGAAGAGGGGCGTGAACCAGAAAACGAATATCGAGACATTTAATTGAATGGAAAAGATATTTCAATTGGATATATGATAAAAGCGAAGCAAGCTGTTATGACCACATAATCATCAAGTTAGATAGGGTGGATGAAGTGGAGTTAAAACGTTGCCATCTTATAAAAACCCCCTAAGGTGAGAGGAAGGCTTTGCACTCTAATTCTGAGTCCGGCACTCACATACGGTTTACAATGTTGGACAGCTTACAAAAAGTGCGAGAGCAAATTAACAACGGCTGCGGAAACAAAGCTCGATCGAATAAGAAGATCAAAGATCCGTTGAAGACTTCACGTCAAGGAACCTATCTCAATAAAATGGAGCGCGCACGCCCGCACGGCTCAGATGGTACTGTCATTTTCAAAGGCAAGATTAGGCAGTATCAATCAACATTCCTTAACAGTCGCGAAAGGGAGACAGTCCTTAAAAAATGTTATCACAACAACAGCTGAATCGGTTTGGCAATAGAAACGAAGGGATCCAAAACAAAGAGGCCTGCCAATAATTTGTTGTGGTCGAATCAGCAAAACCTTCAGGTTGATCAAAATGGTTGCATTGAAATGAGAGCCTTATGATCCATCTTATCCATATCATAACCTAGCCCCCTACGAAGAAGAAGAAGAAGAAAAAGAAGAAGAAGAAGAAGATGCATTGGGTGGTTACACTTATTACTAGACTAGCTGCCCCGTGCTCGCCTTGCTTCGCCAGTCTGCCACTTCTCCAAGTTAAATCAAAATACTTGCTGATAAGAACTGATAAAGAAAATGTCGAGAGTGTCCCTACTCATTATATGGATATACTCTGAGTGTGACTCCCTCTCAATCTCATTTACATTTCATACCCTATCTTTCTCAATCCCATGGCCATGCGCCATAAAAAAACAACACAAACTGCAAAAGGTGCATAAAAAAAAGAAAGAAAAAGCACATTGCACCAAAGGTACAGGTAGAGAAACAGATTTGTGCCGCACACACACACAAATTTTCCTCCACTGAACGCTGGGAAAATCCAACGATCAACGATCGACGAAATTCAATCGAACATTTTACTTTTTTGAATTGTATAAAATTTATAGTTTAATGCTTATTGTTCAACTTCAGGATAACCTACAAAGATGATTTATATCTTAAAATCATTGTACATAATTGAATTTTATATTAAAAAAATCCTATTTCATTTGGATGAGTCATTCCACAGCTAGGAGCTAGAAAGCATTCGAGAGTTACAGCTTAGATCTCCGCTTCTGGACAGCGGATGAAGCATTTTCCCGCGGTAAAAAGTAGCCTATGTCAATTCTCAGGCTCTAGACTATCTGTGTACCAAATTTCATTTAAATCGGTTCAGTAGTTTTGGCGTTAAAACGAGACAGACAGACAGACAGACAAAGTTACTTTCGCATTTATAATATTAGTATGGATAGTACCCATATCACTGACGGCACATCTGGGCCTTTTTGTTATGACATTCATAGCAAGCAGGTTCGTTCGGTTGTCAAAGAGAATATACATGTCTTTGTTGGTAGTATTTCTGTTATCCAAAAAAACGTTCTTCGTTCAATAAATCGACAATCGCAGTAGGGGCCACAGATACGTGATTTAGAATAAATAACGTTAAATCACGTAAGAATAAATCATGAAAAAGTATTGTAAATCACTTGATGCGTGAGTTGATTTAGCTAAATCAAGTGGATTTAGCTCAATCTCGTCGGTGGGAACATGCTTTAAGCAAAATATGTATAAAATGTCCATCTGAAAAAGTCGCCTAAACAAAGGTTTTGCTCATTTTAGGGGACATAAATATGCACGGATGAACAGTTCGTCCAAGCGGACTGTACCCTTTCGTTATGTTTTTTTTTTAAATATTTTTTATTAGCAAACCATCAAATCATATTGAATGAAACGGAAAACCTTGTTTAAAGTAAATGACAAAAATAATATATTAATGCGGCTTAGTTTTCACTACACCAATTTTCGCCGTGGAAACTTTTTTTTCTGGTTCGACGTCGAGGTTCATTCATTTAAATTCGGTTTAAATTGTATTAAAGAATATATAAGGCGCGTTGCAATGAGAAAACCTCGCTATAATTAACATCGTTCAAGCATAACGACAACAAAAGATGTTTTACGTAATTTCTCAACTAATTATCCTCGTTCCAAATTTTAAATTAATGAAGAAGTATTTTCAAAAAAAAAAAATACAATAAAAAACAAAATAAAACTAATAAACATCCAAACAGGTAATCACATAAACAAACTAATCTTCGTCAATAAATTTGCCACTTGTTAAATTTAAGATATCTCTACGATCCAATTGAATTTGTATTGTATCTCGCAATCATTTTGTCGAACGCATTTAAGTCACCGACTTTAACAATATTCAGCTGCTTGGGTTATCTCTCAGGGTCACCATATCTATCCGTAAATTAAGTTGCTTTCAAAGAATCTATCCAATTACCATCTAAGCATCCTTCATCACTGCTCTGATCGTCATCTCTTCACTTTTTTTTAAAAATAGATCTCAACTCATCTGAGAGTTATGAACATGGAATTTGTTGACTTAACCACGCGTATGTCTGCGGACAAATCTAAGCTACACAACATGGCCACGAACAACACTTTTGCCAATCACATAGACAGGTACGTCGCGGATTAAATCGCGAAACCTGATAATTTTATTATTGATGATCTTATTATTGTTTTGCATCCACGAGCTGGGCCAACTGCGTCTAATAGTTTGACCCCCTAAAAACCCAAAAATTCCAGAGCTGACGTAATCTTAACTGCAGACGATACCGTGCCCTGTGTCTGTTGAAAGCAAAAGGAATAGCAAATCCGTAATCAGTTTAGCTGTAGAACGTATCTTGGAAAAGAGGTATTCCGTTTTGTGTCCACTAATTATAAATAATGCCCAACACCGACGTTCTGTAGACAATAGCTTCAAAGTTTAGCCGCGAGTGAGAAGTGTTTCAAAATTTCTTAACGTTTTTATATTACCTAGATTATTTGCTCAAAATTTATTATCTTCCATGGAGTATCTGAAGGTGGAAACCGGTGTTAAAAATTACATAACGTCATTCCAATAATAATGCGGTCTTATTCACAGCAGATTGGGTGGCTTATTGTACTGATTGCTTTTATTGGAGCGGTTCGTTCTGACAAAGATGATGCAGCAGATAAAAGTGAACCTGCCAGTTCCACGGCTGTGGTGAGTTGATGTTTTTTTTTCAATTGTAAAGTATAAACGTGTATGATACATCTTTGACATTTCAGGAGGACAACGAGCATCCGCAAAAGATTCCAAGCCACTACGACTTTGCGTAAGTTTTCATATTCCATTGGAATTGCATTTAAATGAGATTTGATTGGTTTCAGGTTCCACACTGAAAATGGTCAAGTGAGAGACGAAAAAGTAAATCTGGAAACTGAGCCCGTGTCGCAGAAGATGGGGGTGAATTTCAAAGGAAGCTACAGCTTTATATCGGCCGATGGATACGAGTATCAAGTTTATTACAAGGCTGACAAGAAGGGCTATCGCCCATACGTGACTGCGCATAAAATTAAGACGGACAAGGATTCGTCGACGCCATAGAAGATTATGCTTTTCCCTTCTTACTTGTTGTTGTGATTTTTGTTTTTATTTTACATATTATCATCTATTATTGTGAGCTCATCTTCAAGCGTCTGCTAATCGAATAAAATATAAGCAATTAGATTTTTAATGAAATTCCGATGAAGTCATTCTTGAGTAACTGGTTAAGTAATCGATTCCGACCGTAGTGAGTGTGAACCTCGTTGGAGTACGAGTTCATGGATTGTTTTTTTCTTTTGTTTTCATTTAAAAAAACCAGATGTTGTACAGTAAACTTGCGAAGACGTACTAACGATTGTCGAAGAAATACAATTTTTGTAAAAAGAAAGGAAGATCATTTGCATAACAGTGAATCTATTAATAAGATTTTACTTTAAATTGTGGAAACAAACCACGAGAAATCACTGTTTGGCTATGATATGGGAAAGTCGTTATTTTTGTTTCTAAAGATTTATCTTAATCTGCGTACTTTCAAACGGTTTTCAGACTGCTGATAATTGCAAAAACGGATGGCATTCAGTCATTATTTCAAACAAGTTGTTCTTCAATGCTAGACAATTTATTGGGTATTTGAGTTCCGAATGGCGCAGATACCAACATTGGTCATGACGACCAAGAGTTCATCTGTTTTGGGCAGCCATATGCGGGTACTAGGATTATATCAATATTTCAAGCGATAAATCAGAACCGAGAAGCCAAGTCTGTGCATAAATCATCGCCACTCACTCACGTATCCACTTCATCAGAGGTTGACAGTTAGTATGGGAGGCGACTGTAAGATTACCAACCTCATCGAAGTCCTCAAAAGCTTTCACTTACATTACACTAAAAATATTTATGAATGTTAATTTGTGGGCGCAGTGGCGCAGAGCTTAGTGTGTTGGACTGCCGATAAATAAGTTGTTCATGAGGAAGGATGAAAATGATATTCCGTGTATCCGAATCTCCCAGACAACAGAGAACAGACAGACAGTACTGAGAAAATTCCAGCAATTAGATTTTTAATAATTGCTGGAATTTCAATATATAATCACAAATACATTTCGCGAAGCAAATGGAATGCGATGGCTCAATTGGTATTATCATGTTCAACGGAATAATCCTACCAGCCCTATCAAAAAGACATGTTCCCATATAAACGCAAAAGAGAAGCATGCCTAAAAAATCCTGGATCGCACAAATGAAGTAACACCAGCATTTGATTAGCCTCAGTGACAAAGTGATCCGAAACCAGGAAGCCTGCCCATATTTATTTAGGTCGAACCAGCGAACCCCACAGGCGGACCAGGGTACAAGATATCAAGATATTCAAGTCAGTTATAAGTTTTTGACAGCAAGTTTTTTAGTATATTGAGAGCTATTCTTTTTTTACTGAAACTTGTTTAACCAAAAAAAACCGAAAACTTATTCTATTTACTTACAGATGTTTTGTGCTTAACGGGCTCCCGACCCGTGAAGAGTCTCTGTCTGAGACACTGCAGCCTCCATCCTCTGCGATGCCGGGCACGCTGATTCCAGTTGTCCAGACCAAGCACTCTGGCATCCGCGATGGCTTGGTCTTTAAAACGGATGTTCGGTATTCCTTGCCTTCTCCAACTAGGGGGCTGGGAGTCGAAGATCCCTGGAGCATTATTTTCATACGTTCAATGTGGCCAAGCCAATGTAGTCGACGTGATTAAGCTTTTTGGACTACATCCACATCTTGGTACAACTCATAGAGTTCGCGGTTATATCTTGTCCTCCATTCGCTCTCCTCGCACACATTATACCATATCCGACGGAGTATTTTTCTTTCAAAAGAACCTAATATAAGCTCCCCTTTTCTACTTATTGTCCAGCACTCGGTGCCATAAACCAGGACTGGCAAAATTAAAGTTCGATAGAGTATGCATTTTGTCCTTCGAGTGACGAGTTTTGAACCCCTTTTGTTTCGCTAAACCGAAGTAGCAGCGGTTTCCCAATGTAATTCTTCGCCGGATCTAAACTAGGTTAGGTTAGGTTTATGTGGCTGTCGGCAGAAGCCGACACACTGAGACCAATTTAGGTCCATTGTGATACCACGTATATTATCTACCTCAACTCTGTAGATGGGACTGGCCAACGACACGCGGTTGTTCTCAAACGGTCCCCCATCTACGTACTAACCGCGCCCAACGTCGTTTAATTTCGGTGATCTAACGAGAACCGATTAACTCGACGTGGTATGGTCGTTGGTTCGGATCTAAACTAAGGTGTCATTCGTGGAGTTGATGTTTACTCC
The DNA here is from genome assembly GCA_949715645.1 of Portevinia maculata. Classification (NCBI taxonomy): domain Eukaryota; kingdom Metazoa; phylum Arthropoda; class Insecta; order Diptera; family Syrphidae; genus Portevinia; species Portevinia maculata. The sequence continues at coordinate 76,715,537 of OX454527.1, forward strand.
TAGGTAGATGAACTCCTTAACTACCTCGAAGTTACTGCTATCAACAGTGACGTTTTGTCCTATGAGGCGGACAGATGTTTGTTTGTTTGTTGATAGCATGTACATGTCTTGTCCCCATTTACTTCAAGACCAACAAATTTCGCCCGTTCTTCAAACGCTGTGAAAGCCTCTTACACGGCACGCTGGGAACGGGATTTCTTTTCTCTGTAGTGACACAGTACCCTTATAATGGTAAAACCACAGCGCCGGCATTTAGTTTGTTGCGCCAGTAGATCCCAGCAATTCATTGCCTATTTTTGGGTGCTACTTACTGAAAGAATAGAAGGATAGGAAAGAAGTTTGGTGCGATGGGATTTTTTTTTTCTCAACAGGTGGCGCCTAAATTGCTTTAGGGAGATCAGTTTTTGTTGTGTGTATTCAATTTATAAAAATCATGGCCCTGGTCGGGATTCGAACGCACAACCTGCCAATCACTTTAGTGAATACACTACCATCGCACCAATGCCACCTTTACGCCATCGCCACGTAGAGCTCCTAACGATGAATGCTATCATATGCTTTAAAATCGATGTAAAGGTGGTTGGTCGTGACTTGAAATTCATTATCATACAAGAGAATCATTGTAAGAGTAATTCAGCTATATTGTAAGAGTAATTCAGCTGTATTACATAGACCCTTACTACAGATTACTATTTACTTGTATGTTAGACTATTATATTTATACTATTTATACTCTCCCAACGGCGGCATAAATGATTATGTGTCAGTCGCTCGAGATCTCATGAACCAGATGGTAATAAATGTACATTAACAAGAAGTGGCGTGAATTCATATTTTACAATCATTGCATTGTGACATAAATTAGATTTATAAGGAATTGAAAGACAAAATATTTTATCACAAACTGCAAGAACATACCTATACAACTCATTATAAATAACTGTAGCAAATGCAAAGAAATAAAAAATGACAGACATCCAATAACCTTTGCTAAATATAACCGAAACACCAACCGACAAAAATGAAACTATTCACATATACATTTTTCATTATAAAAACAAACTTTCGTTGCTATAATCGACAAGTTAACAAAATTTGTAAAAATAAAATTCAAGCAAGTAAAGATGACGAATAACACTGGCACTATTTTACATATAATAAATCCATCTGAAATGATTAACGTTTCAGACCAATTTTCATTAAATATAGCACACCTAAAATTAGAAGATTCAGTTGCATTCTATTCAGAAATTAATCTAGTAAAAACTAAACTCAGGACTATAATAGAGCAAATAGAGATTTACTGAATATTGTAGGTAGAGCTCAAAACTGGTTATTCGGAACAATGGATGACGCGAATCGACAAGACATAATAGATCATTTACTAGTTGCTAACAATAATGATCATAAAGTTATCAAAAACCTTGATAAACAAATTAAAATAAACGAACATTTAAACAAGACACTACATGACTTAAAAATATTGATAGAAAACGATAGAAAGAAAATTTTGGAATCATATAACCTTACTAACAATATAGTTAAAGAATTAAATTACAAAGTTTTATTTCTTGATCAAGAAACCAAGTTAAGATATTTAGAAAACAAAGTGAATGAAATACTTGGCAATATAAGAAGAAGCAATCAGAAGAACTAATTGTTGAAATAAATTATCAAATATACGAATATAATGAAAAAGGTCTTTTCAAACATTTAAAACATAGTAAAAATTGTGTTTTTCAAAAAAACATGTTCGTTAGTTTATAATAATATAACTTGTATAGAAGAAATAGATGATAGATTCATCATGGATTCATTAATAAATATAAATAATGAAACTCTATTGTGAAAACAGATTATTATAAATTTGCCTGGAAACTTAATAATCAATTTCAATAATTGTACTTTAAAATTAAGAGAAAACAAATTTTATAATTGAAAAATTATTGTAACTGATAAGTACTATTATCCCACAAATAATGTCAAGGAAATGTTTTTTTAACCAATATCGAATAGCATAGCGAACAATTTTAATGAGTTCTTCATCGAAATTGCAGAGAGTCTAAAGCCTTCTGCTGAATCTGATCATATGTCCAATTGTAATACCTCACAAAATACGTTTGCAGAAAGATGTCAGGTTAATAGTTTTGTTTTTAACACTATTTCATCCGAAGAAATATATAAGCTTATAATGTCTTTAAAAAACAAAAGCTCTTGTACAAGTGATGGTATTACAAATGTGATTTTAAAAAAGGTCGCCTTCAATATTAGTGACATACTGTGTTACTTATTAAAGCGTAGTATTAGTAATGGATGTTTTCCACAATCCTTAATAGTACCTCTTTTTAAAAAAGGAAATCGCAAGGATATACGCGATTATAGACCTATATCTCTGCTTCCGACTTTTTCCAAAATTTTTGAGAAGATAGTTAAATCGCGCATGGTCTCCTTCCTTGATTATGATAACTTTTTTTTCCAATAATCAGTTTGGTTTTAGGTCAGGTAAATCCACAGAAGATGCAATTCTCAAATTATGTAGGTACCCACTTGTATCAAGAGTTTAATTATTCCAAATGTACAATGGCTCTTTTCATTGATTATGACGAAAGCATTTGATATGATGGATCATAACTTGCTTCTCAAAAATTGTATAATGCGGGTTTTAGAGGAGTATTGCATGATTAGTTTCGATCTTATCTTACGGATAGGAAGCAAGTGGTAAATATTAATGGAAGTTTTAGTAGTTCTCGTACAATAAACAATGGTGTTCCTCAGGGCTCTGTTCTGGGTCCACTTTTGTTTCTAATTTATATTAATTCCCTCTTCAGTCAGAACTTTAATGGATTGCCTACAGCGTTTGCTGATGACATCGCTTTTTCTTATCAAGTTTGATTGCATTATCAAAATTCAGGAAGACTTACAAAGACTAAGGCAATGGTTTGTATTTCATAAGCTTATTGTCGGCGAGAAAACGAAACTAATGGCTTTTCAATCATTGGGAAATGTGGTTACTGATTTAAACGTATTTTTTCATTCCCACGACTGTGAAAGGTTTTCTTTACATCTGCATACTTGCGGTAGTATAAATTTTAATGAAAATCTTTTATATTCAAGCAAATGCTTTAAAATTGAGTCGGTCAGTCAATACAAATATCTAGGGGTATTAATTGGTTTTAATTTGAATTGGAAAGCTCATACGCAATCAGTTAAATCTCAAATGCTGCAGGTGGTACGCAAACTATATCTTCTAAGACCTTACTGTTCCAAAAAATGTTAACTATGATTTATTATGATCTTGCAAACTCTAAGTTACAATGCGGTATTACGAGCTGGGGAGGTTGCTATGAGAATACCATTTGCCCTTTACTTATAGCCCAAAAATATTTAATTAGAATAATATGTGGACGAAATCGACTTGCTCATAGTTGGCCTCTGTTCAGGGAGTTACGAATTTTGCCTTTAAGTTTTCAAAGTTCTCAGGGAATTTTTTAAGCAAAGTGGTAACACTCCTTATAGAAACTCAAGACTCTATAGCCTACGCGTTAATAACTTCTCACTAGTTAATGTTCCGATCGCATATAAAACCAAATTTTCTCATTTTTTTCACTTTTACTGCTCCAAATATGTTTAATAACTAATAACGATTGCTGTTAGAAGAACATACAATTTTCACTCATTTTCAAATAAAGTAAAAGATTGGCATTTTACTATTGGATAAAAGAAAGATATTGAATCATTCCTTCGCTATGTGTCATAGAATTATTCACATTTCTGTTTCCTCTGCTCTATAAGCTTGTATTCAAATACTTTCCTAATTTGTTATCTACCCCATATCAGTTGTATGAGTTATAAAATGTTCACTCTTACGTGTCATTCAACACTAACTTTAAATAGTTACAGAATGATTACTATTATTCATATTCTATTATTATTAAACTGAATTATTGTAATAATATAAATTGTTTTATGAATAAAATAATACAATACAATACAATACAATAAATTTGATGAAATTGTAATGCTTAGTATAAAAAATTTTAAAACAAATTAAAGAACTGCAATATCATAAACATAGGGGCGGGCTACAGTCCGCTTGGGCGAACTGTTGGATACCCTATTCTTATTCCTATATCTCATAAGTGGGCGTGACAAAAATTTAAAGGATTTTATCGAAAAAACTAAGCTTTTGTAAATAAAAACGCTCCCTAGCTCAAACTTTGGTTTTTCAATAAAATTGTTTTATTTAATTGTGGGCGTGTCAGTAGGCGGATTTAAAAAAAATTTAAGTATGAGCATAAAGGGCACCTAGAGAGTATATACTATAAATTTCAGCTCCCTAGCTCAAACTTTAGACTTTCAAAAATAAAATAAAAAAAATTGTGGGCGTGTCAGTGGGCGGATTTTGAAAATATTTACACATGAGCATAAAGGGCCCCTAGAGAGTATATATTAAAAATTTCAGCTCCCTAGCTCAAATTTTGGTTTTTCAAAAAAAATATTTTATTTAATTGTGGGCGTGTCAGTGGGCGGATTTTGAAAATTTTATGTCCCAAGCAGTTTTATGGGCCAAAGATCATATATAAAAAATTTCAGCTTTCTAGCTCAAAATTCAATTTTTCCCAAAATTTGTTTTATTTAATTGTGGGCGTGTCAGTGGGCGGATTTTGAAAATTTTATGTCCCAATCAGTTTTATGGGCCATAGATCATATATAAAAAATTTCAGCTCTCTAGCTCAAAATTCGATTTTTTCCAAAATTTTGTTTTTTTGAGTTTGTGGGCGTGTCTGTGGGCGGATTTCAAAAATTCTTAAACTTGATTATTTCGGTACCCTAGAGAGTATATGGTTAAAATTTCAGCTCTCTAGGTCCAGTTTAAAGGCCTAATTTTTGCCGACGGACGGACGGACGGACGGACGGACGGACGGACGGACGGACGGACGGACATGGCTAGATCGACATTACTATCGATGCTGATCATAAATATAGTAACTTTTAGGGGTCTACGGGCAATATTAAGGTATGTTACAAACTATGCGTCAAAATTAATATACCCCTAGAATAGGGTATAAAAATGTAATGTACGGACCTAATACAAGTCTTATAATAATCATAATCTTCATGACTGCAGGTGTGTTCTTTTATGTATCTTGCAAAACAAAAAGAAATAAGATTAGTATAAACAATAATTTGAAGCCAGAGACTTCTGATTTATATCGAGGAGGAGTTACATCCATCAGCAAGCCCAAGACAGGAAATCGTCGCCTGAGAATTGTTTTGTTCCATACGCCACTTTTGTCGTTTTTGAGTTAGGAACGGATTCTATGGTAAGTTTGTATGCTCTTTTTAAATCTGCGATTCGATTTTCTCTTAGTCTTTCCAATCCCGAGATATCGAACATTGACTTTGTCCCATATCCACCAAAATCAACAGTTTGTAGAATTGTTTTGTGCCATAAACCATTTTTTGGCGTTTGGGACAAATTTTCCATATAATTTATCGCAATTTTTTTGTGAGAATTGTTTTGTTCCACGTGCATATCACGGCGACAAGAGATACAGAAAATATTAACAAAGTTGAGAATTGGTTTGTCCTACGTCCACGAGCTATGTATGTGGAACACTGATCGCAAACAAAATTTTAGTATTGGTTTGTTCCACCTCCATTACAGTTGTGTAGATAATATTCGAAAGATATGAATTCGGTGCGGTGATGAATAGTGCTGCATGCAAACGCAAAGCCTAGTTGCAGACGTACGAGCAGGAAATCATTGAATGACTACGATTGCCCTTATTTATAAGAGATACACTTCGTTTTTCACGTTACATCAAAAAGGTTAAAGACTGGTTGTTTACGGTAAACTATGAAAGTATCAAATCCTTTGTTAAAATTATTATTTTTTCTCAACACACAATTATACAATATACTATTAATAATGAATTTGTTATTTATTATTACATATGGTTTCAATAGATGTGTTTAATGAACCTTTGCTGCACATATAAGTACAGAAAAAATGAGAAAAGTACAAGATTTGGTGTTCCATGAGTAAAAAACTTGCCGCAAAGTGTTCCACATTCTGTCAATTTGTGTTCCATGAAGCTGCGCTGATCAGTTTAGCACAAGTTTTTCGGTACCTAGTTTTGAGGTAGGGCAAGTGAGTGAAATGTGTCAGATTTGAAAATTCAAATTGTACCTATGCCAACTGATTTATTTGTTTTTCATGAAATATCGTATTTCTTAGTTTAATGTTACAAATGTTCGCATATTTATTAAAAAAAATTGAAAGAATAACATGGAACGAGTTCAAATTGTGATCAAATCGACATCAGGCCAAACATTGACTGTGCAATGCTCACTCAAAACCCGAAATTCACTAGAAAACAAAGAGGATTATCTATTTGAAATTTCGCAGCTGAGAGGAGAACATTATGACTCGAAGCTGTACTTTTCTGATCTGATTTGATCTGCCATTTTCACTCACTGGTTTCATGCTAAACACTTTGAATAATTTTCTTATTTTATTGTATTTTTTTAATAAAAACTTTGTTAACAAAAAAGATGAAATTGATTTTTCTTTTCAAATTGTAGCATGTAGCAACTTTATGCTTTTTTGCCTTTCATATATTTTGGATGAGAATTGCTTTGTGCCTTATCCATTTTTTTGTGTATGAAAAAAAAAATCAATTTCAAAATGTAGGAGGTGGGACAGAAGTCAAAAAGGAGACTTTTACGTTAATTAAAGTGGCTTCTTAACGGTTTGGCAAAACACTTTGGAAATTGGTAGGTGAACTCTTTATAAGACTAACTTCTAATTAAAAAAATAAAAAAAAAATCGTATCACACAGTTTCGGAGTACGAGTACGCAAAACTTTAAATGCGTTTTTCTCGAAAAAGTGCCAATGGCGTATGGAACAAAACAATTCTCAGGCGACGAAATGCTGCTACTACAAATGACAATGACAGCCCAACTACATACAAAATCAAATCAAAAGCAAAACCGCTTGCTTGGTGATTTTAGTTGCATGATTCAAGTTTAATAATAATGCTTATCCCACAAAATAGGGGTTAGGCAACGTAATGTTAAGATAGGTGATAAGTTAGAAGTAAGGAATAATGGAAGCAGTCTGTTTCTGAACGGAGTGGATTCAAGATTTTAATAAAGATTGTAAAGAAAATAAAATATAACTCGCATAGGAAAATCCTGGATAGACAAAATTTCAAATCCAGATCCATCACATTAATATAACATTCAAAGTCAGGTGGAGCTCTATGTTGTCATGGCTGAATTACGGATTCCGGCAAATGTTTTTAGGCTTTTCATACCTCAATTGTTGTTTGTGCATAATATACTCGTATATATATATTTCTATTTCTTTAAAAACGAATTAAATTAAAAAAAATGTATGTACTTGGACCCAGCGTTGCGTTTTGGCAACACCCTATAACTCCACTTTCACTGATGACGAAAATATTTTGACTTGATTTATTGATTTAAGAGTATATCAGGACAATATAGGAAACGTCTAAAATGCACAAAATTTGTTTCTTATATCCGAGTTGTTCTTAAATGCAAATCACGTTTAAAAACAAATGGTATAAGAAATATTCATGTTCCTTATATGAGTGGAATTTTGTTTATAATAATCGATTTTGTAATGTTCGTTTCTTATATCAGTTTTTTTTTTACAAAACCATAAAGAGAAAATGCACGGTGTCTTCACATGCGTTTCTTATAAGCGATTTGTTTGTGTTTCTTATATAAGTGTTAGACTGTATAATACTAAAAAATCATCAAAATCGGAAGCAAAAATAAAATCGGGTCTAAATGGAATAAGATTTATTGCTCAGAGAAATTTTAATTCCTTATGATCCTAGGCGCAACTTAAACACAGTAAAATAGCTGTGTTTTACTATCACCAAACATTTCAACATATCAACAATTTATATGCTTTACCACAAATTCAGATGGTCCTGCTTTTCATCAAAATCACATTTATTTATTTATTTCTTTGAATGCATACACATTAAGATACAATATCTTATAGTTTTGTCAAGCTCCATAAAATAAGCATTAAAAAAATGTTACCAAAGTGGAAATTAAATTCAATAATTTGGTAAAAGATTGGTGTGACATTTCATCACTGTGGGTGGCAGAGAGTTCCATAAGCAAACGGCATTGACGAGAAATTGCTTCTCAGATGTCATACAAGTAAACCGGGGAACGATGAGTTGCGTAAGTCTGCTTGATGCTAAGAACGTAAGTCTATTATAAAGATATGAAGGGTGCTGAAACATGATCGTATCTCCCTAACGCTGGTACAAAAAACTTCACACCCGTATGTAAGGATTGGTATAACTAATGTCTTTGCGAGCATTTTACGTGTTTTTAAGGGAGTGAAATCTTTTGTAGCCCAAAGTACTCGCAGAGCACTTTGCTAGCATTGTCAACAAATTCGAGAGGAGCATTATTTAGATAGATTCGAGGAAAATACAATAAGTCTACCGTTTTCTTTGATATAACAATGACTTTCGATTTTTCAGGATTTATTACTAAGCTATTGACTCGTGACCAGTTATTTATATTCTGAAGATCGTCATTTAAGGTCTGGGCGCAGTGCTCGATTAGACCTAAGGGACAACTTTTATGTAACTGGATATCATCGGCATAAATATGAATTAACGATTGATCAGCAATTTTGGGAATTTCATTTACATACAAGGAGAAAAGAAGGGGTCCCAAAATAGAGCCCCGAGGGATACCCTGGGGTAAGCCCGATGTTTTTCCTCCTATGGCAACGACTTGTTTTCTACCCGATAAATAAGAAAAGATAAGTATCACTGCTTCAGGTGCAAAATCAAACTGATTTGATAATTTGCCGCATAATAGAGTGTGACTTATGGAGTCCAATGCCTTGGAGAAATCGAGGAGCACCAACAAAGTAACCAAGTCGCTGTCTACTGCATTTCTTATGTCGACAACAAGGTTTAGGATTGCTGTTGTGCAGCTACGCTTAGGTCGAGAGCCTGATTGGAAGTTGGAAAGCAAGTCTTTTTCGTTCAAATACGTGGTAATCTGTTTTGGATAATTTTCACTTTAGAAAGAAAAGGGAGTATGGATATCGGTCGGTACTCGTTCTTCTTTCTTCCTATAAGGATGGGAATAATCTTTGCCAGCTTCCACTGTTTGAGAAAAACTGAAGTTGTTAGAATCGTATTTAACAAAAGTGTTATAAAAGGTAAAAGCTTCGGAAGGAGTGCTTTTACGAAAACAGGATGAACTTCGTTCAGACCTACCGCATCAGATTTAGTTGATATCATGCTTCAACCACATCAGCAGGCTCAATCCTGCTGAAGCTAAATCCCGTTGACGCTTGTTTTTAAATTCATGGGAGCTGGAGGCTCGGATACCGGCTGTGGAATTTGGGAAACAAACTTTAAGTTGAGTTCATAGCAATCAATATAGGTAGGCGAGTCGGGTTTTTGCCTTCCAATTCCCATAGAACGCAAGTTTTTGCAGAGTTTTCGCCCGTTGCCTGATGTGGCGATACGGTTCGAAAAGACTTTAGCCTTTTCTATGCGGATAGCAGTAACAACATGGTTTCGAAGTAAGCGATACAGTCAACAATCCTCTTCAACTTTGTATTGCTTCCATCGTTTATAGACTTGGTTCCTTTCATTTGAAAGCCGCCCAATGTTATTTGTGAACCAAGGCCGTGATGTGGTTCTTAAAACCTTTTTTAATCGTGACGTGCTCTGTAAAAAGATTTACAATATTTGTGTTCAAGAACTCGACCTGTTCATCTGATGATGCCATGTAAAAAATATTCCCCCAGGGGGAATATCAATTCTCCTAAAATCACCAAACTCATATGACCGAACTAGTGGTGTTGGTAAGTTAAAATGATATGTGAGATGAATAAGATCATGTCTTGAAAATGATGGTGCAGACAACTGATCATAGAAAAGCACTTTACTGGTATTACCAAAAATAAGTCCAAAAGTGTGCTCGAAGATTGTGAGAAATGAGTTGGCGTCCGGAGATTGACTGAGTACAAGTTAAACGATCTCATATTATTGATTAGCACATCATCGGTTAACAAATCGCTATTGAGCTGCTCACAGCGACGTCCTCAAGGAGGAGCATTAAAGGAGATACCTAAGTTAGTTGACCGATTAGGTCTATACACAGTTCCCAGTAATAGTTTGTCATTATGACTGAATAACTCAACGAACCCATACTCTATTTCGCATCCAACTTGTGATATACATCGAGGTTTGCAGCTCAGTTCTTCTCTTACGTATATCACAGCACCACCACCAACAAGATTACTCCTATCGGCTCGAAAGAGCCTATAACCATTTAACCCGAATAAATTGCTATTGCCGTTGTTATTTATAACAGTCCAGAACCATGTTTCGGAGACACAAATTACATCGACATTCGAGCCTTCGAACATAATAACGAAACACGTCAATTTTAGGCAACAAGCTCTGTGCATTTATATGACATATTTGAATGCCTTCCCTCTGACAACAAAAGACCCCGATCCCGACCATGCTACGTAGAACATTTCCGCCAAGTTCGCTTATGGAAGTGGAACTGCCATCAACCAATTCCATCAGTATTACGAAGGAGAAAATCTCACAAAGAAGAAGAACCTAAATACCGAAACAAAAGCAGGAGCATGAATCTACTAATAAAAGGAAAAAAAGAAGCAGTAGTGAACCAACAAAACTATTTACCCTGAAGTAGCTAAAAAAACATAGGGACGGGCTACAGTCCGCTTGGGCGAACTGTTGGATACCCTATTCTTATTCCTATCCCTCATACGTGGGCGTGACAAAAGTCTAAGTATGGTTGAATTGTTAAGAACGCTCTACATATTTTGTTATATAACATTTAAAGGATTTTATCTAAAAAAACGCTCCCTAGCTCAAACTTGGGTGTTTCAATAAAATTGTTTTATTTAATTACGCCCACAGTAGGCGGATTTAAAAAAAAATAACACATGAGCATAAAGGGCCGCTAGAGAGTATATATTATAGATTTCCGCTCCCTAGCTCAAACTTTGAATTTTCAAAAAAAGTTATTTTTTACATTATTTCGGGACCCTAGAGAGTATATGGTTAAAATTTCAGCTCTCTACGCCCAGTTTGAAGGCCTAATTTTTGCCGACGGACGGACATGGCTAGATCGACATTACTATCGATGCTGATCATAAATATAGTAACTTTTAGGGGTCTACGGGCAATATTAAGGTATGTTACAAACTATGCGTCGAAATTAATTTACCCTTAGAATAGGGTATAATAATGTACCATTTGAATAAAAATCTATACAAGTATTAAACTAAAAATTATATTAAACTAGCTGCACCTGCCCGGCTTTGCCCGTGCCCGAGAATTCTATTGACCAATATGTTCGAGTAGACTTCCTTATAATTGTCTATAGCGGGTATCCGGCGTATGTTGCTGTGCCTAAAAAAAGAAGACCGATTTTGCCCAAAGTTCACAGAAACACTCTCAGGCCAATACCGAAGATTGCCTGATTTGAGCTCAACTGGTGAAAGGGACTGCACGTTTTTCTCCGCATGGCTTAGGCCGCTCACACAACTTCGTTGTTCCGTTTAGGGTAGGTGGTTGTTGTCTGGCAGGCGCCTATGTCACCTTACTTCTGCGAATCAAACAACAAAGCGAAAATAAAAACATAGGGGCGGGCTACAGTCCGCTTGGGCGAACTGTTGGATACCCTATTCTTATTCCTATATCTCATAAGTGGGCGTGACAAAAATTTAAAGGATTTTATCGAAAAAACTAAGCTTTTGTAAATAAAAACGCTCCCTAGCTCAAACTTTGGTTTTTCAATAAAATTGTTTTATTTAATTGTGGGCGTGTCAGTAGGCGGATTTAAAAAAAATTTAAGTATGAGCATAAAGGGCACCTAGAGAGTATATACTATAAATTTCAGCTCCCTAGCTCAAACTTTAGACTTTCAAAAATAAAATAAAAAAAATTGTGGGCGTGTCAGTGGGCGGATTTTGAAAATATTTACACATGAGCATAAAGGGCCCCTAGAGAGTATATATTAAAAATTTCAGCTCCCTAGCTCAAATTTTGGTTTTTCAAAAAAAATATTTTATTTAATTGTGGGCGTGTCAGTGGGCGGATTTTGAAAATTTTATGTCCCAAGCAGTTTTATGGGCCAAAGATCATATATAAAAAATTTCAGCTTTCTAGCTCAAAATTCAATTTTTCCCAAAATTTGTTTTATTTAATTGTGGGCGTGTCAGTGGGCGGATTTTGAAAATTTTATGTCCCAATCAGTTTTATGGGCCATAGATCATATATAAAAAATTTCAGCTCTCTAGCTCAAAATTCGATTTTTTCCAAAATTTTGTTTTTTTGAGTTTGTGGGCGTGTCTGTGGGCGGATTTCAAAAATTCTTAAACTTGATTATTTCGGGACCCTAGAGAGTATATGGTTAAAATTTCAGCTCTCTAGGTCCAGTTTAAAGGCCTAATTTTTGCCGACGGACGGACGGACGGACGGACGGACGGACGGACATGGCTAGATCGACATTACTATCGATGCTGATCATAAATATAGTAACTTTTAGGGGTCTACGGGCAATATTAAGGTATGTTACAAACTATGCGTCAAAATTAATATACCCCTAGAATAGGGTATAAAAACTTCGATTGAATCACTTTTCATTCACTTCCCCACCGATTGTTATCAATGTTGGAAAAGCAACTTTCCGATGTCCGATTCACAAAAAAATGCAAAAAATTTCAATAAGAGTTATTTGAATAAAATATTGAACACACGATATCTCAAGAATGAAAGTGCGCACAAATTCCACAATAAGCTTGAAACGTTCGTTTGTTCCCACTTTTTCATATGCTTGTTCGGATAACAAAATAAGGGACGTCTGTACGGTCTCTGTATCTGCGTCGTAATTTACACGCATACGCACATATGCATGTGTACTCACTCAAATGCCCATATCTCACACACCGATGCAGATATAGCCAAACATAGCAACCTTCGTGCAGACGTCGCCTTTCATGGAAACCGATTTCATTGGAATCGGTTAACGCGTTTGGCCAAACACCGGCAACAAACACAAATATGGATTGATTTTTATATATAGAAAATATGTATTACACAAAAAAACTTTTTATTATTTCACTTAAATTTGTTTTTTTTTTCAAAGCACATGATACCTACATATGAAACACACAGTGTATAAATACATTGTCAACTTTTTTTTCTTTTTTAAGAAACACATAATTTACACACCGATGCAGATGCAGACATCGCACATACATAACATCCTTCGTATAGACGTCACCTTTCTTTAAAAAAAAAATTTCATTGGTATCGGTTAACGCGTTTGGCCAAACACCGGCAACAAACGCAAATATGGATTGATTTTTATATACATATAAATATAAATAGATATAGATATATTCTCATATCAATTTTAATTCACAAAAACTCACAACATCGCAATGAAGAAATCCGAATCCGACAGCGCCACCAAACATGAAACAAAATTGGCTTCTCCATTGATCGATAATAGATGGCGTTACGTTGCGTGTCTATCTGACAGTTCAATTGTGATACGATATGTTACATTCAAATGTGATTCTTTATTTGGTTGTTGCCAAAATAAATAAATACAAAATGAAAAAAAAAAATCGAAAAAAACCTGTCGTAACACGCTGGGTGGTCAAAATAAGCCATTTTGAAATTTAGATTTTTTTTCTTCTAAAACCCGTGCTGAGAAAATACCTTTCCAACAAAGTATAAATCATCAAAATCGGTTCGGCCAATCTCGAGTTATGCGGTTACATCGCTTCGGACACTTTCTTTTATATATATAGATTTATATCACTTTTTATACTTTTATACTAAGGGTATATTAATTTTGACGCTTAGTTTGTAACATACCTTAATATTGCCCGTAGACCCCTAAAAGTTACTATATTTATGATCAGCATCGATAGTAATGTCGATCTAGCCATGTCCGTCCGTCCGTCCGTCGGCAAAAATTAGGCCTTTAAACTGGGCCTAGAGAGCTGAAATTTTAACCATATATTCTCTAGGATCCCGAAATAATCAAGTTTACGAATTTTTGAAATCCGCCCACAGACACGCCCACAAACTCAAAAAAACAAAATTTTGGAAAAAATCGAATTTTGAGCTAGAAAGCTGAAATTTATATATGACCTACGGCTCCTAAAACTGCTCGGGATAATTTTTTTTCAAAATCCGCCCACTGACACTCCCACAAATAAATAAAACATTTTTTTTTGAAAATCCAAGGTTTGAGCTAGGGAGCTGAAATTTATAATATATACTCTCTATGGGCCCTTTATGCTCATGTGTAAATATTTTCAAAATCCGCCCACAATTATTTTTTTTTTTTGAAAATTCAAAGTGCGCTAGGGAGCTGAAATTTATAATATATACTCTCTAGGGGCCCTTTATTCTCAAGTGTTAATTTTTTTTAAATCCGCCTCTTGACACGCACACAATTAAATAAAACAATTTTATTGAAACACCCAAGTTTGAGCTAGGGAGCTTTTTTTTTATAAAATTCTTTAAATGTTATATAACAAAATATGTAGAGCGTTCTTAACAATTCAACCATACTTAGACTTTTGTCACGCCCACTTATGAGGCATAGGAATAAGAATAGGGTATCCAACAGTTCGCCCAAGCGGACTGTAGCTGTATTGTATGTGCAGTGGGGTCATCAGTAGATGACAAGCACTTAGACCTATTGGTCCATTGTACTTCAGCATAGCTGCCCGCTCGCTGGTTATTGGCGATTAGTAAGATTCAGTGAGGGAGAACCTGCCAGTAGCCTTGGCAAAGCGAAGAATATTTGCAAGTTCAATTTCCTCCATCTCATCTTCGTTAACGAATTGTTTGCCTATAGTGGTGAGCCTGGTTCTGGCGAAAGCCTGACATTCACAGATGAAGTAAGATGCCGTTTCATCCGCCTCCATGCAGCACTCACATAGGCCCGAGTTCCTAATGTGAATGGTTTTGAGGTGCTCGTTAAGAGGACTGAAACCGGTGACGAGACCAATCAAGGATCTCAAGTCTTTCCTGTTTAGCCCAAGCATAAACTTAGCTCTGCTGATTTTTGGACCGTCCACTAGCTTCTTCGAATACCTGCATGAGACCAGATCATGCCAGTATTCGGAATGTTGTTGGCGTAGAGCCGAATCCATTTCACGTTTGTGGACGGATGAGCAGCATCCTATGGATGGTTGTGGGCCAATGAAGGCTGTTGAAGAGCCCTTCCTGGCCAGAGCATCCGCTCTTTCATTACCCTCGATACCTGTGTGCCCAGGAACCCAGGCAAGTGATACCGAGTTACATCTTCCCAGACGGTTAAGCCTAACCACGGTTTCCTCAACTATTTTTGAGTTGAGAGAGCCAGCCGAACAGGCTTTGATAGCGGCTTGGCTATCTGAGCAGATGTATAAGGTTTTACCCTTAATCCTTCTCCTTAACAGGATATTGGCGGCAGTGGCAATCGCAAAGATTTCTGCCCGAAAAACAGTTGTTTGTCTACCCAAGGCTGTAGATAGATTTATCCGACAGTCTCTAGAGTAGACCCCGGCTCCGGAGATACCGTCAATAAGTGAGCCATCAGTATAGACGATGACATCACCCGGCCTAAAGCCATTCCACCCCTCACTGTTCCATTCCTGCCGTTCAGGAAGGATGACCTGAAAACGGCGCTCAAAGACTTGCTTCATGCACACAGTGTCAAGTGCTCCTCCCCGATGGCCAGGTAGGCTGTCATAGAGACGTCATAGGACTGTAGCTCGTCCCTATGTTTTTTTTTATGAAATTTTTATCCTTGAACAATTTCCTAAAAATTATGTTAATTAACTTTTTTACGTACGATCAACGTTTATATTAAATATATAAAGAATATATGAAAAATCGAACGACTATAAGTTTGTTGTTTTATTCCTGAATTTATGTTACCATTACAAAATTGAAATCATTTTGAAAGCCAATCATTATTAGAGCGTTATTTATTCCATAAGACTATGAACCAAATAAAATAAAAAAGTCTTGCCAGTCAAATTCAAGCCATTTAGGTAGGTTAGGTTAGGTTAGGTAGACGTGGCTGTCAGCCAAAGCTAACACACTTAGACCAATGATAGGTCCATTGTGGTACCACACAGATCTGGGGATTACCCTCACTGCTCGTTGAACCAGTAGGAGCTTCTTATGAAGCGCGAAAGACTTCTAGCGCCAGTGCTGGCTAAGTCGCTTGTGTCATTGAACAAGAAGTCCCCTAGATGGATATTTCTTCTATGGGAGAGCGCAGGACACGTGCAGAGAAGGTGAAGTACAGTCTCCTCCTCCTCCTCGTCTGCAGAAGTCATTTGAGCACACACCGAGTCTGGATGCGTGCCTGCCTATTCAGCAGTGACCTGTGATAACACCTATAGTGGAGCTAATATGCAGTCGGTTTAATGAGATTAGACACTTAGAGCGTCGCAGATCCAGCTTTGGCCAGATCCGCTTAGTCGCTAGACATGTATTGCTACTCGTCCACCTAAGGTTTGTTCTCTCGATTGCGGATAGCTTAAACAAGAGTTTGCAAGTAGCGATTGGTATACCTAGGGAACCTTTATCAGGTAAAGGAGGTAATGTGGTTCCTTTTTTGGCGAGATCAACTGCCCTGCAGTTACCTGGAATGTCCCTATGCCCCGGCACCCAACAGAGGTGAATATTGAACTGCTCTGCCATCTCCGAAAGAGATGATCAGCAGTCTTGGGCTATGATGGAATTTGAAGAGACTGAGTCCAGGGACTTAATCGCGGCCTGACTATCCGAGAAGATACGGATATCCTTTGAGGATATCACATTCCTCTTCAGCCACGTCAGGGTTTCTTTTATCGCTAAAATTTCCGCCTGGAACACGCTACAGTAATCAGGAAGACGGAAAGAGAGGCTAAGATTTAGCTTTTCCTGAGAAGACTCCACCACCTACCCCATCGCTAGTTTCTGATCCATCGGTGTAAAAGTGGATCGATTTATCATTCGCAAATGCATCATCATCCCAGAATGATCTGGAAGGAATGGTGATTTGAAAGTTTTTTCCGAACTGCAAACGGGGTGTGGTGTAGTATTAGTTTCTGGGTAGAGACTTAAAGGAGTCTAGAATAATGGAGTGGACAATCTTCCTGTTGGTCCACTGTGAGGTAGCTTTTAAGCGGACAGCGGAACATGCCGCTGTTTGCATGCTAAATATATCAAGGGGTATCAGGTGTAGCAGAATGTCCAGAGCAGCGGATGGGGTAGTACGGAGTGCTCAGCTAATGCACAGACACGCTGAACGCTGGACTTTGCCCAGCTTGTCGCGGTTTATAGCTTTTTCTAGAGCAGTCCACCAGACAACCACCCCGTAAGTAAGAATTGGTTTTACCACCGATGTATATAGCCAGTGCGTAATGCGGGGCTGTAAACCCCACTTGTTGCCAATGGCTTTTTTACAAGAGAAAAGTGCTACTGTAGCTTTCTTGACTCTTTCTTGTATATTGGGTTTCCAGCTTAACTTCCTATCGAAGATTAGACCCAAAAATTTTGCTTCGTCAGAGAAAGTTAAGCTTGTACCGCTAATAGAGGGAGGGTCAATATATGGGATTTTATATTTCCTGGAAAAGAGGACAAGCTCGGTTTTGTGGGGGTTAACGCCCAGTCCGCACCGATTAGCCCATCTCGATTGCTTGTTAAGAGCGTTTTGCGGGAGTTCCTTTATGGTGTTGAGGTGTTTTCCAGAGACGGCAATAGCAACATCATCCGCATAGGCAATCACTCTGCAGCCCTCCCCTTCCAGGTTTATCAGTAGTTTGTTCACCACCAAGTTCCAGAGAAGGGGAGAAAGAACACCGCCTTGCGGCGTCCCTCGACTGACAGACCTCCTAGCAGATGTTACGCCCAGATTTGAATTGATAATCCGACTATTTAGCAGTAGATTGATCAATTCACCAAGCGAGCTATCCACATTCAGTTCTGCCAGTGCGTTTGCGATTGCAGATGTGTTAACGTTGTTAAAGGCGCCTTCTATGTCAAGGAAAGCAACCATGGTATACTACTTGTGATGGAGAGAGTATTCGATTGTGCGTACTAAGGAATGAAGAGCGGTTTCCACCGACTTTCCCTTACAGTATGCATGCTGAGCTGTAGACAGCAATTGCGGGTTTATATGCATACGGAGGTGGATATCAATCAATCGCTCCAGCGTTTTGAGGAGGAATGAAGATTATTTATATTATTATTCTATTAGACTAATAGGTCTGAGGTCCTTTGGACTGACATGGGAATATTTGCCAGCCTTGGGTATAAAAACCACTTTTACTTCTCTCCAAGCCCGGGGGATATGAACCAGATTTAGACAGCTTTTCATGATCATCTCCAGCACAGCCAGGATGATATCCGCTGACATTTGTAGTTCGGCAGGTATTATTCCGTCTGGTCCTGCAGACTTGAAGGGTTTGAGGCTTTGTAGCGCCCAAGTCAGCTTGTCCCTAGTTATCAGACCGTGAGGGTAAGTTACCTGTCCTAGAGCCGTCTGCCTTCTTAAGGCAGCTAGGCATAGTAGGATTTGAAGCAAGGATTTTTCTTAGCCTAGATGCCTCAGAGGATTCTTCTATTTTTCCACAGAAGAGTCTCCATGACGTTCTTTTGGCTTTCCTTAATTCTTTTTTGTATAATTTGAGGGATTCCTTGTAGGAGTCCCAATCGATTATAGCTTTTGAGTTTTTAGCAAGATTGAAGAGTCTCCTGCACTCCTTTCTAAGTGGTCCCAGCTCAGTGGACCACCAGTGAGGCTTCTTTTTCCCCCTAGGTTGTACGAGGGGATACGATGCAGACATTGCTTTGTTAAATCCAGGGTAAGCTCATCGACTTTATTGTCGAGCTCGTTGGAGTTACAGGGGGGACTTAAGAGTTCAGAGTTAACACGTTTGTATAGAGTTTCTCTGTATAAAGGCCAGTTGGTTTTCCGAGGATTGCGGAAGGAAGCTTGGCATGGAGGATCAACGTTAAGGTTGAATAAAAGATATCGGTGATCGGAGAACGAGTGATCAGCCGATACTTTCCAACCCGTTATGATGTCGTTGATGGTATCGGAGACAAGAGTAATATCAAGGACTTCTTGTCGGTTTTTGGTAATGAATGTGGGTTCATTACCTAGGTTACAGACAATGAGGTTAGTACTTAAAAGTTATTCAAAAAGTGACTCACCTCTGTTGTTAATATCTGAGCTGCCCCATACGGTGTGATGAGCGTTAGCATCACAACCGATTATGAGTTCAGCTTTATACCTCCTTGCTTCATCGACCAGCCTCTCTAGGTTATCACCAGGGAGAGGCCCAACGTGATCGTGGGCGAGATAAGCTGATGCCAACCAGAATGATCTGCCTGCAGTCTCCAGTCTTGCCACAGTCATATCTCGATCGCTGAAATTAGGGAGTAAATAAGCATTAATGTTACTTTTCACTAGTATGCACGATCTGGGTTTACCTATATCAGTCACATACAGTGGGTAATATCCGGGAGTCCTGAGTCCTCGAATCTGGTTGTGTACAATCCAGGGTTCTTTAATCAAGACGATGTCTTCTGCGCCTTTGGCTAGACGAAGAATGAGTGCGGCCGAAGCCTTAATGGAGTGTTGGAGGTTAATCTGTACTAACTGCAGCATTTTCGCTACAATCAGGCAGAGATACCTCCACCACGGTGTTGTTCAGGCCTTCCAATTCCGAGGATGAACTGAGAAGTTCGTCTTCACTCAGAAGAACCTTGTCTAGAGAATCAGTCTGAATATCTGACAGGACGTCGGAAGTGGATGGTGATTTTGTGGGTAAAGAGGTTTCATCATCCTCCAGCGAGGGGAAGGAGATTGCAGCTCCAGGAATTGAGACTGCGATCATAGAGTCAGAGGGAGGAGGAGGAGGAGGGGGTAGTTTACCCGCATCCATTTCGTCCTTTTTATAGACCCGCATTTTGACATCGTCCCATGCGAATCTAATCATGTAGTCGTTCTTGGCCAGAGGAGCCAAGGTTTCTTGGTTGATTACAACCACGACACATCTGTAATCGCCCTTCAGCTCTTCCAGTTTGGAAACCTTCCAGTTGTGGGTCGGAAGTGAAGGGTTGCTCAATTGCAGGACTTCCAGGATGCCCTCAGGGGTGGATGGATCCGCAGTGATCCAGATGCGAGATCTTGGTCGGCAGGGGATGTCTTCCCACGCAACAACTTCGAGCTTTGCGCCAGGCCACACCTCTCCAAGCCTGCTTATTGCAAGCTTGTAGAGATCGGCCGATCTTTGGTCATCACACGCGACCAGTTTGATGTGACCTTGATGCCACCCGCCTTCATGCGTAAGCGGAAGAGGTCCGGGATGATTCCTTATGAAGGTGGAGAAGGAGTGCGAAAGCGCTCTCTTAATCATATCCCACTTCTCCTGGGTGATGGACCCGTCAATGTCGTTGCGATCGATGACTGCGACCACAATCTTGTCTTTCAAGATGTCGCTGAAAGACCTGAGAGGTGTGATAGTGGGAGAGATGCCGGTGTTGTGCACTCTCTGCCTCTTGGGAACCGAGCTGGTTCCTTCCACTGACCTCTGGCGTTTTATCGACGGGTCGCAGGACTTGAGGATCTGCTGAGCCCAATCTAGTTTGGCTGTTTGTGCGGGCGTCCTATCCTTCTCCGCGATGGAGCAACACATCTGCTGGATCCGAATGGCATTGCGTCGTTGCTTGTAAGACGCCTTGGATCTGTTGATACGGGGACGCTTGGTGTTGGAAGGGAGGGGACCATGATTCACAGTCCCATCACCATCAAGTTTTTTATTGTCAACGGTTTTGCCGACTTTTGCGGGAGGACCATGAGTAGCCATAGTCCGTCCTACAGTCAGCTTAGAAGCGTTGACAGCAGACGTTGTTGTCTTGTTAGGGCCGGCAGAGGGGGGACCATGAGTCACAGTCCTCTCCCTGTCGGAGAGGGATTTATTGAGCTCGCAACCACTAGTGGAGGGACCATGTGTATCCACAGTCCCAGCACTAATTGGTGTCAGGTGAGCTTTGCCGGTAGACAGCATGGTCGCCGTGCTACCGTCCGGTATAGAAGGAGAACCGGCCGTAAAATTTTTTGTTTTTGTTTGTTTAGTTTTATTTTTTTCATGTTAGATCCCACGAGTAGCGGAGAATAGAGGTCCATCTGCACAGAGATCCGCATTGTGCAGATAAGGCTAGTTAATCCGGAGGGCGCCAGGTAGCCGAATACTCCGTGGGCGACTGAGCTATTTGATGACTGGGCCCTCAGCCAGGTTGCCTCTCGGCACGGGTCCTATTACACCTTAGTCCAGCCCAGGTGGTAAAGGAGGGGAAAGTGGAAGGCCGTTTTGTCCTGTGAAGGTCACATAGTAGCACGTACACGTACTTAACTTGCGCCTTGAAAAGAAAAAGAGGAGAGGGGACGTAGAGTCCGGGTCAGTACTTGGTTGACGCTCGTCAGCAGCCTGTCTGTCATGGGTGGCCCTTAGACAGCATAGCCTGTTGAACCTGCGCCGTAAGCCTTCGCTCCGGTACCATCGAATGCAATGATGGTACACACGGCAAGGTGACTGACCCCGCGAAGGAGCGATTTAGGTAGGTAGTGCATCTGATCGAAAAATGTTTAAATGTTAAAAGCCTAATTGTAATTTTATGCAAATTTTTGATTGTATGGTAACCCCAAACTACATTTAAAATTTTAAATTCAGCTGTGCAAGTGTTCGGTGATACATAATGTTTTATTATCCTCGCCTGATCTATACAGATCATAAGTCCTTATAAAACACGGCTAATATCTATAATATTATAAATATATCATGTACAATGATAATATGGAATCTCTCAAAAAGTTTTACTTCACATACTTTTAGACGCAACGAACTCACAACCCAGAAACACCTAAAAGCACCTTACCTCAGATCATTTATTAATCTACAGAATAGACATTTTATTTTATTTTCATTGCGGAATGTTGGAGTATGTTTGATGGAACTCATCACCATTTATGTATGTTTAAAAATCAAGCGATGCCAATAAAAGTAAAAATATTAAAAATGTCAACTTGATTTGAGCTCAGTTTAATACAGAGGAAAGATTTACTATGAATGATGTGTGCAAAAATAGGTTGAGTAGGTACAACCAGTAGAATAGACAAAGTTGTAGTAGATTTGTATGTACAATAGTTTTTATATAGTAGATAATAGAGGACTGCAAGAATACATAATAATGCGTTCATTTGTCTTCTCTTTACGAGTAGGGTTCTTCAGTGTACTCACTACTAGAGTACACTGAAAATGGGTACCCATATATTTTAAGACACAAACAACCTAATATTGAATTGAATACTCTATTTGATTTCACTCCTACTCGTGGGTGCTTCATTCAAATGAATCAAGTATACGATTAACTGTTTATAACACACCGAGTACAACGATTACACCGAATGTAGTGGGTGGGTGCCTCTCCTTTGACTTTGATCGAGAGTAGGTGAAAATAATATTTTAACTGTCGGTTATCAGTTGCGGTTATATGGACTTTGAAATAAATGATGAAAGTTATTTTTCTGTAACCTTTCGATTTCAACAGAAATACCAAATTGTCTTTGAGTACACTGAGTGTACTGAATTAAAATATAAACATAGGGGAAGGCTACAGTCCGCTTGGGCAAACTGTTTTTGTAAAAAAACGACCCTTAAAGTTGGCATGGCAGAAAGCTTTATATAAAGGAATAGTTCAAAACGACTTCAATTTTAAAGGTTTTTTTTTTTTTTTTATACCCAATTCTAAGGGTGTATTAATTTTGACTCATAATTTGTAACATACCTTAATATTGCCCGTAGACCCATAAAAGTTACTATATTTTTGATAAGCATCGATAGTAATGTCAATCTAGCCATGTCCGCCCGTCCGTCCGTCCGTCTGTGGGCAAAAATTAGGCCTTTAAACTGGACCTAGAGAGCTGAAATTTTAACCATTTACTCTTTAGGTATATAATCAAGTTTGAGAATTTTTGAAATCCGCCCACAGACACGCCCACAAACTAAAAAAACAAATTTTTCGAAAAAATCAAATTTTGAGCTAGAAAGCTGAAATTTTTTATATATCATTTTTGACTCCTAAAACTGCTCAGGAGATAAAATTTCTAAAATCCGCCCACTGACAGGCCCACAATTAAATAAAACAATTTTATTGAAAAGTCAAAGTTTGAGCTAGGAAACTGATATTTATAATATAGACTCTCTAGGTTCCCTTTATACTTATGTTGAAATATTTGTTAAATATTTTTTTTTTTGGAAAACCAAAGTTTGAGCTAGGGAGCTGGATTTAATATTTGCAACTTTTAGGATGATGACAGAAACATGCTCTGCTTCGTATGAATACCGAGATTTTAGGAGACTAAACCTTTATCAGCTAGAAAATGATATATATCGGGTGAATTGGCAGCAGGTTTATTTTATGATCTCGGCTGACGACCAAGTTAACTTTTTGCAAAATGTAGTAGATAACCTTTTTAAAAAACACGTACCACTTAAACGCAAATTAGTACGTAATGACAACAGTTCTTGGTTTACAGTTGATATTCAGGATGCCATGGAACTAAGGGATCCGGCCTATAAACTTTGGAAATGCTTTCGCCTTGCTGTATTCTACAATGTTTTTCGTGAATTGCGAAACAAAGTTCGTGTTAAAATTAGGGAAGCGAAACGCCGACTGTACACGGAGAAGTTCGACAAAAAGTTTCCACCTAAAACTTTGTGGAAACATATTCGCGAACTAGGTGTTGGTCGTCAGAAAGCACAGTTTCCTGAGAACATCAACGTTGATATCTAAACGCTGAATTTGCCAAAGTTCAGTGCTCCTCACCAAATGTCTTAGTTTCGGATGCATTCGAAATATCAAGTGACCTTAACTGTGACAATGAATTTTATTTTCAAAGATTAAATGAAGCAGATGTTGTAAGTGCTGTATTGGACATCAAATCTAAAGCTGTTGGTTGTGACGGAATAAATCCAGTCTTCATAAAGATCATTCTGCCTCATATTCTTCCAATACTTACACATATATCGTCGCCTGAGAATTGTTTTGTTCCATATGCCAATGGCACTTTTTCAAGAAAAACGCATTTAAAGGTTTGCGTACTTGGTACTACGAAACTGTGTGATACGATTTTTTTTTGATTTTTTAATTTGAAGTTAGTCTTATAAAGAGTTCACCTACCAATTTCCAAAGTGTTTTGCCAAACCGTTAAGAAGCCACGTTAATTACCGTAAAAGTCTCCTTTTTTGACTTGAACACAAAAAAATGGATATGGCACAAAGCAATTCTCATCCAAAATATCTGAAAGGCAAGAAAGCATGGAGTTGGATGCTACAATTTGAAAAGAAAAATCGATTTCATCTTTTTTGTTAACAAAGTTTTTATTCAAAAAATACAATAAAATAAGAAATATATTCAAATTGTTTAGCATTAAACCAGTAAGTGAAAAATGTCAGATCAAATCAGATCAGAAAAGTTCAGCTTCGAGTCAGATTGTTCTCCTCTCAGCTGTGAAATTTCCAATAGATAATCTTCTTTGTTTTGTATTGAATTTCGGGTTTTGAGTGAGCATTGTACCGTCAATGTTTGGCCTGATGTCGATTTGATTACAATTTGAACTCGTTTCATGTTATTCTTTCGATTTTTGTTGCATATACGTGTACCTGTATGCGAATATTTGTAACATTAAACTACGAAATGCGATATCTCATGCCAAACAAATAAATCAATTGGCATCAGTACAATTTGAATTTTCAAATTTGACACATTTCACTCATTTGCCCTACCTCAAAACTAGGTACAGAAAAACTTGTGCTAAACTGATCTGCACAGCTTCATGGAACACAAATTGACAGAATGTAGAACACTTTGCAGCAAGTTTTTTTGCTCATGGAACACCAAATCTTGTAGTTTTCTGAATTTGTCTGTACTTATCTGTGCAGCTAAGGTTCATCATCAAACACATCTATTGAAATCATATGTATTCAATAATTGATTGCTCGTAAGTCTGCAACTAGGTTTTGCGTTTGCAGCACTATTCATCACCGCACCGAATTTATATCTTCATAATATCGAATATTATCTACACAACTGTAATGGAGGTGGAACAAACCAATACTAAAATTTTGTTTGCGATCAGTGTTCCACATACATAGCTTTTCTTTAACACGAGTGCACCAATTCTCAACTTTGTGAATATTTTCTGTATCTCTTGTCGCCGTGATATGCACGTGGAACAAAACAATTCTCACAAAAAAATTGCGATAAATTATATGGAAAATTTGTCCCAAACGCCAAAAAATGGTTTATGGCACAAAACAAATTTGCAAATTTGCAAAAGTTATTCCAATACTCAAAAAACCTGCTACCCGTCTGTCACCTCCCGAATATAGGCCGATTTCTATTCTCCCCTTTCTATCTAAGGTACTTGAAAAAATATTACACAAGCAGATGTCGAGGTATATTAAAAATAACAAGCTTCTGAATCCACACCAGTCTGGGCTTAGGGAATATCATAGCTGCACATCATCCATCTTAAAAGTAGCTGACGATATCAGAATGGCAATGGACCATGACCAGGTGTCCTTTCTTTGCCTTCTAGATTTTGCAAAAGCATTTGATACGGTCGATCACAAAATTCTGAACACAAAACTCAGAACTCAATTTTGTTTTTTCAAAAAGTGCTGCTTCATTGATGCTGTATTACCTTTCTGATTGGAGACAAGCTGTCGTTGCTGGTGAAAACTCATCCTGTTTTCTAAATTTATTGTCAGGAGTCCCACTCGGTTCACTACTGTTCAGTGTGTTCATAAACGATCTTCCGCTTGCAGTCACAAACTCAGCAATTCATATGTATGCCGACGATGCACAAATCCGCCTTAGCTGCAAGCTTGGAATGATCGAGAATGGGGCCCAAAAACTTAACTTTGACCTTAAAGGCATTACTCACTGGTCTGAAGACAATAAACTTTTATTAAACCCAAACAAATCTCAATGCATAATTATCTATAAAACTAAACTTGACATAAGTTATTTTCCTCTCTTGTATCTCGGCAATTCTGTTCTACAATAAGTGGAGAAAGTCAAGAATTTGGACATCTGGTTTAACACTACCCATAGCTGGGACCTTCACATTCGGTCAGTAATTGGCAAGATATATGGTTGCTTACGAACTCTTTCACTATCAAAAGACTTCACACCCCAACATGTTAGGCTCAATTTAGCGAAAACCCGTATTATGCCGATCATTACATATGGGTGCCAGATTTTCTGTTGCCACAATGCTGAAACGAGGCAAAACCTGATTGTAGCCTTCAACAATATAGTCCGGTATGTGTACAACCTCAAACGATTTGATCACATATCGGCTTACTCAAAAAATATCCTGGGATGCAACTTAAATGCATATACGAAATACTGCGCCCTTAAGATATTAAATAATTTATTAATCAATAAAGAGCCGCTGTACCTTTATGAACAAATTGAATTCTCAACTTCTAATAGGTCTTAAACTTTTATTCAACCGAGATTTAATTGTCACAGCTCTGAGCGCCAATTTTTTGTTTACATCAGGTAATGGAACTCCATACCCGTTTTCATTAGAAAACTGCGAGGAACCAGGCAACCAGGCGAGAGGGCGGTAATTAGATATCTGGCAGATAATTAATTTATTCTTAAGTAGGTCCCATTGAATTAAGAAAGCTTCTCTTTCGTTTCCTTAAGTGACCAACGTAATGTTAGTATAATGTATATTCTAAAAATGAATTATTGTAACTTTTACAATTTTAAAGGCTTGAAGTCTATATGTAAAAGATGTAATAGAAACCAATAAATGAAATGAAATGAAAAAAATAAAATGAATTTATAATATAGACTCTATAGGTGCCCTTTATACTTATGTTGAAATATTTTTTAAATCCGCCTACTGACACGCCCACAATCAGAGTGTTTTTTTACAAAAGCTTTGTTTTTTCAATTAAATCCTTTAAATTTTGTATACCAAAATATGTAGAGCGTTCTTTACCCTCTACTGCACGCATTATGACCCACTCGAAAAAAAAAAGTTGAATTTAGTTTTTATGCAGCTTGCTTAAGATATCTAAAATATAATAAAAAAAAAATTGCCATATATGGCGTCTTATGTAGTCTGTATTTTTTCAACCTAAATAATTCTTGCCATTTATGGCTTCTTATGCAGTAACGATTTTTTTTACACAATTTTATTGGTGTTTTTACTGATTATACTCGTATTTACATTTCATAGAAATAGTAATAAAGAACAAAATGCTATCAGTTATGAAAAGACATAACACGGTTTCTGTCTTTGTTCAAGCAATGGAAAACTCCGCATTTGGAACAAAATACGAAAGTTCGAAATTTGCAATCATTATGGCATTGCTGCCTGATACTTTTCCATTCTGGAAGATGATCCACTGAATCTTTACGGACTGCAATCAGAGGTGTACGACGATTTCTTAGCTTTTTTAGCTGAATAGAAGTCCTGATCGATTGACGGGAATCCGAAGTTCTTTTCGTACTTTTTGGAGTACCACTGTGGAAAGCTGGACGAACTTTCTTTTGTTGTACGTTTTGCCAACCTTGCACAAATGCTCGGCTACCGCGATCTTGAAGTCGAAAAGAGCCATGTACACAGGCACAGGACCGTACTATGCCATTATAAATTAGCCTTTTTTTCAGAAAAAAATAATAAAATATGAACAAAACTATAATTGTTATTTTTTCTTTACCGCATATCTGTAAGCAACGCAATTTATAACTTACAAAAAAAAAAAAAAACAGTTTTATTCAACGAATTTTACGACTACGGAGTGACCGAGCGCGCTGATCAACTACAATTAAATATTCGTTGTTTCTAAGAGACAATGAAACAACAAAATGCACATTCCGCAACTGCAAATAACAGCGAATGCAACAGAAATACCGTTAGTTTTTGGAACTGTTTATTTCTATCGCAAATCTTAATGTTAAAATAAAAAGCCATATACGGCTTCGTATGTGGTAGAGGGTTAACAATTCAACCATACTAAGACTTTTGTCACGCCCACTTATGAGGGATAAGAATAAGAATAGGGTATCCAACAGTTCGCCCAAGCGGACTGTAGCCCGTCCATATGTTTTAAAGTGGGCTTGTCAGTGTTCGGATTTTCAAAATTCTTTAACTTCACTATTTCGGACCCATAGACAGTATATGGATAAAATTTCAGCTTTCTAGCTCGAGTTTAAAGGACTAATTTTTGCCGATGGACGGATGTATGTATGATGATGAGTTCTGATAGAGAGTTTGCATCTGCAAAAGTTGTTGCCTGTAGGTGTGTCGAAGCAACATTTCAGCATTTACTATATGACTATGATGACCAAGAAGAGAACCCACCTGCAGTCAATGAAACAGCTAAACGTCGCATATAAGAACCTATCCACCGTAATTAATAATCACCTGAGGACGTTCTGGAACAGACTAATCGAAACGTTTCGGTGTGGGTTTCAGATCGGCATAAGACTAAATTTCAACTTTGACCAACGAATTTCAAATCAAGACCCGCACCATATTTTCTTCGACTTCTTGCCAGCATATGACAGTATGCACATAATGGCGATGGATCCATACCGCGCTAAATATCTCGAAGAAAACACGACAGACTTATAAACAAATACAGGGCATATAATACTGCTACTACTTCGGTTAGGCAATACAAACTCTACGAAACACTGATCGCGAGTAATAAAAAAGCAGGAAGGTAGAAGTGGTATTGCGCTCCTTAAAAATAAAAACTTTCCGCCGGATATTCGGTCCCAAGTGCGAAGAGCGACTATGTGGAAGAGAGTTAGATACAACGCAGGCACTATGACATAACGCATGCAGTAATTTTTTGTTGAATTTTTTGTTTGCAATGAGTTCATTTTCAGAATCAGCATAGATTTATAATTGAAAAGACTGAACCCACCCTTATAACATTTCAACCACAATAACCGCCTTCAAGGAATGCGCATCAGTTCACCCTAAAGCCTGTATTCGGGCGAACTGTGAAATACAAAGAATCTTTCCTAAGCCGTACAACACGAATGTGGAATGCTCTTTCCCGCTGCATTATTCCTTCACATTATTTTTTTTGTAGTTTTTTGTATTTTATTTTTATTATTCATATCATATATGTAACATAAACTTAGAACTATAAAACAATGATTATTGAATATTCGTGTTCATTCTTTAACTTGAAGTTAGTGGTGAATGACACATCAAGATTAATATTTCATTTGTTATTTGATGTGGGGTGACAATCAAATATTAATTTAATTCAGATTTAAAATTTAGATGAAGCAAAAGGGGGAGAAAAAAAAAATCAAAAATTTAATTGATATTAATAAATCATAAGTAACAATTCATAAATAATATAATTTACAATTTCATTTCATATTACTAAAATTTTGTGCTGTTGATGAGATAAATGATTTAAACAAAGGATTCAATAAATACATAGCTTAACGTGAATAGCCAGTCTGTAACCTTTTTGGTGAAATGTGAAAAACGTCGCGTATCTCTTACAAATAAAGGCAATTTATTAAAAAAATTTGGAGCCGAATATGTGTAAAAATGTGTAAAATGTGTTTTATGTGCGAAGGGTACATTTACTAAGTTCATATTGTTCACACGTAGATTGTACATTTGAATATTCCTACTAGGAATATTTCCGCTCTGCTTAAAGAATTCTTTTAAAACTTTAAAAACATATAAATGCCTGATTGGCAGAATATGCAATTCTTTGAATAAAGGCCAACTTCGAGCTAGACGATTTTGATTCAAAATAATTCGTACTAAATGTTTTTGTGCCGTTAATAAGGGTCTCATAGTATTGGTATAAGAACCCCCCCAGCTTGTTATGCCGTATTGCAATTTCGAGTGTGCAAGACCATAGTAAATACTTGTTAAAACTTTCTGAGAACAAAAAGGCTTTAATAAATACACTTTACGTGTGACCAATAACAAATAATTTTTAATCGTTTGAATATGATTTTTCCAATTTAAGTTGAAATCAATTACCACACCTAAATATTTAAAATGTTGAACCGATTCGATTTTGATGCAATGCTCAGTGCAATGCGCACCACCTACAAAATTACCTTTTCCACACTTATGTAAAGGTAAGGAGAACTGTTTACAATCGTGAGCGTGAAACCATAAATTAAAATCGTTCAGGCTATTGTCAGATACCTTAAAACACATCAGTTTAGTTTTCTCACTGATAATCAATTTATGATAAGTAAACCACAATCGTAAGATTTCAAGATCTTCATTTATCTTTACTATACTTTCGAAAATAGTTTCAGATTCGTACGTAAAAACTATGTCATCCGCAAAAGCAGTTGAAGTACCATTTAACTTGAGTTTGAAAATAGAATTTATGTATATCAAGAAAAACAGAGGGCCAAGAACAGATCCCTGAGGAACACCGTTCTTTAAATGTCTTGGTTCACTTGAGATCCCTTCAATAATGACACTTTGTGTTCTATACCTTAAATAAGAATTTAGCCAATTAAAAATGTTGCCACGAAAACCAACTTTATAGAGTTTAGCTAGCAAAATATCGTGGTTGACCAGATCAAACGCTTTTGTCATATCAATAAATAGTCCAATAGTTGATTTGTTGTTATTTAAACTTCCATAAAGCTGACTACACACCCGTAAGATGGCGTCCTCAGTTGACAAACCTGCTCTAAAACCAAATTGATTGTTACAAAAGAAGTTAAACTTATTCAAAAATGAGACAATTCGAACCTTGATTAACTTCTCAAAAATTTTGGAAAAGGTCGAAAGTAGTGATATTGGCCTGTAATTCGAAACATTTTTTCTATTCCCTTTTTTGAAAAGGGGTAGAACTTCAGCACATTTTAGATGGTCAGGAAAGCAACCCATATTTACACTTTTATTAAAGAGGAAGGACAATATATCAACCACATACCAGGAAACATTTTTTAATAAACTGCTTGAAACACCATCACTTGTGCAAGAAGTTTTATTTTTTAGGTACGAAATAGCATTGTGAACTTCTATGGGTGTAATCGCATCAAACACAAAACTGTTCGATTGAACATCATCCACAAAAATGCCTGAAGAAGAGGAACAATTACAATTTATACAAGGTTCGACATCTGTGCTCAAATTTTCAGAAATTTCGGTAAAATACTCATTAAATTTATTTGCAATTCTGCCTAAATCGTTTTCAATTTTGCCCTCATCTTCAATAGTATCAATTTTAACAGAATTCTTATCCTTACCCAAGATGTTATCAACTACTCTCCACTCTTCGCGTACATTACCTTCAGCTCTAGAAAACATATCACCGTAGAAATTGTTACGAGTATCTTCGATCTCTTTCAATCCACAAACATTCAAAACCAACGTTCATCGCCATATCTTCCTATTTTCTAATACTAATTTCATTAACGCCCGCACTGTGTAGCTAATACGTTACAAGGGTATTAAAAAAATCCCTGCGTGTACATTCTAAAAAAAAAATGTTTATGTCAATACTCTTACGACAACACACACATTAACGTATCAACGTTTTAATAATTAAGTTTATTCAAATAAATGCTAAATTATTTCTGCATTCTCAAATGACGCAATCTTCTGAATGCCAGCCGAATTGCATTCATTTCGTTGAAATTTCTAAATGAAGTCAATGAATGCAATCATTAAGTTGAATTCATTCAATGCGTTTTAAAAAGTACGTTCTAAAATTATTGAATTCGCTTAAAACCCTGCTGTGGATATAGACTAAGAGGTATCTACACATCAAGCAAATAAATAATAATCCTCCACCCAAAAGGATCTTCGATCCCCAGTCCCTATGTTTGAGATGGCAAGGAAGACCAAACCTGCGAGGGAGAATGACAAGTGCGCTTGGTCGGGTATCGTCATTAATGGAGGGCTGCAGTGCATCAAGCAGAAACTTATCACTGATCGGGATCTCGTAAAACCAGTTAGCTATACATATATTGTTTATTAATAAATCTAGGAAATCGATTGTTACCCGCTTCTTGTTGGCCGACTAATTCAAAACCAATCGATACCCGATGACAACACAATCTGCCGGTAAAAAGCTTTTAATGATTTCAACATGCTGCTTAAGCAAAGCGTGTTGTTTTTTCTTTCCAATTATAATTTACTTACACATATCACAAGGCATATATCTAAAAAACATGACCAATACATAGATTGACCTTAAAACAGATCGAAATAGAATACTTACAACTAAATCATAACACAATCACGATAACACTTTGTGAACTACTTTAACCTGACAAATTTGCCAGCAACTTTGGTGATACTTTGCGACTTTTCAGCGGTAATTTCGATTTAAGGCGGTTGTCTTTCGATGACCCGAGCGTATCAGGGTTTGAATTTAGGTCATTGTCCCGCGACTGTGGAAAGGGCACAAGTCCAACTTCCTGATAAGTTTCACCATCGTACGTCCGATACCTTGAAGATACACATTACTCACTCGTATTATCAAGAAACTCTATTTGAAGGCGCTTCACTTACCAAACTACATATCCATAGTCCGTTGGCTGGTATCGGAAGTCTTTAAGATATAAAATGGGATATTTACCCTGATAGACAAAGTACTCCGCCGCGGATGAAAATGCAAGAAAGCTCAAGACTATCAAAATCTACGAAATCACTCATAAAGTAAACGAATAACTATCAAATAAATACAAACTTACAATCCTAAGGTCAGCCATCTTCGATACACTGTAGCAGGGCAAATGATGACATTTCGATTGATGCATTTGATTATAACCATACGTTGGCCCAACGCATAATTTCTTAAAAAACTGAAAGTGGCAACAGCTTTAGGGCGGGGGTAATTACAATTGTAATCAGTTGCTTTTGTTTGGTGGAAATTTGTATAAAAGCCTCTTTGAATTGCACATTTTGTTCGGTTCCGAAATGCACTTGAAATTGTTTCTTTTACTGGGGCTCTAGTCAATTTGTACACACACTATTTGAAGCTTGAATTTCACTTCAGCTGACCTGATGACTGTTATAAGATCGATTGAGTTGGATTCAGTAAAAGTGGTACACCAACTCGATGTGACCCTCAGGTAGCCAGAGACTTACAGCTTAAAAGTCTCAGCTGGGTTGATAAGCTGATGACCCTGTGCCTGTTTTTGTTTTGGAGTCAATTTTGGGTTTGCTAATCTTTGGTAAACCAATGCTATGGCACTACCTGAAGACGCAGGGCGGTGGCGTGGAGTTTTATTTGATTTTCAATGTTTGCCATATAAGTTGGTGAAAGGTGATGATGATGAAGATGTCTCGAAGCCCGAAACTGTAAGCGGAAACAAAGATTGCCCGCGGGGAAAATTAGTTTTTGATTGTTAGTGTAAATTGAAACTTGAGATTGATGAAAGAAAGTCAACAGTAGCGTAATCCGACCAGATGGATAGGGATAATTCATTAAGTCAGATATGGTTATGAGTTAGTTTCTAAGATTTTCCTAACTCTCACTGGGGCACTATTTGCCTGCAAGATCCTTGCGGAAAATTCACCATAATGTGGTCTGGGAGAGGCCCAATTCTTGGGAACACCTTTTGCGACGGACGCCTCTACGGCAACAATAGTCTCCACAAAATGTAGTCTCAATGGCACGGAAACATCAAGCGGCGAATATTCTGACTCAAATTTTTTCACTAGACTATGAATTGCTTGTCTACTGGGACGAGAATTACGGCCGCAAATTCGCATTAGCGCTGTAAAATTTGCGACCACCAACTCAGAATTTCGGTAGTATTAATTTCTAATTTTAATTACTTGTAGACGTTGTTCCTTCACCACTTTTTACTGAATACTTAGATATTGACAGTTCGGTAATCGGTTAAAGGGTGCGTTCACACTAAAAGTTTGCAGTTGTCAAGTTGCTAATGAAAGACCCTTTAAATAGAAGGGATCAAAGCCCTGCCATACTGCTAACTTACTGGTCCGCCTGGGAGGTTCCCCGTTTCGAACTCAATAAACATTAGGCCTCGGTTTCGGATGACTTTTTAACTGAGGCCAATCAAATGCAAACAAGCAAATGCTAGGTCGGGCGCAGTGGCTCAATGGTTAGTGTGTCGGACTACTAATCGAAAGGTCACGGTTCAATTCCTGCCGAAGACAAGTAACATCTAGAGTTTTTTCCACTGACCCACCTCTTGCGAACGTCTGACAAACATCTAAGAGTATCCATTGTCTGGAGAAGTTTCTCAACTTTGCCTTTCGGATTCGGTTTAAAATTGTAGGTCCCTTCCACTTCGCAAAAGAAAGTGGTCTGAGAAGCTAGGTTTTAGACCCTGTATGGGCCATTAATGCCTAATATTTATTTATTTTTAATCAAATGCTGGACTTTGGCCTGCCTCTTTTTAACGATTTCGACACGTGCATCCGATTATTAATTTTTGTTTGATCGTTCGATCTACGACACCGGATTTTTACCCACTAGCCCCTTCTTACTTCGTCCCCATTTCCCTACGCTACGGCCGTCCTGGCATTTCATCGCTGGTCGGGGAGGAGCCAGTCTTCCAATTATTGCACCTAGTCGATAGACCAATCAGCAATTTGTCTTTCATATCTTATATGTTTTTTATTATTAACTACAACCTGGTTTGAACGTTTTGCAGGTACCTTCCCATTATAAGTTCCTGCTAACTCCGCAGATAAGGCGCGGTTAGTTATAGCGCTAAGTCTAAAGGTTTGGTTCTTTGTAGACGGCGCAGTAAATTTCCGTAGTACTTTATTGAAGTATTAACGTGGTTTTCTAATTGACTTTTATGCTTTCTCGCGTAGTTTTTGATTTCGTCTTCAATTGTTTTCTGATATATAGTGGAGTGTCTGGGGCTTTTGACCTCAGACTTTTGTAACAGTGAATGAATTTGAATGGTCAAGGGCTGTTTTCTTTGTTATACTATAAAGTGAAAAGTTTACCAACAATTTTTTTGTGCTTTTGATGTTTTTTATTATTTAAACAAAAAATAAAAAAGATTAATACTTAAGCATGTAATTTTATTTAAAATAATTTTTTTTTTGTATCTATACGTTGAATAATACCTAAATATAGATAAAAGAATATTTTCTTAAAATGTTGGAGCGTATATAACTAATGAGTACAGTTGAATTATCTGTGAAAAATTGGGTTCATTTTCCGCAACGCAAATCCAGGCGGAGACTCAACTTACTTTCATAGTATCGGTTTTCCGAAGGTTGGACATATCTGGCAAACTGACACAGGCTTCGAATAACTATGATCCTACGTTGACGGACTGGAAAATGCAGCGAGGACTTGTCCTCTCAGAAGTCAAGTGAGTTCACGTGAGACCTGGATGAAGCAGCGTTTTAGCTCAACAAAGGGCTGCTAACCTTTTACGATAGTAGTTGTGTCAGTAAAACCAGTATGAAGAAACGTAAGGTTTCCTGGTGGAAGGACCAACTTGCTAAGCTCGGGAAGAATGTTAGGAAGCTCTTCATCGAGCCAAATAAAAAAAATTGTGGGACCATTGTAAGGTATATTACAGTAAGGTATTTCGAAGCTGGCGGGTTCGCCATGTAAAGTATGTTCTGTCTTGTAATGTGGTTCTGTTGGCTAAGGTATTTAATGTGTTTTTATGTTAGAAGAAAAGGCAGGCTCAATACGCCATAATAGTGCCAGAAGTGAGAAACAGCTTGGTTGTGAGTCAAATTGAATCTTATTTTATTGACAAAAATATTCTACTTATATACTAATTATTCCCTTCATAACATTCTCAATTCCACTTCAAAACTTGTGACCCGAATCGAAGGGATCGGATTACACCTTCGATTCACATCTGGCAATTCATAAGCGATAAATAGAAACAATGAATGGCACCCATGTCATAATAGATTATCACATTGGTTTGTTTAAGTGGCGCCGGTGAGTCAGTGCCAGCACTGTGCAATGTGTCGTCACTTAGGTTACTCAACTGATTGTAATAAGTGTGGGCCATTAGGTCACTTGTCATTAGTTTTCTTTTCCGCTTGTTGCTTTCGTTTG
Source organism: Portevinia maculata (assembly GCA_949715645.1). Classification (NCBI taxonomy): domain Eukaryota; kingdom Metazoa; phylum Arthropoda; class Insecta; order Diptera; family Syrphidae; genus Portevinia; species Portevinia maculata. The sequence continues at coordinate 76,751,743 of OX454527.1, forward strand.
TCGATCGTGTTTGGGTAATATGATCGTATGTTATGGGTACACTACACCATTACAGGATCGCTCTCACAGAACTTTACCCCGAATTATTTTTTTATAAAAAAAAACCTAGTTTCTCCAACCACTTTCTTTGCGAAGTGGAAGGGACCTACAATTTTTAGCCGAATCCGAACGGCAAATGTGAAGCTTCTCATGACAATTGATACTCTTGGATGTTTGTCAGACGTTCGCAAGAGGTGGGGCAGTGGAAAAAAACTCAAGATGTTACTTGGCCCCGGCGGGAATTGAACCGGGGACCTTTCGATTAGTAGGCAGACACACTAACCATAGAGCCACTGCGCCCGACATAGCAGCTACATGGACTAAATGCACCGAACTCTGGGTAAATAGCATACAAACTGTGTAGGACTACAAAAGAAACAGATGGTTCCTACACGACGTAACCCGAGGATACTATAAGAAACTTACTTCAGCTTCACTTTCCAGGCTCATCTAACCGTGCTACACACGATAACTAAAACGCCACAGACCCCAAGGCCTTTGTAGCCAGTAGAGTCAACAGTTTCTTCTTTTCCCGTAAATTAGAGATTGGAACTCATTGAAGTTCAATTTCTTTGTAAAAGGAACAGCCAAAAAAACAAGTGTTCTTTTGTCATCATTACCTCCTACAGCTGACGCAGCGTTTGAACACCTAAAAAGAGTATAGCTACAAATCCAGTTATGGTTAGGAAATGCAGATATTGAAAACATAGATATTGAAAATTGGGGCTGGAAGTATTCATTTATTGCTTATCCCAATAAATGAATCAATCACCAGCTACAGATAATTTATTGCAAAATGTTGTTTTGTAGCTGCAAAAAGGGTTGTGTAGCTGCTTGTGGATGTCGAAAGATTGGCTTGTACTTGTTTATACTTGTTTTAATATTCCGCCAATCATTGAAATAAGTGAAGTTGAAGAAAATACTTAAATACACAAAAATATAAATTGTTTAAATAAACAAATGATTTCTTGATAATTTTTTTTTCTTTCATTTTCCTTCATTTATTTCTTTTTAATAATTACTATCTCTATATGAATATATAAATTAACTTAATTTTGGTGTACAAAAATGTTCCACAGCCTAATATTATGAGGTATTTTATCATTTAAACTATCAAAATTATAAATATTTAATTTTTTTTTTTTAATCGATATCACAATTTTTTAATAGGTAAACTTTTTTGTATATATAATAAGCTAAACATTCCATTTTGAATTATAAAATTTCATTCAGTGTTACGGAAATCCGAGGTTTTCATGTTTTTAACGCCCCAGACACTCCACTACAAGGCGCCTTAACAAATTAAATACTCGGAACCCGAGTCATTCAGGACATTTTTTTGTTCATTTCCGAGCAGGGAGCAGGTAAATGAACCCAGGCGGATCAAAGATAATGAATTATTCTCAGAGGAATTAACCATAAACAGATCGATTAGATTCCTTCATATGATCACTGTAGTATATTCCAAGTAGAAGTTCTAGCATTTCGATATAAGGGTCATTCCAATGGAGGTTGTCATTAACTCACAGCGACGCAAGTATCGTTCATGAATTGTGGCGGACTGTTATGGTAGAAAGAGAACAACACAGCCACTCCGACTTCGACATTGACAACCACGCCGCACGTTTTAGAACCAATGCTTTTAAATGGGGTGGATCACTCAACCTCAGCTTCGACTTCAACGTTTTTCAACCGTTTTTCCAACGTACCAAAGCTTATGTTTTGAGCAAATTTGTTCTCTTGTTTGTATTTTGAAAGAATTTTCTTTTTTGTTCACAACAATTTTTTGTTAGTTCCTGTCAAAGTCGCAGTCGGACTTAAAGTGTTGATCTGTGTCTACTATTAAAAAGACAGCATTGTATTTTGGAAGCAGTAAATTCCACTATATTGGTTGTACCCCACTGAGCTTAATATACGTTGCCGTTCCAGTTCTACACCTGACGATGAGGGCCGTGAACCAGGCAACGAATTTGAAAAGCTTAGGGTACTGTCATCAGCGAAGGAATGAATTGGATAAGAAGTTACAGACAGAAGATCATTTATAAAAATGAGAAAGGCGGCCAGGGACAAAACGGAGCCTTGGGAACACCAGCATTTGTTCGATGAGTTCCAGACTTAAAACAATACAAAACAACTTGAATTGAAAAGTAGATTCTGTTATAGTATTTATTTATTTTATTTTTCAATTGAACAACGTCAATTGAACAACAATGTCCGTCCGTCCGTCCGTCCGTCCGTCCGTCCGTCCGTCTGTTCGCAAAAATTAGGCCTTTAAACTGGACCTAGAGAGCTGAAATTTTAACCATGTCCTCTACGGTCCCGAAATAATCAAGTTTAAGAATTTTTGAAATCCGCCCACAGGCCCACAAATTTAAAAAAACAAAATTTTGGAAAAAAACGAATTTTGAGCTAGAAAGCTGAAATTTTTTATATATGATCTATGACTCCTAAAACTGCTCGGGATATAAAATTTTCAAAATCCGCCTACTGAGGCGCCCACAAAAAAATAAAACAATTTTATTGAAAAACCAAAATTTGAGCTAGGGAGCTGAAATTTATAATATATATCTCTAGGGGCCCTTTAAGCTCTTGTGTAAATATTTGGGGGGGGGGGGTTCTTTTAGCATCTAGACACACACAAACTTTATCGTGCAATAAAAAAAAAAAGAAGAGAGATCTGCAAGAATAAGAGAAAGAAAGAGGAAAGGCAAACCAACCACACACACTTGCTGGGGATTCCGATGGTCGAATCCCTTGCCCTCCCAACCTTTGACGACCACATTCCATACTTATATGGGTCGTCCCACCAACCAATAAGAACACCACACCATTTATGTTTAAGTCACCATTATAAATGAATTTATTCTATCATATTATTAAGACAAAAATTCTTATCAAAAAAAAATTAATACAATTCCCTTTTGGGTCATAGGCAACACTTTAATTTAGCTTAATATAGCTGCTCCTTTTTGATCCATTTTAATTCTTTTATTCCCTTAAGGGGATTTAGATCAATGGTTTGATATATATATATACCCTAGATATAGTAATTTACCCGTTAGTTAAACTCGGCTACTGTCGTTACCAACTCCAACGATGATAGATCTATCTTCTGGTGGGGTGGATCTGAAACGAGAACTTATGCGAAATTTGTCCCTAAATTACCAATGAACAAATAGTTCGTACGACTCGGAGGAACGCTCATCACTCCGTTAGGATTCTGGGGTGACTATATATATATATTGTAGATCGTTAAGTACAATACAAATCTATATAAGGTGAGCTTATTATAGATAGTCTTATTGTATTTACGTAATTAATAGTATTTTATGTTAAAGGCATCTAAGTATTAAATTAATTATAAGCCAACAGTAAGTATTGTAGATTAATTTAAGTTTTAAAGGTAAGTAAGTTTTTTATTGAAGGTAGATAAAGGTAAATAATTTTTGAAGGTAATTAAATGTATTTTAATATATATTAATTTTACAGGTAAGAAAAAGTAATTTAAAGTATATTAAATTTTAGGTAAGTAAAGGTATTTCAATGTATATTAATTTTAAAGGTAAGAAAAAGTATATTAAATTAAAGGTAAGAAAAGTATTTTAATGTATATTAATTAAAGTAGGTATTATATTTCATGTTGAACTAATTTTAAGGGTAGGTATATCTTACTAGCTTAATTTAAATATATTTATACCTATATATAATTTTTAGGTTAATGTAAGTATAAGGTAAATGCATGGTTTAAATATAGTATTATAAGGAAAACCTAATCTAGGGTACTTAAATTGTTGTTGCACTCGGGAACTGCCTCTGCTCCTGCTGCTGCTGGTTCGGCTGGTTGTGGAGGCGGCGTCCGTATGTGTACGAACATGGCCAAATATGACATTATTAAATATAAATTTTTTTCAGCACCAGGTGAGTGAGGTTTTAGTCGTAAATGTAGCTTAGTCACTAATTTATTAGGCACTAGTTTTAGTTTATACGTTTTCTTATAGGCACTAGGCTTTAAGGTATATATAGTTTAAGCTTCGTCACTAATTTATTTTTTTAATAGGCACTATTTTTAATTAAGTATATATTTTAATATAGTCACTATTTATTTTAGGTAGATATTTTATTTCTAGTTATTACTATTCTAGTTATTTGGTTCTATGCACTAGTTTTATTTTATTATTTTTTTTTTATTTTTTTTTTTTGATTTTAATCTAGTCACTATTTAGATACTAAGTAGATATTTCTAGTCCTTAGCGGTAATTGTTCTTAGTCACTAGGTATTTATTAAAATTAGTAGGCATCTAGAAGCTAGGGTTTTATTTTATGTTCTTAGTCACTAATTTTAATTTTTCAACATTTGTTACGGTACTTATATATTATTAAGGCACTTAATAAAATTTTTACGGCACTAGCCAACTAAATTATAAATTTGTGGCACACGCCATCTTAACTTTATATTTTTCACTACATTTTTAAATCCAACTTTCCTTCAGCACTTTAAAATTAAAACTTAATCTACGGCACTCGCCAACTTATTTTTAAATTTTTGACACACGCCATCTTAACTTTAATTACTACATTTTTCCAAACAAAACTTTCCTTCAACACTTTTAATTCAAAACTTAATCTACGGCACTCGCCAACTTATTTTTAAATTTTTGGCACACGTCATCTTAACTTTAATTACTACATTTTTCCAAACAAAACTTTCCTTCAACACTTTTAATAAAAATTTATGCTGTCATGACCTAACTTAACCTTATTTTCTCATTCTTTTGATACATTTTGCATGAAACTACGATAGTTCCGCTTGTGTGGACACATGGTTACCACTGCAAACAATTTTAATTCGGAACATCTACTTCGCGACACAGTGTCGCTAATTTTTTGATACACAGGTATACGAGTATAATATATGCGCCCTAATAAAAGGTATAAAAAATCAAAGCATATACGTACTATGCGTTGTAGTCACAATCACGTAAAATCACGAATATTGATATATATGCACATTCGAGAAATGTCGTTTCTGTATTGTACATATCTCACGTGTTCGACATTTTAAATAGGGCGCCAACAATACTGCGATGGCAACGCCGCGGCGTAAGATTTTCCCCGAACTGCTTAAGCTGTGACAGTATATATCTGTCATTCAGACCATTCAGTCATTTTGCCGTGGTCTGTAGTGATGTCGAAGATTATTAGAGAATTGCCTTCCACATTCCATTCCTTGATACTTACATTTTTCATCTCCAAAGTCGGTTCGAAAAACACAAATCGATCTTCCACAGTTTCGGACAACTATTTACTTCCAAGCAGGAATTTCATGAGGAAAAATGCGCAGATCTTTACAAATTTTATGACGAAATATTGGACTGTTCAGAAAGAAATTTCATCTCAGAGATCAGAATGTGGTGGCAACGGATCTCCGATCAAGATATTCAAAATGCGCTCGATGCACTATCAGTGAGTAACTTCAGATCGGAATTTTTACTTCCAGAATCAGTTTCTATAACCCATCGAATACTTAACTTTCAATGGTTACGTTATTTTTTAGGTTATCAATGAAAAATGTTTCAAAAACGTGAACACTATCTTACGAGTAATGGCAGTGTTACTCGTAACAACAGCAACTCCAGAACGATCATTTTCGACCCTAAGAAGAATAAAAAACTATCTTAGAAGTACAATAGGACCGGAGCGCCTGAATGGACTCGCTTCATTGAGTATCCATCCTGAAATTGGACTAACGGAAATTCTGCAATAATTCTTCAAAAAGGGGGGGGGGGGGTCCGGACCCGACCCCCCCCCGCCCGTGGATCCGCCACTGCTTGCTATTAATTTTTCTTACTCGCTCTCTGGAGTGGTGAGTTCAGATTCAGAGGTCTCCGCCATGAATTGTTTTGGCTAATTAGAATGGGTGTTGTTTTTCCAATGAAATTCGGCTTTAAAAAAAATAAATTAGTTTCCAGGCACTTGGGTTGGTGGATAGGTGACTCTTACTAACTTTGCTAGTGTGAGTGCCATTGTCACTCTGGGTACTTACATAGAGTTGCAAAATTGAATTTATTGTGACCACAGAGGCAGAGTAGGTAAAAAATTGTATGATGTTAATATTTATTGGCCCGAAAGTATGCAGTTTGTTAGTTGCAAGTTAAGACATAACTCCGTACTGGTCGAAATACTGGGAAACGAATTTCTGCCCATTACAACTGTTGTCGTAGCACCATCTCAGAAGCTTGTCGAACTCTTGCTGCATAGTATTTGTTGCGGTTCTTGAATGCTTTTTTTTACAACTATCGCTATATCATCCGTATAGGAAAGAGCGGTACTTTGTTGAAACACACGTACCAGTACATTTGTAAAAAGATAACAAATAATGGTCCTAACTTTACACCTTGAGGTACTCCGATGCTGGTTTTTTTTCTTCAATTATCATGTTAAGATGTTTGATTTTAATTTTTCTGTCGTGCAGATAGTTCTTAAACCATTCATGGTTTTGTTTCTGATATATGTACATTAATTCTGTTTTTGAGCTTGATTTTAAGGGTACACTTACTGCCTCCGAAGATGATGTGGGCTGTTCCTACGGTGCAGATAGTGCGTTAAATTTGGTTTCTGATATCAACTGGGATGTAAATTTATTGATGATCTGGTTCGCTGAATATAGACTGAGAATTAGTTCTAAAACTAAAATAATGTTTTTTAACCTATCGGCCACAACTGACCCTTTTGTGGAGTTTTCCTTTTATTCTACGGGTTGCAAAAAGTTCAAACTAATTGGCTACTCATGTGTCCCAGCTTCATCTTGCCCCACGTTAAGTAACATGCTACATTGTAGTGATGAGTGTTTTTTAGTTGAGAGGGTAGAAGAGTTTAAATACTTGGCACTCATTATTGACTCTTAAATGAACTTTGTAAACCATACGCAGTCATTGAACAAATAATTTCGTTGCACACTCCGACATTTTTTTACCTGAAAAGTGTTTGCTCTGAGAAACTAAATTATTTATTATGGCGTTTTTCACTCGAAAGTCCAATATGGTATTGCCTGTTGGGCTGTTTTCAACAGACTTCCTGAACGAATACGAATCATTAGAACCTTATACGCGTTCCTTAACAGAATTAAGTTTTGGCTCCTTGACTTTGATATCAGTCAAGTTGAAAATTTGCCGAGCTACATTATTTAACCCTTTCGATCCGGATGGGACATAGAACACAGGTGTTTTTATACCTTCGATGTCCCATCCGGATCGAAAGGGTTACATTTTTTGTAAAGGCTTAGCTGATATTTGCCTCCTTCGATCTGTTTTACATGTATTTTTTGTCTTGCTTAATTTTCTTATAATACAAAATGTTTTGTTTTTCTTGATTATATACTTTTGTTCACCCCACAATAAATAAATAATTTGTAATGATGTGACATTTGCTACTATTTTTTGTAAATACAAAATGTCACTAACTATTCTCCTTAAATTTACCATTTAATAGTTTACCATTGTTTTATGTTTAAGAAATGAGAATAATGAATAAATAAAAAAATAAAAAAATATTGGAATAAGATACATCCTCTTTTAGTTTTAGAAAAAAATGTTTTGAGAAACATTTTCCGAAAACACTGTCGACATCGTAGTTTTCGATTGTTCCGTGCTATGAAAATTCTTCCAGTCCGTCATTTGTATTGTTTTAAGGTATTAAACACTTTTTTATTAGATCGGGAATTATGAATTTTAGATTAATATCTGATTAAAATTTACGCCGTAATTTGTTGAACGTTGTAACTGTACCGTTTTCCCGTACCACTACTTTTCGTAACTCTTATTTGGTTTCATCACGCGCGTTTTTAACAAAGTGGAAAGTTTGAAAATGTTTAAAACATTGGCTCTTCCAACTCAATTACATTAATATGGAAGATATTCTTTCTGACATTTTGGTGTAACAAGAGTTTTTTTTCTCCATTTTCTCTCTTTATTTTAAAATCAATATTTATATTAAACTTGGATTGTACATTTTTAAATGCATTTTATTCAATCCAATCAAAAACAATGGTAAACTATTAAATGGTAATTGCGGATGGCATTGGTGCGATGGTAGTGTATTCACTAACTGATTGGCAGATCGTGCGCTCCAATTCCTGCCAGGGCCATAATTTTTAATTGAATTCACATAAATAGAGATCTCCCTAAGCAATTTAGGCGCCACCCGTGGATAAAAAAAAATACTAAGCACCAACAACTTCTTTCCTATCCTCCTATTCTTTCGAATAGTAAGTAGCACCTAAAATCATGCAATACAATACTACATTGCTAGGTGCAGCTTACTATTCAACAAAAAATGCATGCGCTGTGTTTAACACTATAAGGGTACTGTACATATACAGAAACAACAAAGCCCGTTTAGCGTAAGCGAATTATAAAAAAAAAAAGAATCCTGTATCTTTTTTGCTAATGTCATCAGGGTCGCCCCACCAATATTTCAACTATTTGTAATGTAGACCTTTGAAGTGGCATTTGACACTATTTTAATACGTATAGGATCAAATATACAAAATGTCAACAAGCAATTTCAAACAATCTGAAATCTGGTTTTAAAGCTCTCCCAATAACTTTCCCGTGCTTTTGCCTTTCTGCAAGCCATACTGATTTTTATGAAGAATTTTATGTTTCTGCATAAAGCTATCAAAACGACGAAACACTACTGCTTTCATGCATTTTTCAATTATTGGTGATATAGCGATTGGTCTATAGTTCCCATAGTGGTCTGTAGTATTACTCTTAAGTACAGGTAAAATGATCGATGTCTTCAAAAGCTTTGGAACTATACCCTGTCTTAAGCTTGGGGTTATTATTGTTTTTACAGCGGGCGCTAGTAACTCCGCATTCATCTTTAGGTATATAGCTCTGATGTTATCGACTCCAGTACTTTTATTGCAATTTAAACTTCTAAGTAGGTTAAAAATTTCCAGCTCACTTGCTTCTTCCAAATAAATAGATTGTTGCACGTATTTATTCTTTTTGCTTGGCACAACTGTGCATTATCTCAGTGGCTTGGTTGGTGAACTGTTCAACAAAATTGTCCGCTATTATTTTCGGTTTGCTGATCGCGAAAAATTCTTAACGAAACCTTCATCTATGCACCGTCTTTTTCTCCCAAGAAGTACCACGTCTTCCTGGAGTCATTCATAGCATTCGAGAATTGCGTTGTGTTTCAAATGTTACGGTACTGTTTGTAACTTAATTCCAATGATTTGTTTGTTGAGTTACTTTTCCATCTTTTGGAGTTTGCAAACTTCGGATACCAGGCGACCTCCGATTTTAAGATAGCCTTCCTGTGGTTAGACAGGTAGACCACGGGCGACACAATATCCCGAATACTCGTGGGAATCAAAATTGATCCAAAACAAAAAAACCAAATAGAAAATGATGCCTCTAAGATTGCATCATCAACTAGGGATGTTTTAGAACACCCTGTCGATGACGACACGACATCTGTCAATGGGATAGAGTCTGTAATCATCGACTCTGAAATGGGGGAACCTGAAGAGAACTTGTCTCAACTCAGTGACTCTATTTCAGAATCTAGCACCATATGCAACAGCATATTATCGGATGAAAGACATCCCGATACAGAGGACGTAACTAAGACAGTCGGCAATGTGGCACGGACAGAGTCTGAGTACGTCAGATTCACACCATCGGAACAGTGCAGATTTGGGCGCGCGCAGAAGAAGGGGAGCACCATTGAGCAGGCCCGAATCTACACCAGTGCTAGAAAGAGAAGCCACAAGCGCAAGACCAAGCGCAGCCGCAAAGGCCAATAGTGCGCACAGCACCGCCAAAGAAAGCCAACAACGGTTCAGGCCTAAACTAGGTATGGATCGTAAGAAAGCATGGGCGCAAGACGGACACAAAAACAAAAGTCCGAGAGGTAGACAAAGTGGTCTCCCTCAACAGGGTGTCGTACGAAGCAGAGGTGACAATAAGCCTAACAGAGTACGTAACCCTGAATTCGCACGAAAATAATGTAATTCAGACCACGGGCGGCCATTTCTATTAAGAAAGATATAAAATTTTCTCTCATTCCAGGGTTCACAACTAGGGACCTGGTGGCAGTTCTAATAGAACGCCACAAAGGCCGACAGCTACACAAATTTGTGTGCGCATCGGCGTACTTTGCTGGATACACTGATGTAGTTCCTCCCCTACCAGTACAGGAACTTGTCCGGTACTGTGAGGACCAAAAAGTACACATCATAATCGGCTGCGATGCAAACGCATATAACACGATTTGGGGCAGCCGAGATACTAACAATAGAGGTGTGTCGTTATTAGAATTTTTATATAGCAACAACCTCGTCTTTCTAAACAAGGGAAATAGTCCCACTTTTAGAAATTCTATAAGAGAAGAGGTCCTATCCTATCCTATCCTACTATCTAATCTCCTTTTATGAAAGATATCATAGAGGGGTGGCATGTGTCTGGCGAGGCATCTCTATCGGATCATATGCACATCCGATTCGAGATAAGATGCAATGCCGAACACGCGTCAGTCCGTTATGACAACAGACTGACTAATTGGAGAACTTACCGCGAAAATCTAGCGGTCAGATCTGACATGCTGCCAGAAGCACCATCAACAACAAATGATGAAGATGCTGCGCAATGTCAAATAAATGATGCCTCATTCAAAAGTAGTTGCAAGGTTAAAAGAACCGTGGTTAAAAGGTGCGTACCATGGTGAACGATAACCTTGAGTCTATTCGAAAGAGAGTGAGAAAGCTTTTTAACAAAGCCAAACGCACCGGCACATGGGAACAATATAAATCCATGCTGACCATATACAACTTAGAGTTGCGCAGATCCAAAAGAGCGTCATGGCGTGCAAACTGTGAGAAGATCGAAAAACTTCCAGAGGTGGCACGCCTCCAAAGGGCTTTGTCAAGGGATCAAGAAAAAAGCATGGGATTGTTAATCAAATCAGATGGTTCAATCACACGCGACCGGGAAGAAACGCTGAAATCTTTGCTTCAGGCTCACTTCCCAGGGTCTCACACGATGGGCATTACAGATGACCATCCACGGAAAGGCGCTCTGTTAAGACTAACTACAGAGATAAAAAACGCCTACCGTTGCAAAGAGATCGCACTTTGTGCCTTTCTGGACATAGAGGGTGCTTTTGACAACACTGGATATGAATCCATATCAAATGCTTTGTACCATAGAAACATAGACAAACCAACTATTAAATGGATCAAAGCGATGCTGGAAAGTCGCAAAATAACTGCCTCGTCAGGTACGACCTCAGTATCAGTAACAGCCGTAAGGGGCTGCCCACAAGGGGGAGTACTTTCACCCCTCTTGTGGTCATTGGTCATCGATGACCTGCTACACAAGTTGAGCAATTTGGGCTACACTACAATTGGGTACGCCGATGATATTGTCATCATAGTCAGGGGCAAAGACTCAATTGGAGTCACATCAAAAATGAAAAATGCTCTAAAGACGGCCATAGACTGGTGCATCAAGGAAAATCTCTCCATAAATCCCAGTAAAGCCGTCATCGTTCCTTTCACTAAAAGGAGGAAATTAGACTTAGGCCTAATCACAATAAACGACACGGTCGTAGAGTACTCCGACGAAGTCAAGTATCTTGGAGTAATCCTAGACAAGAGGCTCAACTGGAACTCTCACATTAACAACAAAATCACTAAAGCTAATAGCGCTTTATGGGCCTGTCGTCGCACATATGGCAGAACCTGGGGAATCTCTCCAAAGATCGTCCACTGGATCTACACAGTGATGATAAGACCCATTATAACATACGCCTCCATAGTATGGTGGACAAAATCCACACAAAAGGTCGCAATAGAGAAGCTCAAAAAGGTACACCTCTCCACATATACATTCAAAAAGTGGCGATCCGCAGTGCAATAAGTCTAATACAGTTAAACGAGATAAGTCTTAATGATCATCCGGAACTAAAGACCCTTCTCGATGAACTGCCAGAACTTAACATGAACTGCGCGGTCACAGACCACATTCAAAAAACACTATGCTTCAACAAACGGTTCTCCACGGAGATCCCCAAGAGAGAAGCATGGGTTAGTAATAACCCACCAAACAGCCACAACGGCATAAAGTGGTATACGGATGGTTCTAAAATGGAAACGGGGGTAGGAACGGGAATATACGGACCACACAAACGCTTTACGATACCCATGGGAAAAAGTCCCACCGTATTTCAAGCAGAGCTCCACGCCATTCAAGAATGCGCCAGCCACATTATTTTATCTGGCATAAAAGGTGCAACCATCCATATTTTCACGGATAGTCAAGCAGGTATAAACGCCCTTAGCTCGTATACCATTAACTCCAAATCAGTCATGTACTGCTTCAATATCCTACAAACACTCGGAATAAGAAACAAGACCAAATTATGGTGGGTTCCGGATCATGTCGGGGTAGAAGGTAACAAAAAGGCCGACGAACTGGCCAGACAAGGTTCAGAAACACCTTTCATAGGTCCCGAAACTTTCTGCTGCACTCCTAGATCAGCAGCAACGGCAGCAATTAAAAGCTGGGAACATAGAAAATGTATCTATCTTTGGGAAAGCATCCCAGGTCTAAGACAGGCCAAACGAGCCATTCGGCCCTTCAATCAAAATGCCAGCAAATGTCTAAACTTAAGCAGGCATGATATCAAAAACCTAGTAGGTTACCTTACTGGTCACCATGGTTTAAGATATCATCTACACAAAATGAGAATATCAGACTCTCCTGAGTGCCGACTCTGTCTTGAAGAGGACGAGTCAGCTGAACACATTTTATGTGAATGTCCAGCCCTTAATGGAATTAGAAAGAAGATCTTTTTCAAGGAGCAATTGAGCCCCGGGGCCATAAAGAATTCTTCTTCTGGTAAAATTGTCCGCTTTACACGGAAAGTGGAAATTCTACTAGTTTAAACTTTTCTGCCCATACGGTACAAAAGATCTTTTAGGTCGAAGTACCCCCTCTTATAAATCGCCTTGGCGAGCCAGAATTTATAAAAAAAAAATACTTTTCCATCTTCTGTGTACGATATGGCTTATTCTTACGACTACATTTTACCACCTTGTTTTTTTTGAAAACTTTTATATAGCGGACGTTTTTTTACAACCTAAAAGACACTCGACATCGTGTTCAGAATATAGCTCGCTACAATTTGTCTACTGAATAAGTTCACTGACTTAAAGTTGATTAAGTTAAATTAAGTTACGTTAATCACATTTGTGCTGTCCATTGTTCGTTCCTCAGTTTATGTTCCATAAAGGGTTTCAAAAAAGTCAGTTTCCATTATTGCTGCTTTGATGTCCTGTTTTGAGATCGCGGCAAAAATGTGATCAATAAGTGTAGATGATCCAGACTTTACATCAACCCGAGTGGAATGTTATACAACATTTAATAATTTACAGATCTTCCTCCACCTCTTGTTTCTTTCCGATTGAAAAATTCCCCATTAAATCCAGTGAATACATGAACAACATTTTCTTCTTCCTTAATATTGATCTCAACTAAACAGATAATATCGACATAGCATACAACGTTTTGGGTATCGGCCACAAAATCACTCCAATTTTTTCTTAACGATCTTACTTACTTGCTGAACGGGCTCCCAACCCGTTAAGAGTCTCTGCCTAAGACACGCTGCTTCCAGTTCTCCAGATTAAGCGCTGTGGCATCCGCGATGGCTTGGTCTTTAAAACGGAGGTTCGGTCTTCCTTGCCTTATCGAACTTGGCTGGAGCATTTTTGTCCATTCGCTTAATATGGCCAATGTAGTGGACGTGATTTAGCTTTTTGGACTACATCAATATCTTGGGACAGACCATAGAGTTCCCGGTTGTATCCAATCACCCTCCTCGCACACAGGACCAAATATCCGACGGAGTATTTTTCGTTCAAAAGAGTCCAATATTAGCTCCCCTTTCCTACTTATCGTCCAGCACTCGGCACCAGAAAGCAGAACTAACAGGATTGAGTTTTGATAGAGCATACATTGTGTTCTTCGAGTTAGGAGTTTTGAACCTATTTGATTGGCCAAACCGAATAAGCAGCGGTTTCCTAAGGTAATTCTATATCAGATCTCCACTAAGGTGTCATTTGTGGAGTTGATGTTACTCCAAGGTAGGGTAACTCATTAACTACCTTAAAGTTATTGCTATTAACAGTGATGTTTTGTCCCAGGCGGTGGACAGATGTTTGTCTGTTTGTTGATAGAATTTATTTAGTCTTTTAACAGCGATCTTATACAAAAACATATACAACAAATATTCATATTTTATAACAAAATCTGCATCGATATCACTAAACACATGCATTACCCTATAATGGGCGTCAGCTTCACTGTATTGGTTTAGTTCATTTGTGTCTGCTCTTATATAATTTTTCTGTTTACATCGTCTACAGTATAATTGTGTATTGTTTCACCGTTTTCTGCTTTTTCCCGATGCTTCCCAAACGAATCTCCAGTTGCACTCTCAAGCTTTATTTTTTGACATCCAAAGTATATGGTTATTTGTTGGAATCAGCTGTGCGTTAACGAATACCAACACATTATCGTGATCACTGTTGAGATTGCTGTTATTGCCCTACATTTTTTGTTTAATTTTTTAAGCTCTACATTGTTGATCGCTTTGGATACTTTATTCTTGTTCGATAGACGTCGGTTATGTCATTTGAATTCAGTTCACAATTAATTGTTTTTCTTATATAATAACATCATATAAGTCTTTCATGCCGTCGTCGCAAGGTTTTTGACTTCAAAAATATTTTTTGTCAAAAGTGTTAACTTGTGTTTCCATTTCCCCTATTTCTTCATCTTTTTATACCCTATTCTAAGGGTATATTAATTTTGACGCATAGTTTGTAACATACCTTAATATTGCCCGTAGACCCCTAAAAGTTACTATATTTATGATCAAGCAGGTGGCAATGGTGCGATGGTAGTGTATTCACTAAGTGATTGGCAGGTCGTGCGTTCGAATCCCGACCAGGGCCATAATTTTTATAAATTGAATACACACAACAAAAACAGATCTCCCTAAAGCAATTTAGGCGCCACCTGTTGAGAAAAAAAAATCCCATCGTATCAAACTTCTTTCCTATCCTTCTATTCTTTCATACAGTAAGTAGCACAACTACTTACAGCAACATATAAAGTGCCTGCGCTGTGGTTTCCACCATAAGGGTACTGTGTACTACAGAAAAAGAAATCCCTTTAGCGCACGCAAATTATAAAAAAAAAAAAAAAAAATGTCCGTCCGTCGGCAAAAATTCGGCCCTTAAACTGGGCCTAGAGAGCTGAAATTTTAACCATATACTCTCTAGGTTCCCGAAATAATCAAGTTTACGAATTTTTGAAATCCGCCCACAGACACGCCCACAAACTCAAAAAAAAACAAAATTTTGGAAAAAATCGAATTTTGAGCTAGAAAGCTGAAATTTTTTATATATCGTCACCTGAATGCAAGAACCAGCTAACTCAATTTTTGTCATTTTTGAGATATCTGGGTTTTCTGCTTCGTTGAATCGATTTGCTTTAACTGAAATAAACAGATAACTAGTTTTGCGGGCCTGCTGCCGAAAAAAAACAGGGCTGTGAAAAAAACAGATCAATGGAACAATCGATGAAAAGTTAGTGCAAAAAGTAGATATCTTGAGATGGCTGTTTTTTGCACGATTTTATGTATCGATTTGGCATGCAATAAGTAGACAACTCATACATATATTTGAACTTCAATATAAATGCCTTGATCAAGTGTTCCTTGCATTTTCCGTTAGTTGGCCATTTTTTAAATTTTGTTCCTGCTTTACTGTTTGATCAATTAAACGTTTGGCTTTACTTGCATTTGGTTTAATACGGTTTTGAGAATATTAATTTTCGGTTTGTAAGTGAACGTGAATAAAATGATCTCAAGGGGAAAAAGTTTGTTAAACTAGCATTACAAAAGAATTTAGATAACGGTAGTAAGTACAAATGAATTATACTGGAGTTGCGTTAGATTATAGCCCTATTTACCAGAGGCGAATATTTCAAACGCGCTACATGAAAGAGATGAGCAGGACTGCGTCTTTAAAACGATGATGGTTCATTCGGATGTTGCTGGGTATAAAGTTGTGGAATCAAGTTCCAATGAAGGTGTAATTGTAACAGGTGAGATGAAGTACAATAAAAAACGGCCCGATTGACAAACTTAAGATTCGTTCCCTTTTGGTTCTGAAGCTATGCCAACTGTTCAAGATGTTGCCGCTGATTTAGAGATGGAATTTAGTTCAAATGAACTTACTATTATGCGAGAATTTCTTTCAGAAGTCGAACCGGATTCTAGTGAAATTTTAAATGACACAGGTAAGACGAAGTGCAATTACAAATGGTTCGATTGAATAACTAACTTTCGTTCCCTCTTGTTTTTGAAGGTGTTTTAGCTGTTCTAGATGTTGCTGCTGAACAAGAGGTGGAGCTTAACCCAGATGAGGATGATTTTTCACCAGATGAATCTGAATACCATCCGGATACTAGTGGAAGTAGTTCATCTTCTGACATGGATGATGATAACGGGTTAACTGGCATGCAAGAGTTCCCTCAGGTAACATCCAGGCCGCGGAGGAAGAAAAGGCAGAGTGACCAATGGCAGAGAAATATTAGGAAGCAAAGAAGACTCGATGGAAAAGACTACGTTTCCACTAATGGTAGGACTATACTGCTGCTTCGATGAAGGCGAATTGTAATGTTAGCTGCAGGTTCAAGTGCTCGTCAGCAATTTCCGAACAAGATCGGAATACTATTTTCAAAGCCTACTATGATTTGGGTGATTACTCTCGTCAGAGGGATTTTATCAACGCAAACACTGAACAGATAACAAAGCGAACAACAACAACGGTGAACATTTCAAAAAGACAATTTTCAGTGAAGTACTTTCTTCCTGTAAATAAAAACAGGATTAAGGTATGTAAGACAATGTTTCTAAATACATTAGGCATAAAAAAGGGGTAATAGAATACGCTATGCAAAAAAGGTCTAGTGAAAATTTAGCACCGTCCGATGGAAGAGGAAAAGGAAGAAGTGCGACTCTCAATCCGGCTTTAATTGAAGGAATTAAGAATCATATCATAAGTTTTCCTTGCGTACCGTCACATTACTGCCGAGAAGGGACTGTAAGAAAGTATTTGGACTCTTCTTTAAATCTAGCTACAATGTACATGATGTACCAGCAACATTGTGAAGAAGAAAATCTGCCATCCGCAAAACTCTCAATGTACAGAAAGATTTTTAAGGACAACTTTAACCTAGGATTTCACAGTCCAAAGAAAGACCAATGTAGACTGTGTGTTGCATTTGAGAACAACTCTAATAAGACTCAAATCGATGGAAATGAGTATGAGGCACATATTAAAAAAAAGAGGAGGCTCGAAATAATAAGAAAAAAGACAAGGAGGAAGCAGCAAAAAGTGGAAAAAAGATTGTCAGCTGCAACTTTGATTTGCAGCAGGTTCTGCTTTGCCCTTGTGACCCGACAAAAAATGCGCTTTTTTATAAGCGTAGACTAGCAACCTACAATTTTACAGTTTATGACGTCACCTCGAAGCAAGGAGACTGCTATATCTGGCACGAGGGGCAAGGTAGTAGGGGAAGCTGCGAGGTGGCGAGTCTCCTCTTTAATTATTTCAAATCTCTCCCAGAAGAAGTTGAGCAAATAAGGTGCTTTAGCGATCGATGCGGTGGCCAAAATTTAAACTAATTTGTGTTCGCTATGTGTATGTATGCAGTGCAAGCAATTGAACATTTAAAGACAATACAATAATAGAATGTGATTCAATGCACTCAACGATCGGGACGGAATCAAAGCGTATTGGAAAGGCTTTTTGGCCAGGAGACTGGAAAACCATAGCTCGTGGGTCAAGACAAATGGGACATAAACCCTATATCGTCCACGATATAAATACCGAAAATATAATTGATTGGAAAGGGTTTGTTGACGAATATCTCACTATCAGGAAAGCAGACACATCCAAAGAAACCGTGCTAATGCAAAAAATGTGTTGGTTTAAATTCAAAAAGAATGCCCATTTGTATATGAATGCAAGGAATCGTTCAATACGAAGACTTGATGTCTCTTTTTACAATGAAGTCTCCAGCAATGAGTCATGACTATTTTGACTTTTACAGCAATTTACGGAATGGTAAAGCTGATGAAAACGAATGAAAAAAATGGTAAAAATAGTTCTGTAACTTTTAAATTAAAATAAATAAAAACAAAATTCTATCGAACAAGATTTGATTTTCTCTTAAAATGTGATTTTCCGTTAAATTTTTTAAAAATTTTAGTCAAATATTTCCAAATTAACATCAAAATTAAACTGTTTTCTGTTATTAATGAAAATAATGAAGCAATCAAACAAAATTAATTCAATGCGAATAAGCAGATAATTGAATTTTTAAGATTTTATCCGTTAAAAATAATTGGTGCAAGAAGTGGATAACTGACTATTTTTTTATAAAACTATTTTTTTCTCAAAATCGAATTTTTAAAAAAAATAAGGGATTTCAAATTTCTACACTTTATTTAAGCCTTTAGTGCAGAAAAAAATATAGTGTTTTATCAGTATTTTCAGGAAAAAAAAGATGTCTGACCAATAGGTGAATACGTTTTTTGCAATTTTCTCAAAACTACGAAAATCAAGTTAGCCGGTTCTTGCATTCAGGTGACGATATGATCTATGACTCCTAAAACTGTTCGGGATATAAAATTTTCAAAATCCGCCCACTACACGTCCACAATTAAATAAAACAATTTTATTGAAAAACCAAAATTTGAGCTAGGGAGCTGAAATTTATAATATATACTCTCTAGGTGCCCTTTAAGCTCATGTGTAAGTATTTTCAAAATCCGCCCACTGACACGCCCACAATTTAAAATAAATTTTTTTTGCAAATCCAAAGTTTGAGCTAGGGAGCTGAAATTTATAATATATACTCTCTAGGCGGCCCTTTATGCTCATGTGTTAATATTTTCAAAATCCGCCTACTGGCCCACAGTTTATTTTTTTTTGAAAATTCAAAGTTTGAGCTAGGGAGGTGAAATTTACAATATATACTCTAGGGGCCCTTTATGCTCATTTGTTAATTTTTTTAAAATTCGCCTACTGACACGCCCACAATTAAATAAAATATTTTATTGAAAAACCAAAGTTTGAGCTTTTTTACAAAAGCTTCGTTTTTTTTTTGATAAAATCCATTAAATGTTATGTAACAAAATATGTAGAGCGTTCTTAACAATTCAATCATACTAAGACTTTTGTCACACCCACTTATGAGGGATAGAAATAAGAATAGGGTATCCAACAGTTCGCCCAAGCGGACTGAAGCCCGTCCCTATGTTTTAACAATGCATTGTTTTAAGTCTGACATTTCTTTTGAAAGTTTATGTAGAAGTTCATTGTTTACGGTCATGTGTTGCTGGACCTCGTCAACTTTGTTCGCAACTAACTCTGATGCTGGTGATTTCCTTTAGAGGTGTTTGCATTTCATCCCAAATCTTATCATTATTATTTCCTTTAGTTTGATCATTGCTGTCGGTTGCTAGGATAACAGAACACTAACTATAGCAAAGGACTGTACAAATCAAGTTTATGTAGACCTACACTTCGCTTCAACTGAATAAGCACAAACATTTTCTAAGCTACGTTGTCCATTTTTCCAAAACCTTGTTCCGTAATATATCATTTGATGATGCTAACTGTTTGCTTATGATGTTGAGAAAATAAATCAGAAAGAATAATTCAAAAAGTATCGCTATTTTTTCCCTGGTCCCCTTGCAAAGCATTCAATATGGAAAAATGCAGTTTAATTTTGGGTCAACTGAATAGACACAAGTTCATTATTTTCACTGCTTATGATTATTCTGTGGAGATTGACACTTTAGATCAATAGTTGAAGTGTTTTAAGTGAATTTTATTTGATTAATTGTATTTCAAAGAAAAATGGGCAGATCAAAATCTCTAAATAGTGTTGAAAGAGCTAAAATCGGTTTACTAAAAGAACAAGGACTAACCGGGCGTTCTATAGCTAACAAAATTGGACGAAGTTTTAGTGTGGTCTATACTTATAAGAAGCAAAGATTCGAACGGAAAAAACGTGAAAGGAGATCAAAAAACGGCAACAACAGCAGTTGATCGAAGAGCAATTTTAAGATGTGCTTTCAATTCCAGCGGCTCTGCGGCAAAAATAAAGCATAAAGCCGGTGTTACTGCAAGCGTTTTAACAGTGCGAATGGTTATCAATAGTGCCAAACATCTAAAACGGATGAAAATTCAAAAGAAACCACCACTTAACGAGAAACGGAAGTGTATGCGCTTAGAATTCTCTAGACTCCATATGAGTTGGACAAATTAATTGCGCCACGTAGTTTTTTGGGATGAGAAGAAGTTTAATTTTGATGGCCCTGATGGGTTTAATTATTACTTCCACGATGTGAGGAAAGAAGAACGATTTTTAGCGCGGCATCATAGTCGAGAAGGTGGTGTTGTGGTATGGGGAGCAGTTAGCTACTATGGCACTGTTGAGCTTGAGTTCCAAACCTCAAAAATGACTGCATTAAGTTATAAACAAATTTTGGAAAGAAATTTCCCTAAATTTTCAGTCATTTTTGGACCCATAAACTGGACTTTTCAGCAGGACAACGCCCCCATCCACACGGCGCGCATAATAAAAAAAGGATAGGGGAGCAGAATGTGGAATTGCTTCAATGGCCGCCGCCGTACTCACCGGACCTGACCTTTACAGAAAACGTTAGGGGATGGTTAGTACGAAAAGTATGTGATTCTGTCCGTCAGTTTGAGGACGGAGAATCCCTTATTGCAGCCATTAAATTGGCCTGGAGGGAAATTTCGCTGGACTACATAAAGAGGCTGTACGATTCCATGCTGGATCGAATTTACGAAACTATTACGAATAATGGCGGCAGTACCCAGTACTAAAATTAACCAACATTAACCATTTTAAAACTTGTTTCATTTAATCCCAATAACTTTTATTTCCAATTTCAATATTTGTGTCTATTCAGTTGACTCAAAATAAAACTGCATTTTTCCATATTGAATGCTGTGCAAGAGATCCAGGGAAAAAATAGCGGTACTTTTTGAATTATCCTTTCCGATTTCTTTTCTCAACATCATAAGCAAACAGTTAACATTATCAAATGATATATTACGGCACAATGTTTTGAAAAAGTGGACAACGAATGTTAACAAATTTGTGTGCTTATTCAGTTGAAGAGAAGTGTATATGTTTATGTGTATAAAGGAATAAGTTATATGAAAAATAAAACTTAAAACAATAAAAACGATTTTGTATTATTCTTATTTAAAGCTATTTGCAAACACAGATAAAAATCTCTTTTTTACGACCACTAATTAAACCTTTTGAATATTTTCTTGCTTTACGAGTAAATCGCACTTTCTTACCACTAAAAGATAATAGGCACTAGGCGTTACTGAATAATCTAACTAATCTATTGAAGAAGAATATCATCTTGATTGAGGCCAAACTCAGTCAAATGCCTTTGAAATATCAAGCGTGCATATAAAAACAAATTCTTTTTCCATCCTCTCGGAAAGAGCCATAAAGAAAATGAGAGATAGAAAAAGCTTGCGCAGTGTTTTCGCCAGCGTAGAAGAACACCTCTTCAGAAGGACAGTGTACCCTCTCCTAACGGACACCCCTCATAAACGGACACCTCTAATAACCGGACAAATTTCAAAGAACGGGATAATCTACACAATTTTTAATGTAAATAATTCTCTCTTAAACGGACTCTCTTATAACCGGACGCGGACACCAGTTTTCATAGCCGCAATAGAATTTCACTCTCTCTTAAACGGACAAAACGCATTTGGCACACTTCGTTGTCTTTTATTTTGTTTGCTTTTTTTTCTTTTCTTTGCGCTTTGCCCTTGATACCCAGCAAAAAATTTTAAAAAACGGCAAAGAATGTAAGTTAAGTATAGTAGGCTGCGGCGCCGGTGGGCGCCTGTCGTCTATCCGACTAAAATTCTCGTGGCGTATTCTCGTAAGTGTATGCATAATTTGAAGCATAAATACATAGATTCAAGTGGTGCAGGGAAATAACTTCACGGGCAATAACATCACATGGGCAATAACTTCACCTCGAGTGGGCAATAACATCACTTTTTTTTGGGAAGTTATTGCCCACTCATGGTGAGCAATAACCTCATCGTAAATTTTGTGAAGTTATTTCCCACCTATAATTTGAATTTGTCTATTATAACTAAAGACCCTTGCACCCACTCCAAATCAAACAGTGACCCCAAGCAGGGGGTTGCAGGGGGGCAGTATGCCCCCCATATGCATTGCCCTGTTTATGGGATTAGTTGCGAAACCGCAAGTAGATTCCATAAACAGTTCAATACCTATGGGGGGGCATGCTGCCCCACTGCAACCCGCCTGCTTGGGGTCACTGTTTGATTTGGAGTAGGTGCGAGGTACGGTTCTTGAATTATCATAAAATGTTAAGAGAATTTATTTCCCACTAAAAAGTGTAGTTATTGCTCACCATGAGTGGGCAATAACTTCACAAAAAAAAGTGAAGTTATTGCCCACTCGAGGTGAAGTTATTGCCTATTTGAAGTTATTGTCCGTGAAGTTATTTCCCTGCACCGTTTCAAGTAATGCAAAAAGGAATTTTTAAAGGCTTTGTTCTTGTTTATGTTTTGTTATTATAATTTTTATTACCTACAATTAATGTTTATCACAAAAAATGCATTCCATTTTAAAATAAAATGTTATAGGTGCCATAAATTCATAAATGTCTTGTTTCTTTTTCCAAGGTTGTCAATGAAATATTTTTTCTCATAACCGGACACCTCTAATAAGCGGACAAATTTCTTGGTACCGTCAGTGTCCGCTTATGAGAGAGTTCACTGTATATGAGAAATACTATCTGGACCAGCGGATATGTGTATGTCAAAATCTCGAAGTACTCTTGCCACCGTACGTGTGCGAAAGCAGATAGAAAATTCTACGTGCTCGAGTACAGGGGGAGATAAAGCACAATCTGCGAGTGTTGGGATATTTGCAAAGTGAGCAGCAAACAGATTGGCATTATCTAAAGAGCTGACAGCTGAAAAATCATTGTAAATGAGTATCGGGATAGACGACGGGGCCTTTCTTGTCGTGTTTAGGTAGGTAGGTAGGTAAGGTGGCTGCGAGGGCGTGAGCCCAGGCACACTTAGGCCGCAGTTTCGGCCCGTTGTGATACTACAAAAAAAGGGGGGGGGGGGTTGTTTTGCCGGTCGTCGTTCGGCCTACTGGGTTCCCTGTGATTGCCTCCTGCGAGGTAGTGGTTTTATGGGGGGAGATACTCCTGAAGGGGTCAGGGTGTGCAGCCTGGTTGTATTTCGCATGGGTTACGATGTATTGGAGTGACTAGTGCAGTTGCGACTCTCGCCCGACATCCGAATCAAGGGTTGGGATCGAGATGAGGTGATTGATGCAATCAAACCACAGGTCGATCCCAAATTCTGCGCCGCGGAGGGGAAGCTATTCCTACCTGATCACCCGGGGAGGGAGGAACCTTTGAGATGACTGTTACAATCGAACCTCAAACTGCTCTTCACTCCCGTGCCCGGGAGACTGATACAGTCGAATCCCGAGCAAGCTATTACATTCCTTGGAGGGGGGGTCGGAGTGTACCGGCTGGAGATGACCTCGTTGACTACTAAGATCCATAATAGTAGGTGAGAGCACTCCTCCTTGTGGTGTGCCCCTGTAGAGATAGAGATAGATAGATAGATTCTTTATTTTTTCATCATAAAGTTTACAAATTGGTATACTTAAGAATAAGGACATGGCAATACTGCCGTCTGCCTGAACACTGACCTCCTGGTTAGACAGCTGCCAAGCTCCGCCTAGATCAGCCTGCTGTCTAGCATGTTCTTTATCCAGGTGCAGAGGCAGTTGTCCACGTTTAGTCTTCTATATCGTGTATTCTTTGTGATACAGCGATTTTTCGATAGTGCTGACTAGCGAATGATGTGCTGTTTCTACTGAAAAGCCTTTTCGGTAGCCGTGTTGACACCTCGAAAGGGAATTGTTTTCCAGGTTTGAGCGTATGTAGTAATCTACAAGTTTTTCCAACGTTTTCAGGAGGAATGAAGTTAGACTGATAGGTCCGAAGTCTTTTGGAGAACAGTGTGAAGCTTTACCGCATTTTGGTATAAAGACCACTTTTACCGTTTTCCAACCTGTGGGCGTAAAGCTGAGTTTTAGGCAGCTATTCAAAATCACCAGTAGCCAGGGTGTGAGAGTCTCGATACTCTTCTGTAGCTCTATGGGTGTGATTCTATCTAGTCCAGGTGATTTATGTGGGAGGAAGCTGTTAATCGCCCACTCCAGTTTGAGATTGTCAGCAATATACTCCGGAACCATTTGGACCCTGTGATGGTGCTGTGCTCGGTGATTTACCTCTACTTTGTTGCCTGGGAAGTGGGTATCCAGTAGTAGACCTCAGGTCGCCTCACTGGTTGAGGTCCACACTCCTCCTTGGCTTTGTATGACGCTAGGTATTTGTGGAGATTTTGAGAGGATCTTACGCAGCCGACTGGAGTCGCTTGTTTTTTTTATGTTCTCACAGAAAGATTTCCACGACTCTCGCTGTGCTCTCCTTACTTCCTTTTTGTAGTTTTTAAGACTGTCTTTATAACTATCCCAGTCAGCTGGGTTTCTTGAAGACTTGGCCTTGTTAAACTTACTCCTGCTATCTCTGCGCAGAGAAGCTACAGTGGAGGTCCACCACGGGGGTTTACCTCCTTCCTTGTGTCTGCTGGTGGGGCAGGCCTTATTAAAGGCCTTGTTCATGGCAGACGTTACTGCGTTAATCATTTCATCTAATTCTTCCGGTGAATTAGGCTGTCTGATTTGGAGGCTCTCTAGTTTAATTTTGAGTAAAGAATTATAGACCTGCCAATTTGTGTTTTTTGGGTTCTTAAACACTTTCGTTGGGGGGGTCTCGAATTTTAGATTGAAAAGTATGTAGTGGTGGTCTGAGAATGAGACTTCACTAGATACTTGTACATTGTACATTGTACAATGGACCGTTACCGAGTCTGAGCTCTGGGATTTGGATTTCATTTAAAAAAAAAAAAAAATAAAAAATAAAAGATACTTTCCAATTTTCTATAACTATGTCAGGTGAACAGGTGGTCAGTGTCAGGTCAATGACTTCCTGCCTGATTCTGTTTATAAAGGTGGGGTCATATGGGAGGTACGCTGACGATATCCACAGCGGTCCCTTTCCGGCTCGATCTAACCCCACGCAAGTGAAGTCAGGGTCGCTGTAGTTCGGAAGAAGGAAAGCTTTAATATTATTCTTTGCTAGTATGCAAGTTCTGGGTTTACCTGAATTTCTTGCATAGAACAAGGAGTAGTTTCTTGCCCTGAGTCCAGATATGCGGCCACCTTTATCCAGGCGGAGAAGTAGATTAGCCGAAGCTATTTTGGAATGGTGGAGGTTAATCTGTACTAGTCGGAGCATCATTGCTGACTAGTACCGGCATCTCCGTAACTGGTGCCCCCGTCCTCTGATTCAGAGGACAGTTCTCCACTATTTTGCTCTTTAGGGAGCGGTTCTTGTGTTGGAGCAACCCCCGATACAGAGGGTTGTTCATCTGTCTTGTTTCCAGCCGTGTCTGTTTCCAGAGAAGAACTTTCGGGCGTAGCCCCTAAGCCAAGACTACTTAGCGAGGATACCATGCCTGCGAGTAGTCTCTCGTCCTTCTCATGGATTTTTAGGACCAGAGTGTCCATGCCGTAGAAGATTTTGAACCCCTTTTTGTTAAGGAGTTCAACTGACTCTTGGTTGAGGAGGAAAGTTATTAGTCTTCCCCTCTCTTCCGGTTCATCGGCATTTATGATCCTCCAATTCTCGGTTGGAAGATCCCGGTTTTGTCTCTTAATAAGCCGGAGGATCTCATCCGGCTTATTTGGTCCTGGGGGTAAACAAGTGTGAGCTCTAGGGCGGACCGGAATGTCGATCCAGTGAGCGAGACTCAGCTTGGCAATGACCCAGAGATTCGTTAGTCTCGGGATCGCTGCCTTTAAAAAGTCTACCGACATCTGATCGGAGCAGCTCACTAATTTGGCGCCGTTGAGGTACCAGGCGTTGTCTGTGAAGGTGCGAAGTATTGCCGAGGGTTCTCTATCGCTGAAGCCAAGAATGTCGATGGTCAGTCTTGACTTTAGCGTGCGCCAGTTCTCGCCACTAATTCTCCCCTCATCATTGCTCCAGTCACAGATGCCGAAGACCAGATTGTCCTTCGTACCTCGTTGAAGGGCCTGTGCGCTGATTCAGTGCTCTTTGCCTTCTTCGGGGTTTTGGAGGTATCATCTTGCGATCTAGGTCGCTTAGATGCGAAATCTTTTGTGCTAGCAGATATGCTGCTCTGTTTTTTGTTGTTGTTTTTCGGTGCGGATTGGGGTGGTCCTCCTGTTACAGAAAGGGCCTTCCCCATTCTGTTAACTGTGCTCCGTGTTTGAGGGTAGGTCTCCCGTGCTCAGGAGTCGCTACCCTTTTCGCGGTGCCCGGCGCTAACGTGGTTTCGCCCGAGCCATGTGTTGCTGGAGCAGGAAGATCCCCTGTCTCAGGGTGATCGGACTTCTCTGCCAACATGTCCCTTGCCCACCGTACCGTGTCCCTATCTTTTTCGTCCCATGTATTCTCTGGTTTCCTGAGAATACGGTTTAGTTGGAACTCGGCTATGCGGGTCATTCGATGTTTATTCGAACTAGGTCCGCCTCTTTTATGTGCGGGCTTCCGACTGCAGCTGGCCGTTTCGGCGCTTGTCGATCCCTCCGCATCGGAGTCTGTTGTTTTGACGGAAGCAGTCTCGGAGTCCAAGTAATTCACGGATTCCGAGCTGTTTTTGACTCTATAGTTTAGTCGGTCGTCGGTCCCGTCCTGTTTTGCTAAGTTTTCTGTGCGTAAGTCAGCCTTTGAAGATTTTGCTGAGCTTTGTTTTTCTGTGTTTTCGTTTTTTTGTTTTGTTTTTGTTTTTGTTTGGTTTTGGTTCATTGTTAAATTAGAGTCCCACGAGTAAGCCGGTGAGAAAACGTTCACCCCAGCATTGTCGGTTCTACTGGGGTAAGGCTGAATACGACAGGCCCTGCCAGGGCACCTGAAGGAGCTCGTTATCGGTTGAAAATACCCTCAACCTTTCATCCCTGGGCACGGTTTACGCTGCGCTCGCTCAACAACTGGAATTGGGTTAACTACTCTTTAGCTTCGGAGCCCTCCTCCGGAGACCTTACAGCTTGGGGAGCCCTGCTGCAATCGCTCTCCGGTATCAACGGGTTCTTACTAAGCATCTCCACCACGGCAAGGTAAGTAGTCGAAGAAGATGTTGTCGTGTTTAACAAACGACCAAAAGTTGTTACAACCCGTGGGACTTTGTTTTATTTTTTGACTCAGCTTTTGGTCGAAGGAGAATTTGACACAATTAATGATTCTCGTATTGCGTATAGATGAAATTGAATTCCGGATTGGAACATTGGCCGTGTTGAGGTTGAAGTTGGAAGACTACGTCTTTACGCCAAAACAGCTGGTTTGTAACGAAATATATGGGCGTATAATGAGAACAATTTTTTTTTGAAAACCCACGGATATTGCTCATATCCACTCTAAAATTCATATTTCTACACATTAAAAATAAAGTTCACGAGAATTGGTTGCGAATTACTTTTTCTCATTAGCCATTTTCTAAAGGTACCTACTCGTCATCAATCCGGATAAAAAACATAGGGACGGGCTACAGTCCGCTTGGGCGAACTGTTGGATACCCTATTCTTATTCCTATCCCTCATAAGTGGGCGTAACAAAAGTCTAAGTATGGTTAAATTGTTAAGAACGGTCTACATATTTTGTTATATAACATTTAAAGGATTTTATCAAAAAAAACGCTCCCTAGCTCAAACTTGGGTGTTTCAATAAAATTGTTTTATTTAATTGTGGGCGTGTCAGTAGGCGGATTTAAAAAAAAATTAACACATGAGCATAAAGGGCCCCTAGAGAGTATATATTATAAATTTCAGCTCCCTAGCTCAAACTTTGGATTTTCAAAAAAATTGTTTTATTTATTTGTGGGCGTGTCAGTGGGCGGATTTTGAAAATATTTATACATGAGCTTAAAGGGCCCCTAGAGAGTATATATCATAAATTTCAGATCCCTAGCTCAAACTTTGGATTTTCAAAAAAATTGTTTTATTTATTTGTGGGCGTGTCAGTGGGCGGATTTTGAAAATATTTATATATGAGCTTAAAGGGCCCCTAGAGAGTATATATTAAAAATTTCAGCTCCTAAGCTCAAATTTTGGTTTTTCAATAAAATTGTTTTATTTTTTTGTGGGCGTGGCAGTGGGCGGATTTTGAAAATTTTATATCCCGAGCAGTTTTAGGAGTCATAGATCATATATAAAAAATTTCAGCTTCCTAGCTCAAAATTCGATTTTTTCCAAAATTTTGTTTTTTTGAGTTTGTGGGCGTGTCTGTGGGCGGATTTCAAAAATTCGTAAACTTGATTATTTCGGGACCCTAGAGAGTATATGGTTAAAATTTCAGCTCTCTAGGTCCAGTTTAAAGGCCTAATTTTTGCCGACGGACGGACGGACGGACGGACGGACGGACGGACATGGCTAGATCGACATTACTATCGATGCTGATCATAAATATAGTAACTTTTAGGGGTCTACGGGCAATATTAAGGTATGTTACAAACTATGCGTCAAAATTAATATACCCCTAGAATAGGGTATAAATATCGTAACAATATACATAGATTATAATATTAATGAGGTAGTTATATTGGATTTGGCTTAATTGAATTAAAAAATGCAGTTTGAATAAAAAAGTATTTTTGTTTTCATTTTCCAATGGATCTGGCATCTGTGTTGTCTTTATGTAAAAACTGAGTAAGCCAATCAGATCCAAATCTTTAAACCCGTTTGTGAGAGAAGTGTAATTTTTGAAAATGTTCGTATCTTCTATATGAGTTAAAACTTTATAAAAAAATTTCAGAATCTGAATATGCACATTGCATCCGCTTGGGCGAACTGTTGGATACCCTATTCTTATTCCTATCCCTCATAAGTGGCCGTGACAAAAGTCTAAGTATGGTTGAATTGTTAAGAACGCTCTACATATTTTGTTATATTACATTTAAAGGATTTTATCAAAAAAACGAAGCTTTTGTAAAAAAAACGCTCGCTAGCTCAAACTTTGGTTTTTAAATAAAATTGTTTTAGTTAATTGTGGGCGTGTCAGTAGGCAGATTTAAAAAAAATTAACACATGACCATAAAGGGCCCCTAGAGAGTATATATTATAAATTTCAGCTCCCTAGCTCAAATTTTGGTTTCTCAATAAAATTGTTTTATTTAATTGTGGGCGTGTTAGTGGGCG
Organism: Portevinia maculata; assembly: GCA_949715645.1. NCBI lineage: Eukaryota > Metazoa > Arthropoda > Insecta > Diptera > Syrphidae > Portevinia > Portevinia maculata. Next base: position 76,781,283 of record OX454527.1, read on the forward strand.
GATTTTGAAAATTTTATATCCCGAGCAGTTTTAGGAGTCATAGATCAAATAAAAAAAATTTCAGCTTTCTAGCTCAAAATTCGATTTTTTCCAAAATTTTGTTTTTTTGAGTTTGTGGGCGTGTCTGTGGGCGGATTTCAAAAATTCGTAAACTTGATTATTTCGGGACCCTAGAGAGTATATGGTTAAAATTTCAGCTCTCTAGGCCCAGTTTAAAGGCCTAATTTTTGCCGACAGACGGACGGACGGACATGGCTAGATCGACATTACTATCGATGCTGATCATAAATACCTATAGTAACTTTTAGGGGTCTAAGGGCAATATTAAGGTATATTACGAACTATGCGTCAAAATTAATATACCCTTAGAATAGGGTATAAAAACACTGTGTGCGTCGTCTTCTGACACCACCCCAATTAATCAAAATATCAAAATTGATCAAAATATCCGTTTAAGAGAAACTTTCAAAAATTCAATGAACTGTTATATGAATAAAAAAAAATATATGTGTGTTGTACCTACATTGTACCGGCTCTTTTTCCCCTGATTTTACCAGTAAAGAAAATGGCTAATGTCAATCTCAGGACATTCTTATAAACGGGAGAAAATTTTCGTACGATCCAGTCGTGCACTTAATTTTGTTATACAAGAGCGCTCGGAGCGATTTAAAAAAATGCGTGTGCTCCTGTCGGAAGCGGAATTTAGCGAAGTGTATTTTTTTTCGATTTGGGCGATTTGACGGCCAGCTGATTCTTGAATGTAATGGAGGGATTCCATATTCGTAGTAATATGTTCGTCATTATTGAATTCGTCCTGATTGTTGAAATTTTCGTACAAATTCGTCAACAGTAGTTAAAAGCGAGCCCAAAAAGAGTTTTAAGCACTTAGGTAGTGAGCACAAAATAATGTTGTTCGAGTTGAATAATAGAAACATGTTATACATATTCAATATAATATATGTACTTGCAAAATAGAAAGATTGGCGAATTGCGATGACTTGTGATGACGGCAACAGTAACGAGTGAAGTAGGATTTGACGATTATTATAAATCCAACAGCCCACTCCATCCCACGATAAATGCAAAAGTGAAATCCTGCTGCGGCTAGATTTTCGACTTTAATTACAAATATGGAATGAACTTTTGGTTTGTTCGTTCTATGATACATTTATGCTTCGTTCGTAGAGTACTCTTATAATGTAAAATCTAAAGAGCGCGGGCGTTTAGAAAATTATGATTTTTTTTTTATAATTTACGCTCACTTAAGACATGTTTTTTAGTACCCTTATTATGTATTGGCTATACATCGCGGGCGTATGGAAATTAGGATTAGAAGAAAAGGAGAGTTGCCGATGCACGTTTGTTTTAAATGTGTGTAGGTTATAATGTAAATGAAACATAGAGCGTGTAAGAGTATTCCACATTCGTGTTGTACGGCAGAGGAAGGATTCTTTGTACTTCACTGTACGTCCGAGTACAGGCTTGAGGGTGAACTGATGGGCATTCATTGCATGACGGGTATTGCGGTTGAAATGTTCAAGGGGTGGAATGCAACTGATTATTTCGTTAGAGCACTTATGGTGGAAATACCGATAAAATAACGAAAGACAGGAGACATTGCGACGATGACTAAGAGAGTCAATCGATCTCGCGATGTCTCGGTCGCCAATAAGTTTTATCGCGCGTTTTTGGATCCTGTTAAGTAGCAATGATTAGAAGATAGGGAGAGATGCCGATGAACGTTGGTTTTGAATGTTTGTAGATTATAATGTGAAGGAAAAATGTAGCGGGAAGAGCATTCCACGACCGGAATACAGGCTTAAGGGTGAATTGATGCGCATTCCTGGCATGGCGGGTCTTACGGTTGAAATAGTCTAAGGGAGTAGAATGCAGCTGGCTTTTTTGTTTGAGCGCTTATGGTAAAAATATCGAAAAAACAGCGATAGATAAGAGACATTGCGAAGGTGACTTAGAGAGTCAAACGTTTCTGCGATATCCTGGTCGTCAATAAGTTTAATCGCACGTTTGTGTATTCTGTTGAGTAGCTCCTAATATGTGATTGGGCCAGATCAGAAGGGGTAAAATATATAAAATAGCGTAGACATTTCGCAGCGTTCTTGGCGACAACGAATATGGGGTCATTACAAGGAATGGAGAGTGGAAAGCCGTTCGATTTCAGAGTTGGAGTCGAAGCACAGCCTTGGGGAACACCAGCACTTATTTGGTGAGTTGCAGATTTGAAACCGTCCAAAACAACTTAAAATGAAGCTTAAAAGTATAATCGATTCCATATACACAAATTTATGACAATCGGTGCCAAATTCTATCAAATAACTTTGAAATATCAAGCGCAATGATCTAACTTTCACCTTCCTGGTTAGCAGATTGGGTCCACTTTTCGGTTAGATAAGTAATCAAATCACCACTTGACCTGTTGCTGTGAGACCTGTAGTACCGGTCAATAATAAGTTTTTGGAATTTATCTATAGATCTGGCCGACTTCTCGACGTTTTTAACAAACGACTAATACATTTTTCTACCCGTGGGATTTTGTAGTATTTTTTGACTCAACCTTTGGCAATAGAAGAATATAACGCGATTAATGTGGGCATTGCAGTTATTTCTGGCTCGTTTAAACTTTTTTCGGCTATCCTCAGATGGGTTGGCCTTATATGACTGAAAGCATGTCTCTTTTTACCAGATAGACTCTTTGCAGCTCGAGTCATACCACGCGTTTACCTTGGGTTTGATACTTTTTATCCTGGTATGGATGAAAGATTTCATGTTCAGGCGGATTATGTTTGTAACCATTTCAGCAGCAGCATCCACATCGCTGACGAGGAAGCTCAGCGGCTGGTTAAGACTCTTAAAGAAACCATTTAGTTTTTCCCAATTGGCTTTCTCGTATTTCCACATGGTTCTTTTAGGAGTTTATTTTATAACTATGTGGTTGAAGTACGAGAAAATCGCTGGATAATACGTTAATAGCATACTTATCAGGGCGAGAGATAAGAAACAAGTCCAGTGTGTTGCCAGTTTGACCGCTAATGTCCGGTAATCGTGTCGGCTCATTTACAGATGCGATTATTTACCTTAGTCAAGCTTTCTACGTACCTTCTTTGGAGTGTTGTCGGGGTCTGAATGTGGAAGCTAATTTCAATTGTGTACATTGAAATCGCCTGCAACGACAATTTCAGTAAGAGGATGAGGGGTCACAATACTTGTGATGGAATCAGCCCTATCTCGAAGCACCTTCAACACATACCATTGTCGACTTTCGAATATAATATAATATACGAACAAACTCCCTTGTCAACGAGAGTACGAAAAATTGATTTCAAATGAAAAAAAACTTCTTAAAAACAACTTCAACACTTACAATAAAATACTATAACTTTTTTGAAAGCCAGAAACCTATTCTTTTATTAAAATAAATCAAGTTATTTCATGAATAGTTTTTGAAAAAAAAATCTTTCACACTCGAAATTTTGAAAACAAAATTGTTTACAGATTTTTCTCAAAATCTTGATGTTAAGTACTCGGCTTTTATTTTTTGCTGTCCCTATCAATTTTTGTAGAACGCAAAGTACCTCATGCTTTTATACCTTCTAGTTTTTGAAAAAATTGAAAGTTACTTTTTTATTAGAAAAATCTTCTTTTGGAGTATTTGCGTGGGTTAACATTGAATTCAATGGATGAATAAAAAAATGTTAAAAACATAGGGACGGGCTACAGTCCGCTTGGGCGAACTGTTGGATACCCTATTCTTATTCCTATCCCTCATAAGTGGGCGTGACAAAAGTCTAAGTATGGTTGAATTGTTAAGAACGCTTTACATATTTTGTTATATAACATTTAAAGGATTTTATCAAAAAAAACGGTCCCTAGCTCAAACTTGGGTGTTTCAATAAAATTGTTTTATTTAATTGTGGGCGTGTCAGTAGGCGGATTTAAAAAAATTAACACATGAGCATAAAGCGCCCCTAGAGAGTATATATTATAAATTTCAGCTCCCTAGCTCACTTTGAATTTTCAAAAAAAAAAAATTCATAATAATTGTGGGCGTGCCAGTGGGCGGATTTTGAAAATATTTACACATAAGCATAAAGGGCCCATAGAGAGTATATATTATAAATTTCAGCTCCCTAGCTCAAACTTTGGATTTTCAAAAAAATTGTTTTATTTATTTGTGGGCGTGTCAGTGGGCGGATTTTGAAAATATTTATACATGAGCTTAAAGGGCCCATAGAGAGTATATATTAAAAATTTCAGCTCCCTAGCTCAAATTTTGGTTTTTCAATAAAATTGTTTTATTTTTTTGTGGGCGTGGCAGTGGGCGGATTTTGAAAATTTTATATCCCGAGCAGTTTTAGGAGTCATAGATCATATATAAAAAATTTCAGCTTCCTAGCTCAAAATTCGATTTTTTCCAAAATTTTGTTTTTTTGAGTTTGTGGGCGTGTCTGTGGGCGGATTTCAAAAATTCGTAAACTTGATTATTTCGGGACCCTAGAGAGTATATGGTTAAAATTTCAGCTCTCTAGGTCCAGTTTAAAGGCCTAATTTTTGCCGACGGACGGACGGACGGACGGACGGACGGACGGACATGGCTAGATCGACATTACTATCGATGCTGATCATAAATATAGTAACTTTTAGGGGTCTACGGGCAATATTAAGGTATGTTACAAACTATGCGTCAAAATTAATATACCCCTAGAATAGGGTATAAAAAATTAGGGAAACATTGTTTTTTTTTTATTTTTTTCAAGTATTGTTTTCAAAAACGATTCATAAAAATAACTAGATATAAAAACAACATAAAAGATCTAGCCATGTCCGTCCGTCCGTCCGTCCGTCCGTCCCTCCGTCCGTCCGTCCGTCCGTCGGCAAAAATTAGGCCTTTAAACTGGACCTAGAGAGCTGAAATTTTAACCATATACTCTCTAGGGTCCCGAAATAATCAAGTTTAAGAATTTTTGAAATCCGCCCACAGACACGCCCACAAACTCAAAAAAACAAAATTTTGGAAAAAATCGAATTTTAAGCTAGAGAGCTGAAATTTTTTATATATGATCTATGGCCCATAAAACTGATTGGGACATAAAATTTTCAAAATCCGCCCACTGACACGCCCACAATTAAATAAAACAAATTTTGGGAAAAATTGAATTTTGAGCTAGAAAGCTGAAATTTTTTATATATGATCTTTGGCCCATAAAACTGCTTGGGACATAAAATTTTCAAAATCCGCCCACTGACACGCCCACAATTAAATAAAATATTTTTTTTGAAAAACCAAAATTTGAGCTAGGGAGCTGAAATTTTTAATATATACTCTCTAGGGGCCCTTTATGCTCATGTGTAAATATTTTCAAAATCCGCGTACTGACACGCCCACAATTATTTTATTTTTATTTTTGAAAGTCCAAAGTTTGAGCTAGGGAGTTGAAATTTATAGTATATACTCTCTAGGTGCCCTTTATGCTCATACTTAAATTTTTTTTGAATCCGCCTACTGACACGCCCACAATTAAATAAAACAATTTTATTGAAAAACCAAAGTTTGAGCTAGGGAGCGTTTTTATTTACAAAAGCTTAGTTTTTTCGATAAAATCCTTTAAATTTTTGTCACGCCCACTTATGAGATATAGGAATAAGAATAGGGTATCCAACAGTTCGCCCAAGCGGACTGTAGCCCGCCCCTATGTTTTTTTTTTCATTTTAAATCAATTTTTAGAAAATTGCCCGCTTAAATGAAATATTGAAAAATTCTTGTATTTTGTCCTTCAACAAAACCCGTCATTTTTTTACGGCGCCAAAATTATCATTCTCTAGCCCTCTTTATTAAGGTGCTTTTATTTTTATTTCATTTCATAAAAATGACAAAATTACCCAAAGAACCCACTCTAGTTGAATGAAAATGTAATATTTTATTTATTATCAAATTTCTTGGCTTGGCACGGATCGAGTTATTCCATTAGTTCTTTTAGTTAATTTTTTATACAAATTCTAACAGATCAAAGCTTTTCCTGAAGTAAGAGAACCAAATTTAAAACACAGTCTGTCGCGCATGGTTGTTATAGGAATTACATTATTATCTATAGGTTCGGAAAAACAGGCAAATGACCCAGAGGTAAGTGTGCTAGACTACTGCCTGAGTGATCCCAGGTTCAAAAAACCTACAATTTTCCCACAAGAGGCGGTCCCTCTTACAAAATTCTGAGAAACATCCAGAAGTGTAAGCGAAACTTCTCAAAAGTTTTTGCTCGGAATAGATGTTAAATTGTAGATCCATCCGTTAGTGCAAACAAATTTAGGACGCCCTATATATAGGCAGTTAATGCCTAATATTTCCTTTTGCATATTTGAAATTTCAAAGACACGAATTCCGTGGGAAATGTTACTTGCCAAAATTCAAAATGATTCGACTAAATGGAGTGTGTGCATATCCCCAATAAACGACGATGCCATCAACTCGCCCACATCACGTTGACTTCACACATCCACAAGAACACCGCTCGTTAAATAACCAAAGTCACTTAAAAAGCACGCAACCTATATAACCCACTAATACGAAAAATTTCTTTTTTCAATGTACCAAGTCAACAGAGGATGCAGCAATTGCGTTCATTTATATATCTATTCCAGGCGAGAAGCAGCATGTGCCATTGCAATCTCACTAATAAAATGTTTATAAGCAACCGCATGCCGTAAACCTTATTATCATAACTACGTTAATTCTGCCTGCGACTGATAAATACATATAAATATAAAGACATCAGCCGACAACGCCGATGTTATGCGCGACAACATCATATTCTGAACGAGTTGCAATCGGCCTTGAAATCGAAATGTTAAAGATGATTCCACACTCGTCCCACCACCCTGCATCCACAAGGGGAAAACCCATCCGACTACTTTGAAAGCAAGAGTGTTAACCGGCTTTTCGGCCTATCTTGGCTCATGGCTAATATCAGAGAAGGTATTCGGCTCATTCGGAGCTATGGTCAGTGGTCCGGTTTTTTTTTGTTTTCATAATAGAAGAGGAGCGCTATTAGCATTTAAACGATTTGCAGAACTCGATGGGCACAAATACAAACTTTGGCAAGAGCTGGTTTGCAAATATGTTAACTTTGGAACTTGATTAGATTGACTGACGACTGTTTGATTGTTTGACTGCTCTGCCGTACTCCGCCCCCAGAGACAACATCAACAACACTGTGCGTGTAGTCCCCGAACGATGCCGTAAATCAGCTGAAAGAAGCCGTTTTGACATACTATAAAAAACCGTCCAAACGAATATTAAACTATTGATTGGTTGAATGGAAGAAAAAAACCAGCGATTTTTCTTCATAGGTCAATAGATTTCTTGTTTGTTTATTATTAAGCAATACATAACTCACTCACGGTGCGAAGTGTGCAAGGGGGAAACGATAATACCGGGACGGAGCTCAGACGTCCGTGACATTCAAGTGAGGTGCTGTGCTCACTTTCTTTGTGCATTGGAATTAGATTCACGCTGAGAAAATAGTTTTTGTCGCGGAGGACTAGATCTGGCACGCTTTGTTTATACCCTATTCTAGGGGTATATTAATTTTGACGCATAGTTTGTAACATACCTTAATATTGCCTGTAGACCCATAAAAGTTACTATATTTATGATCAGCATCGATAGTAATGTCGATCTAGCCATGTCCGTCCGTCCGTCCGTCCGTCCGTACGTCCGTCGGCAAAAATTAGGCCTTTAAACTCTACCTAGAGAGTTGAAATTTTAACCATATACTCTCTAGGGTCCCGAAATAATCAAGTTTACGAATTTTTGAAATCCGCCCACAGACACGCCCACAAACTCAAAAAAACAAAATTTTGGAAAAAATCGATTTTTGAGCTAGGAAGCTGAAATTTTTTATATATGATCTATAACTCCTAAAACTGCTCGTGATATAAAATTTTCAAAATCCGCCCACTGCCACGCCCACAAAAAAATAAAACAATTTTATTGAAAAACCAAAATTTGAGCTAGGAAGCTGAAATTTTTAATATATACTCTCTAGGGGCCCTTTAAGCTCATGTATAAATATTTTCAAAATCCGCCCACTGACACGCCCACAAATAAATAAAACAATTTTTTTGAAAATCCAAAGTTTGAGCTAGGGAGCTGAAATTTATAATATATACTCTCTATGGGCCCTTTATGCTCATGTGTAAATATTTTCAAAATCCGCCCACTGGCACGCCCACAATTATTAATTTTTTTTTTTTTGAAAATTCAAAGTGAGCTAGGGAGCTGAAATTTATAATATATACTCTCTAGGGCGCTTTATGCTCATGTGTTAATTTTTTTTAAATCCGCCTACTGACACGCCCACAATTAAATAAAACAATTTTATTGAAACACCCAAGTTTGAGCTAGGGAGCGTTTTTTTTGATAAAATCCTTTAAATGTTATATAACAAAATATGTAGAGCGTTCTTAACAATTCAACCATACTTAGACTTTTGTCACGCCCACTTATGAGGGATAGGAATAAGAATAGGGTATGCAACAGTACGCCCAAGCGGACTGTAGCCCGTCCCTATGTTTTTTACTTGAAGTTCATTTGCAGCAGCTGAAAGGTTAGTGGGTTGCTTGACGAACAACAATATTATGGAATGCTAAAATGGAGATGCCACTTGAGTTTTCTCTATAAGGAAAGGGGCACCGAATTTGGTTGAGTTAAATATCGTTAAATTCAAAGACGAACCAACGTGCGGGTTATTTGTAGGAAGCACTTATATAGCAAAACACTACTTTTTTAGGTTTTATAGCAGCCATTAAAATAATTTGAGATTCAGACTTGAACATTCAAATCTTGAAAGATATTTTTAGATCCATCATCTGCATTTTTTTTTAAGAAGGGAACGAGGAGTTGCAATATTAAGCTACAAAAGATTGCCATCAAGAAATAATGTCACATAATGCAAATCCGATAATTCGTTCATCCAAAATCTAAGCTTTCTTCTAGTACCGAAAACATTAGTTTGTAGATAAACTCTTTTGTCTCCCTGCAGCTAGACATTGCTGGGAGCAAAAGTGGATGCGACCGAAGTGATTTCATTCGAATATCTGGCCTTCGTATCCGGATATATGCAAAATGTTTTAAACTTTAGCCACCGGTTTAAAGATTTTGCTACGCTGACCTGAAACAACATTTTAATGAATGGATAAATGCAAACTTGTTAGCACTCTGCTTTTTTTTATAACGTGCGCGCACTAAAGGGATTTTTTGTTACTTATAAAATGTAATATCTACACAGGGCGGGCATTAAGGAAATAAGGGTTCGAAGAAAAGGCGAGATGCCGATGCACGTTGGTTTTAAATATTTGTATATTATAATGTGAACGAAAATTAGATCAACATTCGTGTTGTACGGCTAGGGAAAGATTCTCTGTATTTCAGTGTACATCCGAAAACAGGCTTTAAGAATGAACTGATGCACATTTTTTGCATGGCGGGTATTGCGGTTGAAACGTTCTAGGGGTGGAATGCAACTCGATATTTCACTTGAGCACTGATGGTAGAAATATCGATAAAACAACAAGAGACAGGATACATTGCGAAAATGACTAAGAGAGTCAAGCAATTTCGCGAAGTAACGGTCAACAATGAGTTTTATTGCGCGTTTTTGAATGCTATAAGGTATCTTCAAATTAGTAATTGGTGCACCAGACCAGATATGAGTGTTGTACTCAATTTTCGGGCGGGTAAACGCCTCATGAGGTGTAGACAGATCAGAAATGGTGAAATATTTCTTGCATCGCTTACGTCATTTCGCGGCGTTCTTGTTGACATAGGTTATGTGGTCATTCCAACGAATGTTGTCAATAACACACAAACCGAGAATGAAAAGCTGTTCGGGTCAGAAGACAGCATTGGTTTTTGGAAGCATTAGATTCCTTTCTATTGGTTTAACCCCAATGAGTCACGCTGTTAAAATCGAAACTTTATGAGGTTAACATACGCAATCTGGTACGGAGGTGATGGTGCTACTCAGCCACAGGTCAATGCCACTACTACGGAAAAATGGGTATCAAGTACTATTCGGGATTACCCGATTTAAAATAAGACCCGCCATAAAGGTGAGAAGAAGCGTGGGGGGATCAATTGGCCGCCATGAAGATAGTTCAGATAAAGTTTCATCACAGTAAGTCGGCCAGCGCCAATATTGTCTTCCTAATGTAAATGAGCGACATTGACGTCACCCTTATACAGGAACCTTGGGTACTCGAGGCAATATTAAAGGGCTCAACTCCAGATATTTGACAGCATACTAAACTTGCAAACAGACACAAACAGTAAGATTAGAACTTGTATTGTAGCTAATAAAACAAATTAACCTTTTCTCCATCTCTGCACATAGCAATCATAACCAGACAGTGGTAAAATATGAACGGCGAGGGAATTCACCACCGGCAATTGCAATCGTCCACATGCCACACGATTCGCCGGATGGACCGCCATCCGCATTACTAGCCTCCATCGTCCAAAAAGCGGACAGGCATAAGTGGGACATAGTGTAGGGATTTGATGCAGTGGCGTAGCGAGGGTTGGGGCCGCCCGGGGCAGACCCAATTTATGCCGCCCCTAGTTATTTTTTCACACACTAAAAAAAAACTTTGTCTTTAACTTTGGTTTTAACCAATTATACATATACACTGGCGATCACAAGGATAAGGCCATACATTTTGCAATCGATTTTCAGTCTTTATACCCGTTGGAAATTGTATACGCAGAAAGTTTTACTACCTGGAACAGGTACATATTTTCCCAACATTAAGTCATAAAATTAAAGGGTGAATAAGAAACGACCGCTGGAACTTCCCAAGATCAAATAATGAATTATTTGAAAAGTATATAAAAAGATGCACACTAGATGCGCACATAATGGTTCCAGGTATTCTCCACTGCATCAGCTCTTGAACTCGATCTTGTTTCTTGCAGCCTCTTCAATGCTTTTTCTGAAGTACCAAGCAGAACTTCCCATCGGTGTGTGGACACGCAAAAAAATTAATATATGCGTTCTAGGGTACCGAAGAAAGTAACAGAGTTTTATTCAAGAGCAGCAGCATGTATGCAAACCAAGTTCAAAAAGTGATGCAGCAGGGTATAAATTCAGCTTTCGGTTTTATGTCTTTCAGTCTTTCCTGCACTCCTGTATATTTTCCAGCCATGACAGCAGCATTGTCATATGCTTGACCTCTGCAATTCATTATAGCAAGACCATGAGATATAAGCTTACTTTAAATCATGTCCGAAATGCCTTCAGCTGTTTTGTTCTTTGTTTCGATAAAATCAATAAAAGATTCCACTTCTACTACTTTCTGATTTTCAATTTTAAGATAACGCAATACTTGACTGGGTTGATCTTTGTGTGATACATCTGGGGTGCTATCGAATCTAATTGAATAATATAATCGTAATTTGCGAGTAGGTGCACCAGTTCTAAAAAGTTGCCCTTATTTGTACCAGTAATTTCTTCTCTGTGGCTACGAAAAGCCAAATTTAATTTAATAATATCGACTATTCTAGTAAGAATTTCCTGAAATTTTGTTGTTTCTTTGGCAATGATATTTTCCTGTGTCTTTTCAATTGTCTCTCCTGTTCGATGTCTGGTCTCTAACTCCTTCCATAAATAAAACACAATTACACGAACCACTCAATAGAAAAGTATACCTGCAATGTAAGCACCCATCTGTATAGTAGGAGTTGCATATTATGTAGAGAGAGTGTCTCTACTAATTAAAAAGGTTGGTCAAATTTGAGGTATCTATCATTTTAAATTTTGAATGAAAGACATAAATTGTGTGAAATCTGTATTTATTTTTATTGGAAATTAATGTAGGTACACTCGTTCCGGTTAATAATGAATGTTCGGGAAATTATGCGATTGTTAAACTTCTCTTTTAAATATCGATTGAGTTCGTTGCTGTGTGGCATGTTGCACCATCCTCTTGAAACCACATATTCTGCACATCAATATTTTCCAATTGGCTCCACAAAAAGTTTCTAATCATCGCTTGATATAGAGCTCCATACATTCATTTCCAATAAAAATTAATACAGATTTCACACAATTTACAAATACAAAACAATGATGACTCGAACCTTAAATATTGTAGTGTTGCTATGGAACCCCAGTTAGATCTCCCTTCTGAACTTCATTAAATTCAATATGAAGTCTACGCTATTGCATGGCAGTACATTACGAATAAAAAACGTTGGTAGATATCAGGTCAAAATAGAAATAAGACATGTCTCCAGATAAATAACACACTGAAGGTCTGTTTGTGCCGACATTCCTATTGTGTCATAAACTTTTTGCCCTTTCGAGCGTGTAAAACACTTTCGTGCTATCGCACGTTTAAGTGCACATGGCCTTTTCGAGAATTTTAAATGATGTAATAAGAAAAAGCATCTCATGGAAGTTCGAATAAAATCACCTGCTTACATCTTCGATAAAAAATAAATTCAAGAATCGAGTATTTCAATAACAAAGCTCCTATGCACGGTCAAGTTCTTTTCCGATTTCAGTTGAGGTACTAATTTAACCACTTTCCTTTAACGTTTATTCTATTTGTTTACCATTACGTATTACCATTAGTATCTTCGCGACTAGAATACATAATAGAGTTTGAAAAACCGGCTTGCCAAGGTTGTTGAAAGGTCCATCAATGTTGCACAACATAAATAGAATCACTCGGCAGATGTAAATTACCAATTACGCATGATGCGTTTTAAAATGTTCAGCTCATAACCTCTTCATAAATTGCGCAATTATGGTGTTAGATACGGGACAAATATCACCCGACATGGCTTGTCGTTTGTTTTTACAACAAAATAAATTCAAATAGATTTTTCACTGCGACCGGAATGGGTACGTTGGCAATGTTGGTTCTTTCATTCAATGCACAAATGAAGAGATGCCATTTGCCGTTGCTCAGCGCAGCCGGTATGTGTAATGCAGACGCGCATTTGTTTGGACAGCAATTTGACATTAGAGGTGGATGGATGTTGCTGGAGGGGGTAAGTTGCATCTTGTATAAAATGAAGTGCATCGCCAGTGGGATTATTATTCTTCGTTTAGATTTCCATTAGAATAAGCTTCAGGATAACTCGCCTATCTTTTTCTACAAACATTTCACCTAATCATGAAATTGGTAAGAACATAAATGTCGAATAAAGGATTACTCAGTGCAGTGGATTAAATTTTGATTCATTTCCAGATACTAGTCCTTGCCGTATTCTGTGCCCTTGCCTATGCAGCTCCATTGGATGACTCCAAAAATGCACAGATTCTGTCGTACGAAAATGAGCCATCAATTGGCAACGACGGATACAAATTCTCGTAAGTGGCGGACGTTTGGATAGACCCTAATATTGTTGTTAATTGTTATAAATTTTAAAGATATGAGACGAGCGATGGTGTAAAGAGAAGCGAGGAAGCTGTAATCAAGAATGCCGGCACAGAACAAGAGGTATTATCAGTTCGTGGAACGATTTCGTGGGTTGGTTCTGATGGCGAGACCTATACAATCAATTTCTTGGCTGATGAGAACGGTTTCCAACCAGAAGGCGCTCATTTACCCAAGGCGTAGATTTAGTAAACCTAGAGGTGTTGAATCAAATGCAGTGTGACATAATGAATTGATGTAAATATTTTAAAAAATCAAGAGTTTTGTAAATAGCTAAAATAAATATATGCCGTCGATGGTTCCAGTCAGTGTTGAAATTGCAATTTTTTGATTTCCATAGTTTTCGTGACATATATTGGGATAGGTACAATCCATCCGAAATCAATTGACACAGCTTTCTTTCCATGTAAACATTTGGTTTTCTGATGGCGCTTTATTGTGTCAACTGATTTTAAACTAAATATAATTGTCGTGACAAAAAAGCTCCAGCGAAGAGGATCTTCGACTACCATAGCCCCAGGTTCGAGACGACAAGGAAGACCGAACCTCCGTTTTAAAAACCAAGTCATCGCAGAGGCCAGAGCGATTGCTCTAGACAACTGGAAGCAGCGTGCCCGGGATCGTAGAGGATGGAAGGCTGTAGTGTCTCAGGCAGAGACTCTTCATGGGTCGGGAGCCCGTTAAGAAGAAGAAGAAGATAATTGTCGCAGACATCAGCTTAAACTCGAAGCGCATTTGGTTTGAAAGTCTTGGGAATCGAGCTTTGTAGAATTTCGGGCTTCGGGAGATGGCCTTATTCAGCAAGTCTCTGTAGTAAGCTTGATTGTTTCCTGAAATAAATGGATTTTCTTTTTTTTTAAAGTTCCAAGCTTACTTTATCTTATATGAAAGACACTGCATTGACGGTCTGTTGATCTACTCGTACGTTTATTCCAAATAGCTGCAAAGACATAAAAACATCAATACCTTTTTTTATCAGTTGAAATCATCATCATCATCACATCACTTTTGCAATATTAAATCTTTTTTTAATTTTCCTAAGTGCCGATAGAGCCATGATCAGCGAGTATCAAACGCCCTGCAAATACATCCAGTCTAACAAAAAACGTCCTCTTTTTCTTCGAATTCAAATCAAATCAAAGTTTTTACATAAGGTTAGGTTAGGTAAGGTTAGGATGGCTGTCAGCAAAACTCTAGACAATAAAACTAATATGAGGCCATTAAGAATACCAGAAGAATCTAGGAGTTACTCGTATCTCCGTACTGACTTGAACCATCACATCTTTTATATCAAGGTTAGTCAGGTCATCAAGTCTAATCTCACTAAACCGACTGCACATTAGCTCTACTACAGGTGTCATTCAGGGCACTGTCAAATATGCAAGCACGGATCAGAGCTTTTTTATTCGAACGACTTTTGTAGGAGCTGCGTGGACGCAGGAGAGGAGGAGACTACACTTTACCTTCTTTGTACATACCATTTGCTATCTCTCTCTAAAGAAATTTCTATGTAGAACCTTTCTTGCTGGATGAACTTAGCGGCTTGGCTAACACTGGTGTTAAAACTTTATCGCGTTTCATTAGCAGCTCTTAATGGTTTGACGGGTAGAGGAGAAACTGCATAGATCCACGTGGTATCACAACAGACCTGAGCTTGGTCTAGGTATGTTGGCTGTAAGTGATAGGCACCTCAACTTAAACTTACCTGATCTAACCTAGTCAGGCCATAAAGATCATTTTAGTAGAAAACTCCTAAATGGTAAAGAGAAAATGCAGAATAGTCTCGTCATTGCAGCAGCGTTGCTGTCTGCAATCCCGACGAGAGCGCATATGTTGCTATTCGGTCCTGCACTCGCCACCGCATTTTATCTGTTGTATCTTTCTTTTTCTCTGAATTTTGATTTTGTTTTCTCCCAAAACGGAAAATTCATGTACGCGCTACGACATCGTGTGTTTTATTGAAAACTCCCTTACAGAAGGAAGGAAAGAAAAGGAAAAAACAACACTGTGGCTGTGCTAGTGCGGAGTGAAAAAACCAAAGTACACTGCGTTGTGTATTCCCTCTTACCCCATCTCACTTCGATTCTGCAATTGTAATGCTTGGGTAGGGGAAGCATATGGCATCTGTCCTTGCACACGTATACTGCCAGAAAACCGACAGCGCCTTGGCAGTCTTCATCTCAACATGCTTGGACCAAATTAGTATGGTATTCAGGATGACTCCAAAATTGGAGAGTTGGATTATAATGCCTTTAATCACTGGCTGAGCCAACATGACCAATTTTCTCGTTCTCGTAAAGAGAACAACCTCAGTTTTGAGAAGATTGACGGACAACCCATTCCTGGTGCAGGACATTCTAGGCATAATCCAATAGAAACTACAGCAACATCATCCGCGCACGACTGAGCGTAGGCGTTAGAACTGTAGAGAGCCTTCAACATTGAGTCGAGTGCACCACAGCAGAGAAGACAGAACGCCGCCTAACGGGCAGTCTCTGTTTAGTCCAGCACATAACGGTCACAATCCGCATCCGCAACCAACGTTCTATTCATTACCATTGCTTTAATTGCATCTGAGATAGGTGGTGCAATCGCAAAGCACTTTTGCGCACATGTAGATCGACCAGTCTTTCCATGCTTTTTAGCAAGAAAGAATTCAGACTGGTTGGTTTGAAGTTCTTTCCGAGTGATTTGTGCAAATTTTTGGTATAAATGCTGCTCTAACTGTACGCCAGGGAGTTGGTATACATGCCAGTGTCAGGACAGTTCATTGCTGTCCTGTTTCTTAAAATCCGGCAACAACTGGTATGTACCTTTTTGCACCATCCGTCCGTACCAGGCGACTTGAAGCCGTATGGCCTTGTTTGTTACCACATTATCGCAATATACCAGCTACGCCGAGTTGTTTGCCTCAGTGTTTCCAATTTAACTGGTTTGTCCTTTTTCGTTTACCACCCTACTAGTTTCACCTACGATTTCGATCTTTTCGCAGAAATTCCTATGAGAAGCACTTTTCCATACCCGAATTAATTAATTAATCTTATATTCTTTCTGTTTCGATCGGTATAGACTCCAGTCTTCAGCCTTGGGTGATTTATTTAGTAGTTTTCTAATAATAATACTAATAATATTGGTTAGGGTATGTTACACTGCGACCTATTGGTCTATTGTGTCCCCTGCTTGTACCTCGGAGAGGTTCGTGACCTCTTTCAGAGCCTTCTCTATATACTTCCTTTGTGAAGCGTATCGAGGAATTGCTCTGGTTTTTTCCTTGGCAGGTCACACTCCTTAGAGCACAGCGTCCAATCCAGTTTCTTTGATGAATCTGAGAATGAGCTGTGGGTCCATGGTTTGTATGTCCTTGTCTGTTATTTGGTGCCTGCCCAAATATTTCATCCTTTTGTGGGCCAGTGCCCCACAGTATTCCAGTATGTGGTCTGGAGTTTCGGCGGTTTCACTGCAGAATCTGCAGAGCCTGTCCTCCGATATGCCCATTTTCCTCAGGTGCTCCTTGAGTCTGCAGTGCCCCGTGAGGAGACCTGTTAGGATTCTTAGGTTGTTTTTGTTAAGGCCGATACAAGCCTTGAATATATTTTGGTTGTAATTTCCTAAGAGTTTCTTTGCTTGCCTAAGACCTTGGAGGTTGAGAAAGGCTTTTGCCCTTGTTTCTTCCTCCAGTCTCCTGAACTCTTCGCGTATAGTGTGTTCTCCTATCCGCAGAACGGTTCAGGTCCTATGAAGGGTTCCTCTGCCCCTTTTCTTGCCAGAGACTTCGCTGCCTCATTGCCTGTAATGCCAACATGGCCAGGTACCCAGCAGATGGAAATTCTGTTATTCTTGCCTAGTCTATTCAGTCCGTGTAGGCATTCTCACACGAGTTTTGACTTGATAACGTAGGCGTCAAGAGCATTTATGGCTGCTTGGCTGTCAGACATTATTGCTATGTTGCAATTCCTGTAGTTTTTCTCGAGGTTAATTCGAACGCACCTGTCTATGGCACATATTTCTGCCTGGAAGATGCTGGTACATTTGCCCATGGATTCGTAGTGCTTAGTTCCTGGCCCGAACACTCCTGCACCAGTTCCCTCCTCGGTCCTCGAGGAGTCCGTGTACCACTTTGTTGTGTGGTTGCTCAGTTCATAAGTTGTGGATTCATTGCTCCAGTTCTCCTTATTGCTGAGCTTTATCTGGAAATTCTTCTCAAAGTTGAATTTCCTGATGCTATCGTATACGCTAGGTATGCCAAAAATTTGTAGTTTTTTGAGTAAGTCACCGTGTTCTTTCGAACCGATGCATTTCCCTCTCCCAATTCCCTGCTTTGCCATCCTAAGGATTGTTTTGTCTGCCTCGTTCATCACCATGATGTGTAGAGGGGTCAATTCCAATAACACCTCCATGGCTGCGGTTGGGCAGATACGCATTGCTCCGGTAATGCACAGGCATGCCAGTCTTTGCACTTTTCCGAGTGTCTCTCGCGTTGTGACTAGACTGGTTCGTTTCGCCCATGCTACCGCTCCGTATGTGGTCATTGGTCTCACGATTGCAGTGTACATCCATCGCAGGATGTTTGGGCTGCATCCCCATGCCTTCCTCGCTAGGCTCCTACGTATCATGAGAGTGCGGGTGGCCTTCTTTGATATCTCCTCTGTATGTTTTCGCCAGAGGAATTTACTATCTAGATGGAGTCCTAGATATTTTACTTCTTTGACTGGTATCAGTGTCGTGCCTGATAGGCTAATGTCCTTAAGTCTTTGAAGTTGTCTTTTCCTTGTGAATGGTATGTACTATCGTTGTTTTCTCCGGATTGATGTTAAGTCCGACAGTATGGCACCATTCCTTGGTTACTTTAAGCCCCCTTTGTATAATGTCCCCAAGGGTTTCTTCGAACTTGCCCCTGGCAATCAATACAATGTCGTCAGCGTACGCCTGACAGTTGATGCCAAGGTTGGTTAATTTTTCCAGCAGTTCGTCTACAACTAGTCTCCACATTAAGGGTGATAGTACCCCTCCCTGTGGGCATCCTCTTGTTGTGTTCACTCTGATGGTTCCAGATGGTGTTTGAGTCTCTGCTGATCTAGTGCTGAGCAGCTCACACATCCATTTGGATACTGTACTGTTAACTCCTCTCCTATCCAGGGATCGTTTAATCGCCTCATGTGAGGTGTTGTCAAATGCTCCCTCTATGTCTAGGAAAGCGCACAGTACTATTTCTTTTGCTTCCAAAGCACTTTGAATTATCTCCGTCAGCTGATATAGGGGGGTCTCTGTTGATCTGCCGCCCTGTATGCATGCTGACGATGATGTAAGGGGGATGTGTTCAGTACATCTTCCCTTAAATAATTGTCCACAACCTTTTCTGTCATCCTCAGAAGAAATGACGTAAGGCTGATGGGCCTGTATGATTTTAGCTGTGTGGGGTCTTTTTTCCCCGCTTTTGGTATAAACACAACCCTTGCTCGTCTCCATTGCATTGGTATGTGGCCCAAGGCAATACTGCTCCTTGTTATTTTTAGCAGGTGTGGTATTAGTACCCCTTGCCCTTCTTGTAGTAGGGCGGGTATAATGCCGTCCACTCCGGCGGATTTAAAAGGCTGAAAGGAATTTATTGCCCATTTCAGTCCTCCCTCAGAACAGAAGGTTGATGTTCTTTCCCAGTCATCTCTCCGAGGTCTGATTGGAGTGGTACTGATTCCTAGCTCAGTACTAGGCGAGCTGCCAGGAAAGTGAGTTTTTAGTAGCAATACTGCCCTTTGATCCTCGTCTTCCGGGAACTCGCCATCTGGTTTCCTCAGAGACATCGGTACTCCTCCTGACTTCGCAAGAGCTTTATGCAGCCTTGCTGCAGTTGGAGTGCTGGTGATTGTCTCACAGAATTTCCAGAAGCTATTTCTTTTAGCTTTTCTAATTTCCTTATTATATGTTGTAAGCGCTATCTGGTAGCTTTGCCAGTCTCCGTTGCGCTTTGCTTTGTTGAATAGTTTCCGCACCTCGGATCTCAGTTTTGACAAGTTATTGCTCCACCATGGCGTCTGTTTCCTGTCCCTTTCTCTACTAAGGGGACAGTTTTCTTCGAAGGGGGTGGCCCGGAGCCTTCCTCAAAACAAGGAGCCCCAGATTGCTCTCTAGAGTATTTCTATAAGTCTCCCAGTTGGTTTTCCTTGGGTTCCTTACTGGATTTCTCGTGATACTTGTGCTGTCCAGGTCGAACACTATTATTCGATGGTCAGACAATGACGGCTCACTAGATACTCTCCAGTTGCTAATTAGTTTACTTACGCTTGGGCTACCAAGCGTGAGGTCGAGTACCTCCTCCCTGACCCTAGTTATAAAAGTGGGGGTATTTCCCACATTTATGACATCAAGTGACGAACTCATAATAAATTCTAGTAGGTACTCACCCCTAATGTTGGTGTCGGTGCTCCCCCATATGGTGTTGTGGGCATACGCATCGCACCCTATAAGGAGCGGCATGCGGAGATTGTTGGAATGCTCCACCAATCGCTGCATCTGGGATGATATAACTGGCTCATCCCCTGCATAGTACGCCGATACGATGATAATGGTGCGGTGACATCCCTTAACATCCAGATATACCTGAATTGGCACCAGATCTCGTGTCGCGTATTCTGAAAGTAAAATAAATTTATATTTATTGTTTATTAGAATGCAAGCTCTCGGTTTCTCGGCCCGAGTGTCCCATATTACCTTTGCATTCTTGCTAGCCAATCCTTTGACTTGTCCTTTCAGGATCCATGGATCCTGTATAAGTATAGCCCTAGGCTTTGGCAGGTAAACATCCTACATATAGTCGCCGAGGCGGCTATAGCGTGGTGAATGTTTACCTGTGCTAGTTTAATTTTTGTATTGACGGGATCCATCGAGCTATTGCTCGCGCGGGGCTATTGCCCCGTCCTCCGTTAGCAGCGAATCTTCCTCCTCCTGGGTGGCGTCCTGGAAAAGGTCGATGACAGTGTTGTCCTTTTCCCCCTCCACGATCATGCTCTCAGAGACGGACATAGACTCCTCGGCCTCCTCGGGATCCTGTTCCGCCGATTGAACAGTGGAAGAAGGTGTTATAATCTTCGGAGGAGCGGTATGCTCTACCTCGGATTGCGCGCTCTGCGAGTTCAGATTCGATTTTGACTGGGCTGTATGCCCAGAGATCTCGTCCGACCTCTTGAGTCCGCACACCGCAACGCTGCCGAATCGGTAGCTCAGGGATCCTTTCTGGGACTTTATAGCGTCGAAGGATTCTCTGTCGATGCCAAGAGCCAGTACCTGCCGGTTCCCTCTTTCCGACAGTTGAGGACCTTCCACGCCTTGACGTTAAGTTCCGTGTTCTGTGATTCCAGCAGTGCCAAGGAGCTTTTCACTTCCTGTTCTGCACTGCGCGGAAGAAAGATCGTGATGGAGTAGGACCGTGGTATATTTGTCCCACTGCATGCCATGAGGCATGTCCCCTTCCATTTCCCCAGCTTTGGGGCAACTACCTTTAGCCACTCAGCTGTCTGCGGAGTCTCGCAGTCAACCAGTAGCATTCCATGCCTGAAATGTATGCCCTGGAATTTGAGCTTATGCTCCCATCCCAAGGTCATTTCCACCATAATGGCATCTTCCAGTGCCGTGAGGTCTGAGTTGCTGAGGATATCCTGCGGATATTTCACCGGGAGAACAGAAACCTGCTCAGCAATCGCACCTGTGTCGTGTCTACCGCTAGCCGAGAAGGTTTTCACCACCGTAGCATAGCTTCGACCAACCAAGGTAGCATTCACTTTCGCAGGCTTACCCGTGGCCCTCTCGGTACCTGGTTTCCCAGGTGGAGGTAAGGCTGGCTTGACTCCCTCCCCTCCGGTATTTTTCCCGGGCGGTTCAGGGGCTGGTACTTGAGCTGTGCTAGTAGTTTTCTAGCTTCTCTTCGAATTCTTTGCAGTTCGGGGCGCCATCAGGGAACTGGCGTTCTGCCTGGGTTTTTGTAAACTATGCTCGTCAGTTCGAAACAGCTGGTAATGGCACTGTTCAGGCCTTGAATGGCTTCTTCTACCTTTTGTCTCTTTCTGTGTTTGAAGTTTTGAGAGTTTTCCCTTACTCCTCGCTGAAGCATATCCAGTTGGTTTTTGGATTTCTTCTCGTTTGCAAAGTTATGGCTTCGCATTCTATTTGGAGTTCGATATATCTACCTCCAGTTGGTAACCGCCTTGAAGTACCTATTAGATAAAGTTAAGTTGATCACCTCTTGTCTTTTTGACGTCACAAAGTTGACTATGAATAAACAATATTGTTAGTAAGATCAGACGATAGTATGAAATTCAGGAGTTGGTTGCCTCGCATGTTGCATTTGCTGCTACCTTAAACAATGTTCTCAGCAGTTAAATCGCAACATATTACGAGGTCCATTTGCCCAGTGTCGCAGTAGCTTATGAGTTCAGAACTTGCCCTTGTCGCCTTCCTCTGTTTCCTCTTCTGCTAGCTCTTAGGCAGAAGCCTACTGGTGTGTGCCGCTTTTGGATCCCGTTCAGCCTGCCCGATTTCCTGGGCTTCGTCTTCTTTGAAATGAAAATTCAGCATATCAGGTTGAACCTCTCCGCTACTTTCTCCATTTTTCCAAGACTCTTCGGAAGTAAGCGTTCTTTCAATATAATGTTTCTGAGGATATCAACAACGACAGCATAGAGTGGCCACAAGCAGGAAAAAGCAATTATCTGTTCAATGGGGGAGCAGAAAGCGGAACAAATAAAACGAAAAAGTCAAGTGGTGAAGGCGTAGTGGCCTGATAAATTATATGTAAAGCTGCAACTGGCGTTGTGGGACGTGGGGAAAAATGAATGCTTAATAAAATATCTATGACATAAATAGAAATAAAAAAACAAATTAACAGGAAACTGCCATTGCAGTTCAGGAAAGTTACAAATTGTGTGGATAGCACTGTCATACAATGTAATATAGAGGTGAGGCAAGAAAGAGGTCCGAATTGGATCAAGATCAGGCGCTTCAGTGGGAATACAAGATCCGGATAAAAGCCGATAGCAGGAGGAAATCACTTACCACTTGTGACATTTCACGGAAACTATGGCCAAAGTGTGAAAACAGCAGGACCAACCAATTCCTACGGTACGACACACAATCACTGTCTAAGCTGGGCGGTCCTAATATTCAAAGGAACTACAGAATACAATTAAATTTCAGGGATGACGACATCTGCAGAGGCTACGCTGATGAGATGACCATGTGACACACCTCACTTTCTCTGTCGCTGCCCGAGTCTCTGTCACCTGAGGAACAGAACACTTGGAAGATAATTCTTCCACGACATTCACGAACTTTCTGATGGTTAAACATCTAATATTTTCGGGTTTATAAGGACATCAGGATGGCTGGACAACATTGAGTAGGGGGAGAGCAAAAAGGAGGAAAGCCGAACAACGAGGCCAACGCCCCACAAAATGGTATCAGAATGAGACCACAAGGACCTACGGTTGGTGGAGCTGTAATAGAACATCTCTGTTGAATAACCTTAAATCACCAAATCTTGTTCTTCTAGGTGATATTAACATTGATATTTTAACTTCCAGCATTGCTACAGACTCTTACCTAGCGTTAACAGCTGAGCATGGTCATTATTCTTTCATAAATGAATCAACGAGGCCAATCTCCAATTCCTGTTTAGACCATGTACTTGGTCCCTTTAAAGACATATCTATATCATAACTTTTATCTTCTGATTGTAGATCACTGCATGACTGGCATTTTGTTCAACACCTTAAATAAGAGGCCCAGAAGAAATACCTCTTCACGCACTGTAACAAAGATTAGGTTTGATCTTCTGAATACCATGCTGCGTTTTGAGAACTGGGAGACAGTTTATGCTGAAAGCGATTCTAGTAGGGCTTATGATCTATTTCAAGAGTCCTTACAATCGTATATACGAACTTGCAGTTACAGTCGTGTGATTAGAAAATCGGAAGTGAGATTGAAACCCTGGATAACCCCATGTATTCTCAAAAAAATAAGACTTAAAAACAAACTTTCTAAAAAATGTCGTAAACATCCACACAATTCTATGTTAAAAAGTCGTTTCAAAAAAATGTGCCAGAATGTGAATCAGAAAATCAGAATGTGCCGTTATAACTACTATTACTCTATGATGTGCAGGTCACAAGGCAACCCTAAAAAAGAGTGGAAAGCTATTAATAATATAATTAACTCCAATGTATCGAACATTACTAATTCTATTATACTAGATAGTGATGGTGTTTCAATTGACGATCCCTCAACGGTTGCAAATAAATTCAATAACTTTTTTTCTTCTGTTGGTCTGATGTCCCACTCAAATGATTTCTGTAATCGATGTATAGGTAGCTGGTTGTTTAGTGGAAGATACATTACATAGTGGTAGTTTCTACTTTACCCTAATCACTGGGTCTGAGATTTATAGATTAATCAACTCGCTCAACAGTGCTTGCGCATGCGGTGAGGATAGAATCTCCAACCACACTTTAAAGAACATCGCTATGTATTAATATAGCAGATATCCCAGCTCATCTGTTTAACCTCATTATGTTCATTGGAGTTTACCCCGTTAAACTAAAATGCGCCATTGTTATTCCGATTTTTAAAAAGGGGAGTAGAAAAGGGGTTAACAACTACAGGCCGATTTCCTTGCTGTCTTCAATGTCTAAAATTTTTGAAAAAGCTGTTAAAAAAAGAATGTTAGGTGATCTAAAAAGGATTAACTTTTTTAGTCCTATGCAATTTGGATTTAGGGAGGGCCTATCTACCGAAGATGGTCTTCTACAATATTGCTCCTTAATAAATAAAGGTTTGAATGAGAAGAACCATTGCGCTGGTTTGTTTGTGGATATCACAAAAGCCTTTGATATGGTTAACCACAGCATTCTTCTTAACAAGCTTCATTCCGTTGGTTTCCGTGGTACTGTACATGATTGGTTTGCATCCTACTTAAAAGACCGAACACAAAAAGTAAAAGTGGGAGACCACCTCAGTAACACCAAGACGCTAAACATAGGTGTACCACAAGGATCGGTCCTTGGTCCGATTTTATTCCTTGCTTACATAAACTCCCTGTTTAAGCTACCATTCGCAGGTAAAGTAACAGCTTTTGCAGACGATCTCGGTATCGCACATGCGTCATCTAGCTCTCTAAGCTTATTGACTGAAATAAACCTCGATGTTCACTTACTGAGAGTCTGGTTCGCCAAACACCAGATAAATGTAAGTAACAAAACCAACATCAGTTTCAGCTTACGAATACAAGAATTTCCAGATTTTGAAATCTACTTTCACGATGGAAATTGCCTACTTTATGAAATGGTAAATTGCACATGTACTGGGGACGATTCATTAGTGGCTTTCAATGAGGGTAATGTTTGTAATAAGAATTGTTTTAAGATAGAAAGAGTTGATAATTTTAAATACTTGGGTGTTTTAATTGATCAAAATATGAGCTGGGCCAAACATATTTCAGCAATGAAGCAATATCTGCGCTCTTCTATCCGCAGCTTCTATCATCTCAAAAAATATTGTGATAGCAGAACTTTAAGCACAGCCTATTTCGGCTTTTTCCATTCAAGACTTCAATATGGTATATGTAAGTTGCTGGGGAGGCGCCTACCTAGCAAACATTCGCCCTCTCCTCGTCCTGCAGAAGTGTGCTATAAGGAAAATCTGCGGTGTTAACAGACTGACTCGCTCTATGCCCCTATTTAGATCATTGAAAATCCTTCCGGTCAGACATTTGTACTATTTTAAAGTCTCTTAGTTATTTTATAGGAGAGGTGGCTATATGCAGAGTCCTATATCTGTCGTCCGTACTCTGCGTAGCAATCTTGACAATTATGTTCCTGTTCCCACTTTTCGTACCACACATTTTAGAAACTTCTACTCCATCGTGTCTTACAAGTTGTTTAATACGTTTCCTTTGGCTCTTCGGTGTACCAGGTCTTTGTCAATGTTCTTAAAAAAAGTTAAACTGTGGCTTCTGGATTTTGATCACAGT
Source organism: Portevinia maculata (assembly GCA_949715645.1). NCBI lineage: Eukaryota > Metazoa > Arthropoda > Insecta > Diptera > Syrphidae > Portevinia > Portevinia maculata. The sequence goes on from OX454527.1 coordinate 76,806,751, forward strand.
CAAATTCAAGTTCTACTGCCTTATATTGCTTAGTATTAAAATAATTTCTTAAATTACTTACTTACTGCTTCTATTTCCAAAAATCATAGCATAGCTTTCTTCGTGTTTTGTTATATTATATCAATAATCATTTAAATATTGCCTACCCCACATAATTCTGAATTTTATTTATGAAGTAGCATTTATCACTATTTGAATTTTCAAATTCAAATGACACTAACTATTCTTTATTAAACCTAAATTTGTGTTATGATAGTTTAAGATAATTATATTTCCATTGTTATAAAGAACAATGATTATAAAAAAAAAAAAAACATCTACTCCAGTAACTTAACCTAATATACAGGCAGTCCGTTCAGAAAACTATTCGATAACAAGCAAGTGACATCGTGTGTTGCCATTTCGAATTTGGAGCTTTGCCATATAATGTAATATAGCGCGGCTTTAAAACGATCTTGGAATAAATTTGCGGCATACATTTCATGTCATGCGTAGATTTAGCAGCGGAAATAATGGATTCTTTACTCCCATGTGCGTTGACGAGATAAGCAGCGAATAACTTAAACATACCGACGTTACAACCTTAGTGTTGCTGAATTCACTTCGTGTATCAGATATGTCATGATTGTCCTTCAAGGTTAGATTAGGTTAAAACAGGGGTATGCAATTCGCATACAGAACTAGGCATCAGAAGGGCCCATCGCGATCCCTAGGGAACCAATTGAAAGATTGTCCTTCAAGCTGCTACAAAATGTTTCGCATAGATCCAAACAGAATTAAAATATTCGTAACTGGTTTTGAATCCAAATACCAACTAATGAGAATTTTATTTGGATCCCAAAGCGTCTTTAGTAAATGTGACTTACACTTTCCATTGTTTGCCGTACATCGACACCATATCTTGCATAATTTAGCATATGATGCTGAGAGATAAGAAGAAATACAAACATAGGGACGGGCTACAGTCCGCTTGGGCGAACCGTCTCAGTAGGCGGATTTAAAAAAAATTAACACATGAGCATAAAGGGCCCCTAGAGAGTATATATTATAAATTTCAGCTCCCTAGCTCAAACTTTAGATTTTCAAAATTTTTTTTTTTTAAATTGTGGGCGTATCAGTAGGCGGATTTTGAAAATATTTACACATGAGCTTAAAGGGCCCCTAGAGAGTATATATTATAAATTTCAGCTCCCTAGCTCAAATTTTGGTTTTTCAATAAAATTGTTTTATTTATTTGTGGGTGTGTCAGTGGGCGGGATTTTGAAAATTTTATATCCCCAGCAGTTTTAGGAGTTATAGATCATATAAAAAAATTTCAGCTTTCTAGCTCAAAATTCGATTTTTTCCAAAATTTTGTTTTTTTGAGTTTGTGGGCGTGTCTATGGGCAGATTTCAAAAATTCGTAAACTTGATTATTTCGGGACCCTGGAGAGTATATGGTTAAAATGTCAGCTCTCTAGGTCCAGTTTAAAGGCCTAATTTTTGCCGACAGACGGACGGACGGACGGACGGACGGACGGACGGGCGGACATGGCTAGATCGACATTACTATCGATGCTGATCATAAATATAGTAACTTTTAGGGGTCTGCGGGCAATATTAAGGTATGTTACAAACTATGCGTCAAAATTAATATACCCTTAGAAAAGGGTATAAAGATAGACTTAATTGCTTGAAACAAAACGCATTTGATTTATTTTGCATAAGAAAACGTTTCCTTTTCATTAACATTTTTTTTGTATTTTTTCATTTTATTTATCTACTGCCTGTTAATAACTTATACCTTGGCAACACCGAAACTACATGTGTCATATAGTGCGTTTGCTTTTAAATTGTTTAGCAAATGTGAATGAAAATAATTTGCGTTTCATTATTATGGTAAAAAAGCGGTTCGCCGATTGTTTGAATATTTCGACTATAAATTGGCACACCGCCGAGCAGTTGTCACCCACTAAGTCTTCAGTTTCCCAAGTCTAAACAACTAGCAAACTACCAGCAAACTCAACATGAAATTAGTCATTGTTTTCGTTGCCCTCCTCGCAGTGGCTTTGGCTGCTCCTCCAAGTCACGGTGAAGTGACCGTCCTCCGCTCCGATAGCGTTGTGAATCCAGACAGCTACAACTACGCGTAAGTAAAAATGAAAATAAACTCCAAAAGGAATGGTCGTTCTAACGTGATCGATCTTTTGAAACTAGATACGAGACCAGCGATGGTACGGCTGCCAACGAAGAAGGTCAATTGAAGAACGTTGGAAAGGAAGATGAAGCTATTTCTGTCCGCGGAAGCTACCGTTTTGTTGCTGATGATGGTGTTACCTATGAAGTCAACTATATCGCTGATGAGAACGGTTTCCAACCCTCAGGCGCTCATTTACCAGTTGCTTAAATAATCTCTTGAATTCCATCTACCTGTTTGCTAGATCTTGTTTCTTGTTCAATGTTTTAGAACAAACAAAAACTATTGATACAAATTGTTAACTAGGCATAGTGAAAAATACAAAATGTTACTACGAAAAAAAAAGTTTGATTTTTTTTTGCGGATGCTTTTAGCTCTGGGCGAAATTTTTAAATTTGCATACATAGCTATAGAGAAAGCTTGAAAAGCTTCCGTTATGTTGCTGATGATACGGTGTCACCTATGATGTCAACTATATCGCTGATGAAAACGGTTTCCGAGCCTCAGACGCTCATTTGCCAGTAAGCCCAAATTATTATTTCTCAAGTCTACTGTCTGCCTTAGTTAAATGATAATTAAATCGTGTTTGTTCCATCCTGCTCAAAACACATGTCCTCCACTCCCAATTGAGAAAAGAAAAATTCATTGATCATGGATCTGTTTCCCACTGACCGTGGCCCACACCGTTCTCAAAATAAAAAAAACTTGGTCCAACGACTCCTTTAGCGTAAAGAGCACACCATACCGTGACTTTAATTGAATCTAATGGCTTTTCGTGCAGATTTTTAGTAGGCCAGAATTTGGTTAGTTTACGTATCCACGGAGGTGGAAATGGGCTGTGTCATTCAGGATGATGTTTGGCGCAAAATCGTCCACATCGTTGTTGAGATTCTGGAAGGCATGAGTGATGGTAAGGCGCGATTCAAGTCCATCAGGTGATGGACTGTCTGTACTTTGTAAGGGAACATATTCAAGTCATTCACCAAAATGCGACGCAGTGGAATGGCCAATTGCGTGGCACGTCGTTTGGCCGATGTCGACGGCGCCTCCACGAAATGTTCAGCCATTGCAGCGATATTCTCTGTCGAACGAGATGTACGGGGTCTTCTAGGACTTTTCCGGTCCCATGTTGTTCCAGTATCTAAAAGTCGTGGGCAAAACCGCCTGTATTGAACGATCAGTGGGAGCCGTGCTTCCATAAAAAACGGGTACGAAATGCACTTTGAGCCAAAATCACTGACGAATTTTTCCTCAAAACGGTTCCTTTCCACAAACAGTGAGGTTATGGAATCCGCGTTATCAGAGCTATCAAAGTGGCTGGATACCAACAGCCTTGCGGTCAAACAAGATACAAGGCGATCGCTTCAATATCTCAAACGAGGGCGTGGTATTAAAATCTACGCTAAAATGGAAAGGAAAAACTGAAGACAGGATGAAGAAGGGACTGAATGCCTTTTACGCCTGAAGGAAAGGTTTTGGAAGGAAGTGGGGCTTAAAAAAGAATATATTACACTGGTTTTGCACCGCGATTGTGAGACTGATTATTATTCTGAACCATATATGGTTTAGAGCGAGACGTTTCATATCAAATCGCACCTCAAGAATCTGAACTAGATACAAGAGACGGCTTGTTAATAAATGACCTGCCATGTTTTTGTAACACATCATTTCAGCTATTTGTAGATAATGTTCAACTTCATGCTACAAGGTCGTTTAATAATCTCGACGAACTCGCTGTCCTTATCAATGAAGACTTAGAGCGAATACACAGATGGTCTGTAGAAAATGGACTGCAACGTAATATCTTACAAAAATGTTAATTTTTATCTTCTACCGGATTATTGGCTAAATGATACTAAAATCAGAGTAGTTGAATCTGTCACTAGTCTATGCTTTTTAATAATCCGCAGCCTATCCAGTTACAATCACATAAGTATAGTCATTGGTCGAATCTGCGGATATTAACGTAAAGTATAGCTTACGGCAGGCTTTACTCCAACTTAAACTAGGCGAAAACTTATAATAGCCCTTATACGACCTCTCATTCCGTATGCTGTGTTGTCTACAGCAGGTCTCGGAGGTTAATGGGTTGCGCTTTGCAAGATTACATCAATGCTAGAAACTGTATATTTCTTCACAAAATCATATACAGCCAATGCCTTACATATCTGTTCAATAATATTTCTCAATCTTATAGAACTATGAATATTATTCCTATTTCGATACACGCACCTCAATTCTTCACGTCTATTTCTCATTCACGTTGTCAGGGTATGGAACTCTTTGCCTACCCGAACCAAAACCGCAGTTAATTCCATAAGTTTTAAAAGTGCTGTTCTTTTTTATTTTTCATCAACTACTTCTCGCATCTAATACCTCTCAGTATATTTTTTCCTCCCTTTCCTTTATAGCTTCCTCTTATCTGTATAATCCAAATGTAATTTAGTTTTAAGGTATTTGAATTTACTTTAAATCAATTTCAACAGTGTAAGCACTATATTAGATACTTTTCTTAATGTACAAACCAACAAAATAAATAAATTGAAATTGAAAAATTTGAAATTGAAATTGGAAAAAATACTGCTTAGCGCCTAATTGATGGCGTCACCTTAAGATTGCCTACGGAATATTATCAAATCCGCCATTGATAAAAAGAGAACAAACTCATAAGTGTCCTTTGATAAAAATCAAACCCGAGTACCCGCCGTTGTATAAACTGCATCATTGGAAACATGGCTAGTAGACTGTTTAACATTTCCTATGGCAGTGATAGGGTCTCCAGGAATGACGCTTGTTTTGCTTGGGAGCAACAATACTGTAACATAGATAACATAATAGTAGAATTTATCGCCATCTATAAGAATTAGCTAATAACAATACTTGAAAGCAGTTGAATAGCCGGTTTCGCAGATGGAATTCCTTGTATAAACATATACACCGAATAAGGGGCATTATATTCTACACTCAAACCTTCGTTCATGGGAAAACATCGGTTAACGGGACCTAGACTTCGGGGAAATTGAAGAACTTCCGCAGAGTAGTTACTTTCTTATAAATAGGAGACGCAGAAACATTTAGGACTCGGTTAATTTTCGAACAGCGATAAAATCTCGAGAGTTTTTGGGTTGATATGAATTAAGCAGCGTAACTACCTGCTCAAAACCCAGCTTTTTAGAACAGGTGCTCCATTTGGTGAGAGTGAGGTGCTTTTTATCCTAGGCTGGGGTATAGTCGTCGCTGCCAGTGTTACCCCAAAGAAACACTTAAACACTTAAACTTTCCGCTGGTTTTTCACAACAATACTTTCTACAATGTTTGTTTTTACTAATTTATCTTGAGGCTACCCAATGGGCATACGGAGAACTAATGTCTACTTGACACACGGGCCATCAGGCAAGTCGTAAAACAATGGGCCCATTCATAAATGCAAGGTTTGCAAAGCTATAGCAATGCAAAGCAGGAAGTACTGCGTAAATTGAAGTTCTGCGATTATGAAATCTGCATGATTGCGGGCAATAAATAAAACTACTACATTTATGAATTCTCAGCTTAGCAGTGATGAAAATTGATGCATTTGTGAACTCTCTACTTAGCATATCTTGCGCAATATTGCATTTATGAATGGGCTCAATCTCTACTCCTTCTGTAGTCTTAGCAGTGGTTTGGACAGAGTCAACACAAAACCCACTCCAACTTTCCATGCATTCTCTACTCTACTCTACTCCTTCCGTAGCCCTAGCGACGATTCGGACAAAGTCGGACAAAACCAACTCAATAGCGGTTCGGACAGAGTCAGAGAAAAACCAACTCATCCTGATCCTCAGGCGGCGATTCGGTACAAAGTCAAACAAAACCAACTCTGTGGCTGTTTCGACAGAGTCGACCAAAACAAACTTCGTTCTAAGAGCAGGGTCGGCGGTTGAATACTTTTGTCAGCTTAATTCCCCGCGGACCCGATATTATTGGTGTGCCATTCGACTGTCCGGAAAATGTACGGAAAATGGAACGTCTTTTGATTACCCTGAGTTTGTGTGCAGTTTTAAAGATTGTGTTATTCCCAAGATTAGCGAGTGACGAACCTCTCGAACCGAGTTTCCGGTCTTCTATCAGGTCATTTTGCTGTCATATGCCGGTGTGAATGCTAAAATCGGCCTGGGTATTACTTGTCATGAACTAGTTGTTGTCGGGTGATGCTGTGGCAGTCGAGGTTTGTCGGTGCTGTGTTGGTTGGGTTACCGGTGGATCCTCAGTATTGGTGGTCAGTTGATGCTGATAATTTCGTTGGTGCAGTCGGTCAGGGAGCATTTTCGGGGAAATTTTCGGTCTCATTACAATAGAACATCTTCTAGTTTGGTGAGCAGCTGCTTAAGGTGCTCTTTTGTTCGGTGCGAATAAATCAAAGCACCTGCCCAAGAATGGCAAGAAAAGTCCCATTTTTGGTCAGCAATAGGCACCCTTGATTGAACTCACTTGGCTTTTATCAAACCTGCTTTTCATAGAGATATTATTCAAACAAATGAGCAGAATTTTTCATGCAGAGAAAATTGAGTTATACAATTTATCACTCTTTCTATTGATTACTATTCTCTTTATAGTTCATTTATTTTCTTCCTTCATTTGACATTTTACAAATGAAATTATTTCGTATTATGAATACAACGCAACGCATAGATGAAATCGGTTTATTGGTTTTTTTTTTAAATAAATTTTCTCCAGTAATGTCAAATACGAGTATTACAGAGGTTGGTATCATGTATGAAAACATCTACTCGGTGTGAGGTAGTGGGTGCTCACTTATTGGCTAATTATTTTGTTCATACGAAAACTGAGCATGTGCATCGATCACCCGCTCAGATTTTTATGGACTACCTGCCCTAAGCACATGCTCTCTTTTATTCATACCAGGCATTGTGATGATAGATTGCGGCTGTGGTAATAAAATGAAAATTCTATAATCGGTGGTGATAGCTTAAAGATTTGAGTACTTATTTGTGAATTGTTTTAGCCAATAAGAATATTGAAGTTTTTTCTTACGGAACAGTAAATTGCTAGAATAATAGTTTAAGACAGAATGCAGTTCTGTAATTTCGAACTCCAGCCTTAACTTAATAATACATAAAAAGAGAATATCTAAATCAGATGGCCACACTAAAATACTTTTTTTATATATAATTCGCCTACGCTAAGGTGGTGGCTTTGTTTTTCCTGTATATGCACAGTACCCTTATAGTGTTAAACACAGCGCATGCATTTTTTGTTGAACAGTAAGCAGCACCTAACAATGTAGTATTGTATTGCATGATTTTCGGTGCTACTTTCTATTCGAAAGAATAGGAGTATAGGAAAGAAGATTTTATTTGTGCTTAGTATTTTTTCTCCACGGGTGGCGAATAAATTGCTTAGGGAGATCTCTATTTATGTGAATTCAATTAAAAATCATGGCCCTGGCCGGGATTCGAACGCACGACCTGCCAATCAGTTAGTGAATACACTACCATCGCAAAAATGACACCCATACTGCAATATTCTATTCACGAGTTTACTAATTTCCTTCTTAACGAGTAAACTGAACTTCATATTGCAAGAGGTCAAAGTCAGCAACAACAACTGCTACCTACAGGAAATAATGTTCAATCGAGTTTAATATAAACGTGCCATCACATGCGGCTTTAACATTAAAGTCGTAACTAAACAAATTGAAGCGAAATGTCACAGACATCAATATTTGCAAAGGGCATACATAATTTTAAAAGCCTGACCTTCTTATTTTGTGTAACCAATGTCTTTTTTATGGCCGGTACGAATAATAAATTGAATGTGAAGGTTAAATTTGTATAGTCCCTTTAACACCAATGCAAAAGAAAATTTACCACTAGTTTAAACTCCACATTTAACTATTTATTGGTGAGGCCCTATCTCATTAGATAATAACAATGGGCATAAGTGAATTTGTGGTATGAGGTTTGTGGACCGATTTCCTGCAGTGCAATTAGTCACTGGATTGGCTCAATCTTTTAAAGATGACTTCCAATGATCACAATTTCCTCAGGCTTTGGTAACGGCCTTGTCAGCTTGATAGTTTTCTAATTGTTTGGCTGAGCGTTTCACGTTTTAAGAAGGTACAAGCATCTCATATCTGTTTATACCCTATTCTAAGGGTATATTAATTTTGACGCATAGTTTGTAACATACCAATATTGCCCGTAGACCCCTAAAAGTTACTATATTTATGATCAGCATCGATAGTAATGTCGATCTAGCCATGTCCGTCCGTCTGTCGGCAAAAATTAGGCCTTTAAACTGGACCTAGAGAGCTGAAATTTTAACCATATACTCTCTAGGGTCTCGAAATAATCAAGTTTACGAATTTTTGAAATCCTCTCACAGACACGCCCACAAACTCAAAAAAACAAAATTTTGGAAAAAATCGAATTTTGAGCTAGAAAGCTGACATTTTTTATATATGATCTATGACTCCTAAAACTGCTCGGGATAAAAAAATTTCAAAATCCGCTCACTGACACGCCCACAAATAAATAAAATAATTTTTTTATACCCTATTCTAAGGGTACTTATATTAATTTTTGAAAATCCAAAGTTTGAGCTAGGGAGTTGAAATTTATAATATATACTCTCTATGGGTCCTTTATGCTCATGTGTAAATATTTTCAAAATCCGCCTATTGACACGCCCACAATAATTTTTTTTTTTTTTTGAAAATTCAAACTTTGAGCTAGGGAGCTGATATTTATAATATATAATCTCTAGGGGCCATTTATTCTCATGTGTTAATTTTTTTTAAATTCGCCTACTGACACGCCCACAATTAAATAAAACAATTTTATTGAAACACCCAAGTTTGAGCTAGGGAGGGTTTTTTTTTGATAAAATCCTTTAAATGTTATATAACAAAATATGTAGAGCGTTCTTAACAATTCAACCATACTTAGACTTTTGTCACGTCCACTTATGAGGGATAGGAATAAGAATAGGGTATCCAACAGTTCGCCCAAGCGGACTGTAGCCCGTCCCTATGTCCCCGGATTACGACGGTTTTCAAGTTTACAAATTTTAACAATTATCCTCTTCGGTGGGTTGGTGATCAACGAGCATAAACACAATTGTACGGCAAGTTCCAAGGAGTAATTTCACTAAGCTATGCTTGTACGATTTGTATTAAAAAAAAAAAATCAACGCTGAAGATTAAATTGAAGAGGCTCTTCAATAAAGCGGTCACATTGAATCAAACAATGAAACTGTATTCGCGAATAAATTTAAATGCCTTCCAGTTGACGTGATTGTGCTTTTGAAGCTTACCAATTCGTTCGATAGATTCACCCTAGTTTAACATCAACAACATTCAAAATTTGCATTGCGGTGATCCTTTATTTTAAGTTTTTTGTGCTATTCTGTTGCTCAAAATACGTTCTTCGGTTGGGTTGTTATGGTAGCGTATTGCCAAACTGTATACCAGCACAGACATCGGGCGCTCTGCAACATACAACAATGCATGCAAATGTAGAGCAAAATGTAAAGAAAATTACATTTTGCTCTGACACGGTATACATTTTGCTCTACATTTACAAGAGCAAAGTACCTGTTATTACAGACACTTCAGTGAGATTCGAGAGATTTTCACATGGTGGGTCAAAAGTTCACAACATTTCGGGCCATTGTTTCACAATATTGAAAGGAAGTAGGCCATAAGTCCACAATTATTTACCCAAAGTGCAATAAGGCCGAGTGCTAAAATAAAACCTCGCACCTACTCCGAATCAAACAGTGACCACAAGCAGGAGGATTGCAGGGGGCAGCTTGCAGGGGGCAGCATGCCAATACGCATTACATTATTTATGGAATTAGTTGCGAAATCGCAAGTAGATTCCATAAACAGATTTGGAGTAGGTGCGAGGTTTTATTTTAGCACTTGGCCTTATTGCACTTTGGGTAAATGAATTCGTATGGCATTATTTCACTTTCAGAAGGCCATAGTGAGTCATAACACCACAACAGATGAGTCAAAAATCCACAAGAATTTCTTGCGAACTTTTGGCCCACCTGGGTGGGTTATACTCGTAAGCCCACAATTGATTTGTGGACTTGTAACCAACTGAAGTGGGTCAAAAATCCATTATGGACTTTTGGCTTGTGGACTTGTGACCCTGCGCCAGCATTAAATGTATCTATATTCTCATTCGCTTATTTTCTTTTTTGATGTTGTTTACGTCACCATATCAAAAACGGAAATTAATATGAATTTAAAAAAATAAATTGAAATAATTTCATTGTTTCATAATGTATTAAGCATAGTTTGCTACAGTTTTTTCTTCAAATTACAAGCAAACTATATGCTACCACAGACCGCTCTGTGGTAGCATACAGTTTGCTCTGCAATGATGGTGAAATTGTTGAGCACAAAATAGTTCAGCACAGACTATTGGTGTCTGTGTTGCTATACAGTTTGGCAATACGCATTTATAATCTGCAATAGTTTTTTTTTAAACATTTTCGTGGAAATTGCTTCAAAATTTCTCCTGTAATCAAATCAAACCCTGAGTTATGTTCTCGTGGTCGAACGAAAAAAACAAAACAACACCTTTTTAAATGATAGGTCTTTATTGGACAACTCCCAAAGTTAAACTACCTAACTCTTAAGATCTAAATTTTATTTTAAGAAAACTGTTCTATTCCAAACAAACAATGAAAAGAATGCAGAAAAAGTTGAACGGTATCATTGCTTTGGCTACGGTGACCATATTTTTAGGAACAAAACCCGGGACAAAAAAAGTGAAAATATATGACAGCACACAAATGGCTAAAAATAACAAAAAATGTCGTATTGGATTATTTAATTAAAAACCAAACAAAAAACAATTTATTAAGAAAAAAAACAATAATTAATAATACTCTTAGTCTTCAAGACGTAACAAATTCAAAGCGAATAAACTTAAATTTTTTATTGAATAACGAAAATAAATAAGCCTTCAGTAAGCAACAAAATTTTATTAAATAATAAAAACTTTGAGAGTTTGGTTAAGACAAGTGAGTTCCCTGGTAGTTTTGTCGGAGTGGGACGCTATGGAAAACGTGGAGGTATTTTGCTGTTGATAAACTTCAAAAATATCATCGGCTACCTCGAGCAGATCTTCTATCTTAGATTTAGAACTAGCTTTAATTGAAACTTGAACCAGTGTGGGAAGGCGTCGCTTCCATAACTCTAAGATCAGGCTTTCTGTTACCATCATTGATTGCCCGCCAAGGTTTGAAGTCTGCGATAGAATTCCGACGGTCGTTTGTCACCCATCTCTTCTCCCGACAAAAGTGCCTCTATTCTTTTTCCCTCGCTCATTGAATGACGTTCTATCAATGCCTTTTTTAAATTTGTATATGGGGTTTGGGATTCTTGAACTAGGATATCGTAAACACTTGCAGCCACGTCCTGGGGAAGGGCTTGCACAACATAATGGAACTTCGATTGTTCCACGGTTATGTTTCTAATCGCGAATTGGGATTCTATCTGTATAAACCAGATCGCTGGCATCCTTGTCCAGAATTCTGGAAGCTTGATTGAAACCGCGTGAGTTGCCTCAAACGCTGGTGAGCCTGAAGGGCCCTTGTTTTGTAAAGGAACATTTGTTTGGTTTTGCTGTGCTGGTTGGTTCTGTGCGGTTGGGGGTTTTGCCGCGGTAGATGGTTCGGCCATTTGGTTTTTTTTTTTTTTGTAAGAGTATGTACTCGTATGTATATTATATTTGCGAGATTAGAAGAAAAGGAATTGGTTTTACAGCGAAAATTATGACTACTATACCGCGAGGAGCGTGAGTAACAATTTAAGAAGCACAAGAAATATGATATATCTATATATATATATATACTTAAATTAAAGTAATACGTAACAAATGCAAATACAATGTAGATATTTTGTGAGAAATATACTTCCTGAGATCTTGAATGTTGTGTCTGCCGTGATGGAGGTGTGCTGCTGATGGAGGTGTGCTGCTGATGGAGGTGTGCTGCTGATGCTGATGATGGAGGTGCTGATTATGATGATGCAAATGATGGTGGTGTTGTGCCGTGGCAAGTGGTGGTAAGATGTTGCCGATTTGCGTGCGAAACACGTGTGCTTCTGATGGTTCTCGTTGTGAAGAAGCGGGTGTTAGCGTAGGTGAGGCGTAGGCGATGACAATGGGGGTGATGGCAAAAACTCGTGTGCCGGTATTGCGCAAATTTGCGAGCGCTGCGTTATTGAAATTTTAATTTTTATTTTTGGCGAATTTGCAATTTCGCTGCTGCTGCTGGATGTTCTATGAGAAATGTTTGTTGGCGGTGCGTGAAGGCTGGTTGATTTTGGCAGCCTCGTGGTTTCTGTATTCTGCATGCGGGGTCACCAATATTGTTGTCTGGATTGTGGGCGTTGGGTATTTTTCAAATCCCTTTTTATTTTTCCCACTAAGTGACACAATTTTTTTTTTTTATAAAATTCACTTAAATTAATATAATGTATTTCTTTTTTAACACGCAGTTACTACCGACCTCGCTTCTAGTCTCTTCTTAATTCATTGTTATTAATCCAATTCGTTCCTACCTAACCTCTTCCTTTCCTTCCGCTGCTTTTAGCGGCATCTATGTTTGACTAGCTTTAGTACCTGAAACTATCGCCATCTGTTATCGACCGCCACAAATGAATAATAAAACTAATAAGAAAAAAATATAAGAAAATCAGTCTTTCATTCGTTCTGTAATATTAATGTGCGAGTTAAAAAAATAGAAGTTGCCGAACATAGGTTAGGTTAGGTTAGGTTGTAGTGGCTGTCGGTCGAGACCGACACACTTAGGCCAGTGACAGGCCCATTGTGATGCCACACGGATGTATCATCCTCCTACTCGTTGAACCATTTGGAGCTTCTGATGAAGCTTGACAGACTTTTTATGCCGGTGTTAATGAGATCGTTAAGATCATTGTAAAAGAAGGATCCTAAATGGAGTTTACGTCTTTGAGAAAGAGCAGGGCACGTGCAGAGAAGGTGGAGAACCGTCTCCTCCTCCTCCTCGTCCATACAGCTTCTGCAGAAGTCATTTGCATGGACGCCAAGCCTTGTTGCATGTCTGCCTATGAGACAGTGTCCGGTGATCACACCAATTATAGCACCAATGTGAAGTCTGTTTAGAGAAATCAAACACTTAGAGCGTTTCAGATCCAGCTTTGGCCAAATCTGCTTTGTCGCTAGACAAGTGTTGCCGCTTGTCCACCTAAGGTTACAGTTCTCAATGGTCTGTCTCATAAACATGAGTTTGCATGTAGCGATTGGGATGCCTAGTGAACCTTTATCAGGTAAAAGGGGCAGTGTGGTTCCTTTTCTGGCGAGTTCATCCGCCCTGCAGTTCCCTGGAATGTCTGTATGTCCTGGCACCCAGCATAGGTGGATGTTAAAATGCTTCGCCATCTCCACTAGAGATGACCGACAGTCACGGACTACGATAGAGTTTGTGGACCCAGAATCCAGGGATTTTAATGCAGCTTGACTATCTGAGAAGATCCAGATATCCGTAACGGATATCACGTTCTTCTTCAGCCACGACAGGACTTCTTTAATAGCCAAGATTTCTGCCTGGAACACACTGCAGTGATCAGGGAGTCGAAAGGAGAGGCTGAGATTCAGCCTGTCAGAGAACACACCACCTCCTACCCCCTCGTCGGTTTTGGATCCATCGGTATAAAAATGGATCGATTTATTTTCGACGAGTGGCCCTTCCCAGAATGTTCTGGGAGGGATCTTGACCTTGAAGTTTTTGTCAAAAAGGGTCTGAGGGATGATGTAATCTATGTTACTGGGGAGGATTCTAAATTTTTTCAGAATAGAAGCGTGGCCGATTTCATTCTCGGACCATTGAAACGTTGTTTTGAGGCGGATAGCCGCACTAGCAGCCACTTGCTTGCTAAAGATGTCCAGGGGTGTCAGGTGAAACAGAATGTCCATTGCAGCAGAGGGGGTAGTGCACAGTGCACCACTCATGCAGAGACAAGCTGTACGTTGGACTTTGCCTAGCTTATCGCGATTTATCGCTTTATCAAGGGCAGTCCACCAAACAACCACCCCGTACATAAGTATCGGTCTAATTACCGAGATGTATAGCCAGTTGGTAATGCGGGGTTGGAGCCCCCATTTGTTACCAATAGCTTTTTTGCAGGAGAAGAGTGCTGCTGTACGAACTCTTTCCTGAATGTTAGGTTTCCAGCTAAGCTTTCTATCCAGAATGAGACCCAAGTATTTTGCCTCGTCTGAAAAGACTAGACTTGTGCCCCTGATAGAGGGGGGATCAATGTATGGAACTTTATGTTTCCTAGTGAATAGAACAAGTTCGGTTTTGTGGGGGTTAACACCCAACCCACAACGATCTGCCCATGTAGTTAGCTTATTAAGAGCGTTTTGGAGAAGTTCTTTCAAGGTGTTTAGGTGCTTCCCTGAGGCGGCAATTGCAACGTCATCTGCATAGGCAATCACCCTGCAACCCTCCTTTTCTAGGCACATCAGCAGCTTGTTCACCACTAAGTTCCAAAGGAGGGGAGATAGGACTCCACCTTGTGGCGTGCCTCTACTGACAGATCTTCTGGCCGATGTCATACCCAGTTTCGAGTTTATAATCCGACTTGTGAGAAGTAGATTAATAAGCTCACCAAGTGAGTCATCCACCTTTAGATCTGACAGTGCATTTGCGATCGCGGATGTATTGACGTTATTAAAAGCACCCTCAATATCCAGGAATGCAACCATAGTGTACTCCTTATGGTGAAGGGAGTATTCGATTGAGCGTACTAACGTATGTAAGGCTGTTTCAACAGATTTGCCTTTGCAATATGCATGTTGAGCCGTAGACAAAAGTCTTGTATCTATGTTAGTACGTAGATGGATATCAATTAACCTTTCTAATGTTTTTAGAAGGAATGACGATAGGCTTATGGGTCTGAGATCCTTAGGATTTACATGGGAACATTTACCGGCTTTGGGTATGAATACGACCTTTACTTCTCTCCATAACAGCGGAATGTATGCCATTTTTACACAGCTTTTCAGGATTATCTCAAGCAAAGGCGAGATGATATCCGAGGTGTTTTGCATTTCAGCTGGTATTATGCCATCTGGCCCCGCGGATTTGTATGGTTTGAAGCTGTGTATCGCCCAGAGCAGTTTGTCCCTAGTAATCAGACCTTTAAAGTTAGTCGTACGTGCAATTGACCTAGACAGGTTTATATTGCTAGTAACGTGGGAGCTACCTGGGAAATGTGTATCCAGTAGTAGATTGAGCGATTCTTCGCTGGAAGTGGTCCAGGAGCCGTCCGCCTTTTTTAAAAAGCTGGGCATACCTGGGTTGGTTGAGAGGATTTTTCTTAGCCTAGATGCCTCCGAAGATTCCTCTATTTTTCCACAGAAGAGTCTCCAAGACGAGCGTTTGGCTTTCCTCAGTTCCTTTTTGTAAGCATTGAGAGATGCTTTGTATGAAGCCCAGTCGGCTACAGCTTTTGTGGACTTGGCTTGGTTGAACAGTTTTCTACAACTGCTTCTCAGAGGTCCTAGTGCTGGGGTCCACCAAACCGGCTTCTTTTTGCCTCTAGGCCGTGTGAGCGGGCAGGCAGAGGTCAGAGCCTTATTGAGGGCCAAGGTGAGTACCCTGACCTTCTTATCTAGCTCTATGGTGTTCCGGGGAGGACTAAGGAGTTCAGATTTCATTGAACTTTTCAGCACTTCTCTATACTTGAGCCAGTCAGTTTTCCTATAATTTCTAAAAACTGGCTGGCTGGGGGGGTCATTGGCTAAGCTGAATTGAATGTAACGGTGGTCACTAAAAGAGTGTTCCGCCGAGACTTTCCAGTTTACAATTTCCTGATGGATTGAGTCGGAGACCAGAGTTATATCTAGAACCTCCTGTCTATCTTTTGTAATGAAGGTAGGTTCACTACCAGTGTTACACACAATGAGATTAGTATTAAGAATATAATCAAAAAGAGACTCACCTCTGTCGTTGATGTCAGAACTGCCCCATACTGAATGGTGCGCATTGGCATCACATCCAATAATGAGACCAGTTTTTTGATGTTCAGCTGCCGCGATCAGTCCCTCTAGGTTGACACCAGGCAAGGACCCTACGTGGTCATGGGCCAGATAAGCCGAGGCTATCCAATAGGTGCCTCGAACAGTCTCTAGACTCACGACGGTTGCATCACGGTCGCTGAAATTAGGGAGTAAAAATACATTTAAGCTACTTTTTGCAAGTATGCAAGTTCTAGGTTTACCTTTGTCAGTTGCATACAACAATTTGTATCCATGAGTCCGGAGTCCTCGAACCAGGTTGTTAACAATCCATGGCTCTTGGATCAGGACCATATCTTCTCCATCTCTAGAAAGACGGATAAGAAGGGAGGCCGAAGCCTTTTTGGAGTGGTGGAGGTTGATCTGTACTAATCGCAACATTGATCGTCGCAATCAGGCAGAGGAGTCTCCACCACGGTGTTGTTTGAATTTGAGTCAGAGTCAGAGGACGAGCCTAAGAGCTCGTCCTCGCTGAGAAGGACTTTGCTGAGGAGGTCTTCCGTGTCCATACTAGAGTTGGTGTTAGCAGTGGACGTAGAGGGCTGAGTGGGAGCAGCCACAGTTGGTTCATCATCTTCCATGGATGGAAGGGAGATTGATGCTCCAGGATCAGGGGTGTTGAGTCCTGTATCAGAGGGATGCGTAGGCTTATTAGCTTCTGGGTCATCCTTTTTGTACACCCGAAGTGTAATCTTATCCCAACCGAACTGGATTGCGCCGTTGGTCTTCGCCAAAGGAGCCAGGGATTCTTGGTTGATCACTATAATAGCTGATCTGAAGGATCCCCTATGCTCTTCCAGCTTCGCAACTTTCCAGTCGTGGGTTGGGAGTGAGGGATTGCCCAGTCTAATAACCGACAATACTTCTTCTGCGGAGGGGGGTTCAGCAGGGATCCAAGCACGAGCCCTCGGTCTGCTAGGGATGTCCTCCTTCGCAACAACCTCAAGCTTCGCTCCAGGCCAAACCTCCCCGAGTTTGCCTATGGCGATCTTATACAGATCCAACGATCTAATATTGTCGCAGGCGACGAGCCGGATATGCCCTTGGTGTAGTCCGGCATCCTCAGTTACTGGAGCTGGTCCAGGGTGGTCCTTCATGAAGGCCAGATAGAGGCTAAGTAGCTTGTTCCTCAGTTGCCGAACATAAGTTCTTTCTGAATACTTATTGGATGAACTAATCTGTTTAACAATATTGTCGTTTTCTTTTAAATAATTTTTGAATTCAAGACAACTTAAATTGTAATTGCACTTTAAAATTAATATAGCTTTTAGGGTTTTTACATTTACCTGGGCTTTTTCGCTGGTCCATACATTGTTCATTATCGAAAAAACTTTTTTCGTGGGAGCATTTAAATCTGGTAGACACCAGCTGAATTTGGCAATTTGTAAAAGGTTAGCGAAAGCAATGTTTTTTTCTGAGAAATGTGTAGAAATATCTACCATTTTGCACCCACTGTTTTTCTGTTGTTTAACCATTCTCTAATTGGATCTAAATTTAGAAAAGATTTTAAGCAATTAAACTCATTACATAGGTAATACGAGTCATACATTTTTGAATCGCTACGCTTTTCCTTAACAAAAGCTGGGCTTGCTTCTACATCTGGCCAGGAAGGTACATTTCGAAGAACAACCTAGCTTTAAATTTCAACTTCTTGTAAAGATGCATCGCCCTGACTCAAATATTCATAGCAGGTGTTATAGATAGACAAATACGGGGCATTTATATGTCCCGTATTTCTTTAAAAAAAAGCCGGGACAGGCTATTGAAATACGGGACTGTCCCGGGAAATACGGGACGTATGGTCACCGTAGGCATGGCTAACATAGCAAAAGGTGAAAGATGACTCAGAAGCGGAATCGCTTGTTTTTCATCTCATTCTCACAGCTTTGGTAACAGGATCGTCAGCGTTGTATAACGCTTTTAATTAAATGGAAATTTCCATTTCTAGCGAAGAGAGATTCTGTTGCCAAGTGCCTGCAATATGTACATTTGGTCCGTACATATGTACATATATGTTATGTACGTGACTCCTGGGGCCTTTTTTATATTTATGCTTTCCTTAATTTCTTTGGCAAGTTCTTTAGCTGTTACCGGCCGAATAGGTCTATCTTCTTCGCACCTTATTTCGAGTCCTTGATAACCTTTATCTTCATAAGGTTTGAATACGTCACCAAGATACTCAGCGAAAGTGTTTGCTTTCTCTTGGCTGCTTTTCGCCCAGTTACCTTCTCTGGTTTTTACTGGCGGAATGTGAGCTACTGGCCTGTTCATTCTCTTTGTTGTCTTTCAGAGCGAGTAGTCGGTTCTAGCATCATTTGTAAGACTTGTGAGGTAAGTTTTCAAAGACTCATTATTGAATTCTCTTACAGATTTTCTGAGCTTATTGCTCAGTGTGGTCTTGTCGCTTGGCGCCCTTGTCTGTTGCCAGCGTTTTCTAACTTTCCTCTTTCCTGTAAAAATTTTACATACCAGTTTTGCTTGATCTTTTTTGTTGTTTTGGGAGTGGCAGCCCACATAGCTTTTTGTATTCTGAGCGTCAATATTTGGACTGCTTCTTCTAGTTAGCTGGTGATAGTTGGATACTTTCTTCCAACTTCTGTCTGAAGTAGTTCCAATCAGTCAGTCTATTTACTAGTTTAGGGCTATGGTCTTTAATTATTATTTTATCGCTAAGTGTTAAGAGTATAGAGGAATGATCTGATTGAAGATCAGGTCCTTCCTCTATGCTTATTTTATTTGAAGATATATTTTTGGATAGAAAGAAGTCGACAAGATCTGGGGTTTTATTCCTATCTGTTGGCCAATAGGTAGGTTTTCCCGTTGAGTGATATTTGGCGCCATCTTCTTTAATTGCTTCATATTGTCCTCCTCTAGTATTAGTTAATCTAGATACCCAATACATATTTTTCCATACGCATATACGCATTGAAATTAAGATATGTGCCAAGGATGTGGAAAGTCGCGGAGGTAATAATGATACCTAAACCAGGCAAACCACCTTACGAAGTTCCCTCATATCGCCCAATATCTATTCTACCAATGTTGTCCAAGTTATTCGAAAAAGTGCTGGTAAAACGCCTACAAAAAATAATAGATGAAAAATCGCTAGTCCGAATTCACCAATTTGGATTTAGAAATAAGCACTCTACCATTACCATTGATCAGGTGCATAGAATCACAGATAGAATCGAAAAAGCATTTGAAGAGAAAAATGTGTGCTCTACAGTATTTCTTGATATAGCACAAGCTTTCGATAAAGTCTGGCACAAAGGACTGATACACAAATTACAAAAGCAACTGCCGAAGCAGTATGCGACCATTCTGGAGTCTTATATATCAGATAGATTCTTCAGAATTAAACAAGATGCAGAGTACTCAACATTAAGAGAGATTAAAGCTGGGATACCGCAAGGCAGTGTGCTAGGTCCAGTTATATACCTACTTTTCACTATCGACCTGCCTGAAAGTGAAGAAACCACCATAGCTACTTTTGCAGATGACACAGCAACAAATGGCAGATTAGATTAAATGACCTTAAGTCAGTCCATATTAATTTTACGTATAAAAACGTACCACACATTCCAGTCTACATTAACAACAATGTAATGGAATATTCAAACACAGCCAAATATCTAGGCATGACTCTAGACGCTAAACTGCGTTGGAAAGCGCACGTAAAGAAAAAAAAAGATGAGTTGAACATGCGATACAGTAAAATGTATTGGCTTATTGGGAGATACTCATCCCTGTCTAACTACAATAAGTTATTGCTATACACTCAAGTTCTGAAACCAGTATGGACCTACGGGCTCCAGTTGTGGGCATGCACATGCCAAACAGTTTTACAAACAATTCAGGTTTTCCAAAATAAAGTACTAAGGACCATAGTTAATGCACCTTGGTACATACGCAATGCTGATCTGCGTAAAGATCTAAATGTTGAAATGGTTGATGATGTTAAGAAAGTTGCCCAATGGCATAGAAGTAAGCTTCTCAACCACGGAAACATAGAAATAACAGAACTTTTAAATAATGACAATGCAATCAGGAGAATGAGACGGGTAAAACCTCTTGATCTATAAGATTTAGCTAAGGCTAGGAAATCATGTATTGATTTTAAAAAATAAAAATGTTTAGAAACCCGACAATCGGCGGATTTATCTGTTAAATTTATTAAATATGTAGTTCAAAAACAAATTGCCGATTAGTCGTCGACTAGGTGCAATCTCATTCGGGATGGCGAATGTCAGTCCCCCGGGAGTTTTTCTTAGATGAGTTAAAGTCCATCACTATTGCAGAAGCATCCCTCGCGTACTAGCTCTGCAATGTATTTCTATGATTTTTTACTTCCAGCGAATTCACAACACAAAAAAATTACGCGTTCCGGTAAGACTTACTTAGTGCCTTGCTATTCAAAAGGATTTATCGTGTACTGCGCTTTACTCTTTTACTCAATATTGATCGGCTTTCAAAAAAAAGCTGGAAGATCGAAGATTTAGTTCTTATACTTATCAACTAGGTGAGGATCTTAAAGAAATAAATTTTCGTCAAACCTTTTCACATTCTCCTGACGATACCGATAGTTATATCGATTATTTACCCTGCTCTTTCACCCCTAAATTCTATTGCCAAAAATTAAGTGCTTTTCGCATCCTAGACAAAATTCATGCGTGGCTACCTTAATTTAGGACATATGAAGCGGATTTCCCCAGAGCAGCTGAAGTTCATCTCAACAGATCTGTGTCCCTCATTACGCAGTGTTTAAAATGCATGGTTCTACAAAAAAACAACGCAACATTTTCGACGGTTCATAGAAAGATTCTCTCGGTCGTCCGATTAATAGTACGTTGCCTAAAGGCCCTTCAATGCAAAGGGATGTTTTAGGCTTTTTTAAGATTTTGGCAGCATCGGTTAGTCTTCTCAAATGACATTGTGATTTTGTTTCGATTAAGATGATTTTAAAAAAAATATTTTTTTGGTCTTCTTTTTTATTAAAAAATATTCAAGATATTTTGAGCAAAAAATCATTTTCGATGTCTGGGCGTCTCGTCTAGCAGGCTTAAGGCTAAAAATAAAACGTCTGGGACCTACATTTTTGTTATCATTAAATTTTTCCTGATGTTTTGGTATATATTATATGTTTATACGTTATACCTCAAAGAAAAAAAATAGTTTTTTGCATACCCACCCTAAGGCTAGCGGGGTCAAGGCTAATACAGATTTTTGATGTATCACTCATGTGAATATACCTCTGACATCAAAAGTTAATTTTTTGTCCACTTTGTGGGGCTAGGAGAAAGCTGAAAGTAAAACATCTAGGACTTAAATACCGATATGAAATCAGTGCGTAATTCTCTATTGTTTATACATGAATTAATCCATCACAAAAATCGGAATTAGTACGGTTTTCGAATATGCACCAGGGCCCCGTCCGGAAAAAAGCTATCAGACAGTTAAATTTGATATTACATATTTTGCGTACCCATACCTACATATACAGGACAGGTACATATATGAATTTTGGTTATAGCTCCAGTTCCAAAATTTGCTGTCGGATCTAGGTCTATTTTATTATCCATTTCCGGCCTCTGCTGAAAGGATTAAAACTAAATTTTTAAGATGTTTTTTAACTTACCCATTCAAAAGTTTTTACATATGATTTGTAAAACTATAATTATATAATACCTTAACACTACGCAGACGAAAAACAATTAACTTTATTCTAAAATGTGTATAAAAACACCCAAAAAAGGTGCAAATAGATTATTTCAAAACAGATATTTACCAGGTGCATTTTTTAATTGTGCGTTTATTGTTAGTTAATAAAATTAAGCGAAATCATTTATTGCTTTCTGCATTTAATCTATTTTTTTCTCCTGGTTTTACGAGTATAGAAAATGGCTAACTAGAAAATGTGACTCGAAATAAACTCTTTTAAAAATTAGAAAGTTTTCGTACAACCCAGTCGGCCACTTTATTTTTTAATATTAATATCTGCGATTCGTATGCATGTTTGGTAAAAATATTGGATCACATATCATTGACCTTGGTATGGGGGCATTACAAGCAAAATGTTGCAGACATCCAGCTGAGGCACGTAATCAATTTCGGTATGTTTATTGGATTATTTGGAAAGGCAGAAAATATGAAGAAGTTTCCACGTTTATGTTTGTTTTTGTAATGAGAATTGAAAGACTAATAGAAAAACAGTTTTTCGTTTAACAGGCGAACATACGAATTACAACTTCTGTTTCAGAAGTTGGAAGTCGTCAAAGTAATTGATTCGACTACTCTGTCAAAATATTGAAAAGGATGCGAATGTATTTCGAGCTGTTGTAATCCTTTAATTAATTTCACAAGTTTAAGTTCGATAAAGACCGGTCCGATGTTCGAAATAATGGAAAAATAAGAAACATTTGTTTTTTTTTTTTAAATAGAAGCTTTTTGTATTTTTCGCAAAGCCTAGTCAACAATTTTTTTCAAAAGGAAAGGTAAACAAGATCTAGTAAACAGGTAGATAGGGTTTTAAGAGATAATTTAAGCAACTGGTAAATGAGCGCCTGAGGGTTGGAAACCGTTCTCATCAGCGATATAGTTGACTTCATAGGTGACACCATTATCAGCAACAAAACGGTAGCTTCCGCGGGCAGAAATAGCTTCATTTTCAGTTCCAGCATTCTTCAATTGACCTTCCTCATTGGCAGCCGTACCATCGCTGGTCTCGTATCTAGTTTCAACAGATCAATCACGTTAGAACGACCATTCCTTTCGGAGTTAATTTCAATTTTTACTTACGCGTAGTTGTAGCTGTCTGGGTTCACAACGCTATCGGAGCGGACGATGGTCACTTCACCGTGACTTGGAGGAGCAGCCAAAGCCACTGCGAGGAGGGCAACGAAAACAATGACGAATTTCATATTGAGTTTGTTGGAAGTTTGCTAGTTGTTTAGACTAAGAAAGCTGAAGACTTAATGTGTGACAACTGCTCGTTGTTGTGTCAATTTATAGTCAATCGGAAAACAAGATTAAAAAAATTAACACTATTTTAATAAGTAAAAATCGCATTTCATTAAATTATTCATAAGCAGACAGACGCACATACATAGGTATATGCATCTCATTTATTACAAAATATTTTTTTTTTGGGCATTGCCATTCAATGAGGCGATTATCTGCCGTTCTTTTTTTAATTCACAATTTAGTCTTCATTTTGCTGCCTACCGGTTGGTGTGGAATTGATGTATTCGGCAGACTTGTTTTACTGTTTCTGCGATTAGTTTGGTTTTAAAATTATGTATGTAGTATGAACATTTTGGGGGACATCCAAAACATTTATAAAATCTTGTCAAGGGCTGCTTTCCATTAGGAAATTGTTCTCATAACTATTTTGCTATAAAAACGTTTTAACATAAGCCATGTTGGAAACAATAGATGTAATTTAAGGTGTTGATAGTGAATAACTTTTTGTCAGATAATTTAGCCTAGGTGCAGATATCTGATTTTAATTGGTCCACTGTTTTGTTGATTGTCAAAACGCTATGGAATTAAAAAGAGTTGCGCTTGCCCACAACGCACTTGTTTTGGGAGAAAAAAATCATTAGACTGCAGCGATCACCTTTTGATAAAATTTTCACCTCAATTTTGAAGTGTGTATGTTAGAGCTCGCATTCATGCGACTTAAATTTTGCTCAGCGACGTTTTTTTCTGTTTTCTGTTCAACGTACACGCATGATTAGCATACAATCGAAATTTGGACTTTTAGGCAGCGCGACGAAATTCCTGTGAGGCAGATTACTGGTTAATAGAACAACATGGCAAGCGTGCGCACACAATCCTCAGAGGATTGAAAACTGAGATCTCAACGGGAACTATTCAATGCACGCGTGGCATTTGTGTAACTCGATCTTACTTCTCGCCCTTAATGGGTGCCAGAGCTGGAATTTTGGAATTCGGAAGCTCGGGTATCCTATGAACCTGGCATAAACTATCACGGATTTTCAGTCGGTGATCAATTTAACATTACCTTTCACCAGTTGTGTTCACTCGATTTGTAGAAAATATAGCTGTAAAGATCAAGTCAGCAATGATAGGACGATTCAAAATGTTTGCATTTATTTTCCATGTGGAAATTCATCTATTGGAAAAGGCACTTATAGTCCGTGAGCCAGCGTCATTTTTCGTTGTCTAAGATCACTTGGATCATTTTTTTATTTATTGTAACAGCACAGTAATTGATACCTGTCACTTCCACAATTGGACAAAGATTAACAATAATTTTTAAAGTAAGAAAGAACAAGCGTATACAGGGTTTCCTAGTTAAGCAGTATAATCGTTTTAGAAGAGATTTCTGGTGGGCTATTAACAATCCATTTCAAGTTATAGTTCATCAAGTGGTTGACCAATAATTTGGAGGTGTAACCACTTTAAACGCTTTGACTTAAAAAACTATTATAGGTACAAATATGGTTTTGTACATTTTGGAAAGACAATTAAGTAACGCATCTTAAGCACTTTGGGAACATCTGTGTAGCTACAAAAAAAAAAATTATCTACCCAGCCTGCCAATTTGGTTTCAGACCTGGACATACCCTTTATCCACCAAATAATAAAATTAAACATCATATTTTCGATAAACTAGCAGCAAAAAAAATCGACTGGGCTTGTTCTCCTGGATATAGAAAAACCTTTCGATACCATCTGGCATGATATCTCAATCAATTAACTTATGAAATATTACTGTCCTATTCCCATTGTCAAGATAGTTCAAACATTTTTGAAGGGAAGAATGTTTGCAGTTCATCTTGGCAACAGCAAATCCAGCCGGAATAATGTGTTCTCAAGGATAAGTTGTTGGCCCGATTATTTTCAATATCTACATATAGGGCGTCCCTCTGCTTCATGGTTATACCCACCCTAACATGTTTGCGGATGATACTGCACTCTTTTCTTCCAGTATATTTGCTTAAGATGCTCTAATATCATTGCAAAATTCATTTAACTAAATAGATAGGCATTTTGTTAAACACAAAATAAATATAAATGCTGCGAAATCTCAAGCAATGTGGTTAACTCGACGAACGAAATGTTAAGCTCCAGCTCTGTTCTAACGATATCGAATGGATAGAAGAGTGTAGATATCTTATTACTCGTATAATTATTCTAGACAAGAATCTAACTTTTCAAAAGCATATAGCTTACACAGCACACACGATTTACGTAGCAACAACGGTTGTATATCCATTTATTAATAGAAAATCAGGTCTGAGCATGCAAAATAAGATTCTAAAATTTAAAACAATTTTTCAAGCCATACTGGTTATCAGGGCGCGCCGGCATGGTTTGAGTGTCCTAAGTCACATATAAAAAGTTTACAAATTTGCCAGAAGAAGACCCCTAAAGTGATATTTAGATTATCGTGGAATTCCTCAACAAACAGGCTCCATGATATTAGCAACTTCAACAGCATTACACATATTGTTTACAGTAAGTTTTTTCTGAAAATGCTCTTTCTCAGAAAACAAACTGATTGTACAGCGCACAAATCCAAATGGCATGTACATTTAAAATTCATTCAACGTACTAACTATTAATAATTGATTATACATTGATTCGCATTTTGTGTTTTTTGGGGTTAGTGCATTATTAGATTTTAATATTCATATAAGGGTTGTCCATAATATTATTTCCCTATACAAATTGAAAAACTTTCTCACCTAAGTACTTTTTACATATATATATATACGTTATACGAAGTATTATAGTTGTAAATGATTTTAATTGCCTAAACTCTTTAATTCTAAGAAACTGTCTTTACATATTGTAAAATATCTATCACACTACTAATAAAAGCTAAATTCAATTGAAATACAAAAGAAAAAAGATGTATATGTACAAATTTTGAGAAAAATGCATTTTAAGTGAAAAACTACATTATCAAATTTTCATAACTTTTTTGGAGCTGTACAGATGTATGGAAAGTGTTTAAGACTTTTATTCGCTACTAATGTCTATCCAAAAGGTACACAACCTTTTTTGTACCTATAATAATTTAGAAGTTATTCAGTCATATTAATAAAAAAAACACTATCCACTCTTTAACACACGAGTTAGCTGGCACACGGATAGCGAATTTGTCCATATGATAACTTTTCTGATTAATAAAAATATGTTTTCGCTGTGTTAGCTGCTTGCTCTTTATCACCTACATTACGGCAGGACTTTACGAAATTACATATACTCAAAAATCGAGTGTATCTGTCATTTTTCATCAGTTGACACTCATTTCTGTGCATTCCATTCCAATACTATGGTACTACTATGCAGTCAACGCATTATGTTAGAGTAATAATGCCCAAACGGGAGACAGTGTTCTCTCTCATCCTCTCAACGTGTCCACACAGGCATGCGCATTAGGGTGGGTCAAAGATGTGTGAGAATAGTGATCAAAGTTTGACCCCTATCCAAGGGATACCAAAAACCAAAAAAAATATTTTTTTAAGAACCTTCCTTCTACCCGCGCATTGATTTTGAAAATTTGTGTTTTCGCCAATTTTTTTTGTTGGAACATAAAATAAGAAAATAAGAATCAATGAACAGAAATATTTTTTTTTATTAAAAACATGCAAAAGTTGATAAAAAAACATTATAAACTAGTCAGTGGAAACTTTAAAATCTTGCTTGCTTTCGAATTTTGGCATAGATTTTCTGGAACTTATTTTTGCTTTGATGAGACCATCTCTGGAGCTTTTCTCGCACAACTTCATCGAAGCCTCTGTTACCATTTTAACTGATCTTTCTACAGATTGCGTGTGACATGGAAGCCTTAAAAAAGGTATTATGTCATCACCTCCTGATTCCACTAGCGAAAGCAGTGTTTCATCTGTTATATCGCTAAGAAAAGGAGGTGGTTGATATTCTTGTTGCCAGCCTATGAGCTCAACGTACGACTTTGCATTAAGATTTATGTCCGGTACAGTTAAAACACGAAGATGTTGTTCGAAATTAATCTTAGGCCTGGCTTTTAAAATTCTCCTGCCAGCAAGCTCTCGAATGTGTTTTTGAGGATCTGCCAGCATTGATATTAAAATATTTTCCGGATGAGCAAAGAAACTATTACGCTTAATAACTGGATCTATTACCATTTTAAGTTGAGATGGAAGATATAGTGAACTAGAAACTAGCTTCCAAAAATGCCTAGATCCATCCTTACACGATGGATGGACTTTTATCTCGAACCAAACAGGCGCATAAACTGTAACAACGCATGTGGCCAAATATTTGAGGTTGTTAGATGGTGTCTTTGTGGAAACATTCAGGCGTAATATTCTGTTAGCTTTCGTCAACCAACGAGCGTGAGACATCTTTCCTGGAGATCTGTTCGCTAGATCAGAAGAGCATTCACCACTCACAACAGCCGACGATATCTGGTAAAGGTAGCTTTGATCACCGCTTAGGTCTTTGACGTCACCAATATCCCGCAATACACCCCCCTCTAACTTTTCAAATGGCACAATAGGTTTTTTTTTCACAGTCTTCCAAAAGCTTTCCGATACTACCTGCATAAGAATTTGGTCCAGTGGTTGTGCCATCTAAGTGCAAAAATAGGTGTCTCAGGGGAAGTTCATTCATATGTAACAAACAAATGATCCATTGTAAGGGTTGCTCTAGACGCTTTTCCATAAGTCTTATTATACCGCCTTTCTTTCCAGTATTGGGTCGCTGTTCCATCACATTCAACAGCTTTAGTGTCCTTTAAGGAAATATTTTGCGAAGAACGTTTTTCAACAATCCTTAATGTTTTGTCCTTCCTGCCATCAAAATATAGTGCTGGAAAATGTATGCAACGGTTCTTAACGCAGATCTCTTTGCGAACATTTGCTCTGTCACGACATACCTTAGACTTATCTATTACATCAACAGCTGATTGTGTGTCATAAAGCACAGCAGATGCAATTGCTGCAGCAGCTCGATCAGATACGCCATATCGATCACATGTTTTGGACAATGTTGGCAGTCTCAGAAGTGATATTTTTGTTCGTCTCTCATGCTCACGTGGCACTGATATTGACGGCAAATAATCGTCACTTTGACTGCTTTCTGAGTCATCGGATGAAATGGAACATTCCTCAGTTAAGTCAACTACTGCATCTTTTTTGGTAATACTACTCGTAATATCGTTTTAGTATAGTTGTAGTTTTTCGCTCCTATGACGATGTTTTTCATTTTTGGTTGTTGCTAAAGAGTCTATGCCACCTATTATCATTTTTCTCTCCGATCTCTGATCAATAACAAAATTATGTTCTGCTTTCGGAATTTTTTTTTCTTTTGAGCAATTACATCTATTCAAATCTTTGCATTTGCATGAGCAAATATCAAAAAGCTTGTTAGAACTTATATCAAATTCTGCCTTTTTAGGACTTGAAAGTTGCTTACAAGATTTGATTAACTTCTTACATTTAGAGTGGTATACTTTCAACAATTGTATCACGCGCTTTAGGGTAACGGTTGGAATAGAAGCCTTGCACCATATACTTATCAATCTGACTGCAACAATTTCCGCGATATCTTTAATGGCTGGTTCCTTTCGGGTATCTGTTTTAAGCTTAATTTGATACCTCGTAAAGTTATAAAACTTCATGACCTCTTTATAAGAAGGCAGAACATTATCTTTCATATCTTCAATATTACCAAAAATGCAACAACTAGATGCTTGTCTTGTTTTTTCCATATTGTATTGCTCTTGATATCACAACCGTTTATTGATATAAAATCGACTGAAAGTAACACTTCACGCACTTAATTATTGCAACTTCAAACTTCTGTAAACAACTTGGCGTTTTGATTGGAAACTTTTGAAGTAAAGACAGAACGGCAGAAAAAATATATAAGCTCCTACGTTGCTTTCGCCGCCTACTTGTTTTTGTTAACCTTTTTAATCAAATTAGAATAAGAATACATTTTTAACGTAAGGTACTTATTTTAATTCCTTTGCCAAACAAATCACGGATACCAATAAAATCAACCTATTTTTGTCAGATTTTCCAAAATTTCTTCATATTCAAATGAAATGCGCGGTTAGACCGACTAGAAAAATAAGATTTAAAAAATATCTGCACGCATTTTAAAGCTTCGGGTCACATTTTAGTTGCTATTCCAAAACGATCGGACAAAATTTAATTTTTCGACCCACCCTAATGCGCATCCTCTCAATTTGTGAATACATACATGAATTACAATCTGAGGATGTATGAAGTTATCGGCTCCTTATACGCCGAATTCGGGGAGGTAAGTTATCTACTCATCATCATAATGTCAGTGTAAGCTAACACACATTTCCACACAGGCATGCGCATTGCGCATCCTCTCAATTTGTGAATGCATGAACTACAATCTGAGAATGTGTGAAGTTATCCGCTCCTTATACGCCAAATTCGGTGAGTTAAGTTATCTACTCGTTATCACATGTCAGTGTAAGCTAACACACGTTTATTAATCAGAATTATGAGTTAACAAATGTGCTAGTGCTAATTCGCCGCTTTTCGTTGTTTGTTAATATGGGGGATAGTGTTTAAAATGGTTTCACCTTCAAATTAGAGGTCACCCACTTTGATGGGCTATAATTTGAAATGTGGTGAGAATAGACACTGCCATACAAATGTATTTTGTTCGGTGAAATTTCAGGAATTTCTCCTTAAAGGATTATACTGCCTAACTGGGCCAAACTGTGTGTCAAAGTTGCGTAGTGCTAGAATCACTGCCACCTCTACAGTGGGCCGATGTATTGTTCAAGTTGCATTGTTTGAAATTAGCTTAATGTTTGAAACAGTGAAAAAACGTTTGCTGCTATAAGCCGTAGGCAGGATCTTCGTTTTTTTTAATCTTAAGGCCGACGACGAGGTGGAAGACATTGTTTCAACCAATGCCAATAAACATTTTAACAAGGTTTCACCACTTCGTAACTCAAAAAATGCACCCAGCCTTGTTTCGCCCCAGTTGTACGCCTGCAAGCATCGATTTTATGTTTGTCAAGCGTGCATATGACAAGCAAATCTGTCAAAAAATAGTGGGGTGAGTGCGACACAGGAGGTCCACACAATCAACTTTCCGGCGTGATATGAACAGTATGAAAAATCATTTAAATTATCTGCTATTCTGAAGTAAATGGATTGTGACTAAAACAAATTAGTTTTGATAAATCTTTCTTAAGAAATTCTAAAATCAATTTTTTTTCTGTCTTTTTGTTTAACCAAAAAAACGGCTAGACCGAATTCAGTGTAATTTTTTTCAGTTCAAGGCGAGAAAACGTGAACGATAATTTGAAATTATTTCATAATAAATCAAAACCACGTTTTCCTTAGCTTGACGTTTGACACAGGACACAATTTGAGATCGCATCTTTCGTATTAGGGGCAAATCTAGAATTGCTCTTTTTTTCGATGAAACAGCAAATGCGAAAATATTTGCACTTTTGAGCAAAGGAGCAAATATTTGCCTCAATGAAAAACGCCATTACAACGGGCTCCTTAACACCTGCATGCAGCCATTGATTAAGCCGTATCGCGTCCTTTTTTTATCACTTCAGTCACCATGTCAATCTGTAGGTCATGATGTACGTCTCTGTTTCCTACATACCAAGGGGCAGTAACTATTCCGCAAAGGGCTTTGCTTGGAAATGTTTGATTTATTTCGCGGCATTCGATTGCTTCGTACAACCCCATAGTTGGATTCCATACGTCCAACAGGCTTTATTATATGCTGATCGAGGATAATTTTATTTTGAATTGACAACTCTGAAATATGACCCAGTAGGCGGTACAGTTGTCTATATTATATATATTGGTTGTTAATAAAGATGGGAAGAGTGGTTATTCTCCTATAGTACTAATTAATTTAATATGGGTTTACTTGGTCTCATTGAGTTCAATACTCCACCGTTGTGTCCATTCTTATATTATTCACTGCTGGCTGTAGCTTTTCAGTAACTTGTTGTAAGTATTTATCGACTACAAGTAAGGCCGTATCGTCTGCAAAGGTAGCCATCATGACATTGTTGTGCTGTGCTATATCTCTCAATAATGAGTTCAGAGTTGGCCCGATAATACTTCCTTGCGGTACACCTGCTGAATTTTCTTTCAGTTTTGAAAACGCTTTACCCTAGCGTCTTTCGAAATACCTGTCCGCTACATACGATTTGAGTATCTCTTAGTACGGTCTCGATAAGTCTCTATGAGGTTTGAACTCTAGTCCCTTATACCAAACTTTTTCAAAAGCCTGCGCATCATCCAAAATGACTGCGGAACAGATTTGTTTCAAGGTTCGCAGAACGATAAAATATGATTCGTTCTCTCATAAAAAGTTCGCAAAGGAATTTGATTTCTGATTCGATCACGAACCTTATTTTTTGGTTCGTTTAAAAAATAAAATTCGTTTTCACGATCGAATCAAATCTTTTGCGATCTGTAAAATATAGTTCGTCATTTTACATGAAAATTATATTGCATATTTTAATATTGAAAGAACATAAGCGAAAAGTATTTTTATTACATATTAAGATTTTGGAATAAATTTTGCATTCAGTTTAACCAACAAAACAAAAACTAACTAAGAACCTCTTTGCTGCTCAATGTTTTCCTATGCTCTAAAACGTTAGTGTTTAGCGGCACTCGTTCCTTATACGGCAGGTTTTTAAAATTCGTTGTAGAGGTCTTTGTTGTCTTGATGACGAGTTTAATTTCATTCCAACCATTGTAGAAATTTTCGATTCCAACAAAGAAAAATCGTTTTCCGATGATGATGCATCAACAATACTGGTGTCGGTGGTACCAAGTGTATCGCCGTCTTCTTCAGCACCCGCTCCCTTAAGTTCCTTAATTAGTTTATTTGTTCTTAGAATTTGAATCTGAAATGTCAGAAGAAAATACACATGCTCTTCCGTGAATGAAAAAGCAGTAGGTACAAGCGCTTATGTAGCAAATTAAAACAATATGTTTTTTGAAATTCAAAGTAGTATTGGGGTAATTGGGAAAACCAAGAAGCGGGTGAAAGTATAATTTGAAACTTGTACTATTCTTCCACTCACCGACTTAATTGACTAAATAATAAATTTGTTCATAATAAATAAAATCGATAAAAAGAACTTACCACTGCTCGTTTTTATGCCCTATTCTAAGTGTATATGTATTAATTTTGACGCATAGTTTGTAACATACCTTAATATTGCCCGTAGACCCCTAAAAGTTACTATATTTATGATCAGCATCGATAGTAATGTCGATCTAGCCATGTCCGTCCGTCCGTCCGTCCGTCTGTCGGCAAAAATTAGGCCTTTAAACTGGGCCTAGAGAGCTGAAATTTTAACCATATACTCTCTAGGTTGAGCTAGAAAGCTGATTTTTTTCAAAATCCGCCCACTGACAAGCCCACAATTAAATAAAACAATTTTATTGAAAAACAAAAATTTGAGCTAGGGAGCTGAAATTTATAATATATACTCTCTAGTGGCCCTTTATCCTCATGTGTGAATATTTTCAAAATCCGCCTACTGACACGCCCACAATTTAAAAAAAAACTTTTTTGAAAAGCCAAAGTTTGAGCTAGGGGGCGTTTTTTTTTACAAAAGATTCGTTTTTTTTCGATAAAATCCTTTAAATATTATATAACAAAATAATTAGAGCATTCTTAACAATTCAACCATACTTAAGCTTTTGTCACGCCCCCTTATGGGGGATAGGAATAAGAATAGGGTATCCAACAGTTCGCCCAAGCGGACTGTAGCCCGTCCCTATGTTTTTTTCTCTACTGGAGGTAAATCTTCATTAGAAACTTGATAATAATCGGTACCAAGTAGTGTGGTATTTTTACCCACTACATCCACCGGAAAATCGGAACCAATCTATAAAGATTTTGATGATTAGATATAATTTTTATTCATAGATTAAGGCTTTACAAAATTTGACAAATACGCAGCTTGCTCAGAGATTTGATATATTATATCTTACAACTGTAAATTTTTTAAGTTTTTATGAAATTAATTACGAATTGGGATAAAAAAGTTTGAAGGAAACTATGATTAAAACCTTCATTTAATATTTTTTTTTTTTTTATTAAAACTTAAAACTAGGGAACTGCCAGGATTGCTGAACTAAATAAATTAAATAAATCAATAAATAATTACAAGAATAAATAAATAGATAATAAAAACAATATATAAATAAATAACAGGCAACAATAAATAAATAAATAAATAATAATATCAATAAATAAATAAATAATAACAACAATAAATAAATAAATAAATAATAACAATAATAAATAATCAAATACTATTTAAGTGCACGTAAAATTGCTGAACTAAATAAATTAAATAAATCAATATATAATAACAACCATAAATAAATAAATAAATAATAACAACGACAAAAAATAAATAAATAAAAACAAAAATAAATAAATAAATATATAATAACAATAAATAGTTAAATAATATTTAAGTGCACATAAAACGTAAAAAAAAACCCTTACTGCCTTATTAAATTGTTTATCAACATGTTATCAGAATTGCTACATCTTAAGCTGAATCTTTGGTTGAGAACTTCAATTTTCTTTGACACTTGTAGAACCAGTGTTTCTTGATGTAGAAGTTGGGTTGAGAAAAGCCAGGGAAGGTTTACCATCATTTTTAATGTTTTGTTTTGTGCTATTTGTAGTTTTTTGATATGTGATTTCGCACACGTTCCCCACACCGGAGAAGCATACAGGATAATGGCTTGAAAGATGACTTTATAGATTGTAATCTTGTTGAATTTACTCAGGGGTGATTGCCTACATATAAGAGGGTACAGTATCTTAGTAGCTATACTTATTTTGTTAAGCGTATTTGTTATATGGCCCCGGAAGGTTAATGTCTTGTCTAGATATACACCGAGATATTTGACAGAATCAACCCACGGGACATGACAGTGGTTAATTTGTAGCTGACTAAGAGGAAGATCACAGGACTTCCTTTTCCTACTGAAAAAGATGGCCTGGGTTTTGTCAGCGTTTAACTTAACTTTCCATGTTTTGAAATAATCAACAATAAAGTCTAGGGCACGCTGCAAGTTGTTTTCAATTACATGGCCAACATCGTTTGAGCTATAAATAGCAGTGTCATCTGCAAACATTGCTATTTTACAATTCCAAATTTCTGGAAAGTCCGCGACATAGATGATATATAGCAAAGGGCCCAACACTGAACCTTGAGCTACTCCTGAAGTAATAATTTTTGAGGTAGAGTGTATGTTATTTAAATATACTTGGTATGTTCTATTTGACAAAAAGCTTTGTATAACCTTTATGAGATATAATGGGCATCTAAAGTACTTCAGCTTATAAAGAAGACCGTCATGCCATATGCTGTCATAAGCTTTCTCCACATCCAGGAGTACCAGTCCAGTAGATTGCTTTGCCCTGAATGAATCCTTAATGTGGTTGCAGATTCGAAGAACCTGATGAGAAGTGCTGTGACCTTGCCTAAATCCAAATTGTTGGTCTGGCAGAACATTGTGAGACTCAAGAAAAGCAAGTAGTTTTATTTTGATAATTTTTTCTAATATTTTACTTAGGCTATTCAGAAGACTTATTGGACGATAACTATTTGGGTTGTTAGGTGGTTTACCTGGCTTTAGAATTGGTATAATTTTTGCTATTTTCCATTTACTTGGAAAATAATGCAACTTGAGACAAGCGTTAACAATAAAGGTTATAAAGGTTACTCCAATGATTGGTAACTCTTTCAAATAAGAATTTTTCAGAGTATCTAACCCTGGTGAGAACCAATCTATGAAAGATCGGCAAATGATTTTTCTTTCTTAATTTAAAATCGCATTGGGTGAAGTTTAAAGTTTGAATACTTTCCCATCGCTCTTAGACCATCAGCTCACGAGGTTCGGTTCTTCTGAGTCTGCGAACATTGTCTTGTACATTTACGACAGTCTCCGTTTAGAGTAAGGTTGATTTTTCAGTCGCTGATTATGTAATACAGCGTGTTTTCTAACCACTTCTGTTTGTAGGTCAGGATGTAAATCGCTATGTCTTGTATACCAAAGGGGCCTTTGTTATTCCACGAAGGACTTTGTTTTGGAATGTTTGGATGGTTTCAGAATTTGTTTTCTTGGTACAACCCCATAGTTGGATGCTATACATCCAAACAGGTTTCAGTACTTGCTTGTATAACATTATTTTGTTCTGGATAGAAAGGTCAGAGTTCTTAACCAATTTTTTGGTTGCCTTCGCAATGTATTTATCAGACACTAATATTGCAGTATCATCTGCAAATATGGCCATGATAGCATTTTTGCCCACTTTAATATCCCTTCTATATAACAGATACAGGGTTGGTCCTAGGACACCTCCTTGTGGTACGCCAGCTTATGGTATGCATTTATTATGAGTTGGAGTTTTTTAAAGGCTATTATTGTCACAACCCTGGCGATTTTTTGCTTGATAACTTGTGTTGGCACATACTTCTTAAATCTTTGAGAGTGGCAAAGGGAATTTCCAAGTCGTCGTTTTTTTTCAACAAAGTGCAAGTAAGCTGCATTTGCTCTGAATGACTTAAAAACTTTCGAGAGATATCCTGCGAAGAGGTCAGCTTTCTGTTTGGGATTCACGATCCATTTTCCGTCTTATGCTTTCATGGGCGGATTCTGTATCTGCGGTCCATTCAGAAATTTGGCTGCCCTCCATTAGAAGTAATCAGTAGCTGCATCCGCCGTCAAACTTTTAAGAAATCTACTTAATGATTCATTTTTGAATTCATAGATTCTTTTTTTTTTAAGTTCATTGTTTATACTGTCTTATTGTCCTATAGTTTCGTAGTTTATTTCCACAGTCTATTTTATTTCAGTTTCTCTCCTGTTCGAGATACTTGGAGTACTTTCTTCTGCTTCCTGTTGCATCATCGATAAATTGTTCTACCTCATGATCAGTTTGATCAATTGATTCAATTTGGGATCTTCGGTATATAAAGCTTTCCAGTTTTTCTCTGAATCCCTAGCAGTTCGTTCTTTTATTTACGAGCTTATGATTATTTTTTTTCTTATTTCTATTAGACTCATGATAAGATAACTGGAGTATGATCCGACGTTAAATCATAATTACCTTCAGCACTTGTATGATTTCGATTAATACTTTTGGCAATAAAAAAGTCTATAAAATCTGGTATTTTTTTGGTATCAGATGGAAAGTAAGTTGGTGATACAGAGGAATGGAATTCACATTTGTGCTTGCGACCTGCTTAGTAAAGACGTTTACCTTTTGTTGTTAGAAGCTTTGATGCCCATTGGGTATGTTTGGCGTTGAAGTCGCCACCAACAATCAAGTTATTACCTAGCAAATTAAGCAGTTCTGCATAGGCTTCATAGAGCACCTCGGTGGGCAGTATATTGCAGCTATTTTAAAAACTTTCCTATTAATATCAATACTGATTGATGTCACTTTCATGATTTCGTTTGATAACTCGGGTTTAAATAGTATTTTAGCACTAAGCGCTGTGTTCGCTTGTTTCAATTAATGAAGTTTTTCTATTTTTATTCTTTGAATGCCTGATATTTTTTAAGCTTTAAATGAATTAAAAGATGCTATTTGTTTTTTTTTTTTAATTGATATTTTAAGTTTTTTATTTTTAAATTCAGATCTAACATTTTAAATCAGTTCTATGGAAATACAATACTTAACTTGCTCCAGCTCCATAGATAAAGGCAAAATAACTCAAAGTTCCAGATGGAGTAGTAACCCCGTCCAGTGAGCAACTTTGTCCCATTTTTCAACCAAAAAAAAAATATTTTCACTGTTATTTAAACAGTTTTCACATCATAAATGCATTATCTCATTTCTCTTTGATGAAAAACAGGTCAAAATCATATGTCTACCATTTTTAAGAGGTTTTATTAAAATAGTGTAAAAAAATGGAGCAAAGTTACCCTATATTACGGTACCAATTTTGTGTGGTGCTTCGAGGAAGAAAATTTGGTTGTTAAATTGCTTTTTTGCTCCTAGCGGGGAAGCACTGAGTCCTATCCAAAAGTCATATAGCGCGAGCTTGTAGCCCTAGCAATCACGTTCTAAACGCCGGATTGTATGATTCTTTACAGGCATAATCTTAAGAGTTAAGATCAAAAAACAGTTTTCAAATCGTAATTACGACACCTTCACCAAAATAAGAGCTTGTGGTTTCTCACTGCTTTGCACCCAATTAAACCCTGGCAAACATTTTTAAATCAAAGCTTAGAACGGTTCTTTAGAGACACAAATGTAGAAGTTAAGATCAAAAATCTTTTTTTCAAATTGTAACCAGACAGAACCCATTACCTATGTAAGGGCTTGTAGTTTTTCGCAGTTTGACAGCATAAGCTTAAATATCTCACCTCAAAAATACAGTAAATAGGATATGGATATTTTGGTCCTTTTGTGACATACATACGTAACTTTTGATTACGACGAAAGGCCATGCTAATCAGTCAATATTAGCCTGCTCATTTGCGGCCATACTCATCAACTGGTCATACGAGATATGCCCGTTAGATTGTATGATAGCGTATCTACATGAGCACATTTGGCAGATTTCTGACAAATATCACCAAAAATGTGCCCACTTTTCTTAAGTTTTTAACGGAAGTGTAATAACCTTGAATTTCCGGTTGACGGAATCTTGTTTCTAAATAACATAATCAAAAAAGTATATCAAGCCACTTTATGTGCCTAAGTATACCGTAACTCTTGATATTTTATAATGAACATTCTCAATTATACTGGGTCTTTTATTAAGGACTTGACAACTTCTTTTTTAAATAAAATGCAAACTACTTGAGATATCTCAAAATTATTGAACTACCATCAAATCATTTATAAATGAAATTCGACTTCGTTCATATGTCCACCACGGAAACGTGTGCAGCGGTCGATACGTTGAACGCAATTCTTTATGACTCGGTCCACATTTCGACCGATTCAACCACTATTTCGATGGCCCCATGCAAAAAGATACTAAGTGCATTTATGTTACTTTTCAGGAGAGGCGTTTAAAGTTTTTTGATCATAACTTTTTTTCTTTATAACGGATTATTAAGCCGATTGTTTCATTGTTCTTATAATTTATACACAATTTTTTAGATATATAGTTAAATCTGCAATACTGTGTCTTAATATGCTAAATTGCAGTTAGTATTGTTTTGACTGTCGAACTCAAACTTTTGTATATACTATTTGATGTTAGTTCTTTTTTACACGGAACAAAATATATCAAACACTATTTTAAGTGCACTTAGAGTCATTGTGGCTGGAGATAAATAAAAAACATAGGGACGGGCTACAGTCCGCTTGGGCGAACTGTTGGATACCCTATTCTTATTCCTATCCCTCATAAGTGGGCGTGACAAAAGTCTAAGTATGGTTGAATTGTTAAGAACGCTCTACATATTTTGTTATATAACATTTAAAGGATTTTATAAAAAAAACGCACCCTAGCTCAAACTTGGGTGTTTCAATAAAATTGTTTAATTTAATTGTGGGCGTGTCAGTAGGCGGATTTAAAAAAAAATTAACACATGAGAATAAAGGGCCCTAGAGATTACATATTATAAATTTCAGCTCCCTAGCTCAAACTTTGAATTTAAAAAAAAAAAAAAAAAAAATTGTGGGCGTGGCGCCAACTGTTGAGTCAAGAGAATCTGCGTTTTTAATTGGAATTTTTTCACTTTCATCTAATTAACATTTTTATATAACACAATATTTTGCAACATTTAAATACAATTTTTACCTATTTGATTACTTTTCCTTGCAAGATTGAGTATTTTCCTTGCTCTCGAAGCCATATTTTGCCCTTTTCACAGAAAATGTTGTACCGCATTGAGCTCATAAACACGACTGAACAAAATTCGTCCAGCCAATAGCATTCTAACGGTACTTAAAATACACCATCAAACAAAAAAAAAACACTGGATAGAATACTAAGACACACTTAGGTGTCATATATTTTCTCTTTTGTACACACAAAAGTATACTAAAAAGCACTTAAGTGCATTAAACTTTTAAAAATTTCATGCAAAACAATACTATGTCAACGTGGTATACTTGTGATTATTGAAAAATTCAGTCATAAAAATACCAACAGCGCTTGGTATGATTTTGCATGGAATAAGTGTTTAGATAAGGAATTATCCTAAGTGTTATTTTAGCTCTAATTTCAATGCTTTTTGTTAGATTCGCATGAAAAAAAAAATGAAAAATAAAAGTCAATGTGGGGATTCTTATGATATGCATAACTCAAAACTATACTAAGTGCATTTAGTATGTTTTTGCGTGGGGCCATCGATTTCTCGTTCAATATTGGCTATGAGCTCCTCTAACGCCGCCGGCTGGTTGGAATAGAATAATGATTGAATGTAGCCCCATAAAAATAAGCGTAGAGGCGTTAAATCACACGATATCGGTGGCCAATAGACAGTTCCGTTTATCGAGATAACAAGTCCACCGAATTGAGACTTCAATAACTCG
The DNA here is from genome assembly GCA_949715645.1 of Portevinia maculata. Classification (NCBI taxonomy): domain Eukaryota; kingdom Metazoa; phylum Arthropoda; class Insecta; order Diptera; family Syrphidae; genus Portevinia; species Portevinia maculata. The sequence continues at coordinate 76,846,546 of OX454527.1, forward strand.
ATTGTTGAACCCGCTGTGTAGCTTGTGGCACCGTTTTATTGGAATCACATATTACCGATGTCTAATTCATGCGATTGCTCAAAGAAATAACGTTCCAAAATGTCTCTGTAGCGAATACCATTTACCGTAACGTGACGGTCATTTTAATCGACGAAAAAAGACGGCCCAACGACGCCACCGCACCGGCATGAAAACCGCACCAAACAGTGACTTTTTGCGGATGAAGTGCTGTTTCATGAAGCATATGAGGGTTCTCACCTGTCTAGTGAAGCATATTTTGGTTATTGACGAAGCCGTTTAACCAAAAATGCGCTTCATCGCTGAAGATCATTTTTTGATGAAATTCTTCATTTTTATTCACCATGTCTGAAGCCCAATTCGAGAACGTACGTCGCTTCATATGATCAAGTGGCCTTAGTTCTTGAGTCAACTTTATCTTGTTATTGTGTAGGTCAAGATCCTTATGCAAAATTCGAAGTAATGTGGTCTGGGAGAGGCCCAATTCTTGACTGATTTAGCTGGTTTGAGACGGACGCCTCTACAGTATCAATATTCTCAAAACTTCGGGCAAAACGTAGTCTCACTGGTACGGCAAGATCAAGCAGCGAATATTCTGACTAAAATTTTTTCACTAGACTATGAATTGCTTGTCTACTGGGACGAGAATTACGGCCGAAAATTGGCGTTAACGCTCTTAAAGTTACGGCCACAGAATCCGAATATCGTTAATACAATTTTAATTATTTGTAAACGTTGGTCTTTCGTGTACTTCGCCATGATGAATATGTTGATTTTACTGAATACTTTGACATTGACAGTTCGTTAATCGGCTTAAGGGTGAGTTCACACTGAAAGTTTGAAGTTGTCAAGTCGCTAATAAAATACCTTGTACTTCAATTGGCGCAACGAAAGTCGCTAAAAAGGGGACGACAGTCGAAAAAATAGACACAGAAGTCGGATAACGATAACCCTGGGGGTACTCGTAAAACTATTTTTGTTTTTTTCTTTCAATGAAAATAGAGTTACTTTGCAGTGAGTATTAATTGTTTTGTCTGAGTTACTACTGAGTTGGAGAAAAAAATCACCTTTTATGTAACCTTTGTCGCAAATAACCATTTTTTTTTAAATAAATTCGATCTGACACGTATTGGGAAGCGCAAATTTATGACTTAGCTCGGAACGTTTCCGAACACTTTATTAAATAGCTGTCAACTTTTTCATCTTTGCCATGTATCCAAATTTTGAAAGTTCCCCATGAACTAAGAGCGTCCGCAAAATAAATTCAATGACATTTAAATGATTTTTTTTGTAGAAAGATATTTGCATTTTGTATTTTTCACTAAGCCTAGTTAACAATTTGTATCAATAGTTTTTGTTTGTTCTAAAACATTGAACAAGAAACAAGATCTAGCAAACAGGTAGATGGAATTCAAGAGATTATTTAAGCAACTGGTAAATGAGCGCCTGAGGGTTGGAAACCGTTCTCATCAGCGATATAGTTGACTTCATAGGTAACACCATTATCAGCAACAAAACGGTAGCTTCCGCGGACAGAAATAGCTTCATCTTCCTTTCCAACGTTCTTCAATTGACCTTCTTCGTTGGCAGCCGTACCATCGCTGGTCTCGTATCTAGTTTCAAAAGATCGATCACGTTAGAACGACCATTCCTTTTGGAGTTTATTTTCATTTTTACTTACGCGTAGTTGTAGCTGTCTGGATTCACAACGCTATCGGAGCGGAGGACGGTCACTTCACCGTGACTTGGAGGAGCAGCCAAAGCCACTGCGAGGAGGGCAACGAAAACAATGACTAATTTCATGTTGAGTTTGCTGGTAGTTTGCTAGTTGTTTAGACTTGGGAAACTGAAGACTTAGTGCGTGAGAAAAGTTTGCCGTGAAACTAATTTATAGCAAAAAAAAAATAGCCAATCTTTAAACCCGGTTATACTTAATCTTGTTTTATATTTTTGATTCAATCAGGTATAGTAACTAAATTAACAATGTAAATTAGACAATTCGTACGCATATTTTTATTAATTAAATATTTATAAGCAAACGCATTTTTATAACGTAGCTTATAGAGTTGCTGCATTTTAATGTATTAAAATTTAATATTGACATGATGAAAAAATGATTAAAATTGACAAAGAACATTCAGCTATTCTGATTTCGTTCATTACGTTGACTTTTGTTTAAAAGAACCCCACGTCATGAAAAAATGGTTTCATAAAATATATTGTTTCATACCTTAGATCAAGGGTTTATCAAGTCAAATGTAGAGGATCGCTATCTTTCACAGCTCAGTCTGGAGTTCGCCAAGGAAGTCACCTCGGATTAATTCTATTTATTTTAATCATTTATGATGTTTAGGCATGCACAAATCACAGCAATATCATTATCTGCGCTGATGAACCCAAAATAAGCTCTCCTTTCCTTCTTATCGTCCAGCACTCCGCGCCGTTAAGCAAAACTGGCAGTATCGATGTTTTACACTTACACTTTGATTTCCGGGTTAAGAGTATTGAGCCCATTTGTTTCGCCATACCGACTAGCAACGGTTTCCTAAAGTAAGCCTTCTTCGGATGTCCACAAAGGCGACATTTGTGGATGTGATATTTACTCCGAGGTAGGTGAACGCCCTTACTATCTCTAAGTTGCTGCTAGTGAAGAAGTCACATGACAGAGCATCTCCTTGCTGGACTCCGGTACACGTTTGGTTGAACCGTTTCCATATTGCCCACAGCATCGCGTGTTTTCTAACGTCACGCGACACAACTGGATCAGTTTTGTCGGGATCCCGAATTCGGCAATCGCCAAGTAGAGCTTCTGGCGATGAATGTTATCATATGCGGCCTTAAAGTCAATGAAAAGATCTGGACATGAAATTCATTGGTCTTTTCCAGGATTGGCCTTAGTGTGAAGACTTGTATGGTCTGCTGGCTTCAATTCTTGTGTTAACTGGATATTATAAGCATGCAGGCCAAATTCTTATCCAAATGTGGTGCCAAGTCGTTTCCATAGGCTCAATTAAAGTGATCATCTCGAGGTGGACACACCTGGGTTTTCAGTCAAAGTCTGAGCTACGCCGGCGATATTTTTACCTGACCTTGCCAGACGAATAAGAGTTTGTGTCTTTCCATCACAAATTTTTACGAGATTTAATCTATTTAATTGAATATAGCTGTGCGAGAAGGCGCTACATGATGACCAACAGCTGGTGGTACGAATTTTATACGAAAAGATTTACCTGAAATTTTGTAATTTTTTAGTATTTCAACAGGTTGTTTCATAAGCTGCTGTTTCCCAAGGCTTTGTTTTATATCCAACTCTCTTTCTCAGTTTTTATAAATGATTTTTCATACTTCAAATCCAATTCATTCCTTCGCTGATGACAGAACCCTCAGCTGCTCATGTTAGTTTCCTGCTTCACCCCAGTCTGCCATTAGCCATGAATGGCTATTGCATCGCTGAAATCGAAAGACTGTCCATTCTCGGTTTGTGTGTCAATGACAATCTCTGTTGGAATGATCAGATATTTGACGTCGCCAAAAACGTTGCTATGTGTCTGGGTTTCCTCAACCGGTGTGAGAAATATTTCTGAGTTATGATCTGGGGCCTGTTTCTCCGCTTCTACATCAACTACATCAGCTACATCATACAACATCGAGTCTACACTACATCAGATACATTTTTCTGTTTCACACATTACACTGGAAGTGTTGTATGATGAAGCTAATTGATGTAGTTGATGTACGAGTAGTTGATTTGACATTTCTTTTGTATTGAATGTGAGTTTGATTTCATTTTAAGACTTCTACTCAATTGAAAATAAAAGTATTGTATAAAATGGAGGATTTTGATTTTAACATTTTTGACGACGATTTTGAGATAAATATCCGAGTGCAAAGAAGACCTGAAATATTCCTTGAAAGAATCAATTTTAATATTGATGATCCATATTTTATTGAGAGGTTTAGAATGCCAAGAATTTGTATTGAATTTTTGATTGAACGCTTGGGTGCATTTATTTCACACCCAATAATATGCAACCATTATACATTGTCACCGCTCCAACAAATATTAATAACACTTCATTGGCCTGGAAACGAAGGACAATATCATAATGTTGGAACAATGCATGGTATTTCAAAAGCATCTATATGTCGTTGCGTTAATAAAGTTTGTTCACTTGTTTCACAACTTTTATTATGTGAGTCATTTTGTCAGTAATAATTATCTTGCATAATGTAATAATATGTTTTGTTTTTCAAATAGCCGAGGAACTGAGGTGGCCCGACAATACAAACGGTGTAGCTCAAGGTTTTTTTTAACATAGCGGGAATGCCATTGGTTGCTGGAGCTGTCTATGGCACTTTAATACCAATCGATGCGCCATCGGTTAATGAGCAGGCATTTGTTGATCGAAAAGGTCATCATTCCTTAAACGTGATGGTAGTTGCTGGTCCTGATTATCGCTTTTACGCAGTGAACAGTAATCATCCCGGCTCCGTACATAATAGCCGTGTTGTACAGTGCAGCAGGTTATATAACAGATGGAATAATGAACAGTGGCGTCCGTTTCCAAATGCGATAATTATTGGTGATTCCGGCTATCCATTAAGAAAGTGGTTATTTACTCCTAATGTTCCAAATGCTATTGCAGAAAGTGGAGCTAAAAATCGTTTTTTAACTAAGCTAAAGAAAACGCGACAAGTTGTGGAATGTAGTTTGGGTCAATTAAAAGAAATATTTCCTTGCTTGAACAGATTGCGATTAAAAAAGGCAGTAAGCTGCGCAAAAGTTGTAAATGCGTGTATTATATTGTATAACATACGTAAAAGAATGGTATATGAAAATGATACAAATATGTTGACTAACAACAGTGATGAGGATGATGAAAATGAAGAAAATAGTGAAGATGAAAGTGATAACAGTGCAATTGAAACACTTAGAAGTTATATAAATCGTTTCGAGGAATAGTTAACTAAATTCTATACATATCACAATTTTTGTTTATTCTGAGTCCTCCTCAATAAAATAAAGAGACTCTGTTAGTTTTGAGGTTGGTAAATTTAACCGATTTTTTTTTTTTTTTTTTTTTTTTTTTTGATTGGCGTGCTGATGTCTTCTGACTTGGCCCTGGTTTTTGGGTCGACGATCCTTGGCCTTGGGTTGTTAATTCCTCTCTCTGCAAATTTGGAGTTGGATTGTCACTGACACCATCGGCTTCAAACTCGTCAAGCCCTTCCGCTATCTATTAAATACATAAAAATAAAAAAATGTATATTAATAAGCAATTATGTAGTTCCATATGAAGTCATACCTCTTCTCCTACAATAGAAAGAATCATTTAGTCATTTTCGTCCAAAATATTCGCATTTGAAGCGCCACCTACGCCAGTTTTCTTTATCCTGTCTACCTTGGTCTTTAAATATGAAAAATTATAACTAAGAATAAAAATACACACTTGTCTAAAACTAAAAAAAAATATTACCAAAGCGCCGCGCCGCCAATTTTGCCATGTATTCCTTCTAAATTTTTCGCCGTTGGATTCTCTGCTTACCAACCCGTAACTAGAGGCTAGAGATGATATTTTGTCACATTCCCTAGCAATATCGTCCTTCGATAAGCTTCCCGAAAACTTTCCGAAAAGAACAGCTTTTGCTGCATAGATCTCCTGCAGGACAAGCATTTGTTGCTCTTTCACCGTCTAAAAAATAAAAAAATAAACATATGATATCAATAATTAGCTTTGTTAAAACAAAATAAATAACTTACTTTTGTATATTTTCGCTTATATGCACTCATATTTTCACTAACAACACTTTTTTTCTTTTGCTACACCAAAATATTTTGTTGTATGAATGTAGCAAAAGTTTACGGTTTGTTGTACTACAACAATGTAGTATAAAAAGCTGTGAAACAGAATCATACATTCTTCCAATACTTCCTGTCGATTCTCCGCGCCTACATTGATGTAGTACAACAGGTACTACAACGACTCTGTGAAACAGAATGATGTAATACAACTGTCAAGATGCTACATTGTAGCTGATGTAGTAGCGGAGAAACAGGCCCCTGGTTACAATTCATAAGACATTTATTTGCTTTAAACTTGAGTAAAACGCGCATATCTGGCCTGCTGCTCCAATAATATATTTGGAGCTACTTGGCAGACCCTGCCATTTCGCAATCGCTATATTCTCTGTCATCTCCGCAATTTCGGTTGTTCCTTATTTTATCGGTGTTTATTTCCACAATAGTGGAAACAAAAGTGCTCAAACAAAAAAGGCAGTTGAATTCCTCCCCTAGAACAGTTCAACCGTAATACCGATAATGCTAGGAATACGCATCAGTCCACCCTTAAGCATGTATTCGGTCGTACAGTGAAATAAAAGGAGTCTTTTCTTGACTGAACCACACGAATGAGGAACGCTCTACCAAGCTCTGTTTTTGCTTTGCATTATAATTCACAAACATTCAAAACCAACGTACATCGGCATCTCACCCTATTCTCTAATCCCTCACTTCCTTCACGAGAGCGCTGTGTTACTTCAAACGCATGCGAACAATGCGGGCGGGCTCATTAACCGATTTAAACAAACAAAACAAGGAACATAGGGAAAGGGTTCCCTATACCTATTCCTATCCCTCATAAATTGGGCGTAACAAAAATTTAAGTATGGGAAAATTGTTAAGAAGGATTTTTATGTTTTGTTATATAACATTTAAAGGATTTTATTGTAAAAACAAAGTTTTTGTAAAAAAAACTAAAAAAAGAATAGAGCATAATGTACGAGTATTCCAAATTTCAGCTCTCTCAAACATTGCTTTTTGGAAAACAAAAAGATTTTTTAACCAACGACCATACCACGTCGAGTTAATCGGTTCTCGTCAGATCACCGTAATTAAACGACGTTGGGCGCGGTTAGTACGTAGATGGGGTACCGTTTGAGAACAACCGCGTGTCGTTGGCCAGTCCCATATACAGAGTTGAGGTAGATAATATACGTGGTATCACAATGGACCTAAATTGTTCTAAGTGTGTTGGCTTCTGCCGACAGCCACATAAACCTAACCTAACCTAGTGCAAACTTTGGGTTTTCGAAAAAAATGTTTTTCGGAATTGTAAGCGTGTCAGTTGTCGGATTTTGAAAATGATTGATTATTTTGGGCCTCTCGAGAGAGTCGTTAAAATTTCAGCTTTCTAGTTCCAGTTGAAAACCATAATTTTTGTCGACGGACACACGAACGGACGGACATGTCTAGATTGACATTACTACCGATGCTGATCACGAATATAGTAACTATAAGGGGTCTACGGGCAATATTAAGGTTTGTTACAAACTATGCGTCAAAAGTAATATACCCTTAGAATAGGGTATAAAAACGACAAACGTGTTATCGATAAATTGTCTGAGTTCTTACTGTCTTCTTCAAATGAGAGACCCTACAAAACCCCGTCAAAAAGGTAATATCAATCAGCGTTCCCCTACAATCCCGAAAGAGAAGCAGGATCACACAAATACAACAACACCAGCATTTGATTGGATTCAGTGCCGAGTGATTTGAAATCGGTAGGCCTGCCTATATTTTTTGAGAGGTCAAACCGGTGAACCCCACAGGCAGACTAGTAGGGATGCAGAGAAGTGGGCGGTTTGTGATAACTTTATAGTAACGATGACAGTCTCTTCGATCAAGAAAAGAGATATTTTGTGGATGGAAATTACTCAGGAAATGAAAACAGTTTACCAATAATCCACAAAAAATAGAGGAATTAAAAAAACCGTTTTGGTTTTTCTTCATTCGGTGTGGGTTATGAACAGGTGTTATTGCATCGTTTCTGCAGCATTTAATATGGGCCTAGCCTTAGTACGAGTATGTTACAGAACGGCTTTATACGTAAACATAATACGTTTAATGTTTTTTTTTTTTTATTTTATAGGCACCATTAAGCAGGAATTTGTCCCGATAGTTCGTGCAGTATATGGGAACGCCATTTCCGTAGGTTGGGCGTATGTAGCTGATAGTCCAGTCATAGGGCATGTTCGAGCACGAACCAGGAGCATGATAAGGTCGTTGCCCTAAATATGACCTACGTTCTTTCTTCCACAGACCGCTGACACAATCATCATCGCGCCATCCAACCCACCATCAGTCCGTCATCCAATACTCCGTTGACGGCACATGTATGCACTGCACACTGCACATTCCATTTCTCGCAATGGACGTATACATTGTCGCCTATCACTAACGTCAGCCACATTCCTCACGATCACATATCGACACAAGAGTCGATGTGTTTATTATTTTTATTCCCACACAGCATTGTGACCCGATACTGCACGTCGTCGATGGGACGACTGTGGACAGTGGGCAGTCGGTTGCATAAATAAACACCACACTGCTGGCACAAAGATATTCAATTCTTAGAATATCTACAACATGCCAGAGCCACGAGTCGTGATGGTAATTACGGCGATCGGCACCCTTATCGTGTTGGGCAGATGGGTAGCCAAGGCATGTACGGGCGCAGTTGCTGGACACCCTACACCTCTGGGACTTGATGTGAGTTCTGATGACGCGGCGCTTGTGGATAAACAACTTGGTGGTTGGATGGAAATATTCTGAGAAGATTATTCACACTCAACTTTCATCTTCACGCGCAGCGGTCTAGTACGACGGAACGGTTCAAGTAAATTCAATAAAGTAGTGCATTATCAATTAACAAATAAAGAATAAAAGTAGTGAAAAGAAATAACTTGTCTTTATACCCTATTCTAAGGGTATATTAATTTTGACGCATAGTTTGTAACATACCTTAATATTGCCCGTAGACCCCTGAAAGTTACTATATTTATGATCAGCATCGACAGTAATGTCGATCTAGCCATGTCCGTCCGTCCGTCCGTCTGTCGGCAAAAATTAGGCCTTTCAACTGGACCTAGAGAGCTGAAATTTTAACCATATACTCTCTAGGATCTCGAAATAATCAAGTTTACGAATTTTTGAAATCCGCCCACAGACAAACTCAAAAAAAAAAATTTTGGAAAAAATAGAATTTTGAGCTAGAAAGCTGAAATTTTTTATATAAATGATCTATGACTCCTAAAACTGCTCGGGATAAAAAATTTTCAAAATCCGCCCACTGACACGCCCACAAATAAATGAAACAATTTTTTTGAAAATCCAAAGTTTGAGCTAGAGAGCTGAAATTAATAATATATACTCTCTATGGGCCCTTTATGCTCATGTGTAAATATTTTCAAAATCCGCCACACTGACATGCTAACAATTATTTTTTATTTTTTTTTTTGAAAATTCAAAGTTTGAGCTAGGGAGCTGAAATTTATAATATATACTCTCTAGGGGCCCTTTATTCTCATGTGTTAATTTTTTTAAATCCGTCTACTGACACGCCCACAATTAAATAAAACAATTTTATTGAAACTCCCAAGTTTGAGCTAGGGAGCGTTTTATTTTTGATAAAATCCTTTAAATGTTATATACCAACATATGTAGAGCGTTCTTAACAATTCAACCATACTTAGACTTTTGAGGGATAGAAATAAGAATAGGGTATCCAACAGTTCGCCCAAGCGGACTGTAGCCCGTCCCTATGTTTATACCCTATTCTAGGGGTATATTAATTTTGACGCATAGTTTGTAACATACCTTAATATTGCCCGTAGACCCCTAAAAGTTACTATATTTATGATCAGCATCGATAGTAATGTCGATCTAGCCATGTCCGTCCGTCCGTCCGTCCGTCCGTCCGTCGGCAAAAATTAGGCCTTTAAACTGGACCTAGAGAGCTGAAATTTTAACCATATACTCTCTAGGGTCCCGAAATAATCAAGTTTAAGAATTTTTGAAATCCGCCCACAGACACGCCCACAAACTCAAAAAAACAAAATTTTGGAAAAAATCGAATTTTGAGCTAGAGAGCTGAAATTTTTTATATATGATCTATGGCCCATAAAACTGATTGGGACATAAAATTTCCAAAATCCGCCCACTGACACGCCCACAATTAAATAAAACAAATTTTGGGAAAAATTGAATTTTGAGCTAGAAAGCTGAAATTTTTTATATATGATCTTTGGCCCATAAAACTGCTTGGGACATAAAATTTTCAAAATCCGCCCACTGACACGCCCACAATTAAATAAAATATTTTTTTTGAAAAACCAAAATTTGAGCTAGGGAGCTGAAATTTTTAATATATACTCTCTAGGGGCCCTTTATGCTCATGTGTAAATATTTTCAAAATCCGCCTACTGACACGCCCACAATTATTTTTTTTTTATTTTTGAAAGTACAAAGTTTGAGCTAGGGAGCTGAAATTTATAGTATATACTCTCTAGGTGCCCTTTATGCTCATACTTAAATTTTTTTTAAATCCGCCTACTGACACGCCCACAATTAAATAAAACAATTTTATTGAAAAACCAAAGTTTGAGCTAGGGAGCGTTTTTATTTACAAAAGCTTAGTTTTTTCGATAAAATCCTTTAAATTTTTGTCACGCCCACTTATGAGATATAGGAATAAGAATAGGGTATCCAACAGTTCGCCCAAGCGGACTGTAGCCCGCCCCTATGTTTTTCCTCTTGGTTCAGTTTCGTTGGTACAGTTTCGTTCCAATTCCTCTTGGTGCAACTCCTCTCGGCATTCATTACAGATTCACGCTCACAATCCAGGAGAGTTCGGAAGTTTAAATCCCCGACAGGGCATGCTTTCCTCCGCGAAGACTTGGATGAAGATTTGGTGCATGTGCCCAACCAAAACACCACCACACACCACCTCCGTATCGCTTTGTTGTTCTTAACCTTTTTAAAAGCTGAGTCATACTCTTCTTGACTTCGTTGTGGAATCGGTTCTTCATTGACTCGAGATGGGTTCTCTTCGTGCACTATTACTCTCTCTGTATGATACCCATTTAGCAGCCTGCTTGGTTGCCTTCGCTCTATCGAAAAGCTTGCGATCAGAGGCAGATTGAATAAAACTACCAGTGCTTTACTTGCAAACTTGCAACTATATGCCCAAGTAAAGCAAAGATTTGTAATATTAGCCGTGTTTTATAATCGCCAATGATTTCATATGCCAATGATATATTAATTTGTATGCTGTATGAACTGGCTATTCATCAGGATCAAATCTTACGATCTATAAATTAGTTCACACTTGTTCTCAATAGGTGTCTTATGTGCCAATGGGTTGCCATTTTATTCGTGAATCAATATGTTATACCAAAATTGAAATCATTTCACAAAGCCGAACATTATTTAACCATTTTTTAATCCATGAACAGCGCTGTATTGTTTTTCTTTACAACTTTAGATGTATTATCAAATAAAAAAAAAGGATTGGTCAATTTCAATGCATGTAGCTAGTGCATCTGCACATGTCATCATGTGAAAGAGCCACATTTAAATTTTTTTGAAATGTTTTTTTAAAATGTTAACTCCAGGCTAGATTTCAGATGGAAAATTCAGCTGTGCAAGTTTTCGTGGATCCATACTGTTTATTATCGTCGGCAGATCTGGGCTCTCATGACAATCAAGCGATAATAGTGAACGAGATCGTCGTCAGTTTGGTTCACGTAACTCTTCCATCATCGCACTTCGTATCAATATAAACCCGCAACTGCTGTCTGCGGCCCAACATGCGTACAATAAGGGTAAATCAGTGAAAACCGCCCTTCACTCATTGGTACGCACCATTGAATACTCAGTTCCTCACAAGGAATACACTATGGTTGCTTTCCTAGACATAGAAGGCGCTTTTAACAACGTAACATCTGCAATCGCAAATGCACTAACAGAACTGAATGCGGATGGCTCGCTTGGTGTATTGATCAATCTTTTGCCCTCAAGCAGGATTATCAACTCAAAAATGGGCGTTTCATCTGCTAGGAGGTCTGTCAGTAGAGGTACGTCACAAGGTGGTGTCCTCTCCCCCCTTCTGTGGAACTTGGTGGTGAATAAACTACTGATATGCCTGCAAGGAGAGAGCTGCACGGTGATTGCCTATGCGGATGACGTTGCTATTGCCGTCTCATGGAAATACCTCAATACTCTAACGGAATTCCTTCAAAATGCTCTCAACAAGCTGACAATTTGGGCAAAAAGCTGTGGGCTGGGGGTTAACCCTCATAAAACCGAACTTGTCCTCTTCTCCAGGAAATTTAAAATCCCTCATTTCGACCATCCCTCTATTAACCTTTAAGTTAAGCTGGAAACCCAATGTACAAGAAAGAGTAAGAAGAGCTGCAGTAGCACTTTTCTCTTGCTAAAAAGCCATCGGTAATAAGTGGGGCCTATAGCCCCGCATATCTCACTGGCTATACGTATCGGTAGTGAGACCGATTCTGACATACGGGGTGATTGTCTGGTGGACTGCTCTAGACAAAGCGGTAAACCGTGATAAGATGGAAGACATTTTATTTTGCCAAGCACTTCCCACGAACACTACTGGCGAGTGTTTCTACAACATGTTTTTGGAAAGCACTTGTGACTACAACATCGATTGGACAAAATGTATTGCTACTTGCAGCGATGGTGCCCAGGCTATGACTGGACGTAAAAGTGGGTTGATAGCGCGATTAAAATCAATCATGCCAAATGTCAGATGGATGCACTGTTTTCTTCACCGTCAAGCTCTTGCAGCCAAGTGTTTACCACCTGATTTGAATAACGTGCTCAAAAATGTCATCGAAGTTGTGAATTCGATCAAAGGTGATTGCATTTTAAACAATTTTGTTGAAAGTGCTTCTATTAGGTATTTAATTCTTTTAGGTAAAGCCTTACAAACTCGACTGTTCCGAAAAATTTGTGAAGATATGGGTTCACTTCACCAAAATCTTCTGTTTCACACAGATGTAAGATGGCTTTCTAGAGGAAAGGTTTTGACGAGGGTTCTGGAGCTTAAAGACGAATTGCTAATGTACTTGCAAGGTGAAAAATCACAATATGCCGACTTTTTCTGTGATCCCGTTTGGCTTTTAAAACTAGCATATCTTACTGATATCTTCGAACATATGAATGTTTTAAATAAGAGCCTCCAAGGACGTGAAGAAAATATCATAACAGCCAAAGATAAAATCAATGTATTTATAAAAAAAATTGCTTTATGGATCATTTCTCTACAAAAAATGGTGTTTGAATCGTTTCCCTCCATTCAAAAGATTGTTCAAGAGATTTCATATGATCAAACACTGAATGTTGGTGCTTATATCCCTGATATGATTATTGGCCTAGAGACCTAACAAAATCGGCTTATAAGTTACTTTCCTGACGAATCTGAAATTGACAATAAGCGAAGGTGGATCCTTAATCCGTTTCTTGATATGTGCAGTGCATACATTCAGCTGACCTTAATATGCAAGTGAAGGAAAAACTCATTGAACTTTCTGCTGATGGAATGCTAAAAATCGAGTTCCATTCGCAGACCATAGACGTTTTCTGGATGAAAAGAAGGAACGAGTATCCAGATCTTGCAAGATAAGCTCTCAGGTTATTAGTACCGTTTGCTACGTCCTACCTATGTGAGCTTACGTTTTCTTCAATGTTGAACTTTAAGATTAAGGCCAGAAATAGACTGGAACTGGAAGACGATTTAATAGTTTGCGTTTCCAAAATAACTCCACGGTTTGACAAATTAGTCAATAAAAAACAAGCCCACCTCAGTCACTAGTATATACAAAAACACATAATATTATGAAATCAAAAAGAAACTGAACTTTATGTTTTTAGTATTATTTTTTATTTTGAAACTCGCGACCCCCTAACATTTTGTCCGCGACCCCCTTGGGGATCGCGACCCGCACTTTGAAAAACACTGGATTAAATGGTCTAGCATTTTCTTCAAATTTAAATTAAAAAATTCTGTTTTCCAGTCAACAGTTGCAAGATAATTATCAAGTTCAATGAAATTTGATTTTAAGAAGTTAAATGATCTAGGATTGTTGCAATTGGGTTTTAAATAATTATACGTTTGGATTTCAATATATAATTCTTTATGGTGGATTGAATTATTTAGCAATTTTAATGGAACGATATCAGTGATTGATACGTTCGACTCATCTTGTGTTGTAAAAATAAGATCGAGGATTTTATCTAAATCATTAACAATACTATTAATTTGATATACTCGTAAGTTCAAAGCAAGTGAATGATCAATAAAAGTTATTTCAAAATCTCTTTTTAAATTACAAGGAATAAGCATATTTTCACTGAAAGAATAAGACCACTTTATATCAGCCAAGTTAAAATCGCCAACAATAAATATATTATGCAGATCATTATTTAAGTTATCAACAAAATTTATGTTGGCAAGATGTTTTTCATAAAGTTCAATATTACTTTTTGGCGGTATATAACTTACGATAGCATTCATTACGAAGCCAGGTTCAAGGCTGATGGATATACAAACTTGTTCAATATCGGTGATAGGCGTAATAGATTGACATTTCAAGTATGAGCGAACCGCCACAAGTAGTCCACCTTCACGATCTCCAGCAGAAACACAAGGATCTCCCCGGAAAACCACATATGAATTGCCATCAAAAATTTCCGAATCAGAGATTCAAAAATTATGATTACATCATAGTCGATATTACTGGTAGCAAGGTACAGCGAAGAAATTTTCGTACAAATTCCACTGGAATTATGATAATATACTTTCAAACAATCGGACTTTGATGGAGATCCTTTTTGACTAATACATAATCTCTTGACTCATATTTTGTTGGCTGTTGTCGTTTCTTATCTACATACTTTTTATTATAAGCCTGAGCTTGTTCTTGTGTTAAAACTGTTTCTTGTCTTTTCTGTTTGTGACTCTTCTGAACTATCTTTTGTTTAACTTCTACTAAGTTGTCTCTAAGTTCGTCTATCATTTTTCTGTTTTGATTTACCCCAAAAAGCATTACGCTTGGACGTTTTTCTATCAATTTTTGTTTAAGTATTTCAAATAACCTTAGTTCTTCTGCGCCAAAATGAAATAATTTGTTTTTTCTTGTAAGATCGTAAAGACGTTTAGCTAAAATTAAAAAGTTTTTCACGAACCTACGAAAATGTGAACATAAGCATAAAAAGCTTTGAACTGAATATACATTCTGTGGTAGGGGAAAATGTTTGATTGACTCGAACCCCTCATCGTCTGCTTGTATACCTTCACCAGGAATAGTATAACCCCGATTTTTTATTTTTGCTCGAAGAAATCCGCACTTGTCTAACCTTAGCTCTACTTTGTTTAAAACTCTACAGTCTATGCACATCCTAAGGTCTCTAGTTTTTTTCTTTACCAACACTATAGGAGAAACAAACTCCGACTCACTTGTTCTAATGTAGCCTTTTTTCTAAACATTCGTCTAACAATTTATTTAATTCTGACTTCTCTGTGTATGACAACCTACGAAGCGGCCCATAAAAAGGTTTAGCAGAATTCAAATTCAACTTCATCTCTGTTTTTATACCCTATTCTAGGGGTATATTAATTTTGACGCATAGTTTGTAACATACCTTAATATTGCCCGTAGACCCCTAAAAGTTACTATATTTATGATCAGCATCGATAGTAATGTCGATCTAGCCATGTCCGTCCGTCGGCAAAAATTAGGCCTTTAAACTGGACCTAGAGAGCTGAAATTTTAACCATATACTCTCTAGAGTCCCGAAATAATCAAGTTTAAGAATTTTTGAAATCCGCCCACGGACACGCCCACAAACTCAAAAAAACAAAATTTTGGAAAAAATCGAATTTTGAGCTAGAGAGCTGAAATTTTTTGTATATGATCTATGGCCCATAAAACTAATTGGGACAAAAAAATCTCAAAATCCGCCCACTGACACGCCCACAATTAAATAAAACAAATTTTGGGAAAAATTGAATTTTGAGCTAGAAAGCTGAAATTTTTTATATTTGATCTTTGGCCCATAAAACTGCTTGGGACATAAAATTTTCAAAATCCGCCCACTGACACGCCCACAATAAAATAAAATATTTTTTTTGAAAAACCAAAATTTGAGCTAGGGAGCTGAAATTTTTAATATATACTCTCTAGGGGCCCTTTATGCTCATGTGTAAATATTTTCAAAATCCGCCTACTGACACGCCCACAATTATTTTTTTTTATTTTTGAAAGTCCAAAGTTTGAGCTAGGGAGCTGAAATTTATAGTATATACTCTCTAGGTGCCCTTTATGCTCATACTTACATTTTTTTTAAATCCGCCTACTGACACGCCCACAATTAAATAAAACAATTTTATTGAAAAACCAAAGTTTGAGCTAGGGAGCGTTTTTATTTACAAAAGCTTAGTTTTTTCGATAAAATCCTTTAAATTTTTGTCACGCCCACTTATGAGATATAGGAATAAGAATAGGGTATCCAACAGTTCGCCCAAGCGGACTGTAGCCCGCCCCTATGTTTACTAATGGTTCTACCGGACGACGAGGCACCAAATAACAATTTTTGTAAATGACACGTAAATATTTTTGTGTTGCATAATTTATATTTTGTAAAATTGTTAAAGTTTCTTCCTCGCAAACGTTAGGATTACAATCGATCATTAGTAAAGATTTTTCAGAACTTTTGTCTTTTACTTTATCACATTTTACATTGTTTTTTGTCATACGACTTTTATTTACTATTAATTCGTTTACGTTTTGGCAATAAACTGACTTGTTAATATTTTCTTTATATTTTCCATTATTTTGTTTAACTTTATACATATCGTTGTTTTCACTGTCGTTGTTATAAATTGAAACTAACTTAAAATTACCAGCTTTCAAAAAACTTCTTCCCAGAACCACCTTATCCGATGTCCGAAGTGAATGCGACCGATCTTTGAAATTATTCACCACGTATTCCATAAATTTATCTTCTTCGACGCCCATTCCATTTGGCAGCACCACCTTCTCGTTGTAATAATCGTGGAACGTTTCGTTGTATTGCCATTTTCGTGCTTCGAATTTTCGCCTCATTATACCATATTCTAGGGGTATATTAATTTTGACGCATAGTTTGTAACATACCTTAATATTGCCCGTAGACCCCTAAAAGTTACTATATTTATGATCAGCATCGATAGTAATGTCGATCTAGCCATGTCCGTCCGTCCGTCCGTCCGTCGGCAAAAATTAGGCCTTTAAACTGGACCTAGAGAGCTGAAATTTTAACCATATACTCTCTAGGGTCCCGAAATAATCAAGTTTACGAATTTTTGAAATCCGCCCACAGACACGCCCACAAACTCAAAAAAACAAAATTTTGGAAAAAATCGAATTTTGAGCTAGGAAGCTGAAATTTTTTATATATGATCTATGACTCCTAAAACTGCTCGGGATATACAATTTTCAAAATCCGCCCACTGCCACGCCCACAAAAAAATAAAACAATTTTATTGAAAAACCAAAATTTGAGCTAGGGAGGAAATTTTTAATATATACTCTCTAGGGGCCCTTTAAGCTCATGTAGAAATATTTTCAAAATCCGCCCACTGACACGCCCAAAAATAAATAAAACAATTTTTTTGAAAATCCAAAGTTTGAGCTAGGGATCTGAAATTTATAATATATACTTTCTAGGGGCCCTTTAAGCTCATGTATAAATATTTTCAAAATCCGCCCACTGACACGCCCACAAATAAATAAAACAATTTTTTTGAAAATCCAAAGTTTGAGCTAGGGAGCTGAAATTTATAATATATACTCTCTAGGGGCCCTTTATGCTCATGTGTTAATTTTTTTTTAAATCCGCCTACTGACACGCCCACAATTAAATAAAACAATTTTATTGAAACACCCAAGTTTGAGCTAGGGAGCGTTTTTTTTGATAAAATCCTTTAAATGTTATATAACAAAATATGTAGAGCGTTCTTAACAATTTAACCATACTTAGACTTTTGTCACGCCCACTTATGAGGGATAGGAATAAGAATAGGGTATCCAACAGTTCGCCCAAGCGGACTGTAGCCCGTCCCTATGTTTTTTAGTTTGTTTTCTTTGTTGCCAAATATCTCCGTCATCTCACGGAGCAAATCATCAAGATGTTGGTCAGCAAAATTCGGTTTTGAGAATAACCACTGTTGGCCCTTCCCCTTGAACTTGTTGACTAGTAATTTTTGCAGGATATTTTTTTCGACGTTGTATACTTTCTCTGCGCTTCTGAGTTGTGCTAACCAAATTTCAAAGTTTATTCCACCATCGTAATCGGGCAGCATATCTTTGTAAGCGTTGTATTTTCTCTCTGCTTTGTCATCTGTGTCTTCGTTTCGTTGCTTATCATTGTCGTTCGTTTTTATACCCTATTCTAGGGGTATATTAATTTTGACGCATAGTTTGTAACATACCTTAATATTGCCCGTAGACCCCTAAAAGTTACTATATTTATGATCAGCATCGATAGTAATGTCGATCTAGCCATGTCCGTCCGTCCGCCCGTCCGTCCGTCGGCAAAAATTAGGCCTTTTAACTGGACCTAGAGAGCTGAAATTTTAACCATATACTCTCTAGGGTCCCGAAATAATCAAGTTTACGATTTTTTGAAATCCGCCCACAAACTCAAAAAAACAAAATTTTGGAAAAAATCGAATTTTGAGCTAGAAAGCTGAAATTTTTTATATATGATCTATGATTCCTAAAACTGCTCGGGATAAAAAATTTTCAAAATCCGCCGACTGATACGCCCACAAATAAATAAAACAATTTTTTTGAAAATCCAAAGTTTGAGCTAGGGAGCTGAAATTTATAATATACACTCTCTATGGGCCCTTTATGCTCATGTGTAAACATTTTCAAAAAAAAAACATTTTTTTTGAAAATTCAAAGTGAGCTAGGGAGCTGAAATTTATAATATATACTCTCTAGGGGCCCTTTATGCTCATGTGTTAATTTTTTTTAAATCCGCCTACTGACACGCCCACAATTAAATAAAACAATTTTATTGAAACACCCAAGTTTGAGCTAGGGAGCGTTTTTTTTGATAAAATCCTTTAAATGTTATATAACAAAATATGTAAAGCGTTCTTAACAATTCAACCATACTTAGACTTTTGTCATGCCCATTTATGAGGGATAGGAATAAGAATAGGGTATCCAACAGTTCGCCCAAACGGACTGTAGCCCGTCCCTATGTTTTCCTCTTCAATCGTTTGTGTTCTCTCCAAATCCATCTGTTGTTTTAAGAATTCTTTTTCTCTGGCTAGTAATTCTTTTTCTTTTTTTATTAAATTTAACTATCTCATTAGGAGTTCATTTTCCTTCATTAACGTTGACTGCACACCACCACTATGACAACTCATTCTCCTCCTCATCGTTGTCGTTATTCTCGTTGTTGTCATCATCATCGTTGTCGTCGCCGCCGTCTTTTTCATTTTCGTTGTTTTCGTCTTCTCGCTCGTCTTCGTTGTTTTCATTGTTTTTCTTTTCGTTGTCTGAATTTTTTGCGATGTCGTTGTTTGCGTTGGGTTTTTCTCCATGGTCTTCTGTGGGTATGCCGTTAAGACGCAAAAGTAATTTCAATTTGGTCCCGTTGCAGCCATTCGCGCAGCTGGGTCATTGAGAATTCACTTTATTCAAACGAAGTGCTCATAGCGACTATGGTTTTATGAACTTTTTAGGGGGGAAAAAAAAGTTCACAGCACCAGGTAACAGCCGGAGAAAGAGAAAAAAAAATATAGAGGGCAAGTAAGAGACGCGCACACGATTGTTCACGATCAGATACAGCGCTTTTTTTTTGACTGTTTATTAAGCTATTAGGGCTGTATCCCACTTCTGAGGTTTTAGACGCTTGGTCTCAAAAAAACACGACTCGTTCGTTTTGAGGTTGGTCAAAGACTAACTCTTTGCCTCTTTCTTTATTCTTTCTTTCTTTTACTTATTCTATTATCACATATTATTGCATCAGTGTGGCCACTGTGCTTAATTACTATATTAACTACTACAATTGGGCTTAATTACTACATTAACTACTACAATACATCCGTGGGCCTGTCACTGGCCTAAGTGTGTCGGCCTCAGCCGACTGCCACTACAACCTAACCTAACCTAACATAAATGCTTATAAGTATTTGAGCGAATTTTATCTCTTGCAATTTTTTTTTTGCGTGTAGCTAGGTGAAAATCGTTGAAATACATCGCTTGCGAACTTTGCGATAGTGTGGGACTTGAAATACTCACTAAAAACACCCAGGGAAGGCATGATGTTACCATCCTTCCAGTAATCGCACCTAGTCGTCAGACTAATCAGCAATTTTATTCTAATATTGACTTATGTACTTATGTACTATTTTGAGAAACTAACTTTGGTTTGTTACCTTTTTGTTTTTAGTTCATTGTCACTGTGTTCGTGTGATTATGTTGTTACATATATATTTCTTTCATTTTTACCTATTTAGCTAGTTAAAAGGTATAATACTACGTAATCGTTTAACTAAATTGTTGGTATTAAGTAGTTATGAACCTCGTCCTCTACCTACTCCTGCTAGTTCCGCAAATTTATTGCGGTTGAAGGTTATCGGGCTAAGTCGGAAGGTTTAGTTCGTCTTAATAGCCGCAATAAATTTGTTTCTTCTAGAATTTCAAGGATAGAGTTATTGACCTCTCCTAATAAACGATTTCTATGCTTTAGAGCGCAATATCTAGTTTCTTCCTTAACCGTGGGAATTCCGAGATCTCTATGGAGATCTTCGTTTCTAATGTACCACGGTGCATTGACGAATGATCTTATCACTTTATTTTGAAAAGTTTGTAATGTATTTATATTTGATGCACTGGAACAACCCCATAGTTGTATACCATACGTCCACACGGGCTTTAGCACTGGCTTATATAATAAAAGCGTGTTCTCGAGGCCAAGCCTGGAATATTTTCCGAGTAACCGATAAAGTTTTCTATATTTGTTCTTAAGTTCTTCGCATTTCTTTTTTACATGCGACTTCCATTTCAACTTTTCGTCGAGAGTCATTCCAAAATATTTGGCCTCATTTGCAAACGGAACTTGGACCGTATTTATAAAAACAGGCAAATTATTTGATGTTTATATGTAAAATCCACGTGGACCGATTTTGATTCGTTATGAGCGATCCTCCATGATTTTGTCTATTCATTGACCCGGTTAAGCGCGCCTTGTATTGTTTTGTTGTGTCTTGGTCGTCGGCCAACGACCATACCACGTCGAGTTAATCGGTTCTCGTCAGATCACCGAAATTAAACGACGTTGGGCGCGGTTAGTACGTAGATGGGGGACCGTTTGAGAACAACCGCGTGTCGTTGGCCAGTCCCATCTACAGAGTTGATTTAGATAATTATACGTGGTATCAGAATGGACCTAAATTGGTCTAAGTGTGTCGGCTTCTGCCGACAGCCACCTACACCTAACCTAACCTAACCTTGGTCGTTGTACCAACTGCTAGTATAGCAGTGTTGTCGGCGAACATGGCTACTGTAGTACCTTCGGTTTGCGGTATATCACAAGTAAATAACAGGTACAAAATGGCCCAAGAACGCTTCCTTGCGGCACACCTCGCTTATTTCTTTAAACTCTGAGTGTTCGTTTCCGTGTTTGACACGAAAGAGTCTTTTCTGTAAACAGGATTCTATTATTTTATACAACTGTTCGGGAGAACTTGTCTTAATTTGAGCTTGAGGCCTTCATGCCACACCTCATCAAGTGCTTGCGAAACATCCAAGAATACGGCAGAGCAGATTTTATTTTCTTCGAGAGCTTTCTCAATTACGTCAGTTATCCGATGCACTTGATCATTCGTTGAATGTTTGCTTCTGAACCCGAACTGGTGCGGTCAGGTATGACACGGTTTTCTTCTATAGTTGTTTGTAAGCGTCTGAATAATATCCTCTCAAAGCTTTGGAAATTATTGGGAGAAGCGATATGGGTCTATAAGACTTCTTTTAATTAGGTGGTTTACCTGGTTTTAAGACCATAATGACTTCCGCGACTTTCCTTTGTCTCTTGCTATTTTGACATAATTTTCTATTTTGTTAATAACCATTTTTTGTTTCGCTCTCGAAGTTGCATTTTTCAATGTGCTTGAGTCGACTTTAAACGCTGAAGTTCTCGCTCCTGTCAAAGTCGAAGTCAAAGTTGAAGTGTTGATCTGTTTCTACCATATAGGAAATCTAAATCCCAGAGCACTCAGACTCGGTAAATGTCAATTGTACTCCCCGGCAGAAATCCTATTTTTGGTGTATAGGTTGGAGAAAACAAGGTGTCATTCGTTTCTCTCCATTAATGGGTGGCGTATGTTGTTGTACCCCATGGAGATTGAACCTGCTCCGAACGGGTCTCAGTCTAACACACTAATCTCTACACCGTCGCAACCCGCAATCACTCATACACTGGATCTGAAACTTGTTTGTAGATTAAAGACATTAATGTGCAAAATGAAAATTGCCCTGATTTAATTTTCCATTAACCATTATTGCTAAAAAATTCAAACAAAACAGCAAAATCATAAATAAAATAGTTTTTGACATATTTTCAATCAGCTGCAGCTGCATTAAGCATTATTTGATTATGGAGATAAAACTGATAAGACTGTATTCTATTTAATTTTTATTATTTTTTTTAATTATAAGAAAAAATAATCTTTATTAGTTCTTTTTCAATATCTTTGGGGTCTTTTATTCTGCATTCACTTATTTAATATATAACAATTCACTTAATTCAAGGACTTCGTCGTTCTAAGTAAATTTCTTTACAAGAATTACATTTTGAATATTGGAAGCAATATCAAGAGCAATTCTAAATCGTTCTGGTCCTTTATGAATTCCAAACGTAAATCAGTGGGTATTCCAAACGTTATGTCATTTAGAGGAGTTGAATCTTCGGATGTAGGCTCAACTGTAGAATTATTTGCAAATTTCTTTGAATCTGTTTATTCAAAATCGCTATTTAATAACAACTCCTCAATGAATGTTATAAGTAAGATCAATATTGGATCCATCGAATTGAGCTGTGATGATTTAACTTCAGCACTAAATTCACTCAAGCCTAATGTTAGTCCTGGACCTGACGGAATACCTGGAACAGTACTTAAACATTGTTGCAACTCGATTTCCATTCCATTACTTATTATTTTTAATAAGTCACTTCAGGAAGGAGTATTCCTGGATGAATGGAAACTTTCCTATCTAGTCCCCATTCATAAATCAGGGTCTAAGAATATTATAGATAATTATAGAGGTATTTGTAAACTCTCTGTAATTCCCAAGTTGTTTGAAAGCTTGGTGAAAAACAGACTGCATTTTATTACGAAGGAGTTCCTATCTGAAGCTCAGCATGGCTTTGTCTCTGGGAGATCTACTGTTACCAATCTGACTTATTTTACATCGTATGTGACTAACGCCATTGAAGATAAATTCCAGGTCGATGCAATTTACACAGACTTTAGTAACCACCAAATATTACTGAAAAAGCTTCAAATATTAGGTTTCCATTCCCAACTCCTTGATTGGTTATCATCGTATCTGATTGGTAGAACGCAAATAGTTCAGATTAGTAATAAGTGTTCCAAGTCAATAAATTGTACATCAGGCGTTCCTCAAGGTAGCCACCTGGGTCCGCTCCTATTCATACTTTTCATTGACGATATTCTAAAAGTGTTTAAATACTCGTATTGTGAATGTCTGTTATATGCAGATGATCTGAAGCTGTTTCTAAAAATTAAAAGCTTAGAAGATTGTCATCTGATTCAATCGGATTTAAACTCTCTGGCAACCTGGTGTAATACAAATGGACTCAAACTAAATTATAGTAAGTGTAACGCGATTTCTTTTCACAAAAAATCGTTCAATTTGTTGTATGCCTACAATATTGAATCCAATTCTATTTGCCGAGTCTCAATTGTCAAGGACTTAGGTATATTACTTGACTCCTCTTTTTCGTTTAAAAGCCATTTTGATTATTTAGTCACCAGAGCTAACTCGTTGGTTGGTTTCATTAAGCGCAATTGTAAGGATTTTAGAGACCCGTACGTCCTACTATCTTTATATATTTCTCTCGTTAGATCGCTTTTGGATTACGCAGATGTGATATGGTGCCCCGCATTTAAGGTGCACTCAGACCGGGTTGAAAAGATTCAACAGACTCGTTTTCTATTACACGAAATCAAGCCGTAATGGCAATATGCACCGCTAAGCGTGAATTATTCTCCAATCGATTAAATCCGTCGCTGAGTGGACGAAAACTTTTGAAAAATCTTTGTCAAATAGGAGTCACCAAGAGCAAAACCAGTTCTGTGGATGAGATTGATTGCAATGAACTCAACCGAAAATTCGTTGCACTTCCGGCGCCTAGTTGCAAGTCTTCTTTCGATAAAATCGAATGCCGTTGGACTTGATGAAATGCACCCCACTTTCCTCAAATTAATATTACCAATAGTTTTACCATACATAACGCATATTTTTAACTCTATTTAAACAACAGGTGTATATCCGGCACAGTGGAAAAAAGTACTACCCATCCCAAAAAGTTCCAAAGCTAATGAATGTAGGCCCATTGCGATCTTACCTTACTTATCTAAAGTCTTTGAAAGAATTTTGCAAAATCAAATGACCGTATATCTCGGTCGTTCAAATTTGTTGACATCTAAGCAATCTGGTTTTCGAAAAGGTCATAGTTGTATCACAACGCTATTAAGCGTTACCGAAGATCTGCGACAAGCCATGGATAAAAATTATATTAATTTTCTAACGCTTTTATACTTTTCAAAGGCTTTCGACATGGTTGACCACTCCATTTTATGTAGAAAACTTCTCCGACACTTCAACTTTTCATCCCTTATGTGCTCCTACCTCACAGATCGAATGCAGGCAGTTGAGTCAAACAACAAATTGTTAGATCTCCTACCAACCTTACGTGGGGTCCCACAATCCTTGGCCCACTTTTGTTCTCGCTCTACGTAAACGAATTCCCATATATTCCTAAATATTGTTCAATTCAAATGTATGCCGATGATGTGCAAATGTATTTAAGTTGTCCACTCGGTCTTATTCAGCACGAAATAAGCTGCATTAACGAAGCTCTTGCAGACATTGCATGCTGGTGTCGGCAGAATGGGTTGTTACTAAACCCTGAGAAGTCTATGTGTCTTGTTATATCCAAAAAAATTGCCAACCTCACGTACTTTCCTCCTGTAAGCTTGAATAACACTTCTGTAGAATATGTCGAAACCGCAAAAAACTTCGGCATGGTGTTTAACCGCAGATTAACCTGGAACAACCATATAAATACAGTTGTGGGTAAAACATATGGTATTCTTCGTACCATGTGGGTCACACAATCCTTCACTCATTTGAGAGTGCTTTTGGCGAAAACGCTGGTCGTACCCACATCCACAATGGCCTACGGTTGCGAAATATATGCCAATTGTGACTCTGTGAGCAAACGAAGACTTAACGTTGCATTTAATAGTCTAATTCGCTATATTTTCGGCCTAAGTCGATACGAGAGTGTGTCTTCTTTCTCTAAACAGCTTCTCATTCTGCCCTAGCGAGGTAACCGTCGGAACGGAAAATTCTCCGCATTGCATACTCCTTCGGAGACTCAAATTGCCTTCGAGGTGTCTGTCATCGGAGGGAAATAATATATAATTGCGATGGCGCATCGCGTCGCATTGATTCGACATGCGACAGACTTAAAGTTCTAAAAGACATGTGCAAAGTACATTTAAATATCGATAAGTCAATATGTCTGTCGATACTTATATATAATGAAGACTTAACGAGCTTTAAATTATCATATATCAATAAAGGTAGTTTGATTTCATAGTTTTTAACAAGAAAGGATGTCACTTTGCCAATAAATTAACTAGCCAGGGTTAACTAGAACACAATTCAATTTTTATTTAAAATATATCGATTCAGTCAAATATCGATATATTTTCGAAAGTACCATCTCTATAATTCAAACATATGTAATTACCGAGTTGTCAAAAGATGAAAACAATTCCATTTAAAAGTCAAAAAAAGCAGTGTGTTTTGATAGTCCTCATTATGCATTTGCTTTTTCCGTCTTCAATTTGAGACATCAATCGGCGGTCTTCATTTTGTGTTGTGTGATTGTAGCATTACGTTTATTTACATTTATTTGTACTTTAATTTGTTGTGGTAGATTTTGTAAAATGAATTCTGAGTGAAAAGTGTCAAGCTACGGCTGATGTGTGACGGTCTGGAGGCACACTTTGAAGTGTTCTTCTCGACCGCAACGATTCGTGGAAGAGACAGTGTGGGAAGTTTCCTGATAAGCAGAAGACGATAAAAACGAGGGTAGAAGTGGAGTGTAGCAGAATTGGCAAGGTGAGGATTCTCATTGCAACCGATGTTGCTTCCAGAGGACTTGATATCGAGGATATAACGTAAGTAATTCATAATGTTGACTTGCAGATTAATAAATTCATCATTCCATAGATATGTTATCAACTGTGATTTCCCCTGCAACATCGAGGAGTACGTGCAACGTGTTGGTCGTACAGGTCGTGCGGGTCGCCTTGGTACGTCGTCGAGTTTCTTCACGCGTTCTGGTTGGGGTTCGTCGAAAGAGTTGATTAAGATCTTAGAAGCTGACCAAGAGGTACCTGACTAACTGAGGGATACTGCTCGCCGTTTCCAGGTAATGAAAGACAAGCGTGCATGTGAAATGGAACAGTTTGGCGCCCGCGGTGGAGGTAGTCGTGATTTTGGCTACGGAGGAGGGGGATTCGGTGGAGGACGATCAGGAGGTGGCAGAAATAGATACTAAAGCTTATTGTTAGTTGCATTTGAATTTATTTATTTCGTTTTTTACTTTCTAACGGTAAATAAAATATATATTTATCAAAATGATCATGTAAAAATCATTGAAGTTAGTGAATTGGAACCGCTCAACTTGGTAAGTCAATAGCAGAGTTGCACAAGTTAGTTTAACTAATAACTAAAAAGCTACAACTAAATTAGCTGTAGTTTCTTTGAACGTACATAACTAAACAAATTTTGGAAATTTAAATTAGTTATTAGTTGCGAAGTGCAACTATGTAAGCGTGTTTAGTTGTGAAAAATTAGTTGCCAGAGTGTAACTAACAATAATTAGGTCCTTGGAGCACTAAATAAGGTCCTTAAGCCCGAAAAAAACATTTTTTTCTAAAACTCCTACAAAACCGCGCAGTATATTATGTTCAATGTTATTTGACTAGCAGATCCTTGGGACAATAAAAAAGGTCCTTAAAAGTAGAAAAAAGGATATCTTTCCAAAATGCCGTTAGAATCCACACGGTATATCTGTGTTCAGTGTTATTTGACTAAGCGGTCCTTGCAACAACAAAAAAGGTCCTTAACAGTCGAAACCAGGATATTTTTCCAAAATGTTTGTTGTTCCTAGGACCATTTATTCAAAAACCATTGAACTCATATATACCGTGCCGTTTCTAAAGAAATTTTTGGAAAATAACATTTTTCGGGTTTAAAGGACCTTTATTGTGGCTCCAAGGACCTCTTTGTAAAATAACCTGATGTAAAATAAAAGGGACATTCAATCAATTTTTATTTGCATAATAAATCCCAATAAATTATCACCATTACCTATAGCAAAATTAAATTTTTATTCAAAAAATGCGTGCATCGAAAAACCAATTTACAAGGTGTTTACATAAAAAAAACAACAAATTCCGCAACAAAATGTTGGCGGACGATTTCGGAAAAAAACTTGTGTGTCAAAATGTCAAAAACAGGAAAACTTCAAACACTTCATCGTACTACAACGCATACCGCCAGTGTGCGTTAGATTTTGGGGGAAAAATTTTCGATCCGTCGGAACGGAATTAACTTCAAGCTAATATTCTCCGATTCGGACGATTTCGGAGAATTTTCCGTTCCGACGGTTACCTCGCTAGGGCCCATTATATTTTTTGAAAACTTTCTCAAGTTCCGCACCCTAACGATGCTCTTCAACATTCTGCTTAATCGTCAACCCCAACAACTTCATGAAATCATTAGAATGGCAACTTCACAAAGGTCCAGAATGCTTATCCATCCGCATTCCGCACCATTCTTCCCTTACATCACAGCGTCAGTTTTTTGTATATTCCATCCGCTTATGGAAGATGCTGCGAGTTTTAAGAGCAAAATCAGGCTTTATTTTTCCCAATAATCTTTTTCTTTTCTCTTTTCTCTTTTCTCTTTCTCCATTTCTTTTTTTCTTTTTTTTTACTACTTTCTACTTTCCCCTTTTTCTTTTCTTCCCTGTTTAGTCGTATATCCTTATGCTTCTATATTGATTATGATTGCCAATCTTTGTCAAATATCTTTAAAAATGCAATTGTTTTACTCGAGCTTTCTCATTTTTTTTCAAATTGTAACTTAGCACTAGATTATAAGACAATATGTCTTAATGTGCATAGGAATTTAATGAATAAATAAATAAATATAATCGACAAATACAGGACGTCAGCTGTCAAACTCCATAGTAAAATCAAATGCGATACCTGATGGCGATACAATACAGATAATGAACGTCCAATCCTCAATTGGGTGTCTTTTCATCCTCACTTTTGGTTGTTCTCGTTTATCGTGTAAAATTTTTCTGGCTATAAAACGCGCCGTATGTATATCAAAATATAACCATTCCTTTAAAACATCACGGTGAGATATTTGTCTTTTGTTGTAATCACAAATAAGCCGAAAATCAGAACCTATAGGTAAGTAATGGAAAATAATCATTCGGCGACTTTGGGAAGCCGTGAATCTGTACTGTAAATCTATGCCTCCACTTCATATGGTAGAATTGCTGTTTTTTCATTCAACCTTTAAATAGAAATTTGCGAAACTTGTCAGAGGAACTGCACATAAATAAAACTGTAGGTTCTTGATTTTATTG
The DNA here is from genome assembly GCA_949715645.1 of Portevinia maculata. Taxonomy (NCBI): domain Eukaryota; kingdom Metazoa; phylum Arthropoda; class Insecta; order Diptera; family Syrphidae; genus Portevinia; species Portevinia maculata. Next base: position 76,875,419 of record OX454527.1, read on the forward strand.
GTCTTTCTACTCTTGTAATAATTTATAGGACAACCCCATCACTAATAAATTTTTGAGCAAAATTTTGAGCATTGAATAATTGCGAATAAAAACTCCGGGTTTAATAATAATAATAACGGGATTCTGACTCGTGTACATTCTCTGCTTAAGACACAGCAGACTTCCATCCACAGCGATACTTGTCAATTTACTTCCAATTTTCCACACCATGCGCTCTTGCAATCGCGATGTCTTGGTCCTTAAAATAGAGGTTCGGTCTTCTTTGTTTCTAGAAGGAGGGGACTGAGAGTCGGAGATCCTATTATCGGAAATAGTAATGTATATTCGCTAGATGTGCCCGAGCCAATGTAGTCGATGTGCCTTAGCTTATTGGGCTAATTCAAAATCTTGGTACAGCGCATAGAGTTCGCGATTGTGACTTCTTCTCCTGACTTGACTTGACCCTTCTCGAATACAATACCAAATCTCCTAAAAAGAATTTTTCTTTTAAGTAGTTGAATGCGATCAAGAAAACTAAACTTAATATTGCTACCTGTTTAGCGACAAAACAGATTTTGCCATTGCTGGATATGAAACGTTCTAAGTGTTTCATCTCTCTAGGGAGGCATGCAACTAGGCTTGGGGTCTAAGAAATTATATAAACAAATATTAGGCATAAACGGCTCATCCATGGTCTAAAACCTAGCTTCTCCAACTTGCTTGTACGAATTGAATGGGTTGGCGTCTACTGAAAAGATTTTTCCAGAAGCTGCGTGGACAAGGAGAAGGCAGAGACTATTCTCCACCTTCTCCTAACATGTCCCGCTTTCTCTCAAAGACAAACACTCCATCTGGGAGCTTTCTTCTAAACGCTATAACTGGTTCAACGAGGAGGGTGGAGACAGATCCACGTGGTATCGCAATGGTCTCCACCGATTGCCATTTCAACCTATCCTTACCTAAGTCATCTTGAACAGTATTAAAATTTGAAACGTTTATGGGCAGCATCAAAGTAGTAGAACATTTGAATAATGGAAGCAGACCGGATGATAAAAGTGATGCGAAATGGCTGTAAAAACAATTGACAAGCACTTATACGAGGGCGGGTCCATAAGTCCGTGACTTTTGGAATAAAACACAGATTTTTTGATAAAAAAATTTTTCATTTTTAACGTAGTCTCCCTTGAGCTCTATAAACTTTGTCCAACGCTTCTCCAATTTTTTTATCCCTTCCAAAAAAAAATGATTTGTCGAGGTCCTCAAAATAGGCCTTTGTTTGCGAGATGACTTCATCATTGAAGTCAAATCTTTTTCCACCAAGCCATTTCTTCAGGTTTGGGAACAAGAAGTAGTCGCTCGGTGCCAAATCTGGAGAATAGGGTGGATGAGGGAGCAATTCATAGCCCAATTCATGGATTTTTGCCATGGCAACTGCACATGTGTGCACCATTGCATTGTCTTGGTGGAAAAGAACTTTTTTCTTGGCCAAATGAGGTCGGTTTTTTTTCAAATCGTCATTGAATCGGTCCAATAAGTTGGCATAATATTCCCCATTGATTGTTCTTCCCTTTTGAAGGCAGTCAATGTGGATTATCCCGCGTGCATCCCAAAAAACAGTCGTCATAACTTTATTGGCTGACAAACCCACTTTGGCCTTCTTTGGCGCCGATTCACCCTTAGAAACCCACTGTTTTGACTGTTGTTTGGTCTCTGGTGTGTTGTGATGGATCCATGTTTCGTCCACGGTTACAAAACGGCGCAAAAACTCCTCCATATTGCGATTAAACAACGCCAAACCTTCCTGTGAAGTTGTTACACGATTGCGTTTGTGGTCGACTGTGAGCAAACGCGGCACCCATCTTGCGGAAAGCTTTCTCATGCCCAAGTGATCATTCAAAATTGAAACCACTGAGCCATGCGAGATCCCTACGGCTTCCACAATCTCTCGCACTTTCAATCTTCGGTCGGCCAACACCATATCGTGAATTTTTTCGATTGTTTCGGGTGTAGAGACCTCAACTGGGCGTCCAGGACGTTCGGCATCTTCAGTGCTTGTACGGCCACAACGAAATTCAGTAAACCACTTTTTTACCATTGAAATCGATGGTGCAGAGTCCCCATAGTATTTTTCAAGCTTAGCCTTGGTCTCGGTAATGGTTTTTTTTCGCAAGAAATAATGCTTAATAAGCACACGAAATTCACTTTTTTCTATTTTCTCCTCAAATTAGTGAGTAGTCTGATAAAAATAGCTGTCAAACACAAACTAACTGACGCAGCAAGTTTAAATTTTGACAGGAGTCAACTGACAGATGCCTGATGACAGGAGCAGTGTTGCTGTTTCAGTAAAGAGGTCAGAAATTCAAAAAGTCACGGACTTATTGACCCGCCCTCGTATATCCTTAATTTATTGTAAATTCAACTAGTATCGAAATGAAAACAAGAAATCAAATCAAAGCTTGTAGACAGTAAAAATAATTCAAAGCTATAGTATATCTACCTACATGTAAATACACATTTTCTTCTATTTAACAGCAATTTCACTGATTAAGAAATAAACGTACATTAACCCAATGAATCTAACACAATTCGTCTGCTGAAAGTTTTAAAACATTTTTATTTTATTTTTTATTTTTTAATGTATGCAACTTCGACGATTACGCTCTCCCCTTCTTGGCATGATTGACAGCTGTCGAGCTCATTTTGAGCACTTCATGCACTTTGTTATTTCGCACGGTTTGTCATCGAAAAAAGGCGGCATGTCGAGATCATTCAAATGCAATACTCCAGCATTTTGTTGGTCCCAGTAAAGATGTGATCCTAAACCGGGAGCCTCACAACCCCACAAGCGGACCAGTAGGGATGCCATAAGGTAGAAGTGTTACTATACATTTAACTCTGATCATAACTTAAACAAAAAGAGGATAACCCTTTGCTGTATCATTTCACGTAATCACAGCTTGTGCTTAAGAATTGCGAAACCCCCCTTTAGTTTTATGTAGGCATAAATAAAAGTTTAAAATAATTTTGTTCTTTCGTTCTTATCAATTTGTTTTCTGTATTTTTCGCTTAACCTAATTAACAATTTTTATGAAAGATTTTCATATTTGTGGGGAAGGAAATAGGTTAAAGGCAGGTAGGTGGTAGACTCAATTTTTTAGGGGTAAAAGGATAATTTAAGCAACTGGCAAATGAGCACCTTGGGGTTGGAAACCGTTCTCATCAGCGATGTAGTTGACTTGATAGGTGACACCATCATCTCCAACGTATTTGAAGCTTCCAACGGCTGAGATGGCTTCGTTATCAGTTCCTGCGTTCTTCAATTGACCTTGTTCGTTGGCAGCGGTACCATCGCTGGTCTCGTAACTGTTTGCGAAAGAAAGAAAGTATCCAGTTAGAAAGGGGTTTCTTTTAAAATGAAACCTTTTTTTCTACTTACGCGTAGTTGTAGCTGTCTGGATTCACAACGCTATCAGAGCGGACGATGACAACATCAGCGTTGTTTGCAGGAGCAGCCAAAGCCGCAGCGAAGAAAGCAACGAAAACAATGACGAATTTCATGTTGTGTTTGTTGGTTGTTTGTTAGTTGTTAACACTAAGGAAACTGAAGAGATAGTGGATGACAATTGCTGGCCGTTGTACCAATTTATAGTCAAAAATAATATTCGCACAGCAGACCCATGCGTAAACTAGTATTTTCCTTAATATTAATAACATTTAGCGAATTTACATTGTTAATTAGTAGAATAGCTATGTATTTTTTTTTTTGTCTCAAATTCACAAGCACAATCATACGCGAGAGCATGCGCAAACGCACACCCGCTCAAATGAAGGTTTTCTAGGTTATGATGGCGATGGAAGAGCAGCCAGGCCAACACAAACCGGCTTGCTACCGTTCCAATTGTCTTAATAATTTATTCAAACTATGGATGATGATCTTGCCGATGGGAAGCTGAGATAGGTATATGTGCTAACACGGTGACACTATGCAAGCAAACATTTTTTTAGGTATGCGTATTCGTTTCCACCTATCCTAAAATGTGGTATTTTTATTCGTGGACCATAGATGAATTATGGTCCAAACTTGAATTAGAAATTTATATAGGAGGAGACCTCTAGGTAGGTTTTAATTTGGTTATAAAAATCGTTTTTATTGTTTCCGTCTTTAGGTGAACTTCATAAATATTGATGTTAGGGTGGAATATGCTTAATCGATGACCTTACTCAAGGCGATTTGATTGACTGAATGAAAACTAATATGCCAAGTTCATCGTCGAATATATTTGTTTGCTCTTGTCCAATAAAACTGACAAATTTATAAAAGTGATAGATGTCGGATGCCATGAGCATTTTAGGTTTTTTTGGTTGATTTAGCTAAATTAAGAAACTGTCAGTGAGCCGGGAATCTGATTATACCATAAAGCGAACGCACGCTTTGAAAATAGTTATGCATTGTTGATTGTTGATTTAGCTCGGAATTTGCAGCGTAATGTAATACTCAGGCGCAGCATCATAAGTACTCAGGCCAAACGACCGCAATGGACTTATGATCCACCTGGCTTGGTTACACGTTCAGAACGTAACTATGCGTAGATGATGTACATTAAGTTAAGTTCAAAAATTAATAAACGGTATAACATCCTTACTATCCATCAATTTTTATTTAACCATATGCTTTTTAATCTAACCCATTGAAATACTCCCGACATCAATGTTTTTGGGCAGTGGAACCAATCATGCATACCTCTTCGAGTACCTAATGAATTTGACCACTTGACACATCAAACCAAATCAAATTTTTAATAAATCGTCTTTTACTCTTTTACTGTAACTATAGAGCGAAATAAAACTGTAACATGTTAATAAGCTTAATTCTTACCAAAGGGTTAAATACATAAGCTTATCTTTTTTCTGTGAAAGTCTTGAAAGCATTGTCTTGCATTTTTGCAAGGAAAGATGAACTTTACAGGTGTAGAATTTCCGAATTGTGGAAACTGGTGTGTATTTTTAGGGTGCCGGAATATCTTCACATGGGCAATAACTTCACCTCGAGTGGGAAATAACTTCACTTTTTATACCGTATTAGTTTGTAAAATACCTTAATATTGCCAGTAGACCCCTAAAAGTTACTATACAAGGTGGCGCAAAAGTTGTCATCTGTTTACTTCATAAGTGTCAAAGTAAAATTGACATTTGCCGCTATTTGCAAAAATTATAGCATCTTCCGATGGGTTTTCAGCCCTTGGGTGTGCCTTAGGTAATTCTGTGTGCCAATGTTCTAAATGGTCCACGACGTTTGACATCTATCCTATGCAGTTTTCAGTCGGATTGGTGAACGCCACTGGGTGATGACTTTTGCGCCACCTTGTATTTATGATCAGCATCGATAGTAATGTCGATCTTGCCATGTCCGTCCGTCCGTCTGTCGGCTAAAATTAGGCCTTTAAACTGGGCATAGAGAGCTGAAATTTTAACCATATACTCTCTAGGGTCCCGAAATAATCAAGTTTTCGAATTTTTGAAATCCGCCCACAGACACGCCCACAAACTAAAAAAACAAATTTTTCGAAAAAATCGAATTTTGAGCTAGAAAGCTGAAATTTTTTATATATGATCTATGACTCCTAAAACATTTTCAAAATCCGCCTACTGACACGCCCGCAATTTAAAAAAAACCCTTTTTTGAAAATCCAAAGTTTGAGCTAGGGAGTTGAAATTTATAACATATTAAACTCTCCAGGGGACCCTGTATGCTCATGTGTAAAAATTTTCAAAATCCGCCTACTTTTTTTTGAAAATCCAAAGTTTGAGCTGGGGAGCTGACATTTTTAATATATACTCTCTAGGAGCCCTTTATGCGCATGTGTTAATTTCTGCCCACTGACGGTGAGCAATTACTTCACCGTTAATTTTGTGAAGTTATGTCCTACCTATAATTTGAGAATTTGTCTATTATACGAGTACAATACCTGAAGAGGAAATGTGAAATGGAGTTATTTATGGGGTTTTTGTATAATTTCGTTTATAACAAAATAGGACAATTTATTTTTAGCAATTTATATCGGTGCCATGAAATAAGGCCTTGCACAATAAGGCCAATTTGGCGTTATTTCACTTTCCATTGGTGCTGTTTTCAACAATTTGCCCTTGCACCTACTCCAAATCAAACAGTGACCCCAAGCAGGTGAGTAGCAGGGGGCAACATGCCCCCTCGTATGTATTGGCCTGTTTATGGGATTAGCTGCGAAATCGCAAGTAGATTCCATAAACAGCGCAATGCCTATGGGGCACATGCTGCCCCCCCCCCCCCCCCCCCCCGCAACCCACAAAAAAGTGAAGATAGGTATTGCTCACAAAAAAAGTGAAGTTATTTCCCACTCGGTGAAGTTATTGGCCGTGAAGTTATTTCCCTGCTCCATTTTTTCTGGTACATCGCGACACCTTCTTGACAAGGTTCGCTTTTGCTAATGGAGACTACTTTTGAGGCTGATTTCTTCGAGAGCAGTTGGTTTGTGCCTTTTTAACATAACAGGCCGGGGAAATGGCATTCCAGAGATGACCGTTTTCCGCACAGATGGAGCAAAAGACCAGTTACCTTTTTAAATGGGCATGTTTTTTTTATACCCATTACCAGGTTCAAAGCAACAAACGCATTAATTTCTTAAGACGTAGTAGGAGTGAAAGCATTTCCCACTTCTTTAGCAGTATTTCTTGCACTCGTCTATCCAAAAAATCCGAAATAATAGCACAGGAGTTATATTTTCCAATTCAGGTATTTGTTCTTTAAGTCCCAAAGACGGATATTGGAAAAAATGTACATATTATTTGGGGAGCGATATGCAAACAACGATTGCATTAACATTTATTTTTTTGAGCCCATATTTTTGACAAAAAAGTGGTTCTGTCTTTAACAGTGAGCACTCACACCTCGAAGACATTTGAAGGAACAATTAATAGGAAGCGCTTTTATATTTGACGTTTTCGCTTATATATTGGTAAACTAGTATTAAGGAAATAATAGTTTTTTTTTATAAAAAAAAAATCCAGCGTAAAATAAAAAAATTGCGGTTTAACAATTTAAGAATTGTGGTTTTTAGCTAAATTAAAAGCTTAAAATATGTATATGGATAGTTAATATAATTCACAAAATAAAGGAATTTCATTGATAAAGGCACACAAAAAAATATGCAAGAATTAAGGAGTTTTGATTTTCAAATTGAATGAAGTTTAAAAACATAGGGACGGGCTACAGTCCGCTTGGGCGAACTGTTGGATACCATATTCTTATTCCTATCCCTCATAAGTGGGCGTGACAAAAGTCTAAGTATGGTTGAATTGTTAAGAACGCTCTACATATTTTGTTATATAACATTTAAAGGATTTTATCAAAAAAAACGCTCCCTAGCTCAAACTTGGGTGTTTCAATAAAATTGTTTTATTTAATTGTGGGCGTGTCAGTAGGCGGATTTAAAAAAAATTAACAAATGAGAATAAAGGGCTACTAGAGAGTATATATTATAAATTTCAGCTCCCTAGCTCAAACTTTGAATTTTCAAAAAAAAAAAAATTAATTGTGGGCGTGTCAGTGGGCGGATTTTGAAAATATTTTTTACACATGAGCATAAAGGGTCCATAGAGAGTATATACTATAAATTTCAGCTCCCTAGCTGAAACTTTGGATTTTCAAAAATTAATATACCCTTAGAATAGGGTAAAAAAAAATCATTTTATTTATTTGTGGGCGTGTCAGTGGGCGGATTTTGAAAGTTTTTTATCCCGAGCAGTTTTAGGAGTCATAGATCATATATAAAAAATTTCAGCTTTCTAGCTCAAAATTCGATTTTTTCCAAAATTTGGTTTTTTTGAGTTTGTGGGCGTGTTTGTGGGCGGATTTCAAAAATTCGTAAACTTGATTATTTCGGGACCCTAGAGAGTATATGGTTAAAATTTCAGCTCTCTAGGTCCAGTTTAAAGGCCTAATTTTTGGCTACAGACGGACGGACGGACATGGCTAGATCGACATTACTATCGATGCTGATCATAAATATAGTAACTTTTAGGGGTCTACGGGCAATATTAAGGTATGTTACAAACTATGCGTCAAAATTAATATACCCTTAGAATAGGGTATAACAAAGATATAATTAAAAAATAAATAAATAGATATTGTTCATACATTTTTACAAAAACATTTGATTTGCCCGCAAAACCATTAGGTTCGACTGTAGCGGTCATTTTTATAAATGTAAATATAAAAAGTGACTTTTTTATAAAAAAAAATCAAAGTTAATAAAAATTAATACATCTTAATCTTTGTATACTAAAGCTGATACTCCCTGATCATCATGATCACTTAGCGTATTGGAGATTGTTTCGTTTGAAGACATATTAATGTCAAAATTCTCTTCCCTGTGATCTTCGTCCAATCGACCCTGCTCATCTTCCTCGCAGTTCAAAAAAGGCAAAAATAAAAATAAAAACAAATTAAAAAAAATCAATGAAAATATTATTAATCACGTCACAGGTAGCTTTATATATTTAACCATTGCATTCTGCAAGATTAATTTATTTTATTATAAGTGCGCCGAAATTTGTGAACCCCATAATTGAAAAAGGAAAATCAAACGTGCAATAGCATTTTAATTTAAAAGAAAAACAAAGCATTGTAAAATTTAGGAACTAATCTTCACTCATTAAAACTCTTGTGCACCATTTTTGTTCTCTTGAATCATTTCTCTTCGCAACCGACCATTGGCCAAGTGATTTGGTCCACCCAATATTTGGTATCTTCTAGTACCATTTTTGAAGGGTTTGCGTTGAATCTGCAGGTCTTTGCCCAATTGCTTATTTTCTTCAAGGCAGATTCTGTGGCCTCATTTAAAGTTTTTAGTTTTTTTCCCTGCACTTGAATTCAATTACTTTAAGATACTCGTATTATCAATAACCAGTACCGACCCATAAAAGCGTATCCCAGTCTTAATGTAAGATTAGATAAAGTGTAAAAACCAGATATTTGTGTTTCTGTGATGTCATTTTAATGCCAGGAGGCTGCCATTAATGTTATAATGGTAAAATAAACTTAATCAATCGCATATATCACATAAAATTACTACGACACTGCCCATTTCAAATAAAAATATGTCCATTTTTACAATTCTTATAATCGACCGCCAACCAAACCTTTGACATTTAACACATATACAAATTAAGCAGGACAAATTATTGTGTACCCGCTTTTACACCTGCTGCGACATATTTGTATATCCTATTCTAAGGGCATAAGGTAACCTACCTTAGTATTGCCCGTAGACTCATAAATATAACTATATTCGTGATCAGCATCGATAGTAATGTCCACCTTGCCATCTCCGTCCGTCCGGCGGTAAAAATTATTCCTTTAAACTGAAGCTAGAAAGCTGAAATTTTAAATATATTGTCTTTCTCGGTCTCGGTCTTCCAGCTTGGTCCATTTTTGTTTGCAGCTTGCGTGGCCGACTACGAGGTGCTACCACATCGTATGTAGTTGCCGAACCGTTGGTTATTTCACAACAGAGAATTCATATTTTCAATTAATTTAACTACAAACTTTACTTTTTACACACCAATGCATTTTGCAAAGAAGAATCAAACAGAAAATAGCAAATTATATGACAACCTTTCATTTAACGAAAGAACAAGATGTTGTAAAAATGAGTTTTCTAAGTTGTTTGGTCATGTTTCTTTCTTAATCAAAAAAAAACAGTGTTCGATTTTCTTAAGTTTTAGTGATTAATAAATAATAATTTTTAAAATATATAGCTTACACTGTTTTTATTGTTTTTTTGGTTTAAATAAAATTATGTTCCCGATATACAATCAAATGTAAGGACAAATTTCAAATAGATCAATAAATAAATAATATTTAACGCAATTTTACAATTAAATATAATTTTTCTAATGTATCGGCGCTCTGTGGTCCAAAATGACTTTTTTTGTTGCAAAAATTATAACTTTTAAAGGAATAAAGATAGCGCTATAACTACCTCGATGAGATTCTTCACTAAGGGGGAGTACTGTGGTGGTGCAATGAACATCCTTGCGAAGAATCGCAATTTCTTGGTCAAAAATTGAGAACTTTGTCAATTGCGTTGTCAGGCAATTCTCTTTTTATTGAATTCTAGCGCCATTAATGACGAATTTAAATAACCTTGACACCAAACTTTAAATTAAAATTTCTAAACAGTTCTAAATTTGAGGAACAGTGTTGTCAATATCAAGCTCCAGCTTAGGCCTAATTTTTGCCGACGGACGGACATGGCTAGATGGTCATTTCAATCGATGTTTATCACGAAGATGTTGCTATTGCCGTCTCTGGGAAACACCTCAACACCATAAAGGAACTCCTGCAAAACGCTCTTAACAAGCTAACGAGATGGGCTAATCGGAGCGGACTGGGCGTGAACCCCCACAAAACCGAGCTTGTCCTCTTTTCCAGGAAATATAAAATCCCATATATTGACCCTCCCTCTATTAGCGGTACAAGCTTAACTTTCTCTGACGAAGCAAAATTTTTGGGTCTAATCTTCGATAGGCTGGAAACCCAATATACAAGAAAGAGGCAAGAAAGCTACAGTAGCACTTTTCTCTTGTAAAAAAGCCATTGGCAACAAGTGGGGTATACAACCCCGCATTACGCACTGGCTATATACATCGGTGGTAAGACCAATTCTTACTTACGGGGTGGTTGTCTGGTGGACTGCTCTAGAAAAAGCTATAAACCGCGACAAGCTGGGCAAAGTCCAGCGTTCAGCGTGTCTATGCATTAGCGGAGCACTCCGAACTACCCCCTCCGCTGCTCTGGACATTCTGCTACACCTGATACCCCTTGATATATTTAGCATGCAAACAGCGGCACGTTTCGCTGTCCGCTTAAAAGCTACCTCGCAGTGGACCAATAACAATATTGGCCACTCCATTATTCTAGACTACTTTAAGTCTCTACCCAGAAACATAGACTACACCATACCCCGTTTGCAGTTCGGAAAAAACTTCCAAATCACCATTCCTTCCAGATCATTCTGGGATAATGATGCATTTGCGAATGATAAATCGATCCACTTTTACACCGATGGATCAAAAACTAGCGATGGGGTAGGTGGTGGAGTCTTCTCAGAAAAGCTAAATCTTAGCCTCTCTTTCCGTCTTCCTGATTAGTGTACTGCGATAAAAGAAGCCCTGACGTGGCTGAAGAGGAATGTGATATCCTCAAAGGATATCCGTATCTTCTCGGATAGCCAGGCCGCGATTAAGTCCCTGGACTCAGTCTCTTCAAATTCCATCATAGCCCAAGACTGCCGATCATCTCTTTCGGAGATGGCAGAGCAGTTCAATATTCACCTCTGTTGGGTGCCGGGGCATAGGGATATTCCAGGTAACTGCAGGGCAGTTGATCTCGCCAAAAAAGGAACCACATTACCTCCTTTACTTGATAAAAGTTCCCTAGGTATACCAATCGCTACTTGCAAACTCTTGTTTAAGCTATCCGCAATCGAGAGAATAAACCTTAGGTGGACAAGTAGCAATACATGTCTAGCGACTAAGCGGATCTGGCCAAAGCTGGATCTGCGACGCTCTAAGTGCCTAATCTCATTAAACCGACTGCATATTAGCTCCACTATAGGTGTTATCACAGGTCACTGCTTAATAGGCAGGCACGCATCCAGACTCGGTGTGTGCTCAAATGACTTCTGCAGAAGCTGCATGGACGATGAGGAGGAGGAGACTGTACTACACCTTCTCTGCACGTGTCCTGCGCTCTCCCATAGAAGAAATCTCCATCTAGGGGACTTCTTGTTCAATGACACAAGCGACTTAGCCAGCACTGGCGCTAGAAGTCTTTCGCGCTTCATAAGAAGCTCCTACTGGTTCAACGAGCAGTGAGGGTAATCCCCAGATCTGTGTGGTACCACAATGGACCTATCATTGGTCTAAGTGTGTTGGCTTTGGCTGACAGCCACCAAACCTAACCTAACCTATCACGAAGATAGTAACTTCTTGAGGCCTGGTTAACACTCAAATCCGTTTTAACAACGTCGTGTACAACTCCAAGCTGCCCAAATAATGACAACCTTCATTTATGTGTGCACAGCCAAGACTTTTGGCAAAAGAAACGTGTCATTTTCTTAAAATTATCAGCGTTTTTTCCCCGGCAAGTCCGAAAACGCTACAGCGCAAAACAAGGGCAGCGAGGGAAGTGTATCGAGCCAGGAGAAGGGAGGAGAAAAAGATCCTGCGTAGAAAGAAGAGGGCCTACGCAGTATCCCAGGTCAAGGAGATCGAAGAGTTTCGCGATAGTAACAACATCCGGAGGTTCTATAAGAAAGCCAAGCTGTAGGGAATATCGCCAGTGTACGCTTTGAGTCCCCGTCTTCATCCCACTTCTTCGATAATCTATAGCAGCCACCCATTGATACAATTTAAACGGCATACAAATTCATTCACTGAAAAGCCATTAAAGCACAATCCATTAAAAAGCAATTAGTCAGTCACCCCGGCATACGTACACTCGTGCCATATTATATTTCGGTACCCACTCGTTACGATACAACAAGCGATCGCGCATTCACAATACAATGTACGAATCATATATCAACTATGCTTTGTACTACTCAAAGTGGCACAGGCTTTGTTTTGCATCCTAAGCATAATGCCATATATGCGTTGTATGAGGTAAGGGTCAAATAACCGAAATGCACGAGGGCATGTGTGACCGAATGGGGAGCACTGAACGAATTATTGTCTTTGCGCTGATTCAAGTGTTTTGGGATATAGTAAACAAATAAGAAATATATAGCAACCAGTGGAAGGGTGTAAAAGACGACGCTGCAATTATAGATTATCGAGGAGGGGATTTGGACTTGGGGGATCAAATCCAAATATTGTATAAATACCAATTTGAACCACGAATAAAGGTCTCTTTTTTGGTACAAGCTTCCAAAGAAACCAGTCTATTAATTATTCCTATAGAGCCTTGCTCTGGAACCATTCTTTTTCAGCTTCCCTTCGATACCATACCTTGCAGCTCACTAATATAGCAGATTACCTGCTGGTGAGTAAAGCATACGGCGTAATAGCCAAGGTAGCAATGGTTAATCTTCTCCGTTGGTCCTTCCACTTTGTTCTCTGGTTTACAGATTAACGCCACTGCTAACCGGACAACACTACAAAGCAACTGGCTGCTGGCTTCAAAACCGGAATGCAGACTCTTCGAGTCAGCGAAGGAAATCTAGGCACCGAAGCTCAGGGAATAGTAGATGTGTTTAAGCAGCATTTCCAGCAGCTGCTTAATGGGCATCAAGTAGAGAGAGTGATAGGGCAAGAAGAAAGCCCACGTAAAGTCAATGAAGAACCAGTTCCACCACCCAGTATAGATGAAGTTGGCTTAGCTATAAAAAAGCTTAAGAACAACAAAGCCGCAGGCTCTGATGTCTTACCAGCGGAGCGATCCTATGTCTTGTAAGAACTATCGCGGCATATCCCTGCTTAATGTCGCATATAAGATCCTATCCAACGTACTGTGTGAACGTCTTAAACAGTTTTGCAACACACTCATCGGCACATACCAGTGTGGCTTCCGGCTAGGTAGATCGTATATAGACCAAATGTTCACACTGAGGCAAATCCTGGAAAAGACCAATGAATTTCAAGTCGAGACACACCACATATTCATCGATTTCAAAGCCGCGTATGATAGTATACATCGTCAGGAGCTTTATATGGCAATGGCCGAATTCGGAATTCCCGCAAAACTGATTCAGATGTGTCGCGTGACTCTGGAAAACACGCGGTGCAACGTGCAGTTTGGAAATAGCTCCTCTGAACTATTTCAAACATGCACCGGATTTCGGCAAGGGGACGCGCTATCATGCGATTTCTTCAATCTCGTAATGAAGTAGTGTTGGGTAGGACACGTTTTTTTAATGAGTATGTATGAGGTGCTCATTTTGGAATATGAGGTAGTACAATGTCCCACCTCAAATGAGGTACGTAGCTCAAATTGCCTAAAAATTCCTTTAAAAAAGTTAAAACAAAATAATAGCAACTACATTTGCATTTTCACAAAGTGTATGCAAATCCATACCCGCAGCCGCGCCACAAAATTTACAAAAGACGTAGAGAGAGTGACGAGACAATAGACATTACTATATACTTTTTCTCACTCATATGTCGCAGTCACAGATGCGACTGTGACATTGAGGTAAAAATAATGAATAGAGTGAATCCTCATAGCTCATACTCATTGCCTCATTTGTTTGGGACATGGGACTTATGAGGTAAAAGTAAGGAATAACTCATTGCCTCATTTGTAGTGCGATAGCAGAATTGAGGCAATGAGGTACCGTGAGTCACAGTACCTCATTGCTTCACAGTACCTCATTGCCTCAATTATGCTATCGCACTACAAATGAGGCAATGAGTTATTCCTTACTTTTACCTCATAAGTCCCATGTCCCAAACAAATGAGGCAATGAGTATGAGCTATGAGGATTCACTCTATTCATTACTTTTACCTCAATAGCCGTGTTTCTTTGCACGCGGATATAGGGATAATTTGAAATTTGCATGTAAAATACAACAACAACTTATCCTATATACGCTAACTTTAGCGGGGATAGCTATCGCCGCTAAGTCCTTTAGCGGGGATAAACAGTGCTTCCAAAATCCATTTTCTTCGTTTCTGATGAATCCTTCCGATGAATTTTTGAGGAAATGTCAAAGTTTGACAACCCACCGACCACTCACACATCCCGCCGAATATTTTATTCGTGATTTTATTATTATTATTTTTCAAACTTCATTATAAAGGTAATTGAATTTAGCAAATCTGTTAATGTGAAATTGTTTTTCATAATTTTAGAATATGCTTGGCATCAATTTAAATTGGCGGAAGTAAATATTTTTCAATTTCAGGATTTTCAATACAAATTTTTTAACTACAACTTACAGCTGTGTCACGGTGCATGTCATAGGTGCATGTGTGCTGCCAAGTTTTTTTTGATGAATTCTTAAGCGGCGATAGTCGTTTTCTGATGCCATCCCTATATCCGCGTGCAAAAAAAAACGGCTAATGTCACAGTCGCAATACCCCAACTCAATTGAAGTGTTATCTATAGGTCCGTTCGCGTACTTTATGTGTAGGAAAATTAAGTGTCAAATCTCCAAAATCGAGAGAGAATCCTCTCATTTCTAAGAAAAGTACGCGAACGCTTTTGTGTAAAAACTTCTTAGTTTGGCTTGAAAAGAAGCAACAGCTGTTTTTTTTGCTGGCAAACTCATACGATTTCATCATTTGACAGTTTTCATTTTCTTACCAGCTGAAATTCTGTGTGAAGAAAAATGAACGAAATTACATTTTTCTTTCGTTCATCTTTTTACCATTTTCTCAGTACGCGAACGCGTTTGGGTAGTTTTGCACGAAAGTTTATATAAATTTACGTTTGCATATTAGTTCGCGAACGGACCTTATATTGTATTGAATATCATCCGCCTCCCTCAAAACTCAAATGAAAGGAAAAGAGAAAGAGACGCTATTTGGATTTCCGTGTGTACTCTTTTTAAATGAGTTTAACTGCAGGAAATAATGTAAATGTGTGAAGTCGTGAGTAATTTTTCGTGTGCTTATTTTATTGACATGCGATTTTATTTTGTGCTCTTCGATGTGAGTTTGTAACACATTGCAGAGGTGGTACAAAATTTATTTTTGAGGTGTTGGGACATTTAGATCTTTTGTATGGGACATTTGTACCACCTCATGTATGAGTTACCCAACACTATAATGAAGCAGATAGTGCACAGGACAGGTGTCAACACGGAAGGCACCATCTTCATCAGGTCCGTTCAGCTGCTGTGGTATGCGGACGATATTGACATCATCGGCCGATCACAGCGCTCCGTGATAGAAGCTTTCACCGCGATTGAAGAACAGGCGAAATGGTTTGGCCTTGTAGTAAATGCGGACAAGACTAAATACATGCTATCAACAAACAAACAAACATCTGTCCACTGCCTAGGACTAAACGTCACTATTGATAGCAACAATTTCGAGGTAGTTAAGGAGTTCATCCACCTCGGAGTAAACATGATCTCCACGAATGACACCTTAGTGGAGATCCGGCGAAGAATTACCCTAGGAAACCGCTGCTACTTTGGTTTGGCAAAACAACTGGGTTCATAACTCCTAACTCGGAGAACGAAATGTATACTTGGTCTGGACAACTGAAAGCAGCGTGCCCGGGATCGTAGAGGATGGAAGGCTACTGTGTCTTAGGCAGAGACTCTTCACGGGTCGGGAGCCCGTTAAGTAGGTAGTAAGTAGAGCCGACTTCCCGGGATAAAGATTTGAATTCATTGAATAGTGTGAAATAAACTTCAAGATCTGAATGGCAGAGACTTTTTAAATAGTTCAACGAAATAATAAGTGCCACTGTTTCCTGAACACATATAACAGAGGCAACGCATGCCTTATATCATACGAACTTAAATAGAACAAATACATTTTCTTGGTAGGGACTTTTATTTGAACATTCAACTCTCTCTCAATATAACTGTCACACCTCATACAAATCCTTAACAATGAACGATTTAAATTAATTGGCGGATTGTGGCAGATGGGCACCTTGGGGTTGGAAGCCATTCTCATCAGCGATGTACTGAACTGCGTATGTAATGCCATCATCGCCAACATATGAGTATTGACCATTGACAGCAATAGCTTGAGCGACAATCTTTAAGACACCTTCCTCGGAGTGTTTCTTTCCATCGCTCGTTTCTCAACACTAAGAAATTAGGTGCTAATTAATAAATGTTTTTTTGTTCTTAAATAGGCAACTTGCATGTAATTATAATGATCTAGTCCAATATTGTCAATTTTGTATTTATATCATTTTATAGTCAATTGTAGATACAAGGAATTCCAAAAAGCGAATCTCCGGAACAAAAACTGGCCAGTCCGCAAAAATATAGGGACCTCTACGGTCTTCTCGATGGCATGACAACATAGTCCATACGGGACCACAAACACGATTAATATCATTTGCATATTATGCAGCAAATAATAACTTTTTTTTACTGGGGTTTGCTTTAAAATTTAAGTTGACTTGGTTGAATTTATGAATCCAGTAATTGTATTTTATGTAACGTTTTGATGTGTATCTAAGCAGTTGCGGATATTTTTACGAAAGGAGTACATTCAGATGGATTCTATATGAACAGACGACATTGACTACTTTTGATAGTACGACATTAGTATTAATTATTGTGTTTAGTACTAGCGGATGGTCCCCTGCGTTGCCTGGCTCCTATATCATTACTTTTTTTTCTAGTTCAGTTCTTACGGTATACAAATTTCAAAACTAATAACGAATTTAGTTTTATATTTTATAGCTTATGCCCGGCATGCAATGCTATTTTCAATTTTTTGGCTATTTATTGGTAGGTACCTGCTTATTGTAGGTACACCTATAATAACCAGGTACATTTACATTTCTAAATAAAAGACAATAATTTTTTGTTCACATTCATGAATTTAAATTTGGAAAAACCTATTCAAGTGCTTTGGGATATACAATAGTTTAGTTCTTTCGGTCTTTTGCAAAAACAAATACAGTTTTTGGCTGACCGACTTTGGGGTTGCTCATTTTATATCCAAACAACACCGACATCAATGCTTAACTATTCGATGTATCGAATCATTTCGATACACCGGATGGTTGCGATTTTGATCGATGCATTGATGTATTTCCATTCGATGCATCAAATGAAAGCACACACTGTACACAGCCATAGACTGTACAAGGTGGCGCAAAAATAACCTTCCGATGTTTTTTGGCTGTAATTTAAAAAAAAAATGAAAAACTTTGATTCTTCTTGTGGATTATTTTTATTTGGTCTTTTAATTTTTTTTACATCAAGTCGAGAATATGATGTCATGTAAATGGCCGCCGATACAGTTGATTGTCATTTGAGCCCTTTTTATGTCATTTTTCATCACTTTGGCCAAAACTTCCGGCGATAGGTCCTCACAATGTTGATGAATATTGTCTTTAAGAGCTGCAAGAGTCTGAGGCTTGTTGACATAAACCCGCGACTTCAAAAAGCCCCACAAAAAGAAGTCTGGAGCGGTCAAATCAGGCGATCTTGCTGGCCAGTGCAAATCGCCAAAACGGGAGATTAGGCGCCCGGGATATGCATCCTTCAGCATATCGGTTGTGGCACGTGCAGTGTGTGCCGTTGCATCGTCCTGTTGGAACCACATGTTTTCCAATCCCAATTCATCAAGTTGCGGCGAAAAGAACTCGTTGATCATTGCTCTGTAGCGCTCACCATTCACAGTAACCGTTTGGCCCGCGACGTCTTCGAAGAGAAAAGGTCCGATGACTCCTCCAGCGAAAACAGCACACCATACAGTGACTTTGAGCGGGTGTAATGGCTCTTCGTGGCTTACACGCGGATTTTCAGTGCCCCAGAAGCGTAAATTTTGCTTATTTACGTACCCGCTAAGATGGAAATGGGCCTCATCACTCATGATTATTTTTGATGAAAAATCATCTTCCTCTTGGTGGTGATTAAGGATGGCTTGAGCGTATGTTAGACGCGATTGGCGGTCAGCAGCTAACAGCTGATGCACCGTCTGGACTTTGTACGGAAACATCTTCAAATCTTGTACCAAAATTCGCTGTAAAGACCGTCGACTGATACCCATTTGCGTGGCACGTCGTCTGGTCGATGTCGACGGCGCTTCCATGACATCTTCGGCTACAGCAGCAATATTCTCTGCAGAACGGCTACTCCGGGGTCTGCTACGCCTGGCAGCATCTCGTGTTGTGCCAGTCTCTTCGAGGCGAGCGGCTAAACGTCGCAGTGTTTCACCAGTAGGCGTTGGACGGGTAGGAAATCTGCGACGAAATTCACGTTGTGCCAAAGTCACCGACCGATTATTGCTCAAATAAATAGTCACCAATATTCCGCGTTCTGGAGCAGTGTAGCGTAACATTGTTTATTAACGTGTATTTCGCATGTGTTTACTACACAAATGTCAAAACAGAACTGACATTAGGGGCCAATCGCAAAATGTATAGCATTTTCTGATAGGAGGATTACTTTTGCGCCACCTTGTATAAACAATGATTGAGACACAGATTTAAAGTCAATTTCAAAAGGTCTTTACATTCAGATCATATTAAGAAATGTAAGCACAACCGGCCATTTTCCGTGGTAGAGAATGCAGGCTTCAAAAATTTTGTCAAAGTTACTTCTCCTCACTGTAAAATACCCAGCAGAGCTATCGTGATATGGTGGTTTGGTAACAAGTATGATGTTTAGTCAATATTTTTCAAACCGGAACTTACCAATGTTGAACGCCTCACTTTAACTTGCGATATTTGGTCAGATATACAAATGCGCAGCTTTTTATGTTTCACAGATCATTTTGGTCTAGACACGGAGTTTCAATCAGTGATATTAGAACTTTAAGCAAATATGATTAATACAACCTGAAACGATCGGGGATTTGAGACAAACTCGTGTCTCGGCAGTTGTTACTGATAATGCGGCGAATATGGTGAAAGCTGTGGAAATAGCATTTGGAAAGAAGACGCACGACCCTATTTCGCTCATACATTCAATTTAGTTGCTCAAACTATTCTGCAAGTTCCTGAATCACATAATATACTTTCCAAATAAAGACCATAACCTTCTTCAAACAAAGGTGTGTGGCGGCAAACGATGAACTGCAAGAGAACTGTGTATAGTTAAGACACACGTTGGGAAAACACTTATTATATGATTCAAAGGATAAAAATGAAGAAAGTGTTTCTGATCATCTTTTGGTCTACTTGAGCATACCCGCTGGTCGCCTTAGCGAAAATTCGTTGGAAGTATGGTCCGGTTACAAACAAAAATTTCGAATACACCGCGAAATTGCATATAAATATTTAACTGCGATAGTCAGCTCAGTTCCATCAGAAAGACTTTTTTCAAAAGCCTCACAAGTATTAAATCAGCAATGTAACTGAATTCAAGGGAAGCAGATCAATAAGATATTACTTATGCAAAGGAAAGAGCGGAAGTATTGGGATCTCAAATTTCAAAACAACTGGTGTTTTTGATAATATATATGTGGAATGTATGTGTATCTAAATGTTTGTGTTTAAATGTTGTGTGAATGATTGATTAAATAAAGTTTATGTCAATTTTATAATATAATAAATGTTTAATGTGTATCAAATTTTATGTGTAATGTGTGAATGTAATTTATCAAACTCTTTTTGTCTTAACAGCTAAGATGTGTATTGTGTGGTGGTCCAAATTAAAAAGAAAGATTATGTCTTCTTACAAGTGTAGGAAGCGGTAAAGAATATGAACACAAAGCAAAAATAGAAAAGAGGCAAAATGTTACGTTAATATTCGGAGTAATTATATGTTAAATAGAGAGTGCTAACAGTAAGCAATAAATTGACAATTATTTTATATGTAGGGTGTAATTTAGTAGTTTTGACATAGTGCGCATATAGTACTGAACATTCAGCCCCCCCTGGAAGACTCCGGTCTTTCAGATATAGGCAATGGAGCAATCTTAACCACTGGTCGCGTATGGTCTCCAAATTGTGTATGTACGGTGACCACTCGGCATCTATTGTCTCTTCCAGGATGGATGTTGATTATTCGACCAAGAATCCATTTTGACGGACGGAGATTCGGTTCTTAGAGCAGTACGATGTCGTCAATCTGTACATTTCGTTGAGGCTTCTGCCATTTGGGTCGATTCTGTAGGGACGTTAGATACTCCTGGTGCCACCGCTTCCAGAAACCTTGTATCATTGTCTGTAAAAGATACCAGTTAGTTTCCTTTGAAATATTAAGATTTGTAAGATCTGGTTGTGGTACAGCAGAGTACGATTCTCCAATCATAAAATGAGATGGAGATAATGCAGATGGTTCGAAGTCTGATGTTTGCCACATGGGGCGCGAATTAAGTAGACATTCAATTTTGGTTAAAAGAGTGTACATCTCTTCGTATGTAAGTCGATTTTCTCCAATTACGCGTTTTAGATGCATTTTAACTGATTTTACACCAGCCTCCCACAACCCTCCAAAGTGGGGTGCAGAAGGTGGTATAAACTTCCAGGCGATATGATCTTTAGAAAGATGATTAATAACAATCTCGTGATGCTGTTGACTAAGGAGAAGGTCGTAAAGCTCTCCAAGCAGTCTCGTTGAACCATGGAAATTTGTGCCGTTATCACTCCATATTTCCGATGGCTTTCCTCGGCGCGACACAAAACGATCTAAAGCCAGGAGAAACGAGTTAGTTGATAGGTCGCTGACGAGTTCAATATGAATTCCCTTGGTGACGAAGCAAACAAAAAGCGCTATGTATGCTTTGACGAACCTTGGATTTCTCCCACGAGCTAAACGTAGTGTTATAGGACCCGCATAATCACAACCAACCTTGCTGAAGGGACGCGAGAACCGAACCCGCTCTACTGGGAGATCTCCCATGAACTAGAGCTGTGTCAATCGTGATTGATTCGTTCTTTTTGACCCGATCACAATAAAGTATTGGTGATTGCAATCACAATGCCCGAAGTCAATCGTTCATCAAGTCAATACTTTTGTTCTGTTCTGACTAATTCATTTCTTTATTACTGATTTAACACATATTTGTTCTACAAAAATATCGCTTCTGTGCAATAACCTCCATTTCCTAATTATTCAAAGGCGTTTTGGTATTTTTGAGTGTATTCACTCTTACAATCCATTCGAATGTATCTGTCTCTATCGAAACTAAATTGAACGAATGATGATTGGGGTTTTTGATTGTATTGAAATTGAATGGGAGCAATACAATACTCCCATGTCCCATCTGTCATTGATTGATTGAATGATTGATTGAAATGACCGAATCATTTTTTCAACCAATACTTGAACGATTCGATCATTAAATTTGAACGATTGACACAGCTCTACCATGAACTGGTTAGCCGACATTTTACGCTGTCGAAAACACACAACGCAGTCGTGCACTGTTTTGCGTAGCAGGTTTCTGCAACCGATGACGAAAAAGTTTTGTTTTAATATTGCGAACATAAGGGACACCCATGCATGAAGATAATGTTTGTGTATATATTCAACGATAAGTCTTGTTATCGGATGTGATTTACATAAAATGATAGGATGTTTTTCACTGTACGATAAACCTGAGTAAGTCAGGTGGCCACCGACGCGAAGCACTTTATTGCCATCAAGAAACGGAGACAAAGATATCAGTTTATTTCGCGAGGGTAGTTCTTTACCTTTTTGAAGAAGTTCGATTTCAGAGGCAAACGACGAACACTGCGCACTTTTGAATAAATGAGTTTTTGATGCGGCTATTTCTTCCGTAGATAGAAAGGGATACTTGTTACGATTCGAGGAATGCAAGTTTTTAATAAAGCGAAAAACATATGCCACTACGCGCACGGATCTAATCCAGTTTGATGATTTGACTATAATTTGTTCAAGAATGCTGGTTGTAATTAAATTAGATATGAGTACCTGAACCTTGTTTGGTTTACGTTCTTCCAATTGATCAAGACGAATATCTTCCTTACCACACTGCGATATTGGCAGGTGGCAATGGTGCGATGGTAGTGTATTCACTAAGTGATGGGCAGGTCGTGCGTTCGAATCCCGACCAGGGCCATGATTTTTATAAATTGAATACACACAACAAAAACGGATCTCTCTAAAGCAATTTAGGCGCCACCTGTTGAGAAAAAAACCCATCGCACCAAACTTCTTTCCTATCCTTCTATTCTTTCAGTAAGTAGCACCCAAAAATAGGCAATGAATTGCTGGGAGCTACTTGCGCAACAAACTAAATGCCTGCGCTGTGGTTTTACCATTATAAAGGTACTGTGTCACTACAGAAAAAAGAAATCCTTTTAGCGCACGCAAATTATAAAAAAAAAAAAAAAAAAAAAAAAAAAAAACTCACTCATTTCCTTACTTAGCCAAGATGGACCTGTCCACCAGATTGCAGATTCCTTTGGAAGCTAAAAGAGACGGAGGAATTCCACGTGACGCGACGTCTGCTGGGTTGCATGGAGATCGTATATGATTCCATGATTTCAATGGAATTGTCGATAAGATTTCTGATGTCCTGTTACCAATAAACACCGACCATTTTTTTGGAGGACCAGTGAGCCAGTGGAGAACGATTGCAGAATCTGTCCATGCAAATACCTTTAGATCATTAGCCTGCAAAGAAAGTTTAATTTTGTAAACAAGGCGAGTTAGTAGAACCGCTCCGCAGAGCTCGAGTCTTGGAAGAAAGATGATTTTTATTGGTGCGACTTTGGTTTTAGCTGCCACCAATGATACCGAAATCTCTCCAGTTAAGCTGGTACTCCGATAATACACGACAGCTGCATAAGCATCCAATGACGCATCACAAAAGGCGTGTAGTTCACAATTAAGTTTGCTGGTACACATGATTCTAGGAACGGAAATGCGCTCGACAAGATGAAGTTCCTCACGAATAGTAATCCAACGATGTGCAAGTTCTTCTGGAACCTCGTCGTCCCAGCCTAATCTTTCCCTCCAGAGGTCTTGGAAAAAGATTTTAACTGCGACAATAACTGGAGCGATGAATCCTAATGGGTCAAATATTCGCGAGGCGTCAGAAAGTATTCGACGTTTTGTGTAAACTGACTGGTTCGGAAGGTTTAGCTTGTAGGTAAAACAATCCTTCGATGGACACCACTGCATCCCAAGCAGCTTTACCATGTTAGATTCCTCGAACTCAACTGGAGAAATCTCGCGTTGATCCTCTGGTAAGGATAATAGAAGAGGCCAGCAGTTAGTACTCCACTTGCGAAGATTGAATCCTGCGGATGTAAGCACGTCAATTAGTTCGTTCCGGAGGGCAATTAATTCCTCAATAGAGTCAGCTCCAGTAATTACGTCATCGACGTAAAAATCGTTTTGGATTATTGATGAGGCTCGGGGATAGTTTTTTGCTTTAGATAAGCTGCCTAAGTGTGCGCACTGCCAAAAAAGGAGCAGCTGAAGTACCATAAGTTACCGTCAAAAGCCTATAGTGTTTTACAGGGTCCTAGGGGGTTTCACGCCAAACGATTCTTCGATAATGTGTGCGATTCGGTGAAACCCATATTTGACGGTACATCTTCTCGATGTCCCCCGACATGGTGTACAAATGTCGACGATATCGAAGACAAATCGAAAATATGTCGTGCTGAATTGTAGGGCCAACGAGAAGCGATTCATTTAATGACGAGAAATTGGTGTTGTTTGATTTAGCGGAACCATCGAACACCACGCGAACCCTGGTAGTACTACTATCGCATTTAAAGACAGGATGATGAGGTAAATAATAATGGTTATTTTGATGGTTAAGTTCTGTCAACGGGATTTCTTCCATGTGACTCAGCGATATGTACTCGTTCATGAAACGAGAGTATTTGATTCTAAGGTCCGGATCGGAAAGAAATCTGCGTTCGATAGAGTACAGACGATTTAACGACAGACTAAATGAATTTCCTGGATTTAGGTTCGAAAACGATTTAAATGGCAGTTGCACGATGTATTTCCCATCTGTGTGACGATTGTGTTTTGAAGCAAAATGCTCTTCAGCACGTTTTTCTTCAATCGAAAGCAGCAGCTCATGGTGGATCTCTTCTAGACGCCAAAAACGTTCAAGTTCAAACTGCTGCGAGAAGTCTAATTGCGTACAGTACGCCCTTAATTCCATATCGGTTTGTGTACGCTGTTGACAGCTGCCCGCTATCACCCAGCCGAAAATAGTTGGTATGGAGTTGGGAGCACCTCCGGTTTGTTCCGAAGATCCCACAATAATGTTGAAGACCTTGTCTGACCCAATTAAGATATCGATTGAACCAGGAATATTAAAATTTGGATCTGCCAAATTCATCGAACGGAAATCAGCAAAATCTACGTTGGTTATGGAATTCGGTGGAAGTAAGGATGTCAACTTTGAAATAACGTAACAATCGATGTCAATACTGTTCGCATTATATCTCGATTTTAAGTTCAGGCTTACCAAACCGTTAGCAACACCCGCCTAAGTTGATGCAACCCCCATTATAGGAATACGAGGTCTTTTTGGAGAGAGTCCCAATCGTTGAACACATTGTTCGGTTACGAAAGACACTTGAGACCCTGTGCCCAGCAGCACACGAATGCTTTGATAGACTCCTTGTCTGTCACGAGTTCTAACTACGGCTGTCGGAAGAATAGTGGAAGCACGACGATCAATTTCGAGAGAGTGATTATTAACAATTGGATCAACTGAATCCTGAGGCGATAAATGGGCTTGACTTTGGTTTGAGCTGGAGCTTGTTGGTGAAGTTGTGTTTTGTGTAAGATGCACTAGAGTGTGGTGGCGAGAATTGCACGTCTTACATCGAAAGGTTGAACGGCATTTGTTTGAAAAATGACCATGTCGAAGGCAGTTAAAGCATAGTGCTTTTTCTTTAACAAAACTACGACGGGCATTGGTTCCTAAACCGATAAAAGTTTTGCAATAGGGAAGAAGGTGATCTCCCTTACACTGTGGGCATCCTACTTTGGTTTCCACCATGTGTGAACGAACACCGATTTGAATTTTGGTATTTGTTTTAGAAGCACGACTTAAGGAATAGCAAGATTCGAGGCAGCTACATCGATTTTCTAGAAAATCAAGGAATTGGTTGATTGTACACTTATCATCCGATCCCACCTCTTCCGCCCATGCCTGTTTAGATTCATGGTCTAATTTCTGAAGTAAAATGCATATGAGCCACGGATCTCTAGAGTTCGATTCCAGAGCCTTTAAACCTCTTATAGTCTCGTCAACTCCATCTGTTAGTTTTC